>JALJCO010010956.1:1685000-2309104 GCA_023101725.1 Atherinomorus stipes
ACGAATGCGTTATAACCCCCCCCCCCCCCCCACAGCTGACATGAAGGTAAACTTGACCTATTAAACCTAAAATGATGTTTTGAACCAGGCTGTAAACATTTTTATTTAGTTTATTTCTGGCCCCTAGCGGATGAAGAAAGAGCTACAATTATTTAATTTCACTTCCGGGCTTCACTCTTTTCCAGTGGAGTTTGCCCCTTGGTTGGGAAGATTAAACCACTGATGGATCAACTGGAATTATATAAAGACTTACAATAATTATATTCCACATCATTATAGAATTTTAAAAAATCCAAAAACTAATTGAACATTTTCATTTTGTCGAATTGTGGCTCAGGCAATTATGACAATCTAATCAAATACCAAAGGTCTGAGTTTGCTTCATGTTTTCCCACCACATTTACAGCAATGTTTGTTTCATGACTTCAAGGATCATGATTGTAATCAGTGTAGTAGATGTTGCCAGTATACTTGGACTCCTGCTGTTGTTTATGTAACCAAAAGGCATGGAAACACACAATCAGTGAGGATGCTGTTGTACTGTTAACATGACAGCGTTAACTGGCCTGGGAGCACCAATGAGTGACCATCCCCGAAACCTGTGCATGTGTTTTTGTTGGATGAGGCGACAGCAGAGTAGCGAAGAGGAACATTTGGCGGCTGACTAAGCTCTTTTCTCTGGTTGCCTGCAGAGAGTGGTGCAGCAATAAGCACTTACCAGCACACATATAAAGTAGACGCACACTCCCACACTGAAACTGCCCTCCGGGGAGTAATCAGCCTTGGGTTTATTTGCCCTCCTCTCTGCTGCTTTGTTTGAATAACAATACCTGTTTGTGTTTGGGCACTGACATCAATCAACAAGCCCCAAAATTGCTTAATTCCCTCTTTCCATCCTCCTTCCTCCCGTCAACGTTGATCCAAACTTTTATTTTCCTACTTCCTTTTATCTCCAGCATTTCCTTTTTTTATTGTCCTCTCAGTTTTGTTTCCTGCAGTCTTAAAGCACCTCTCTGTCATTATTCTGTCCTGCTTAATACTGCATGTACTGCAACAAAGTGCAACTCCAAATTTCTTGGGCCGTAAACTGCAATGTACTCTCCATGTAAAATAATGGGCCTGCATGAGTAAGAGAGCAAGGCTATTGCTTGTTGAGGAGAAGCACCAATCTTTACAATAAATGATGCCAGGCTGTTACACAACAAGTCTCCTGAAGGCTGAGAGAGTGAGGTTTTTCCCAACACAAGCCAGATAATGAGTGGGAGAGATGGAGGGAGGCATTTTTAAAAGATCAGGGAGAGAAAAAATAAATACTGGAGACATGTTTGTGTAACTGCAGCAAGACAGATGACATAATGTTTCTAACAAAGTGTGACAGAGCAGGACAATGGAAACCTAAAGTCTACAATCACCTGCCACTTTATTGTTGTTAGCGCAAATATCTGATTGGCTAATCACATGGCAGCAACTCAACACATTAAGTCATGCAGACATGATGAAGACGACCTGTTGTAGTTCCAACGGAGCATCAGAATGAGGAAGAAAGGGGATTAAATGACTTTGAACGTGGCATGGTTGTTGGTCTGAGTATTTCACAAACTGTTGATTAGGGGTGGGCTGTTTAACGGTAAACAGTACAAACGATATAAATTTGGCCAACGGTAGAGATTTAGACAAAACCAGCCTACTGTGGTAGCGGATGTTAATGATGACAACATCAAACTTTCTAAACTGAAGCCGCGTTACCATCTCTAGCAGGCACAAAAGGTGGATACTTTGCTGTCAGACATCTGCTGTGCAAGTGAATGCAACGTGCGGAGTGCGACGACAGGAAGAGGAGACCTTCAGGCAGGTAAACTTCAAGACCGCCCAACAAGCTACGTGTGGAGTCCGGAGAGAGGAAAGGTAGTGGCCCTATGTTAGCAGCTGCTTTAAATGTTACAAGTTGAATAAATTAACTGCAAACTTGACACTAATGCCACCGTAGGCTGATGGAGTTGGTAAACATACTAGTAAACATAAGCGCTGACTTTGGGGCCCGAGCACCCATGTGGGTTTGATGGCAAAGCCAAAGCATTTGCTGTTCCTGGTGTACAACCTCTAATGTACAAGAAAGTTTGAACATAAATGTTTTTGCTCTGCGTGCAGTGATTAGTGTTCATATCTGCACTTGATATGGAAAGTTTGAAATTTGTTGTTAACAGAATAAAAATCCTGTAGAACTTCAATGGTTTTCAATTTTTTTCCTGGATAAGTTTGCACTATGAGTTTTCTTCAAATGGCTTTTTATACTTAGAAAAAGTATAGAAAGTCATTTTAAGGACACTTATTGTGTTCTTAAACACTTTGTTCTGCTGCAATGTATCTGGTATGTGAGTATGTTCAGAAACAGTTATTTTTACATATATATATATAAGAAAATAATATGTTGCAAAATATACAGTTACCGCACCACAATTTAAACTTGAAGATATATATGCCAGCCCTACTACTGATCTACAAGGATTTTCACACACAACCATCTCTAGGGTTTACAGAGAATGGTCCGAAAAAAAAGAAAATATCCAGAGAGCAGCAGTTATCTGGCCCAGAATGTCTTGTTGATGTCAGAGGTCAGAGGAGAATGGACGGACTGGTTGGAGATGATAGAAAGGCAACGGGAAGTCAGACAAGCACTGGTTCCAACCAAGGTCTGTGGAATAGCTTCTCTGAACACAAAACATGTCCAACCTGGAAGCAGATGGGCTAAAGCAGCAGAAGACCACACCGGGTGCAACTCTATCAGCTAAGAACAGGAAACTGAGGCTACAATTCACACAGACTCACCAAAACTGGACAATAGAAGATGGAGAAATGTTGATGGTTTGATGAGTCTCCATTTTAGCTCCACATTCAGATGGTAGACTCAGAATTTTGTGGAAATATGAAAGCATGAATCCATTCTGCCTTTATTCAATACTTCAGGCTGCTGGTGGTGTAAAGGTGTGGGGGATATTTTCTTGGTCCACTTTGGGCACCTTATGGGCCTTTTCCATTGCAGCTGCACACGGGACGGTACCGCACAGTACAGCCCCACACGTTAAAGACGACCAGGACAGTTTTTGTTTCCACACAGGAGAAGCAGTAGTCTACTACCTGGAAGTAGGCGCGGTCTAGACAGCCGTGATGTCACTGCCGTGCCACGCGGTGGTCAGTAAAGTAAAACAAAAACCAAACAATGGAGGCATTAGATGATATCGAGGTGTTACTGCTGTTGTTTTCTCTGTGGCTTGTAGTCACCGAAAACAGAGCCAGATGTTTTTAGAGGAGGCGAGGCGAAACACGTATGATGCTTATGACAACAATTTCCTTTGGCCAATCAGTGGAGAGCCGTCAGGTATGTCATGTTTTGTCTAGGTTCAGCACGGTTAGCGCTAGCTCTGAAATGAGTGCGGAAAATCGTAACGGCTTGTGACGCGTTTTCCCAGAGGAAACACAATTAAAGCGTGCCGTGCCGTGCCGTGTGGAAGGGTTACAAAAATGTGCAGTGGAAAAGCCCACTAGTACCTACGTGGCATGGTTTAACCACCACAGCCTAGCTGAGTATTGTTGCTGGCCATGTCCAACCCTTTATGACCATTGTAGCATCTTCTGATGGCTACTTCCAGCAGGATAATGCACCATGTCACAAAACTCAAATCAACTCCATCTACGTTCTTGAACATGACAATGAGTTCTCTGTACTCCAACGGCCACCAACAGTCACCAGATCTCAATCCAACAGAACAGCTTTGGGATGTGGTGGAACGGGAGATTCTCAACATGGACGTGCAGCTGAAAAAGCTGCAGCAACTGTGTGATGCTGTCATGTCAATATGGAACAAAATCTCTGAGGAATGTTTCCAACAGCCTGTTGAATCTGTGAAACCGAGAACTGAGGCAGTTCTGAAGGAAAATGAAGGTCCAGCCCGATACTGGAAGGTGGACCTGATAAAGTGGTCGGTGTGAGTATAGACAAGTTTGCTTATGAGAAAACAAGGAGGGCAAATCAAATGGTGGAAATTAAAAAAATACAGCATCTTATAGCAAAGTCTCAGGATGCTTGAGTGAAAAAGGCAAATAAATTCTGACTTGTGTCTTGCCACATGAATGCATTTCCCTTTCTGGACTAGAGGTTGCATTTAAATTAGTTGCTCTCTTAACATTTTACAAAGATGTTAAAGCAATTTCCTCTTCACCACCCATAAGAAAACAATGGGCAACAAAGTCAAGTGGCTTTATTGTGTTTTATGGAAGCATCCAGGCTGAACAAAGCGCTTTGATTTTCAATGCACTCCCTGCATTTTGCAGTTTTATAAATGTTCATATTAACCAACTTTACAAAATGAATCCAACACAAAAATCCCAACACAATCAACACAAAACAATCATCACGCAAGTCAAAACACTGCAAAATTAAAGATCAGATACTCTCTGGGAATACATAAATTATCATCACTAACTCTGTGTGACTGACTTGAAAACTTAACAGTCAAAAGAAACCATCCCTGGTTTCAGTTGCAGCAGAATTAAAATGTATGATCCACATCCAGCTGACCAAGATAATTTGTTTGCCAACCATCATCCAAACCAAATGGAAAAAAAATATTTTTTTTACTCAGTTTGTCATTCCTTACTGTATATGTCATGCCTCAACCTCAATGCCACAGGTATGAAATATTTACAGATTCTGAATTTACATCTAGGACAATACAACGAAGGTTATAACAGTCTAATATAATTAAATATTTCAATAAATACTTCCCACTCAATTTCTTGAAAATGTTCATCTTTACACGTTATGGTTCTTTGAAGTGTAACTGAACAACACATATTTTTTTTAGTTGGAAAAATATGTTGCCTCACACGCATAGAGGTATAATAGTCAGTGTTATATAATACATAAAAATATGTGCATGTGCCAGGACCCAGTAAGGATGCTAATGCATATCTCAGCCATAATAAGCCATAAGGCAGGGATTGACAGTTGCAGCAATGACATCAGCCAGAATCTAAAAATAAATCCTAAATGTAAATAATACAAGAATATTGAGGATGCATATGCTAGATTGCAGCAGCATTTAGAAACGCCCACATGCTTTGGCTCACACCTGTTCAACAATATTTATATAGAGAAGGTGTGAGAGTAACTCAACAATTTTTCTTGTTAGAATAAACGTGGGTTTTAGATTGTGTGTGCACCCCAGACAGACTGTTTCATTTCATTTTGGTTTAAGATCTGAGGAGCAGAATTGTGCTGGACAACCTTGATGCATATTTCAGCATGTGTAGGATGACTATTGTAGAAACAACACAACACAATATATTCATCCTCACCTGGGCTTTTTAATGAGAGTCACAAAAATGTGAGACACTGGGGGCTTCGGTGTGACACCGAGATGATGAGCGGCATCCGAGCCGAAGCTCCTGGACGTCAGTTATAAGCAGAAACAGAACTGCGCTGATACCACAGCAGAACATTGGGAAGTGTGGGATTTTTCTTTAATTCATAGGTTGTTTTAGATAAGGAAAAAAAGAAGAAAAGAATATTTGGTTTTGAATCACAAAACTAAGAACACTTTGACCTCTGTCTACAGACGACATTATATATATATATATATATATATATATACACACACACACACACACACACACACATACATTATATAATGTAGAGTTTAAGCCCAATGATGATGAAAAGGTAAATCATGAGCTGACAATGGTTTAAAAAAAAAAAAAAAAGATAAGGTCTCCCGGCATTAAAAAAAAAAAAAAAAAGTACATTTCAGAATTGTACAAACGGCCTTTTTCAGGCAGCAAAAAATGACTCAACAATTTAAAATTGTTATGGAACAACATAAGTAGATCAAGCCTTGAAGAGTGAAAGTGGTGCTATCATTTCCCGGAGCTTTTCAAACTTTTCTTGATTACTTTCAACCCCATCTATCTTGCCTTGAAGAACTGGAAAGACAGGGGTGTTCTAAACTTTTGACTGATAATGTAGAAATAAATATAAAATCTAAACCTTAATGACAGGAGAAAAAAATCTGAATTGTACCCCTGTAAAGTTCTACTTTTTTTCTGTTTTTGTTTTTGTTTTTCAATGAGGTGATTTCACCAAACAATTAACTGATTACTGATCAGCATTATTGTTTCAGCCAATCGGTAGCAATTTTTCTCCAACCATTCTTCCTGGAAGACTATGGTTTCCCACTATCCTTCCAGTTTTTAATAAACATTGGACAGTTCTTAACCCATATTTAGCAGTTTTAGCTTCTCTGCTTGATGCCCATAATATAACTCATCTGAAACAGATAAATATATTTTCCATGACCACGGGATGTGTCACCTAACAGGATTGTTTCAGAAATGAGAAGTTACTTACAGAATCAGCTGGGCTTAAATAACTTGTTGCCAGTTGAAGCATTATTATCCTTGCAGTAATGATCTCATTTTAATTAATTGAATATAAGGGATGGTGCATAAAAATCTGCAGTTTTCAAAATACCAGTATTTATTTGTACAAGACCTTAGCTTGAAACTGAGCAGCACCAGTTCTGCTAATAACACCACTGCCAGTACACCAAGTAACGATGAATGATGTGATGTGAATGACATCAACTATCCGAATTCCACATCACTATTCTGGAGCTGCTGGAAGAAACTTCTGATCAACTGAACTTGCTGCTTCCTTCTGCGTCAGTTTCTCTGCAAAGCCAACCTAAAGACCCAGAGCTGATATGAATTATATTTATTAAACATTTATTTAACCTGATCAAAATCCCACCGAGATCAAGTTTTCTTTAGTAAGGGTGATCTGGCAAAGAGAGTGGCAGTGGCTCAGGTGGTGGAGCAGGTCGTCCAATGATTGAGGGATCGTTGGTTCGAACCCACTCCCCCAGTCACCTGTTGCTGTGTCCTTGGGCAAGACACTTCACCCTCCTTGCCTCCAGTGAGGACATCAGTGGTGTATGAATATGCATGAATGTTCTGGCAGCCTGAGAGACCGTTGGCGTGCATCGGCTGCCACATTTCCCTCAGCGTGCCCAAGTGGCTATTCATGTACAGTAGCTAATAATCACGAAGTATGCCTGAGGAGCAAATGGATAATGGACCCGAAGTAAGCACTTTGATTTATATCACACATTTTTCATTTACTCAAATACATTATTATTATTATTACTATCATCATTATTATCATGATTATTATTACCGTTACTATCATTATTAATAACAATAAAAATAAGGACAGCACACATCATGAACAAAAAAATACAACTGCAAAGAACATTCTAGCAAAATAAATAAATAAATCAATGCTAATACTAACACTACTACTAATAATAATAATAGGAAGGAAAAGTCTGGAATGAGGAGCTCTGACATCTGCAGCTCTGTATGTAAGGTGGTCTAAGTAATTGGGCTGCAACACTAAAAGTTGTGAGACCTTTGCAAACATTTGGAAAAAAAAAAACCTTTAAAGAAGATTCATGCAAAGTGAGCATGAAGACAAAGTGCATGGTTACTATCATTTGTAATAATAAAAAATTGCTATAGAGCTGTTTTGTTTTAATTAACAAGCCCATTACATTTAAGCAAATAAGTCCTGAGGCCAGTCTGGCCTTCTGACTGCATTTCAATCTCCCTGCGGCTTTTCAAAAAGAAGCCATTTCCAGGCATTAAATATGCATACCAGAACATAAAGAGAATGGTATCCCCTTCCTAACCTTAAAAATATGTTTGTTAGAAAGTCTGGTTAGCTTTTAATTGCTTTGTGTATGAACAAATAATGCCTTGAGGATGACTCTCCCTCTTCCTCTAACCTCTTGCTCTACAAAGCTGCGGACATCTGTGCGTCTGTGTGCATGAGCCCTGAGCTGTGTTTGTGTCTTACCACATGGCATGCATGTACGTGGGGGGCAGGCGGGGGCTGCTGACTGGTGTGCAGTTGTACGACCTCATTATCCTCTCGGCTAACAGGAAATTGCGGAACAAGCTGGCCACCAGCAAGTCCTGACGAAACAACTTCTGGAAGAGATCTGAAGTCAGAAAGAAAAGGAGAGGAAATTATCCATCACGCTGGAGACAGAAGAGGGGCGAAGAGAGAACAAAATTAACCCAAAACAAGTGAGGAAAACAGGGCACTGCATTGCTGTATGAAGAGAAAAATCAAAGTGGGTAAAAGAGAAAAGTTTAATTGGAGCAAAGTGGCCACTTTGGAGCCAAACCCCCCACTAATGTGTTTCTTTGCTTAGAGAATGTAGAAGAAATGCAGATTTAAAAGATGTGTCGCAGCCACATAAGCTTGTTAAAATACTCACTGATTCAGAGTACTGGTGCCGAGCCGATCCCATGCCACTACTTTGGCTTATGATCATGATTTCTCTGTGTGTTTCAGGATATTTCATGAGGGACTGTGTCTTCAAGTCCTGCGCCTGCCGTTGGTGTGTGTGTGATCTGGATTAGGTGTGTGCACCACCTTCATTACGGGGATTCTCTCAGATGTGGGCCGCTTCATTAACAGCAGAGCCTCGAGGCTTTATAAGGCTTTGGCAATCATCGGCGTTGTCACATTGCTATTCTAGCTGGGATCCAGTTTGTCTCATGGGAGTCTGAGTGTGTGTCTTTGTGGATGTGTGCTGCATACAATAGACAGGTGGGCAACGAGAGAATCCCGCGTGTGCGACGAATGCAAAGTGTTCATGTCAAAAACAAGTGGAGTGTACGTGTACTTTTTATCAGTGTTGCACGTCATCACAATGCAGGGTTTAGCTTGTGCTGGCTGCTGGATTATGGCTCAAGTGATATCCCCAATTACTGTGCCAGAAGCTGTAAACACAATTAATCTCAATTTGAGGAGCCAACCTCCACAAACTGCACTTCTGGCATTTTATATCAACATCTTCACTATTTCAACCACAGGGGACGTTGTCAAACTCTTAAAGTACTGCTGATGCCTTAATTCTTTTATTTTTTTATTTTTTTTAGGTGCCCCAATTCAGTCTCCCAGAGAGCCGCAACACATGGGACGCTTCATTTTTCATCATTGTCAAGACAAGTTCAAATTAAAATTCTAGTGTGTCTCTAATATCTTTGCAAGCTCATCCTCTCCTCCACTAAGTGTTCTTTTCTTGTTTGCTCGCCTGCTTTTAAAGATAATTTATAGCTTAAAGTAAGAAAATATTATTTGGACTTTTCTGGCCAATGTTTGAATAGTTTATGACAAACAGCTCAATACAGCATTGCTACCACTCAGAGTCTGTCACAAGCTGGAATGAAGTCATTTCCCCCCAGTTTGAAGCACATTGTGAAGAGAAGGAAAAAGGCTGCAGGTGCGTTTCATTGCTTTTTTTTTTTTTAAATAAAAATCTTTGCAGCTTCGTTTTCTGTTCTTCGTTTTTTAAAATTTTTTTTATAAATGTTTGCCATTGATGACGTAAGAAACACTAGAGCAAATAAAAGAGACATAAGGTAATTTTTCATTGTTAAAGATATGATCAATAATAAAAGCTAGGTATGCACGATATTGGAACTTTGGCCGATATCCGATATGCCGATATTTTAAAACTCATGTGGCTGATAACCAATATCGATACAGATATTAAAGCTGACAAAAATAAGCAGTCATTGCAAATAGCAGTTTTGTAATCCATTTCTGACACTGAACAATAGGGGTGGTAAAAATATCGATACGCTGAAACGTCGCCAAATTTCCATATGCCAATATCAAATCTATATTTAAAAACACGGAATCGATCTATTTCACTTTCAAAATCTTGCAAGGTTTCATCATTCTGTTATGAAATCTTGCGAGATATCTTGTGAAATATTGTGAGACTTTATAATATTGCAATAGTTCAGTGCATCAATATTTTTTCCCACCTGTAGTCTTTAGAAGTTTTAAAGTATGTAAAAAAAGAAGTTTGTGAGGAAGAAGAAAAGTTGTTTTTGTGTTTTTTTAGACTTTAGAAACAGTGGGGTGGCCAATGTCAGATACTCAGTTTTTAAGGCCGATATAGGCTGATACAGATAGGGGGCCGATTATATCGTGCAGCCTTCATGAAAGGTGAAACATTTTGCATAATCTGGCTTTATAAAAACTGACAGACATGTCCGAGTCCAGATCCAGCTCATTCATCTATTTGTTGTTTCAAAAACAGACTTTCTTTAAGTCTTTTAAAGTGATCTCAAGGAAATTCTCCAGTTTTCCAAGGACTCACTCTGGCCAAACAAGCCAGAGTCTCGCCACCTGAGCTGCCACTTCTTCCAAGCATATCATGTATTTTTATATAATATTTACTTTTTTTCTCCGGGTCGGGAGTGAGGTCCTGCCCCAGGTGGAGGAGTTCAAGTATCTCGGGATCTTGTTCACGAGTGAGGGAAGGATGGAGCGGGAGGTGGACAGACGGATCGGTGCGGCGTCTGCAGTGATGCGGACGTTGCATCGGTCCGTCGTGGTGAAGAAGGAGCTGAGCCAGAAGGCGAAGCTCTCGATTTACCGGTCCATCTACGTTCCCACCCTCACCTATGGCCATGAGCTGTGGGTCATGACCGAAAGAACGAGATCGCGGGTACAAGCGGCCGAAATGAGTTTCCTCCGCAGGGTGGCCGGGCTCTCCCTTAGAGATAGGGTGAGGAGCTCGGTCATCCGGGAGGGACTCAGAGTAGAGCCGCTGCTCCTTCGTATAGAGAGGAGCCAGATGAGGTGGCTCGGGCATCTGATTAGGATGCCTCCTGGACGCCTTCCTGGAGAGGTGTTCCGGGCACTTCCCACCGGGACCAGACCCCGGGGTAGGCCCAGGACACGCTGGAGGGACTACGTCTCCCGGCTGGCCTGGGAGCGCCTCGGGATCCCCCCGGATGAGCTGGCGGCTGTGGCCGGGGAGAGGGAAGTCTGGGCTTCCCTGCTTAGGCAGCTGCCCCCGCGACCCGACCCCGGATAAGCGGAAGAAGACGGTACGGTACGGTATTTACTTTTTTTTTTTTTTTTTAACTTTTACAGCATACTGGTTAACTGTGCGGCCATATCCCAGAGCCTCCATTTCACAGCAAATTACTTTAAAAACTGCATTATTTCTGTGGGTACTTACTAGGAACTGAGATGTTTTCTTCTGGTCAAATAAACTTTTACTTTGTCATGCTCCATGTTTGACCACGAGCCAATTCTACAGAGTCCTTTGCGTGTTTTTTTTTTTTTTTGGGAAGCGTTTACCAACAATGACCAACATTCATAATATAAACCATGATATTAACCCCCAATGCCATGCTGAACCAAATGCAGTGTTGTAGTTGTAGTTCACTTCCTGCAATTGGTCTGCTTGAAGTAGACCAAGACCTGCATTTGTGGGCAGACCGAGTCCGCTTGTGCGATCCAAATCAGAGTCCATTTGCACATTCACAATACCTCAAATGAAGCGAACTTTCCGAACAAATGGACCTGGTTTTAATCAAAAAGGCTAGTGTGAATGTGCCCCAAGATGTTTGAATCAAGAAGTGATTCCCAAAGAGCTGTCTGCTGGAATTTAGCATATCTCAGCATAGTGGGCCCGTAAAACAGTGATATCAAATTCCGGGCCTCCAGGGCTGCAGTCCTGAAGGTTTTAGATGTTTCCCTGCTCCATCACCAGATTCCAATCAGATGGCTCCAACAGCTTGTTGTCAAGTTCAGCACAATGACCCATTCATTTCAACCAGGTGTGCTCAAAGAGGGAAAGATCTAAAACCTGCAAGACAGTGGCCCTCAAGGACTGGAGTCTGACATTTAAGGCAACTGGAAAAGTGTAAGAAAAATAAAAAAAATAAAAACAGGATCTAAAAGTAATGTCCTTCAGATGTGGGAACAAGAGAGATGCATGTGGACCTTCAGTTGATCCATCTATTGTTGGCTGAAACCTTAGAAATGGTCTCCATAAGAATGCTTATCAGGAAGCTGTTACAGGAGATTATCACACTTCCATGTTACGGTTCCTGGAACGTGTCAAGTTTGTGCATTTCCACTTCTGGGCCAGTTTAACAATAGCTGAATCCAAGTCTAGAGGCCACTGCTCTGTCCCACTTTAAAAATCCAATAAACAATGCCAACCCTACTTGAGTTTCATGGAATCGAGACTAAAGTGATACTAAGGAAGAGTGGATCAAAGTGATTCATCGGGTTGAAGGAGCCAAACTTTATTAATAAACAAGGTAACACATTTGCTTGTAGCTGGCACTTTAATGATGCAGACTACACTACAGCAGGCTAGCGTTAGCAAGCTTGCATTAGCAAGCTAGCGTTAGCTGACGTGCCTAACTTTGTGTGTCTATTGAAATTAGAAAGTGGAACAGAACAGTGACATCTACACTTGGATTCAGCTATTGTTGAACTGGCCCGGAAGTGGAAATGCACAAACTCAACAAGTTCCGGAAACCGGAACATGAAGTGTGATAATCCTATTAGAGACAAACTACAGAGCTTTTGCAGATTTCCTTGGTGATGCCTGCTATCGATGGCTAATCCGGCATCCATCTTGCATCCTACCTGTACTCTGAGCTCCTTCCAGCCAGTAAAAGTCTTATAATATCTTGACTCTGGTCTTACCTCTTGCTCAATAAAGCTCAGATCAAATACTTTTGGCCAACGTCTATCTCTACATCCCTTATATGTTTTTACGGACATTTTAACAATATGATAACTAATGACTTTTTTTAATGAGCTGTATGTGTGTAAAGTTTTACCTCTAGGCAGGACATTCCACGCAATGGTGTCGGTAATGGCCGTGAAGATCCAGTTGAGCTCTCCGAGAGGTGTGCGCCTGTCATTGAGCCTGCCAGGGATCCTGTAACACACACAAACACAACACAGATGGCACTGTGTCAGCCATGCTCACTGTATGTCACACAGTTTACTCAGAGGACAAAGTGGCAACTGCTCGGCACTATTACCACATCATCACAATGTGAAGAAATGAACATTTGCAGGCACTCAGATTCTTACTCAGAGGCTAACAGCTGAATATTCCTGTTCATGTAATCATATGTGACTAAGAGCTACCACAGAATGAGATTTGAGTGCCATTGGGCATTAAAATGGATTAATAAGAGTATTTGACTTTGATCATATTAGAGCTCTGTACGCAGAGATGTTTAACGGAACAAACTAAGCATGTTGACTGAGCTGCTTTATGAAGTGAAACAAAGATTAGACTAAAATATCTGATAAGGTTGCGGTCATATACTCAATTATCTTTAATTTCATGAGAAATGTTACTCATCATAAAAGACAAACACCACCTTGGTGTGGGATCCAAACAACCCCACTCCAATGAGTTGTGGCGTCAGACGCATTATGAAAGAGAACTTGTGTGTGTAACAGAAAAATCTGATATAGAGAGAACATATAATATTGCAGGTTAAAAATCAGGACCTGGTTGTTCAAAACTTGGTTATTTCTTAACCCACTGTTAAATACATTTAACCAACTGTTAACTTAAACAATTCGATTATCTTGTGGTTCAAAACTGGGTTAACTTTAACCATGTGTTACCTTGGAGTTCAAGTTAATGCAAGATGGCTTTCTGCATCTTCATTTCTTCTTCACTACACATCTCAAATCCAGAAAGTGTTCCCTTTACTGTGACTCCAAAGTATCCAAACAAACCTTTTGGTTGTAGAAATATATGATATATTTCTACAACCAAAAGGTTTGTTTGAAATGAGTATGATATGAAATGACATGAGTATGAGTATGAAATGACATGCCCATGATTCATCATGGGCATGTCATTTCTGAGCAGAGACCTGAAATACAGGGGTAGCACTCAAAGGGTTCATTTCATTTAATTTTTTACCCCATTTTTGTATTTCAGGTCTGCAACATGATAAAACACAGACCGAGCCTCAGACAGAAATAACCTTAATATTCTTATTCCTGCTTATTCTTTTGTCAAATAGACAAATCAAATGTGGAAATGAACAAACACAGATCTGAGAAAATCCACAGAACCAGAATTTCCTGTATAATTATTTGTGAGCTTACACACAACCCTCCTTGTATAGGGTGATGCTGTCTAACGGTGCACTACCTCTGTCAGGGGTCAGGACTGCTTGAAACTGAATGTAAATCCAACAGAATCAAGTCTGGATCAGCTTTAGGAGAACAACATGACTATTGTGTGTTCTCCTTTGGGCTAGCTAGTCTGTATAAACATTTTCTAATAATAATTAGGTCCTGATAAGAAACTTAAATCTGTTACAGCCTTTGACGTCACATAACCAGGCAATATGTATAAACAAAATGCATATACTCTGCTCTTTGGTCTCTTCCTTTCTTGCATTTCATGTCTTGTGGACACCTGCATGGCTCATCTGCGACTGGGTCGAGCTTCACACCAGTTCACCTCGAACATATCCTCACCTGCAACCTGTCTGGCATCCTCTGCCTCACTGTGAGCTACAGCTGGTGAGGTCAGCAAACATTTGTCTAGCAAATTTTCACATATGGTATTTATCAAATCTGCTTTATGGAGGCAGAGCTGGAATTCTGTTAAACTTCTACATTTCTAAATGTTATGTCATTGACTGCAGTGAGAGAAAAATCATCAATCAGATGTAACATTCAAGATGCTTGGGATGCTACAACAAACATTGTTTTAATATTAAGTGAGCATGAATCAACGGGAAAATATCCCCAAATCTTTGTATTTCAAATGCGCTTTACTTGAAATGTATAAAAATCACACCTCATACATCTGTTGTCACAAAAAAACTCTTAAACCCTTCAAAGATAAGGATTACAGTTATGCTGTGGCTGACAAGTAGGAGCAGCATGTAAATGAGAGCAGAGAGATCATGATGCTGTGACAGTAATCTCTGGCAAAAACCAAGAAAATTACCTTTCCAGCACCTAAGCTGTCTGATTTTTAATGAAATTATTTAAAGCACTAAAAGAAAATTGGGGATAAGGGCTATAAAGGTTGTTAGCAACCACTATGCTTGTGTCTGAGTAAATAACTACACTATGAATTTAAAGAAAAAAAAGATCAGTGGAATCAAAAGGCAGTTCAGACACTGCTGAGTGCATCTATAATTTCAGGCAAAACAACTGGGACAGCACATACATCCTGAAAGCAAGTCAAATCAGAACATCTACCGATATCCGATAAGCCGACATTTCAAAACTCATTTGCTCAACAACCAATATCGATATTAAAGTTGGAAATGATGAGTCTTCATTCCTTGTGCAAATTTAGAAAAGTGCTTCAGCTGCAGATGTGGCAGTTGCCGGCGATATCACAATGTTGCTTGGTGGGCGTGGCTTATGTTGTTCCCAAGCCCCACAGATTTAAAAATAAGAAAAAAACAAAATGAAACAGCATTTTTGTCATTTGTCCGCAAAAAGGCACCTGTTATATATTGGCTAATTATATCGGTCAATATCTGTCCAATATTGGCCGATATCAATTTTCAGTTTCAAAGCCAATATCGGCCAATATCGATATTGGCCCGATAATATCATGCATCTCTAACTCCATAGGAATGTGAAGTGATTTGCTAAACATTTTATGCAGCATAATGTGATAAGACAATGCACAGCAATGGGTGGCTGTAGCCCAGGTGGAGGAGCAGTCGTCTGTCAACCAGAGGGTTGGTGGATTGATTCCAGGCTTGAGCAACCTCCCGATGTGCCTATCGGGGTATGAGTGTGTGTGTGTGAATGTTGACCCGACATGTAAAGCACTTTGAGCTGTCAACATGACTGGAAAAGCGCTTTATCAGTACAGTCCATTTACCATGAACCTGAATAGACCCTGGTTTTACCAATGCAGACAAGACTGAGCATGTTTGGCTTCGGTTTAGGGATGCACCGATTGTGAAAGTCTGGGCCGATACCAATACCGATGTTTAACATAACAACTTGGCCGATGTTTTCTATTTTTATTTATTACTTCCTTTGTGCCACAGAAATTTACAAGTCTTTCAGCTCTTCATCAGTCTATCCTTGAATGAGCACAAATTCAATCAGACCAATTTATGAAACAGAAACAACCTTTAATGTCACTTTGTGGTTGACATTAGTTATACCAAGCTCTTTTCTGAAAACTTTTCAAAACCCTGGGACTGATAATCACTAAAAAGAATGCTTCAGTAAATTGCCCAAAAAAATTGAGTGGTTTTAGCCTAATTAACAAAAACATACTCAATGAGAAGATTATTTTGATGGCCCTACAAAAATATTTGTGGAGCATGTACTGCAAACTGCGTAACGCTGATCTTTTTCCGAAACGGTAAAATATTGCCACATGACCGCCGCCACCTTCGTTTCTTTACTGAGGAAAGTGCGTGGATGCCTTCTACCAGTATCTCCCCCACCCGCCCAAAAAAAGAGGGGAAAAAGAGTTTTTCTTAAGAACAATGTTGATGACACATGTCAATCATTATATATATATATATATATATATATATATATATATATATATATATATATATATATATATATATATTAGGGATGCACCGATGCATCGGCTGGACATCGGTATCGGCCGATGTTTGCCTTGTTAACTGCCATCGGCCAATAGAAATGACATTTGCCGATGGCAGTGGCCGATTATTATATAGCCTATATAAATATATATATATGTGTATATGTGTATATATATATATATCTATATATATAATGATTTACATGTGTCATCAACACTGTTCTTAAGAAAAACTCTTTTTCCCCTCTTTTTTGGGCGGGTGGGGGGAGATACTGGTAGAAGGCATCCACGCACTTTCCTCAGTAGAGAAACGAAGATGGCAGCGGTCGTGTGGCAATATTTTACCGTTTCAGAAAAAGATCAGCGTTACGCAGTTTGCAGTACATGCAAATACACAAATAATCTTCTCATTGAGTATGTTTTTGTTTATTAGGCTAAAACCACTAAATTTTGTTGGGCAATATACTGAAGCATTCTTTTTAGTGATTATCAGTCCCAGGTTTTTAAAAAGTTTTCAGAAAAGAGCTTGTTATAACTAATGTCAACCACAAAGTGACATTAAAGGTTGTTTCTGCTTCATAAATTGGTCTGATTGAATTTGTGCTCATTCAAGGATAGACTGATGAAGAGCTGAAAGACTTGTAAATTTCTGTGGCACAAAGGAAGTAATAAATAAAAATAGAAAACATCGGCCATCGGCCAAGTTGTTATGTTAAACATCGGTATCGGCCCAGATTTTAATATATATATATATATATATATATATATATATATATGTATAGATATGTATATGTAGATATGTATATATATGTATATATATATATATAGGCTATATAATAATCGGCCACTGCCATCGGCGAATGTCATTTCTGTTGGCCGATGGCCGATGGCAGTTAACAAGGCAAACATCGGCCGATGCCGATGTCCAGCCGATGCATCGGCGCATCCCTACTTCAGTTATTACTGCACTTGTGAAGATTTCTTCAGCTAACATCTCCGCTCCTCTTACAGTCGACAGGTGACCTCAGAGTGAGTGAATTTAGGGACATGTTCCTTACAGTCACTTCTACAGAAGTTACATCTGGGTTGAAGAAAACACTGATACGGGCAGCCAGAGTACACTGTGAATACTGGGATGAGGACAAGCCCATTGATGATTATGAAGATACTAATGATGATGATGAAGATGAAGACAATAGCTGGGTTTCCATTACACTTTGTAAGAAAATAAAGTGACATTTCTTAAATAAAAAAAAAAAGTACGGTTGCGATATTCAGGTGTTTCCACTGAATGGCGTTTAGCGCATCAGCTGTAATTCTCATAAAATCTCGTCCAGCGAGACTCCATTATGAGGAAGATGGAGATGCAAAACCTTTTGCGTTTTAGACCTACTGCTGGTCCTTGTCAGGAGTTGAAAGCAGCGGATGATAATTCAAAGGCAAAGTCTGTTTGTGCGGAGCCCTCTGATCACATCAGCAGGAAAAAAAAAAAAAAGGACTTGTGGCGACACGTCACCCAGCCACAGTCATAAGATGTTATCCTGTGGCCATTAATTAAATCGTGGCAACATATAATAACATGTGGGAAAAAGGTAACCAAGTCGTGACCATGTGTTACAAATGATTGGAAACAACATACATAAATGGTGGGAGGTTGTTACTAATAAATGAAAAACTTAAACCATGTCTGTATCTAACTCAGTTTGCTGAACTACAGCTATTTGGGGATTTTTCATATAGGCCTATATGTGACTTATAAAACTTCCCCAATCACTAAGATTCCAAAGTTAATGCTGGTAAATGATTATAAACATCATAATTAAGAAGGAATAACTGTTGTTTGCCCCTCTATGTCTCGCCTGATGGTGTGTAAATGCGAAAAGTGTTTCCATTACACTTTTTATGAAAAACTGCTAAACAGCTGAAAAACCACCTCATGAGTGTAAAATCTTTTTTGTGATATTTAAGTTTTTCTAAATTTACGTTTTTCTAAATTTCCATTACCAGTTTTTAATTGCGATACTTAAAGGGACTAGAGGCAAGATTAAGAAATAAAACTTGCAACTGCCGCGACCGGCGCTTCAGGTAACTGCAGCCACGAGCCAAGCCGTCACGCGAGCGTGCACAAACTGAAGCTATAATGTTGTCTAATACGCTTTTTCTTTGTAGTTACACTGTTAAGTGTCTTTCAGTTGATCTGGATCGTTTGCTGACGGCAGAAGAATCAATAACTATTGCTTACAGTGTTTGAACTTACCGCGACCGTCTTCTTCCTGTATCAAAACTACGGATGTAGCGATTTTTGACAGCACATCCGCAGGGCAGTGCGGGAAATTCGGACACCGAATTGCATCGCATTTTGCATCACCAAGCCTGTTCAAGGCAACGGAGAGAAACGTAGGTGGAAATGCCATTTTTGTATTTAGCGCTTCATCATCACCCATTAGTATTAAAAAAAATGAACATGCATGTTTGGTTTTTTAAAATTCCTGCCTCTAGTCCCTTTAATTCCAGACATTTCATCAAGACCTCAACAAGTTAGAGCAGTTAGAGAGTTATTGAGAAAAAGGCATGATATACTCCATCTTCTTAAAAACAAATAAATGAATAAAACTTTAATTTGACATTTTTAATGCCCTGATGAGTCCAATAATAATGAGTCCGTTCCTGAAGAAACAAAGTTTGTGTCAGCAGCCCAGAAGATCCAGACTGTACAACATTGGCACATGGATGGTTTTCAATCAATTTTTCTCACTTACGACTGACTCTTTGTCTCAAACATTTTGTTTCTAACGCGGTTTTACAATTATTAGCTGTTACAATGGAGTAAACTAAATATATTACATTTATTTTAGAAACATAATT
The DNA here is from genome assembly GCA_023101725.1 of Atherinomorus stipes. NCBI lineage: Eukaryota > Metazoa > Chordata > Actinopteri > Atheriniformes > Atherinidae > Atherinomorus > Atherinomorus stipes. The sequence goes on from JALJCO010010956.1 coordinate 1,704,341, forward strand.
ATCAGTAAAATGCGACACGAAAACTCATAAAAGTAACATCAATTCATTCTCTTCAAAGTTGTAAATATGCAGCGTGCCTGAACTTTTCCTGACCTAAGACTTCCATCTTTACCCCTAAGTGGCAAATAATGGCAGCTGTGAATCTCCTGGCAGGTACAAGCCCTCTGTATAACGATGAAGGCTGGCCGCTCCTCAGTACTTTGAGTCCCTGCCAAAGGTGTTTGGAAAGTCAGCAGTAAGGATGAACACTCAGCAGTTCAAATCCTTATTCAGTATCTAGTGTAATATATTTGAGAAGGGAAAGAGACAGCATACTGGTGGATGGGTGAACAGATAGATGGATGAATCACTGTACGGGCGGGAAAAATGCCCTCTGAGGTGTTGAGGCTTCTGTCATCGATCAAAGTTTGTGCTATTTGTCTCTTTTTCTTGCTTTACACATTTAAGGTTTTGCTATATCATCAGATTTTATTCATTTTAGTCGTGATGCTCTGGTTTTGCCTGTTGAAAATTGCTAACCTGTGTGTCCTTTTTATAAAAAGGGTTTTTAATCTATATCAGGATCACGTTACATATCGTATTAAATCTCCCTATATTTATTCATTGTGAGGCAGTTGCTAGACTCTTCTGGTAACTGGGAGCATAAAGGGTTAAAATCAAGTCATATCAGTTGTAAACATGTGTAGTGTTAAAATTGTTGTCAGAAACTAATTCAGGAAATTAAGATTAACACAATTAATCCCATAATATTCTGTCGTCACTCTCACTAGTTGCTGCTTGTCAATATTCTTCACTAAAACACGAGCTCCATGCCAGCTTTCGGGGTTTTTTTTTTTTTTTTTTCTCTCACTGCACGGTTAAGTAAATCACATTTTAACCCAGATACAGTTAGCAAAGAGACAGCTTTTATATAGATCAAAGATCTAAAGGGGATATTTTTTGGGGAAAAAAGAAAAATTATGCTCTCCATGTTCCAGAGCAGCTGTTTAGTGTCACATCAATCAAAAACTCTGATATAAGACAACCCTACCGGGGTCGTTTAGGTCTAAAAATACGTCATTTGGATCTGCGGGATGTGGTTACATCACACAACCAGCTCAGAGAGAATTATCCAGCCTCCCCGTCCTCATCTCCATTCAGTACTTGCCGCCTCAAAAGTGAGACGTCTGAGTTATTGAGCTGAGTTATATAATTCCCTAAACTTGAGGAAACCAGTTAAGATCTACCAGGACGTTGTCTAATCCCTTATCAGATGAATAATAATTTAACTGAGATCTATCATTACTTGGCAAGTTATAATTTTGGGTAATGTCTTGACTACTGAATTTAAATAGGGGGTTAACAAATCTCACTTTTGGCCTTGACAGGTGACTTTATTTTTCTTCATCTTCTTCGTAAACTGGAAATGCAGGAGCAATAATAATAAGTATTGGCGCAGGAGTAACCCCAACATTACAAAAGCAATCTTGAAAACAGCAATGAAACTTTTCCCACAAAAAATCCATCTTCAGTCTCTGATACACAACACTGGAGGAATGGGTGACACTGAAACCCACAATAAACAATGCAAGTTTGACTATTAACTGGATTATATGAGAAATACTGTATTTTCCTATCAAGTGATGAAATTTAACTAATGGCATGGGAACTGCTTAATTGTAACCCTGTTGTATTTTGACAAAGACATGACACACACACACCAAAAAATGCCATTAAGACCTGAACAAAGAGTGGGAGTTATTACAAAGAGAGGCTTGTAAAATCAGGCAGATCCTTCAAATGCTGCAGCAAGTGTTTACTGTGTTCTTAGTGCTTAATATTGATACTTTATAGTTTTAACTCCTTTAGAACAGGGGTGCCCAAGTCCAATCCTCGAGAGTTATGATCCTGGGATTATTAGAACATACCCACTATAACACACCTGAATCAAATGATTAATCTCCTCATGAACAGGCCACTCAGCTCTGCAGAGGCTGGAAACGAGCCATTCATTTGACTCAGGTGTGTTGGAGAAGGGACGCAACAAAAATGTGCAGGATAGTAGCTCTCGAGGACTTGGGCACCCCTGGTTTAGAGGCTAACCCAAGGCACAATGGTCAGAAAACACTTTTCATTTTAACTGAAGAATTATTGCAGTGCAAAATGTGTTTAGTGCAAAACACAGTTTAAACAAAGTTTTTACCACTAAAGGATGATTTTCTTTTTTTTCAACCTGGACCTTATTTCTAAGAGTTTATATGTGCATTTACTCACCGGTAAAATTTCTGTATCACTTCGAATCCTTCAGAAGATATTACGTTGAGTCACCCTTTGGCGTACATCCATATTATGGGAGAGACGGGGCAGTCACTGTAGAACAGTCTCTCTCAATTCCGGTCCTTAGAGCTATGCAGGGCAGTGGGTCAAATTCTCAATAGGGGATTTCCGCTTCCGGAAGTTCCCTTGCCTTCCTTTCCGGGCATGTTACGACAGCCGTTCTGCTTGTTTCTTTTTAGGATAACTCAAACATCTAGTTAGCTGAAATGATCTAAGGAAGAAGTGGATAAGCGTGATTGCGCGGTGAGGGCCGAATTTATAATAAAACACATGTTTGTGCGGTGGCCCGGCACTTACAGATGCTAGAAGCAGCTAGCGTTTACTGACGTGCTTAAAGCGTTAAAACACACAAACATCTGAAAATCGGGTCTGTCCTCCCCGTTTCAGTGGAACAACTGGGGACTGCCAAGAAAGGAGACGCTTTAGATGCTTGTGTGTTTTCAGCCGCACAAAGTTAGGCACGTTTCGCTCAGTCCTGCTAACAGTAGTCCGCCACTCTACTTGTTAAACTTTGTTAATGGATAACGCAATGCAAGTTTTATTTAGACTGAAGTGATGCTAAGGAAGAAGTGGATAAATGCCGATGGCGGGTGAAGGACGAATTTATAATAAAACGACACACGTTGTTTGTGCCGGAGCTGAAGCGGTTGGAGGCTAGAACAGCTCGATAACGTGCCGAAGTGCTGAAAACACACAAGCATCTGAAAGCGTCTCTTTTTTTGGCAGTCCCAGTTGTTCCACTGGAAACGGGAGGTACAGACCAGTTTTAGACGCTTGTTGTTTTCACAAGCGAAAGTTGGTAACATCAGCTAACGCGAGCTTGCGCTAGCTGTGGTGTAGTCTGATATTGAAGTGCCGACTACAGACATACGTGCAACCTTGTTTTATTTTAAGTTTCGGTCCTTCACCCGACAAATCGCTTTCATCCACTTCTTCTTTGGTGTCTCAGTGGGAGAAAACTTAGGTACGGCTGGCGTTGTTATTGATGTAAACAATGGAACAGGGAGCAACATGGCCATTCCTGGCCCGGAAGAGGAAGCTTCAGATGTTCCACTTCCGGAAACCGGAACGCGGAGCGTGAACCCCCTATTCCTGTCCTTAGGACCCACTGCCCTGCATAACTTCTAAGCAACCCTGCTTTCACACACCTGAATCAAATGAATGGCTCGTTAACACACTGCAAAGAACTTGATGAGGAAGTTCACTCATCTGAATCAGGTGTGTTGAAGTAGGAACACATCGAAGCTATGCAGGGAAGTGGGTCCTGAGGACTGGAATTGAGAAAGACTGCCTTACATGCAACGGCTGTCGTCCGACCTGCTCTCTGCCCAGTTTCACGTGAATGCAGCATGAAAAGTACTAGCGAGTTGCTTGCGATATAAATTGCTACACAATGTCCCTTAAAGCAACCCTTCCGATGTTGCATTCTTACTATTTTTCTAACAGGGTAAAATGCTATGAATGAGGTAATGGAACTCTAAAATACAAGACAGACCCACCATTAATCAAAATAAAATATCATTCAGTCTCTAAATATTCAATGAAAACTCCAACCAATCCTTGAGTGGGGTGCACCTCTAGGATTGTCCAACGGACCTGCCTGTCAGACCTTTGATTCTGCATTGGGAGGTGGAGGGAATGAAGGGGTGTGTCTTAGGAGTGAGGCGGGACTGTTTATATTCAAATAATCTTGCTGTACTTTCTGAAATGCAAGATCGGTAAAGGTTGCTTTAAAAGGAGTCATCACACGGAAATCCCACTTTTTAAAGTCAAAACATGTGTAATGGAACAGGACCTCAGGAAAAAACGTGCCAGAAACTCCGGAAAGTGAAAGTGGCTTCATCTTTGAGTGCGGGCTCTCTCTTCTCACCAGAATCGGCCACAAGAGCGCGCTCTCCTCCTATTATCTTTTGTGTAAGAGACCAGTAAACGATGGTAGATGAACGGTGACAAGTTGCTAATGTAGCTACAGAAGCTAACACTGTTCGGTTAACTTCACGTCAGACGTCCGCTCCTTATATTCATCAGAGTCCAGCCCTTTTACTCCGAGGATCCTCTCTATCAACCGCACCGTTACGTTTTTATCACGTTTTTCTCTGTTGGGACATCCATTTCCCTTCCCTTGCTCTGTCCTGATAAAACTTTGTTTTGACTTTGAGGTTTGCCTCAAAGTCGTGTGTGTGTTCTCGCGACAATCAAAAGTTGGGGATAAAAAGAGGTTAAAATGAGCTCATTAAATTTTCGTCCCACCCAACTAGAATTAAAAATTCATTTGAAGATAATTTAAGAAGGATTGTGTATGTAAAACACTAGGTTATGACACCTTTAAGTGATGCAATAGGTCTTAGAAACTGTATAAAACATAATGTAAAAGGTGTTAGATTAAAGATTAAACTATGCACTGATGAGAGTTGATAAAGAAGTAAACTGTTTGACATTGAAAACATTTGACTTTATTATTCACTAAATGTATTTTTGTGATTCACATCTGTTTTTTTACTGCTGTATGTGAATCACAGGACATCCCTCTAGTTTAAAGACCCAATCTTCTATCATGTCTTTAACTCTCCCTACATCTCTGTACCCCACAGAGGAGTTGCCCCTATAAATTTGGAGATTGAGAAGTAGAGCTAGGATGAAGTTTGGATGCTTTCTGTCACCATGGAGCGAGGGCACAAAGCATCTCATTTCTGGATCAATACAGTATCTCCGCTGTATTCTAAATACAGAGGTGCCAACAGTGATATGATTCCTATAAAAATGGAAGCTGTGAAAAGTTCTGAGGAAGATAAGTTTGTTTATAAAGCACAAATAAAACCAAGGGCTGGATATTTAAAAACACCACAGAGGACAACTACTTTAATATATATAAAAAAAAGCTTGTAGAGGCCAAAGCTTGTAGTTAGCCACTGGCTACAATCTTCCATATTTAGGTGTAGATGTACATAAATGTGCCTGGTCCCTACTCTTAAATTTAACAAAAAAAAAAAAAAAAAACTTTTTTTTTTCTTAAGCCAAGGACCAAAAGAAAACAGGAAGTGACAAGGTCTGCCGAACAAGCAATCGCAGCTCGTCCGAAATTTTCAGGCTTATTGATAAATCTGATGTAGTAGGCACATATGGCTATAAAAAGTCAGCGATGTACCAGGTGTTAGCTCATGAAGTGCCTCATAAATCAGTAATACGACCTTAAAGCCCCACTTTGAACTTTGTCAAATTTTCTCCCTTTGGCACTCCCTAACGGTGGCTAAGGGTGCATTCACGCCAGGACAGTCTGGGGACTCAGTCCAATTGGGCAGAGACTTCTGCAAAATTTCACACCTTTCTTTGCATCCGTTCACATTCACACTGCATGTCACTGAAGTGGACCAAACCACCTAGTTAGTATAAAACAACTGCTTGCTAGGGGACACTGCTCCCCAATACAGCCACTGATTAAATGATAAAACTGCAGGAAAAAGAAGAAAACCAGAAAATCTGTTATAAAAGTGGAAATCTTTCTGCTTTTTATGAGGGATGCACCGATTCGATCTTCAGATCGGGATCGGTTCCGGTATTGAAAAATTATCCTTAAACAGGGATTGGTAAGCATGAGCCGATCTGCAGGTGCAGATCTATTCAGTGTATTTCTATGCTGCGCGCTTTGAGTGACATCATTCGTTACCGGCGCAGCACATGGAGGCTGCTATGTTTGTTTACAAGGCCAGAGTCGTAGCTGCTAGCTGCTAGCTGGCTGCCTGTGTCTCCTTCTGTCGCTGCTCGAAGAAAAGTCCTATGGTGGGTTAGTTTCCCACTTTTCGAAGGTAAAAATCTCACGTGTGCTGACATGTCACAGGAATAGAAGAAAAAACTGTTTTTTGGACGTGACAAGTTTTATACCGAGGGTATCCACCAGCATCCAGTGCAGCGTGTGGGAGACACTTTTTTTTTTCTCAATCCAATCCGCTGTTTGGAAATGACCTCCATGTTAAAACACTGATAAATGAAAAGAAGCAAGTCATGCAAAGATGTGCCCGCTGTCAGATGCTCACGTTAAGAGATGACAAGCAGACATGAAAGAGAGGCGACGCTAACATGCAAGGCACTGCAATAGTCCTGCTGCCATGTGATAAAACCACAAATGCGTCCTTCAAAGCTTTTAAACACAAAAAAAAAGGATCGAGGCTGAAAACACGGATCAGCCTGCATCACTAACCTGACATATGAGGTAAGAGAGAACCTGCGACTTCAAAACACGAGGAGGACAAACCCCGTCAAAACCTAAGATCTGAGACTTTGCCATTCAGATGCAGCAGCTGTACAGAAGACATGTCGACACAAAGGCTCTGGCAGGAAGAAGGAAGAAAAAACAGAATAAATCTACTTTTAATGAAGGCCTGATCTTTCCTGAATGTCGGCTTGGAAATTAATCCACTTCATATTTTAGATTTAATCTGACTGTGAGGACAATGTAGGAGTTACATGTGTGCTAAAATGTTGTCTTTGGGTTTGAAGCCTTTAAATGAAACAGAAAGCCACATGATGGTGTGTGAAAAGGCCCATTACAGCAAACTAGTGAGCTGTTTTGGACCATGACGGACATAAAGCAGACGATACATCGCATACTGGTGCAGTAGGTTTGTTTCTAATGGTATTGATCCTGTCTGGATTCTGAAAGTACTTTAGAGCACCTGATACTCAAGTTTCTAAATATGTCTGGATGCAAGATGATGAACAGGGACACTAAGTCCTCTATTAAAAAGGGATAACTTGGGAAGCACTGCTTCCCATTGCGATGACTAGGTCGTCCTCTTCTTTCTTCCCATTGCGATGACTAGGTTGTACCTCTCTCTCTTCCCATTGCGCTGACTAGGTTGTACCTCTTTCTGCGTGTTCTGCGTGTGTTTGTATGATCTGAGGATATTTAAGCCACCTGCAGGTACTCCTGTAGGGGATTGCTTGTTTTGTTTTCCAACAGAGACCTTGGTTGTTTAGGGATCGCGGACAGATGTACCAGTGAACTGTGTAAGTGGATTCATGTTTTCTCTTCTCTCTCTCTCTTCCTCTTCCTTACTCCTCTCTCTCTGTTTCACTTTCTATCATTACCTCTATTCACTTTCATTTCTCCCTTGTCAGGCCCAGCAGTATGAAATGGAATGGTGTAATAGACAAATGTTTAAATAAAGAAATAAAATGAATAAACATGATATCAAGTGGAGCCTTATGTTCATAAAGCTCCGCTTGATAAAGCAAAACTGTTCAACAGAATAAAGCAATCAGATTTCCATTCTGCTTGCTTCAATGCTGGACAGGACAAGTAAAAAAAGAAAAAAAAAAAAAAAAAAAAAAAAAAAAAAACTAAAAAGGGATAACTTGGTGCTCCTATAAGAGCAAAGATCCATATCTTTGCCACTTTGAGGGAATCTGCTGCTTTTTTGTATGACGTCATTAAGGATGGAATCATGGATCGATACGGTACACTCGCTTCTGTATTTTAAGAGGAAGACATGATGTTAAAGTGATACGATTCCCACAAAAACTGGAAGATGCAAAGAGCTGTGAGGAGGAATGGTGACATCATGGATCAACACCACGTGTCAAACATTTTCAAAACGATTGAAATGGGATGAGCAAGCATGAACGGCTGAGAGATGCCACGCATGGCAGAGCAGGTAAAATCCACATGCAGTTTGCTTCGTGACTCCCTCTTATGTAAAAGGTTTTTTGTGACTGGATACAACCAGAATGTGAGTTGGATTCATGTGGGAAGTAGAGACAGAAGGGTGCGCAGATGGAAAAGAGACAGAGGAATGATTACAATCAATAAACAAACCACCAACATGCAACTATTCAAAGCCGCCGTTATGCTGAATTCCTTTTTACAACTAATGATTGGAACGTGTTGGAGGCAGTTTGTGTTTGAAGCTGTTTCCATCCGTGTGTAACCTTTAAAGGTGACGATATGAGCCAAATGAGTGGCTGGTGGATGTTTACTCACATTGTTGTCCATGTGTGCAACCGGGATGCAGCAAAAACTGAAAAAGCATTTTTGATCAACCAATTATGAGTCAAGCTAATGTGATTTCTTCCACTTTCGATGAAAGAGCGACATAGATGTCAGTTCTGGGATTTGACTGACCATCTGTCACAAAGTCAGTTTTTAAAAGGGACTTTCAATGATTGAAATCCAAAGATAAAAACAGCCACATGCAGGTCTCTTTGAGCTGTGACCAGAATAATGATCACAGTAGAAACCCAGAGACCCAAAGTCTTACAGCTTGAGTGCAAGACCAGCAAACATTTACCAACTGACTAGTGGAAAGAGATGTCAGATTACTTGGTTTAACAATTACTCAATAATTAATTGGAAAGATCCCCCAGTAATCCCCCCTTCCCATTGAGGATTATGTCTGAGACAAATTGGCAGATCAATGCAACTTATGCATGGGTTGAAAACAAAGCTACACAACATCTGTGTGTTTCTGCTTTGTTTCCGTTCGGTGCGAGTTGCAGAAGAGGCGGGAAAACATGGCAGAGGGAGAGTTATTCACTCCAGATAAACTGATGAAGTCATCTTTGTCAAATTTCTTTAGTTATAGGGGGAAAATAAGATCAAGGTGTCATTTGGAGGAAGGTTTGCCAGCCTGTATAGTATGACATGAAAAGTTGCAGAAAAAAAAAGAGGACAAACATGGAATACGTTTCACCACCTGTAGGATAACCAGGACACTGGAATGACAAGCTATCGTGTAAACTGCAAATTTCTAAGTGTGTAAAACTCAAGTTGGGCTTAGAATCTGAGTTCATTCAATGCATGTTAGGTTATACAGATAAAAAGTTAACTTTTTTTTTTTTTTTTTAAATGGAAAGTTTTGCTGTTGAAGAATGGCTGAATTAGAGGTTGCCTCTTTTTCTTTGTCATCTATGTACAGTTGTCTGTAGAAGAAACCAGGTCTCTGAATTGGCGCCTGCCAACCTGAAGCAGTTGTCTGAAAAATGAAGACTATACACGTGTCCCTCCTGGTATTTAGGAAAAGAAGGTTTAGTGATTAACAGAACATGTCAGGTTTGATGCTTTTGCAGCAGTAGCTTCCCCTCATTGCCTCGTCTGTTCTCCACCCATACTATGCTAACTTCTCTAGCCTGCTAGCTTCTCATTTCATTAGTTCTTAAAGCACACAGTAGTTAAATGTTCAGCCCCACGTCATCAACACTGCTTTGTCCAAGTTTAACATTCAGGCTGACTGACCTTTCTTCTTTCCAACTACAGCAGTTCCAGAGAAATTTGCCAAAAGGTCAGATCACCAGTGGAACTAACTCTGTAGGTCAAAGTGAGCACAAGTTTGTTTAATTTTGAATAATAGGCCCATTTAATTCAAGTCAAGTTTATGGGTCAGAGAACTAAAGTAGTTGAGCGAGTTACAAAGCATGATGTTGAAGGTGCTTCTGTGTAAGATGGGAAGACTGAGATCACAACAGCAGCAACATTTTTCACATCATTTGTCAAGCTGTTACTTTTTTAAAAGAGGAAATTGAATAAAATGGCTTTGTTTCCTGTTTTGATGTCGTCTCTCCATTTTTGTCAGGATGCTGGCCCAGCTCCACAGAGCAGAGGTAAGATGGGTTTAGTGCCATTTTTCTTTTATGAGCTCTGAGACTATCCATTATTTAACGGCGATGGACATCGGCTGACTCAACATTTATCCTCCTGTACAACACGTTGGACATGCAATGAACCAAAACAGAAATGTCAGCCTCAGGGGTCCCACGCTCTCTTTAAAATGATTAAAAAGCTCTTCTTCAGCCATGTTCAGGCTCGCTGAAACATCAAGTCTGACAGGTAAGTATACTATTTCTATGATCATAAAATGAAGATAATTTCTTGTGACACACCATTACTGGATTAGACAGAATTTGATGTTTTATTTCACTCTTGCCTTTAAAATCAAACTGAAAACTGAAATCTGAAGTATTTACTGTTAAAGCACATACATGTGCACCCTTCATTTCAAAGCATTAAAAGACCTGCAACGTTATTGTGTGTTAGAAAATAGGAATAAATCTAGAAGCAGCAGCACACTTGAAAAAAAAAAAATAGGCAGAGACAAACAGATAACAGTCATAGAAACAAACATATTGCTCTGGAAGATTATCCAATCAGCAGATTAAGTCGTGACCGGTGAGGGTGTCAGCATTGGATCTAAAAGAAGCACCTAAAACATGTTTAGTCTGTAAATCACTGTAAATCAATAATCAATGCACTGTGTATATGATACTGGACACCAGCCTTTCAAAACTCTAATTTCAGGCAGGTGCCAAATCATTGTAAATCAAATCAAATAAGGGATGTCGAAATCAGTGTGCAGGAAGATTAATTTGTGAAGATTACCCATTTATTTTCTAAACAACTAAACTATTCCTCATTCTTTATTTAAAATCTGTTTTTGTCATTTTCTCATTGGGAAAAACTGATTTTCAGACTGCACATGTAGGTAATTTGATACAATGGTGAACCAAATCTACTAAAAAAAAAACCACGTCATCCTATTTATTTATGAAGTTTATCTTCAAAGCCTTATGGCCGTTTCACAGTAGGTCCGTGTGCATCGTGTTTTGGTTGCACCACTGTTTTGTTCTGACCTCCACGGCACGTCAACTCACACCAGGATTGTTCAGACGTTTACTCGCATCTCTGCATGCCCTGTTCTCATAAAGAGCAGATGTCTGATACCAGAGTAGCCGACAGCTACGCCTCTGAAGGTGGTAATATGCAGTGTGGTCACATGACTCCACCCCACACATCCCTTAAAGGGACAAGAGCACAGCCTACCTACACACAGCCAAAAGAGACAAAAACAACTTTTTTTTTTCCCTTTTTTTTTTTTTTGAATATCCGACATCCTGACGTGGGCAAAATGGTGTTGGTGGTTGTTGTAAATTTCAGTAATGGGCCCATCAGAAACTTTCCCAAAAAACACTTCTGAATTGTAAAGAACTTTGTTTTTTCACATATGGAAAAATCTCAGTTTGTAAAGGCCAAGGCCAAAATTCACTGTTTAGACGGTTCAGTCTGTCGGGCAGCACTACAGGAGAAACCGACAAGCCAGTAACAATTAATACAGTCACGTGGGCTCTGGACAGGAGGACCATGAAATGCCATTTTCACTCAAACGTCCAGCGCTGCATTCAGGAATGGAAAATGAAACTGGATTATACAAGGAGGAAGATGGAAATCAATTCCCTGAACATCAGCTCGTCTCAGATGGACAGAACGACAGAGGACACGTGCTCAGTGGTCAGATGAGTCCACATTTCAGCTGCTGTAGATAAAAAATCTGCCTCTAGATACCAAAGATAAGAACATCCAGGCTGTTATCAGAAAAGCTGTGATGGTATGGAGAACATCTGTGTCCATGGCGTGGATGACTTCACGTGTGTGACGGTACCACTGATGGATGAATGCGGGAATATTTCAAGAGACAGGTGATGTTTTTCCAAGAGGTCCGTGGTTATTTTCAGGATGACTTGAGCCCTGGCATGACTTTTTACAGTGTGGAGCATCATGAGGAGGAGAACCAGCGGGAATAGACACAGATTCCTCTGAAAAACTGAACCAATCAGGATCCAAGCCACAAAGCGCTAACAAGTCTTACTACAAGGAAATATGATGTAACTTAACACAAAAATTCCCAAAATGTGTTTTGCTGCATCAAATTTTAAATTAGTAAATTGAAAAGAAAACTAATATAGTAAAAGAAAAGTTTCCCTTGATCCCAGTTCTTTTTATTCTGCTGGTCATTCTACACTGATGAAATTCACAGTTCAAAGCCAAAATGGTTTTTCCCCCTAAAAGTCTTTTACAGTAACAGTTTTTTAATTGAAATTTCACTTTGAAGTAATTTTATATTTGGGAGACAATCAAACTCTTGGAAAACTGATACTTCTTTGATGTTTGACTTTAATGTTTTACACACAGTCTAAGAGCAGAGTCAGATCAGGTGAAACCAGTTCCATCTCTTACGTAAACTGGTGTGATGCTTCTGGGTTTGGAAACTCTCCCTTCGGTGTTCACTTAATACGTCACTGAGCCACAGAATGATTCTGGTGGGACAAGTGATGAAAGGAGAACCTCGAAGTTGTCAAATCCACCAACTCATGTTGGTGTGGTTTGGAAGAAAGCATGGGGAACAAAGGAAAGACAAATAAAAAAGGGGTTTGTTTCTTCAAAGGTGCCTTTAACTGCTCTTGTGGTTTCCCATCCTGCCTCTGGGAGCTGAGGGAGCTGAGCTACTGCTCTGGGCAGTAGCTACATTGTTCCAGAGCATTTCCTGAATCTTATCTGTCAACTGGGAAACAGGGTTTAACAGATAAAAAGAACCAAAAAATATGTTTAGAAATCACAAGATCTTAGAAAAAAAATGGAAGCATGTCTAAAGACTCAGTTTAGAAAAGGTTGATAAAAATAGGCTTGAATTTAGGATAACCTCCGTGACTCTAGCAGAAATATGGGACACAAATGAGCCACCAAACTCACCACAAACGCAGCTTCAGAATCTTTGGCTTGTTTACTCAGCGGAAGGTAAACACATTGTCGTTTCTGGTATATAATCACAAAGTAGGCAAACATGGAAAGATTCCCATCGACTTTAAATAACTAATTCTTACAAAATAGTCAAGTGCAACAGACCCCCCAAAAAAGCTGCTAATAGAAGCCTCTAGATAACTAATGGCAAGTTGCAAACACATTTTTTCATAGTTTACTTTTAAAAAGCATAAACACCACAACGAAACATCAGTCATTACGTACCCACCAGTCAACTGCCAATACTTGGATTCAATATATTAATTTATCTTCCATTTAATTCTTTATCCTTTTTTTAGCATTGATTAAACTAATAAAACTGAATAAAATGACATTTAAAGCTAATTACAAATCAAATGAAAATAACCTCTGTATGTCTTAATAGATGATAATAACCCTATGCTGTACTTTTACCTCATTTAGTACTTAAAATGAATGCATGAATTAGAATGAATATGCAGAGTGGCCCTCTGCTTCTTCATGGGTCAACATCACCAGCAGTGTGTTTTTTTAAGCAGGACATAAAACCTGGGTTTAATTCCCAGATCAGGAATGCCCGGAATATAATAAGGGTTGTGTTTTGGTGAATTAACAACTTCTGAAAGCTTCCTTCCATCTCTGCTTTGTTAGACTGGTTCCACTCTGCTGTTATCTGTGTGCACCTGTTTCTTTTCAGCACAGTGAGAGAGTTTTTTGCTGCAAGAAAAATGAAGAAAAAAACCCCCCCCCCCAATCATCTTAAACTTCATTCTTAAGTTCATTGATGAAACCATCACTCGTAATCGCACTAATAGCTTTCCACAAAAACAATCGGGTAACAGATGCCGTCATTACCTTCAGCCTCGTCAAGTTACCTATTAGCAGTTGTTGGAAAATATCAGTAACAGTTTCTTCATCTGGCGTGCTGTCGCTTGTGTGCAAGCCGCATCAGCATCTGTGATTCACCATGTCATGTCATCAGGTGACTGGTGTGATGTTGCTGGATTTTATACATGCTCTACAGACTTTTGTCTGATTTTTCTTCTATCATCAGATGTGTTGCATTCTGTTGCAGGAGATGTGGCATTTGTGTTGAACTTGCAAGCAGTAATGATTAGTGTATACACAGCTTGTTGCATCTTAATGGGGCATTGGGTAAGTGACTCATATGGGACTGAAACACGAGTTACACGAGTTTCCAACCTTAAAACTGCTTCTGACTGGTTCTGAAGACACACTGACATTTGTTATATACATTCCCAGAGCTTTTGTTGCCCTGCACTGTCCTGAGGCTGATTAAAAAAAAAGAAAAGAAAAAGAAGATGAGACATGCTTTTTTTTTTTTTTTTTTTTAAATCTAGCTGCATTTTGTATACGGCACCACATCACAAGCCAGCGACTGCGTATCAGTATATGGCTGTTTTGGATGTACATAGGGATGGGCAATATGGACCAAGTCACAATATATTTATTTTAGATGACGATATACGATATATACCGGTCTTTTTACCCTAATTTGTCAGAAAGTTTAATTTCATATCAAACACCTGTTTTTAGTATTGAAACATGTTTAGTGTAAAAGTATCGCTCCACTGCCGTGATGGAAGTGACAAAACACTGGTTAGAAATGTTTTTTAAATTGAAGTAATTTAAGATAGTTGGCTGGTGTTTTATGATTTCTTGTAAAAGTCTTGAGGATTGTCTTCCAGACAGTTTAAATAATAAGGGTGTGAAAAAATATTGATACCCTGAAATATTGGGATATTTTCATATGCCGATACCATATCTATATTTAAAAATGCGGTATTGATATATTTTACAAATTAAATCTCGTGAGGTATCATTGTTTTGTTACAAAATCTCATGATATTTCACGACATATTGCGAGATTTCATCGTTCTGTTTCAAAGTCTCATGGTATTTTGTAAAATCTCATGAGATTTTATAGCAAAACGATATCTCGCAAGATTTCATTTGTAAAATAGATCGATACTACGTTTGTAAACATAGATATGGTATCGGCATATGAAAATATTGCGATATTTCAGTGTATCAATATTTTTACCACCCTTATTAAATAACCAGGTGACCCCTTTGTAGTCAGTCGAGGTGCAGCCGGGTCATTACGATAAAAAAAAAAGCAAAAAAATTTGCACCACTAATATTGTGATATAATGAAATGTGTAAATATCATATCTCTCTCATATAAATATATCAGTATATCGCACAGCCCTAGATGTACATCACTGATTCAGCAGACTTTATAACAGGAAGCAGGGAAAAGAAACACAGAAAGTGACAGCCCAAGAGGTAAGACAAGAGTCAACATCAGACTGACTTTTACTGGCTGGACAGAGGTCAGACAGGATGCAAGGTGGATGCTGATAGCAAAGTCTGGAAATCTCCCACAGTTCAGTGGCATGGCTCTAAAAAGTGTGGAGACTCCACTAAGTCGCCCACCACCGGCATACAACAGCGTGATGGTGCAGACCCACTCTGACATTTACTCTCACATTAAGGTCGGATATCTTAAATTACTTCTGTACAGGATCTGCAGCAAAACCAATATCAAGGGTATTTTAACTAGAATGGGGCCATCAACTGGTAAAGCACGTCTTATCTGATCCATGGGTTTGCAGACTGGTGTAATTCCATCTTTAAGCTAAAATCAGGCTCTGGGTTATATCATTTAATCTCCATTCAACTGTAGAGACATTCACACCACAGAAAAGCATGTAAAAAAGGTCAGACTAGATAGGAAGGAAAGATACCTTCATCTTATTGGCTGGAACCTGACAGTCCACAACCAAACAAAGACTCAGAGAATACAGTTTGAGGATACACAGTGTGATAAGCAGTTAAGCTCTCTGCATCCCTGTGCAAACCCTCAGCCAGAAACTAATTAAAGTCTACTGAAAGTTACAGATATGCAGGCAGCGCATGCGCTAGTTTGTGTACGTGCACTCATTCCCAAACTTCCTCCTGCGGTCTGTAGCGGGCTGATGTCATAGTCTGAGCATGTGAAGGCAAACAATTTTTCATCTGTAGCAAATATAGTGCAACAAAATGACAAATTAAAAGAGTGAAGAGACACTCTTCAACTTCACCTCCTTCAGGCGCTCTCCATCGAGATGAACTTATTCCTTCTAAATTATTCACAGCTTCAAAAAACCAAGTCGACCAACTTAGTTTATGGCTGTCATTTACCCGACCTCACACACAAAAGAGGAGGGGAGGGGTGCCTCAGCATGGCTCTATGAAACTACTAAAACTTTGGATATGACATCCATATTGAGAGCTGATATCAATCTGAGAGCGAGTGCCTGAGAGCATGAGATGTTCCACGCTCAGCCACCTGACACCTGCAAGTTTATTCAGCAAATGTGAAGCTTTAAATCTGCCAAACTACTGCCACTTTGGCTGGGAGGGGGAAACAAAGGTAGAGAATTATTCCTGCAGGAAGGAAAATAACAGTGGCAGTGAGAAGGAGAGATAGACAGGGAGGAAAACCTGGATAATGATCTCTCTAGACCGAGTGCAACTGAGAGACAGAGACAGGAAGGGAATGGTTGTGAAGTGCCACTTACTTCTCAATGAGGTCTAACGTCACCCCTGGCACCAACTTAGCACTCTTCTGCATACAAAACCTGGAAAAAAGGTGGAAAAAAGCAGACAGGAAATGTTACTGATAAAGGTTGGAGGAAAAACAAGAGAAGTTCAAGTACTGCATGATGCAATAAAGACGCTCGGCCTCTACGGTAGAAATTTTATGACCTGCAAGAGAGACAATCGATGGGTAAAACAGTGGAATGAAAAACGAGAGCTGCAAAGATGACAGCCACTGAGCAGTGAAAAGTACAAGTGTATTTTGGCTGAGTTATCATCAGAGAGGAGGGGACAGGCTGTGGGAAACAAAGACTCATATTTCTGAGACCACTGCTGTGGGGGTGACTGTTAACTATGCGCGGCCAGCTGTAAGTCACAGCAGGCCGGCGTTCATCTTGACAGACGCACAGATCGGCACCGGGGCTCACTGCGAGCCTTCACACACCTGGAGGAGAGCAGGTGTGTGTGTACATATTATACACAGATCAGCTGCAGGCAGCATCAGATGAAGGCAGGTGATAGGCATCACAAACAACTAATTATTAAGCTCTAAGAGAAAAATGAGTCACCTTAAAAATACAGGTGAACAAATGACTGAAAATTTCAACCGTTTGTTCTCTTGTACACAAAATACAAATCAAAGACACAAAAGTAAAACCTGATCAAGCTCAGAGTAGAAAACACAAACTCTGAGTTAATATCTCTAATGTGCAAACATACTCAGCAGCATGGAAGGGTTTCACTGTTGGATTTCTGGTAAATGAAAAAGTTCAGGGTTCTTATATATCTGACATCTTTAGATTTCGTTGTTGAATGAGCACTCTGGCCAGTTCTGACACCCCAGGGCAAAATTCTGCATATTTATTAGGTGGTTTAAATAGTGTTATCATGAATTATACATTCTGACTTTTACTGTGTAAACGTAAAATTTAAATATTCTTTATTTATATAGCACTTTACAAGAGACCACTGGTGAACCAAAGTGCTTTACAAAAAAAATCAAACAATAGCCAGCATTTCCATGTGGGGCCCATATGGGTTAAATTATCACTGTATATACAGGACCCAAGTGGGTTTGTCCACGGTTTCCATGGTGGTCCCACCTGTGTTTTCCCATATAGCCTGTAGGCATGGGCTTGAACTGGGCAAATTTGCACATCTCATAGTTTAAGTTACATGGGCCCCATATGTGGAAACCCACATGGGAAAACACAGTTGGGGCCACCATGGAAACTGTGGACAATCCCACTTGGGTCCCATATATACAGCCACAATTTAACCCATATGGGCCCCACATTCAATGTTGGCTGGTACAGTATATGAGTAAAAATGAGAGAAAAATAAAATTACTGAAAACATTGTATATTTGTGTGTGTGTATATACATACATACATACATACACACATATATATATTCACAGCAGAGAAGAAAGTATTGAACACATTAACATTTTTTTCAGAAAATATGTTTCTAGCAGAGCTACTGACATGAAATTTTCACCAGATGTCCGCAACAACTGAAGTAATGCAAACATTCATTATGTCCAAAAATTAAGTGGTCCACCACCATCGATGGGCCCCCGGCGCCTGGTTTTTTGAGAAGAAGAAAAAAAAAAAGTTGAAAAATGACAGGAATTTCGAATTGTGCAAAGAAAGCAGCTGGAGTCTGTCAGCATTTAGGATGTAATCCTGTCCCCTATCAGTGCAAAGTAATATCAGCTGGTTTAGTCCTGATTGATGCCTTTAAAAAGGTTTCTCATCACCAAGGTGTCAGACAAGAAGCATTCCATGATGGGTAAAAGCAAAGAGCTGTCTAAAGACCTATGCAGCCTTATTATTGCAAACACACTGAAGGCATTGGTTCCAGGTGCATTTCTAAACTTCTGAAAGTTCCAGTGAGCACCATTGGGGCCATAACCGGAAGTGGAAAGAGCACGGCATAGTCATAAACCAGCCACAAGATTTCAGACAGAGAAGTCAGAACAATGATCAGAAAGGTTCTCCAACAGCCCAGAACCACTGAGAGCTTCAAAAGACCTGGAATTGGCAGGTACAGTTGTTTCAGAGAAAACAAGAAGCAATGCCCTCAACCGCCATGGCCTTCATGCATCCACCACTCAAGTCTCCATTTCTGAAGAAAAAGCATGTTGACGCTTGTTTAAAGTTTGCAACACAACATCTGGACAAACCCATGACATTCTGGAAAACATAGTCTGGTCAGATGAAACCAAAACTGAACTCTTTGGATGTCATAAGACACAACATGTTTGTAGTAGAAATGGCACTGCACTTGACCCCCAAAACATCATAGCAACAGGAAAGTTTGGAGGTGGGAACATCATGGTGGGGGGCTGCATTTCAGCATGTGGTACTGGCAGACTTCACATCATTGTGATGTAACTTCGCATCATTCAAAAAAAAAAAAAAAAAAAAAAAAAAAGATAAGAAAAAAGGAAAAAAAAAAAGAGCTTTTTTACATTGTCGAATTTCCCTTCTGGGATAAATAAAGTATTATTCATTTCATTTCATTTCATCATTGAAGGGAAGTGAATGGGGAAAAGAATAGAGACATTCTTGACCAGAATCTGCAGCCATAGGCTGAAGATGAAAAGAGGCTGGATCTTTCAGCAAGACAAACATCCCAAGCACACAGCCAAGAAAACACTCAACTGGTTTAAGAAAAAGAAAACAATGGCCCAGTCAACTATCTGACCCGAAAGAACTGAAGATCTGAGTTCACAGAAGAGACCCCTGGAACCTTGAAGATTTGAAGGCAGTTTGTGTGGAAGAATCACACCTAAGCAATGTATTCCACTGGTTTCTCCATACAGGAGGAGTCTGGAGAATGGAATCACCAACAAAGGATTTTTCACTAAGTCAGTAAACGTATTCAATAATTATTCCCTGCGTCATTTCACCAACATAATTTATGGACATAAATGTTTGGATCTCTTTGTTTGTGTGTGCATTACTTGGGTTGTTGCCAACATCGAGTGAAAATTTGATGTTGCATCAGCTCTACTAGAAATATATTTTCTGAGAAAATGTTGACATGTTCAATACTTTTTTCCCCCGCTGTATATCCTCATACATATTCATGAATAAATAATAAAATATATATGCAGGCATTTGAATTTTCCAAACTCCACTGTCATAAAGCTTCATGTGTTGCCACTGTGACTTTGACTGACCCTTTGCCACACAGTGTGGGGGCTACACACACCATGAAAAAGAAAAAACATGGAGAGAGAAGATGCATGCAGCCTGCAGCTCTGAAAACCAAAGCCAATGCTAAACGTGTCTGCATTTTCTAAGCCGTTAGGGGGCAACGCTTCATATTTTAAGGCAAGGCAGGTTTATTTGGAAAGCACATTACATAAAAGAAAAAAAAAATCAAGGTATTTTACATCAAACATTACAGCATTAGGGCAGGGTGCAAAAAAAAAATTTAAAAGTAAATTAAAAAACAAAACTTAAAAAGAAATAAAACAATTAAAGACTGAAAAAGCTGGAAGAAAAAAAAAGAAAAAAAAGCAGGAAATAATGGACATTCGTTTTGATAAAATGCAAATTCAAATATGAAGAAATGTGTCTATGAAAGAAACAACTTTCTATTCTCTTCTCAGAAAACCTGCACTTGAATAGTGAAACCTGACAGCCTGTGTTCAAAAAATTCCGCCATCTCTACTGCCGTTGTCCTCACTGTCGTCGTCTTCTTCTACTTCTTCCTGTTCTTCTCTGGTTTGTTCCTTTCACTGGCCGCATGTCAGCTTTACAGCTCAACAGTGACCCCACAGTTTCCAGTGGCTTCGCTTTGTTTGATGCATCAAGTCACAGATCCACAAGCCCCCCCGAAAACGGACCAAATAACGCATGTAAACAATGCAAGAAAAGAGATGGACAAAAGTGTCCGCTTGTCTGCATATCTGTATTCTGTGTCAAGCATAAATGGGCCTTAAGACGATAAGGCATGGTCAAAGTCAATAACATGATTCTCACTGTGGGAACTACGTGAGACAAGAGTCTGAATCATTAGATATGGTCAGGATAATTTACTTAGACAAGACTACACCTCTCTCTTTCACATTCAGCCCGACTATCTGTCTATGATTTCTGATTGAGCATTAAAAATTCTGTTTTCTCCACCAGCATCTGAAGCAGTCATCCTGCTTGGAAGAAAATTTGAATTCCAAACCGAGAGGTTTGGTATGGATGGGGAATTTGTACCCAACGCCTGATCCACCCTGCATGGCTGGGACAGAGGCTGCAGCACTTGAATTCCTTCTGCTGCTGGAGAATAATGAGATCCCACATGACAGCAGTGTGACTTACTGTCTCTTTAAAGATCAGCATGGGTCTTAAGTGTGTCTGACATTCGTGAAACAAAGAGCAAAAGGGATGAGACCAGGACGACTTGCTCTAAAGTCTCCATGATCGGCCGCTTGTTCGTTTCAACATGGATATGCAATGGTTTCCTCTGCACATGATGAAACCTGAGATTTCTCTGCTTTACTCTCACAGATGAACAATTTTGTTTTTGCTTTTGTTTGTGTCTGTTGCAAAAGAGAGCGATTGAATCCCCAGACAAGAGATGATAAATTCAGAATGAAGTCTGGAAGAACTAGTCAAGCCAAAGTAAACAGAGCAAAGACGTAGCGGGGTGTTGCATCAGGGAATGTGTGTTTACACCAAACCCCTGTGCAGGGAGACGGAGAAGAAGCTAGAACGGAGCATCGGAGAGCAGAGAAGGGAAAACAAAAAGAACTGGAGACCGGAGGTCAGAAGCACTTGGTGGCACTTGAGCATGTCGGTGTCTTTAATAATTTTGATCTGCATGCTGGCTTTATGGTGAGACATGTTTTTGCTCTTCAAAGATCAAAAACAGATTTCAACATTCTGGCCACGCTCTGAGATCAGACAGAACTCTTCTTCCAGTGCTCAATAGAAAAAACATTTAAAAAAAATCCCACTGTATGAATTTGAACACTCACTGGTTTCCCTCTGGCATGTTTGTCTTTAATAATATCAAAACTATAAATGCAGCGCAGCATGAAAATATGTTTACTGTTTTATAATGAGACATAGGGATTAAAAGCAAATACACAAAAGCTCAATTAACTGTGTTAATACTGTAATAAGATGCAAATGATGCATCGGGTGTTAAACAGCTGCTGATGAAGCATTATGAAATTAAATAGATGGAATATAATCATTTCAGTGAGTGACAGAGAAATGCTGTATGAAACATTTCACATGAATCATTCTGACCTGAAACTTGCAGGTTCCTGTCTTTTCTCCGCTGGAAAAGAGTGAAACCAGGAAGTGAAGTTTTTAATTGTAGTTCTCCCTTGATCCGCTAGGGGCTGTCAATCACTTACCCCATGGCCGCACTGTGCCCATTTTAGTATTTTCCGGGAGTGACAACACACGTGACATGGCAAGATGGCACGGCGGGACACGCCCAACTGGCTTCACTTTGCTCTATTCAGATGTAACCGGATGCTACATCCATCTCTATTAATGGTCTATGGTTCAAACCACCAGATGCTTTGAGCTGCTTGAACACCGGCAGCATTCGATCAGAAATGATTAGCATGATCAGTTCATTTTCATGCACAGTTAAGTTGAACCCCTACAACTCAACTCGCCCGTTTACAGTGGGTACGGAAAGTATTCAGACCCCTTTTAACTTTTCACTCTTTGTTTCATTGCAGCCATTTGCTAAAATCAAAAAAGTTAATTTTATTTCTCATTAATGTACACTCAGCACCCCATCTTGACAGAAAAAAACTGAAATGTAGAAATTTTAGCAAATTTATTAAAAAAGAAAAACTGAAATATCACATTGTCATAAGTTTTCAGACCCTTTGCAGTGACACTCATATTTAACTCACAGATTGTCCATTTCTTCTGATCCTCCTTGAGATGGTTCTACTCCTTCATTGGAGTCCAGCTGTGTTTAAATAAACTGATTGGACTTGATTTGGAAATGCATACACCTGTCTATATCAGACCTTACAGCTCACAGTGCATGTCAGAGTAGATGAGAATCATGGGGTGGAAGGAACTGTCCAAGGAGCTCAGAGACAGAATTGTGGCGAGGCACAGATCTGGACAAGGTTACAAAAGAATTTCTGGAGCATTAAAGGTTCCTAAGAGCACGGTGGCCTCCATAGTCCTTAAATGGAAGAAGTTTGGGATGACCAGAACTCTTCCTAGAACAGGCCGTCCAGCCAAACTGAGCAATCATGGGAAAAGAGCCTTGGTGAGAGAGGTAAAGAAGAACCCAAAGATCACTGTGGCTGAGCTCCAGAGATGCAGTAGTGAGATGGAGAAAGTTCCACAAAGTCAACTATCACTGCAGCCTCCACCAGTCCGGGCTTTATGGTAGAGTCAGTGCAAGACACATTAAAGCCTGCATAGAGTTGGCCAAAAAACACATGAAGAACTCCCAGACTATGAGAAATAAGATTCTGGTCTGATGAGACCAAGATTTAACTTTTTGGCGTTAATTCTAAGCAGTATGTGTGGAGAAAACCAGGCACTGCTCATCACCTGCCCAATATGATCCCAACAGTGAAACATGGTGGTGGCAGCATCATGCTATGGGGGTGTTTTTCAGCTGCAGGGACAGGACGACTGGTTGCAGTTGAAGGAAAGATGAATGTGGCCAAGTACAGAGATATTCTGGAAGAAAACCTCTTCCAGAGTGTTCAGGATCTCAGACTGGGCCGAAGGTTCACCTTCCAGTAAGACATTGACCCTCACACACAGCTAAAATAACAAAGGAGCGGCTTAAGAACAACTCTGGGACCATTCTTGACTGGCCCAGCCAGAGCTCTGACTTAAACCCAACTGAGCATCTCTGGAGAGACCTGAAAATGGCTGTCCACCACCGTTCACCATCCAACCTGACAGAACTGGAGAGGATCTGCAAGTAAGAATGCAGAAGATCCAAAATCCAGATGTGAAACACTTGTTGCATCATTCCCAAGAAGACTCATGGCTGTAGTCGCTCAAAAGGTGCTTCTACTCAGTATTGAGTGAAGGGTCTGAATACTTATGACCATGTGATATTTCAGTTTTTAATTTTTAATACATTTGCAAAAAATTCTACATTTCTGGTTTTTTTCTGTCAAGATGGGGTGCTGATTGTACATTAAAGAGAAATAAAATTAACTTTTTTGATTTTAGCAAATGGCTGCAATGAAACAAAGAGTGAAAAGTTTAAAGGGGTCTGAATACTTTCCGTACCCACTGTAATTGGGCTACAGTTCTGGTTCCGGTATAGCGGCCCTGGAGGTGAACTGATCCATCAACCAGAGCATCTTTTCTACCTGTTAGTGTTGAGCTGATGAAACTGAACAGCACGAGGTCCGTGTCAGGCTCTGGGTTTTTACCATGTTAGAATGTCTCTGTTGTAACCGACCTCTGACCCCACAGTATCCCACCAACCATGACCACATCTCCGTTCTCAGAATGCTGGTCTTCTTTTGGCTCTGAGAACTTCAAGTTACCAGAATGGGAGGCAGTGCCTTCTGTTTTCAAGCCCCACTTATATGGAACCAGCTGCTGATTTTTGTGGGACACAGAAACTATCAGGTTTTAAAACAAGACTGAAAACTCATTGGTTTTCTGTCAGTTTCTCTCTCTTGGCCCTTTATTTTATTATGCATCATATCCTTGCTTTTATCACTGTCTATTACTTTCTTTTATCACTGCAAGATGTTTTTATTCTCATCAACTCTTAATTTCTATTGTTTTGAGCCATTTTATTTGAACTGTTTTAATTGTGTTCTTTTACTGCTTTTTATTCTGTACAACACTTTGGCTTGCTCTTGTGTGCCTGATGAAGTGCTTTATAGATAAAGCTGAGTTCTTTGTCTTCTGGTAGTTGTGAGCAGTCTGAGCTACAGAATCTAGGAGCAGCTTTTGACTTGTGTTAAACTCAACAAGAAAGCACGTTAATGTTGATGTAAACAAAGCATAACAAATGCTTACAGAGCTGCCGTAACAAACAAAAACTATTTATTCTCTAAAAGCAGCCTGCATCCATTTACATCAGCAACAACTTAACACAGGCTGGTCAGCGTGCTGAGCAAAAGACTGACGTCATCAGAAAAGCTGACATTCTGATGTACAGATTAGGATTTCAAAGTGAAGCCATAGCTGGCCCAAAACAGATATATATACGTACTTGTCCTGTGTTTTACATGTTGAGACAGTTTATTGTTCTATTTCAGTTTTGTTTTCTGCAGTGGGTTTTAACTATTAGTTTTAATTGTTTTTATGAACTGGCCAAGTCTAACTGCAATTAAAATGAAGCCCTCCCCTGCCACAGTACTGGCTGGCAGGTTTTGGACCCACTATGTAGCCAGGTGTGGGAGTTGCATAGAAGAGAGGGATCAGAACAGATGGCAATGTGGGAAAATGGATGAGAATGGATGAGAGGGGAGATCCCCAGGTGGACACCACAAGAATAGGTGGTGAGGAAAGAGGGAGAGCCGGCAGCATGGAAGAGATTCGGTTTGGTAGAGGATGGAAAAGTACCAGGGATGCACGGAATGACAGCCAACCTGGAGGTGTTGGGTCTAGGAAACCGGCAAGGAACCAGAAAAAAACAGTTAGATGAGTTAAAGAGCCATAAATGCTGTATGAGAGGAGCACTGGCTTAGCAGTACATCTGGGCGTGTCTGAGTCCGTCTTTTCCCTGCTGAAATGGACCAACAGCAGACAGATCCAGAGCGACTCCACAGCTGCAGAAGTCTAGCGCACTGCGAGAACGCCCCTTAATTCCTTTTAAGAACAGAACACTGAAAGCTCTGAAGACTGTTCACCCAGCAGGACATGAACAGCTAGTTTAGTCTCGCTTCATCCTTTTAATTTTAGGATTTCTATCTCCTTTTACTGTATTAGGGGGGTTTAGTGCATTGTTTTGATAATTTTTCCTACATTTTGAAAGGAAACTTTTATCCAAGTAGCCTGTGTTTTAACAACCTTGTATAAAACTCGGTGGTCCGGTGAGCGGTGGTCCGTCTGCCTCCAGCAGTGGAACAAAATGCTGGTATCAAAAAGGGCCTCACACCTGGTGTGTGACAGAAACACAGAAGAGAAGCTAAGCTCCAAACCACAGATTGAAGACAGAGATACTTTACAGATGTCAGGTCTAGTTTCCCGCATCTCCAGCGGCGATGCTACTTCTGAGCTTAAACGCAGGAGTGGGGGTGAGTGCAGGTAGCCCCTGCTGTGAGGCTGTCGCAGAAGGTATCTCTGTACAACCACAGCCCAGGTTTATGGGAAAGTCTGCCACAAGACACTGCCATAAGAAGACACTCACTATTCCAGCTGCACAAACTGCCTTTTTCTCCCACTTTTCCTCTTTAAAAACACTTAAGCTGAAAAAAAAATAAAAAATCCTCTGTTATAACAGACTATTTACTTTAAAGGAGCAGTCACCCAGAAATTGCATTTTTCCTTGTTAAAACATGTATTATGGTGTTGGACCTCATTTGAAATGCGAAACCTAAAAGTGTTTGAAAACAGCTGAGTTTTTTTTCACCTGGGCTCTTATAGAATAGAAACCGAAAGCCTTTAGTGTCATTGCACATAGTGAAGCAACAACGTTTCTAGGCACTCCGTAGACATAACACACATCTGGTTTTATTCAAACCAGAATAGCCCACAAGTGTGTGGTCTCACAGGAGAGGCTATGCTATGCTATGCCATTTGCCTCCCCTCATCCTCCATCACCTGCTTAATCTGTTGCCGTGCTACCATCACTGAAGACTTGTGTGAAAGATGTTTAGACGTCACTCCCATGTCAAATGAGCTGATTTTGGTTGCCAAAATCAACATGAAAGTGTTTTCAGTGTCCTTGCATTGTGGGAGTATAACCAGAGACTAATGGATTGGGTTTTTATTCAACAGCAATGATCCTCCTACTCTGCCGCATCAACCTGCATTGGAAAGAGGAAAGATTCCAACTATTTTGAATTATTAAATCGTACCATATCTTATACTGTTTTTAACTTTTCTTTCATCTTTTGACATGTACAACAGCTTTGAGTATTATGAAAACCGCTGTACATATAAAATGTATGATCTATTATTATTATTAAAATTTCACAGGCATTCATTTCTTGACTGTTTCATGTAGCTGATGCATCCATGCTACAGCACCAGCATTGCTAACATAAAAATAGTCTTTGGACAGAACATCTGTAAAGAAAAAAAATACTGGTTAAAATGTGTGGTTTTGGGTAAAGCAAAAGAGAGAGAAAAAAAAGGACACAAAAAGTGGGATAAGATGAAAGACCCAATAAATGGATGGCATATTGTCTTTGTTGTAACAACTTGTCCACATGGCTGCTGAACTGAGCCACATTGACAACAGCCAACAAATTAGCATTCCTGCACAGCACAAACAGATAAGCTGAGTGAAGTACAGAAGGGCTCCAGGTCAGGGATGAAGAGGAAATTGAGGGATTATTACCCACAGAGAGAAAAGGTGACCAAACTGAAATTGGACTGGTGGATAGGAGTGAGTGAACGTGTGGGCGTTGAGTGGAGAACAGGGGAAGTGGGTTCGTGCATATTAAACTTTGAGGAGGGAAATTAAGCGGGCTTTATGTGAGGAAACTACAACAGTGCTCTCAGGGTGGGTGGTGGAAGAGGAGTGGGAGGAACAGAGCGTCTCCTCTGGTCCCTGCTGAGCTGGCTGGCTTTTACAGCTCATTACTCCTTTAGTCAGCCAGCCCATCCTAAAGCACCGTCCAGATCAGGACTCTATGTACCAGAAGGACACATACAGGTATTTCTTTTGTATGTAAGTGTAACAAACAGGTAGCTAAATGCATTTTTAGAAATACCTCAGAAATCATTTGAGCGTCTAATATTTGTTTGTGCTGTTTAAAACTTTCTGGTGGCTTCTTCTTGAAGTTAGCATCAGTGTTCAGTGCTGCTTATATGGTGGACACTGGCAGAAATATGATTTCTTCAGCAGTATTTTGCATATTTAAATGGAGAATTCAGTGGGACAAAATATAACAATAACAAAAGTCTGAGTAAAATTAGAAAACACTCTAATCCAGTTAGTATTCAACTGCCTTTATAAATAAATTAGAACCTTAAAATGAATTAGGTTTATTTTTATCTGTCCTTCCACCCAGGACAGCAGCCACGTTAGTGCAACAAAACACACGCAGAAAAAGACAAATACTGTTCAGATGGCATCAAAGACTCAATGACCATGGATGTTGGTGTGTGTGCGTTTGTTCACGTGGTGTTTTGAAAAGTTTGAGAAGCATAATTATCCTGATTATGTAATAGAAGAACAGTATATATTACATGATTGGAGTAAAGCAAATAAGCAATAAAAGATAAATGCCGCAAAATCATTCGATGGAATTTCGCCACTGATGTGAACATTTCCATTGACTTGACATTAATTCAATGAAAAACATTGCTGTGCGAATCTTTTGGATGAAATATTTGGAGTAGGTGTGCAAAAACCTTTAGGCTGATTGCCATGTCATCCCTTAGTCTTATCCTACTACACGGTGACTACTGATGATGTATGCGATTGTTGAAGGGGTGTCCCAATTTGTAGGGAATGGCTTTCAGTTCACCCCTTTTAGATCCATTTTACAGGGCAAATTGCAAGGAGTATGGGTAAACTGGAGAAATGGGACTGGGCCAAAAGCAGCCTTTCACTTAACTTTGCCACTGGCTGAGGCCTTCCTGGGAGCAAGCAGAGAGCTAGCTACTGGCCACCAGTGCTAACACCAGCAGCTGATCTGCTGCCTGTCAATCAAAAGGACACACCTTTAATTAAGGGTATTTTTAAGATTAAATACCATCTAAATGGATGAGTATTAAAAAAAAAAATTACCCCCTCACAGATGTCAAGAAGGTAAACTTGACCTATCAAACCTAAAATGATTTTTGAACCAGGCTGCAAACATGTTTATTTCTGGTGTGACATTGGCCTTTTCAGCATGGGAGTCTATGGAGGTTGACTGTTTTGGGACCAGTTGATGATGGGTGAACTGCAATTTTGCTCTTCTGGATTGGCATCAGTTTTGTCTGCCGGAGTTTGCCCCTTGGCATGAACACATAAACAACAAACATGTTACTCATACCAAACTAAAATCAAAATTTCGGCATCATATTTTGATGCCAAATATGATTTTCAGCATATACTGTAGGTGCTTTGTTACAGCGGCCAATTAAATTCACCAAAAAACAGTTTTAAGGGCAAACACCAACATGTTATCTTGGGGGTCCTGGCTTTAAGAAGTTTGGGACCCAGTGGTCTGAAGTGACACTACAGTTCCTTGTTTTCTTCTCCACAGGTAATCTGTGTACATATATAATGTCTTGCTAAAAGGTAGGTAGATGGCATTAGAAAGGGATGAAAAAGAGATTAGCTCTCATGAAATAACATTCAATATTTTGTCCATCACGTAGTGGGGAAGTCATAAAGCCAGTTAAAAGCAAGACTTTCTTCTCCAATTATTTTCCACTGAAAAAGCATTAAGCCTGTGTGGCATGAACTTCCATGACCACTGCACTGTTGCTGAAAATTATCTGGATCTAACAATATAAATGCTAAACTTTTCTCTGAAATGCAGGAGGCCATATTTTTATTCCATCAGATAAGAAGAAGGTATATCAAGCTACAAATTCTCTCACCACAGTAACTAATTGGGTCAATTTACAATTCCCAAATTAACTTCATAAAAATTTGTTTATTTGGTTTTGTGGAAGAAAGTCATACTGACCCAAGAATAAAAAAGGAAAACCCTACACCATCATTCAGCCTAATGAAGGCCTTAAGAATATCAATCTCACCAGTTACTGCACTTTGTTTTGGTTAAGTATACGATTTAACAGAATATGGTGTTGAAAAGGGTTTATGTTTTCAGAGCCAACACAACTAGAACTCAGCATCATGCTAACAACAGGAAAAGGGAGGATTTATGTATCACAAGGAACCAGTTGTACCAATAATAAACCTTCGTTTTCATTTATTTAGTAACTGGTATTATCTGAATTGTACAACCAGCAGGAAAAATAACTTACTTTCTTCTGAGAAGAAAAAACAAACAAACAAAAACCCCTTTACATCCCCCACGATGTGCGCACGTGCAGGGGTAGTCAGCGTAGATCATTAGATGACAAACTTATCCAGCAGCAGGGATTTGCAATCATGCGTGGTGCTCCAAGCAAACATTAAACTCTAACAGGCCTAACGACGTCCATGAACACTAAACCGGCAGAGGAAGGCGATTTAAAACGGCCTCGTTACTGAGTACAGTGAAACGAAACTTAAGGTGAGACGCACGCAGTTGTGGTGCCTTCAAGGACATCTCGAAAATAACTGTTCACCATCAGCATGATTAAGGATAACTACTGAGTCCATGTGGGCTTTGTTACAAAGCTATGATGATATTTTAAAATAGAAATGTTCATGGGTGGGAAAAAAAAGTTTATTTCGGTGGTTACTGTGATTTTCAATGGGAGTTGTTCAGAATGTGTCGATTTCCATGGAAAAAATGTGGTGAGTCCCTGGGACGCATGGACGACGAGTTTACTTCGTCCTTTCAGATTTTAATGCATCAGTGACGCAGGACGCGTACCTATGAACATCAGTGCAGTCAGTGGTATGCGCCTTTTAACCAAAGATTGTTAATCTACCCCAAAGTTTTATTTTAATTCTTTAAATTTGGGAACAAGTCTAGAAATTTTGCAAATTACTTTTTTTTTCTTTTTTTTTGCTCTATTGAACTAAATTTGAAGGACAAATACAGTTAGATATGTTTTAGGATAAAAAGATTGTCCTCTTCCTGCTAAAGACAAATCCAGGCATAGACCCTCCTCCATTCCTGCAGTGGCATTTCTGAGCATGTTAAAACAGAAGAGAATCATTCTGTTTTATTAACAATGCCAAGGAAATCTGGAAGGACTCATGCAGTCTTAAATGTTCAAACAGAAATAGAAAACTTTAATTGAAGAAAAAAAAGTTAATGTGAAGAACACAGGCTCGTACTTGACTCGGCTTTT
Organism: Atherinomorus stipes; assembly: GCA_023101725.1. Classification (NCBI taxonomy): domain Eukaryota; kingdom Metazoa; phylum Chordata; class Actinopteri; order Atheriniformes; family Atherinidae; genus Atherinomorus; species Atherinomorus stipes. The sequence continues at coordinate 1,734,866 of JALJCO010010956.1, forward strand.
TGCAGGCTGAACCTCTCCCACCTTGCAGGTGGGGCCACCTCCCTGATGTGGCCAGGAGAAAGCAGGACTAATGGGGACCAGTCAGGAGGGCAGGCAGATGCAGCTTGTTAACAGACAAAAAACAACTTTTCCTTCATTTAGTGTTGGAGCTACAGTAAACAGCCTCCCTGCACATGCTTTGTGGTCATGATTATCCGCTCAGCACAACAGGCTAGTTGTCCTTCATAGTAGATTAATGAACAAGAAGAGCAATTACCTCCCTTACAGGCAATTCACCAACATCGTTGCCAATGCACTTTTTCATTTTTCAGTTGCAACGAGCCTCTAAACTCAAATTGGATAACAATGAACAAGCATTCACATTCCCACGTTTCATGTAGGTTGGAAGATGCCGAGCATCTGCATGATGTGGAAGTGGAGATTAAAAAGCACAACAGGAGAGTCTTTTAAAAAATGATTATTTTCATCTCCTTGCAAAGACCTTGATGCCTCCTTTTCCTTCCTAGCAGAGACGTAATGCAGCCTGTTAGGTAAGAATCAGGGTTTGCTCCCAGATGAATCTTTGGCTCTCCTCAGTACAGCTTAGAAACCAGCAGATCTACAAATACCAACCCAGCCTCAGGGGTGATGTTTCCCTGCATGGATGTGAATAATTATGCACTACTTAGACACAAACAGCCGCTGGTGATTCTGACCTGTTATTTGCTTCAATTTTTCCTTCTGCAACGCTGACCCTGCTCTCACCATCCTCATGTATGTTCTGGAAACGTTTGAAGCCGAGGATTGGGGCTATGGATGAGATTTAACTGGTAATGAAGCAGCTGGGGTACACACACACCAGCACTGTCTTATTATGCTCATTGAGAACAAATGTGGATCTGCCTCTCATTTCCAGTGTCTATAGGAGAAACGGGGGAAATTAAACTTTCACTAGAGCACACACACCACTGTGATCTCATTCTGGGGCCTCGGCTTTAATAACAGAAATGTAAATTAGTAGTAAAAATGTTGACATATTCATCTTCTCCCTCTTGTCTCTTGATGTAGGATGAGCTATAGAGGAAACGGCCTCATAACACTGCACAGGCCTTCCATCTCTGAGCAGAGCCGCAAGTTTCCCTCAGAAAACCTCCCGTACTGATAGCAAAGGTTCACTGATAAGCAGTGAAACTGAGTCGATCTATCACTGGCTCACCTTTTAAAGACAGACAACAACTTTTAGACCTAAAAAAAATGCGTTTCTGACTCGTTTTGATGGCACACTTACATTCATTATGCATATTTTCGAGCCGTTACTGCCCAGAAGCGTCCTGGGGCTTAGAAAATGCACTGAATAAGTTTTGCCTCCAGGACGCGGCTGTGACGTTGCAGCACACTATTGGTTGCGTCACTTACTAGCAAATGGATATGAACCTGATATGAACACAGCGGGTGTTTTGAATGTGCATCATGTTGGATTCAGCAAGGAAGCATTACCGGAGAAAGAGAGGAAAAGAAAGACAGAAAGGGCCAGAACAAGAATCCAGATAAGACTGTCTTTTACTGGCTGGAGTGAGCTCACAGTACAGGTAGGATGCAAGATGGATGCTAGTTTAACTGTTGATAGGGGGCGCATCTCTGAGAAAACTGCTAAAAGTTTCATTGCGGGCCTTTAATGCCATCAAGTGTACATAACTAATGCATAACTAACCTGCCCAGGAAGTAGGACAACTCAACTACTTATTGTTTTTTTTTTTAAGTTTACTTCAGGTTTGTTGGCTCATTTGATCTTTTGTGTTTCAGTCATATAAATGGTAAAAAAAAATATGGTAAACAAGAAAAAAATAGGTTTGGAGTTTTCAGGGTCAACTGATCAGAAAAAAAGACAATTATAAAAGCACTCAAGTCATTTTATCATCACGTATTAGGACACAGAGAAGTATGAAGACACGGATAAGCTCGCACCACCCACTGTGGTGGGCAATGATAAAGTATCATTTGAAAAATTCCTGCATCCAGGTGATGATCCAGATCAGCACCAAAATTTAATCATTTGTTATCTGTCATAAAACACACCTTCTCTCAAAATTTCAGCAAAATCTGTTAGTAACTTTTGGAGTTATGATAACAAACAAAAGGACAAACAAACGCTGTCGAAAACATAACCCCCCTCTGCCGGAGGTAATAATGAAAGAAAATATGACAAAGGACAAGCAGGACAGCTAGAATCTTAGATCAGAGAAAAATGGAACAATTTATGGACTGTTAAAAAAAAAAGGGGGGGGGGGGGGGGGGGGGGTCAACGAGATCAATCTATAAATGACTGATTCAGATTTTATTTGCATGCTTATAGTTTATGGAAAGAGATTTTGTAAAACTTCTTTGGAAAAAAACAACCTTTATAAGTGGACCTCACATTTATTCTGTGTAGCAGACGATCATTTAACCGAGAGGCTGCTGATGCTGATGGATGAAAAGTTATAGGACGACAGGGAAACAGGACGTTGACACTCATCTGTTACTTCTGTTGAGGAGTAACAGAAAGGTGGTCTGCTGGCCCAGAGACCCTCCTTTTGCATCTCTGAAAAGCAGATCCACACCCCGAGCTTTCATTCATCCTCCGTTTCCTCCATCTCATTTCCCTGTGTCATCCTGCACCCACATCTCCATTTTCAGATGTGGATGTCTTTCATTCCTCCCATCCATCGCTGCAGCGGGGAAATCCCCTTGAAGATGGCGTACCATCAGTAATGATTTTCTGCTCAGCTGAGCAATGAAAGGTACACATGCACTCACCATGCCCAGTTCACTCTCCCCTCCCCCTGTGTAAACCCCATCATCCATCCCTCAATGCATCTCATTAAAGTTTTAAAGTGAAGGTAAGCCAGCACATCAGTGCATCCCTCCGTCCACCCACTAACTGTGCCGAACACCCACCCCTATTCCTCCCTCAATTTCTCCCTGCTTCTCCCTCCGGGGCTTTGTGAGATCAAGGTGAAAGACAGCTTGGCACATCATTATTTAGAAAATAATAAAACTAGAAGCGGCAGCACCCCACTATCAGAAAAGAGAATTAATAAGAGAGAAGTCACAGGAGGGGGGTCTGAATCAAGTTAGATGAAGAAAAAGAAATCCAGGTGGGAATGTGAACTGGAGGGCTGGTTGGGGCAGCAGGACTTTCCTTGATCAAGTTGTATACAAGAGCTAGCAGGAGGAGAGAGGACAGCAAATGGAAACCATGACAACAACAAAAAGCAGGCAACACAGCGTGCTAAACATAATAAAAACAAATGCAAGTTAAGATAAAAACAAGCCCTCACACACTCAACTATATAATGTCACACACATGCCTAAACACTCATACAAACACATAGTTTAAAAGCATGTCAGATAAATGCAAAGACCATTGTGACATTTATAAACCACTAAAGGAACCTTAAAATCCTTCAAATACAGCTTTTCAGTATCCAGTATCTACAAGAAGTTAGTTAAAGTCAGCTTTTACAACTAGAATAAGAAATGAATTGGCTAAACCCCTAAAGGATGTGTTTTATTATAATTAAAGAGGAGAGCAAAACTAATTTCTACAAGTTAATGATTTGTAGGATCCATTTTTTACAGAAACATAATGTTAACACGAGTATATTTTGGTTATATCCAGATGAAAATCTAATTTAGGTTCTTTCCACATTTAAATAATGTCTGAATGAATTACCACTTACATGACTACGTGAATATATTCAAAGTTGTTTTTTCTTTTGAAGTTTTGTTGTTCATGGAAAATTTCCACTAAATGAGCTCAAACATCATATTTGCTGTGTATATAACAGCTACATTTACCCTGATTCGATACCTACCAGCAAGTTTGATTAATTTAGGAAAAAACCTACCGAAGCTTGACCTCCGCTAATTCTCCACCAGAAAGCCACAACAGCCATTTTCTGAATATTAAGGAATAACTCAGACAATGTTATCCTTCAGTCTTGTAGCGACTGGTTCTCGGAGACGGACATAAATATTAATGACACAGAAGTGAGTCCTCATTATGCTGAAGGTCACGGTGGGATGTGGATCTAAAGCAGTGAAAGATGAACCAAACTCTTTAACATTTAAGGCAGAAAAGAAACATTTGGCCAGCTGTAGGACACCCCCTGAAGGGAGCCTGTCATTCCCCCTTAGACGGTTTTAAATAAGTTTGAAATTTCAGAGGAAAATTTGTTAAATGATCCCTGTGACTTTCAGTCTCTGCAAAGTGAAACCAGTCATTAACATGCAAAAAAAAAAGGTGCAGGTAAGTGCTGATTTATGGCACCAAAGAGAGTTTGAACACTTAGACAGTGTCTGGCCTGGTGGTGAAGCGCAAGAAAGATTGTGCAATCAGGTCGGCATTTTCTTAGTGGAACAGGGAATCTTTGAAATAACTGGACAACTATAGATGCAACAGATGCCGAGTATCGTCCAATAAGATATTTTTTTACCACACAGATCAGGTGTAATGTGGTTGCTCGGTAACAAGTACTTTTCTTTTTTTTGATTAGTAAAATCATCATTTTTAACACATTTTCAACCATTACAGCCAATGAAATGAAATGTTATTCACTGTACTGAATGACAGCCTTGTTTTTCTGTTTGTAATTATTTTGATCTCTATTAAGCCCTGATAAGTATCTTCCTGGAGTCAATCCAACATGCTTCTCTGTGCCATGACATCAATTTTCACTTTTCTGGGGTTTTGGCGATATAATATGATCTGTTGTGCACTGATGAGGCCATGTGAATGTCAAGAACGAGTATCAAAGTCCCTGTTCATGGGCGGTCAGCTTTGTGTCTTTGTTCAAAAATGGTTGAATCAGACAGCAGCTTATCAGTTTAACTAAGTTGTCAGTCTTTGCACTTTGTTTTCTCCAATTAGAGCACACCATCAAATGAACAGCCTCCTCCCTCCCCTCTCTGTTCTCCCACTTCCCCCAGTGATTTAGCCGCATGAGTGAAGCTAGTCTGACTGCTGAACATGGGTGAATTCAGGTTAGGGTTTTCAAACAAATGGATTTAAGAAAAAAAAAAGAAAAACTTCCTAAATACGGTTACATTAATCAATTATCAATTAAGTTAACTTGGTCTCTGGGCAGATCATATCATGACTGCACCCAACCCTTTTACCGGGGAGGGACATCTGGCATGCCAAAAGCAATCCCCTCCTGAAAAAAGTGATTTTTTTTCGTCTTTGGTGAATTGACATATGCAGCAATATCAGCTACATTAAATAGTACCGAACATCGTACGTAGCTCTCCGCCTCTATTCCTCTGTGAGCTACTTATTAAACACACGCCAAACTGCAACACTCATAAATCCTCCCCACAGCCTGATAATGAACAGAACAGCTCTGCAGCAGGTTGATCTGAAATAACATCATAAAGACTTACTTAGCAGGACTCCCCGTTTTCCACGGTGGGGTCCGGTTGTACCAAACACCAAACTCTCCCTCTTCATCCTGCAGCCTGGATGCTTTGCATCTTTGCCATTGTATCCCTGTCTCGCTATAGCATTTATTTTATTTTACATGAAATCACCAGCAATTACTACCATTAGCTTAGTTAGCCTACCTGCTGGTTACCGGACGCTCCAGCGTCTCCACTGGGATCCTTCAGGGATAGCACCGCCTCCAAAACGTCCACCTCCTGGTACAATAATCCATGCGTGTAATCCAAATTGTTATACAAAATTCTGCACGCGTGACCTGGTCCACGTGGACCTCCTGACAGCAGACAGCCTCCAGCATCGCTGAACCGCAGCCACTCCTACAGGTGCTGCCAACCTGCCCCGCCCAACACCAGCACTGGCGTCTCGTCCTCTCTCCTCAGTCAATCGTGTTAATCATTGTGTAGCGTAGCTGCTGGTTCCTGTTGATTTAATATAACGTCAGAGCGCAAACCAACCCGGTGACGTCAGAGCTTAGAGAGCTGCAAGATGGCGGCACTCTTGTCCTAAAAACAAAAAACTTTGCTACGTTTTTCTCTTATATGCTTCTATTTTCACGTTTGGTATATAGTTATTGATAAGACCAGGACTCAGTGTAGTAAATAAAGTTAGGTTGGCTGACCATTTCAATTCCACTTTAATTGTAACTGACTGCAACCTGGACTTTATGGAACGGCCATTCGACAAAGAAAGTTAGTTTATGAAAAGATGCCTTTTTAAAAAAAGGACTTTAAACTGGCATTTACTGGTTACTTTAATGATGCCACACTACTCAGAGTTTTTTAATTATACATTGCTCTATACATCACAGTACTTTTTTCACACTTTATTTTCACTTTGGGTGGTTTAAATCTGTCCTTTGTGGCAACTGTGCTCATCAGAACAAAAGCAAACAACCTGCTGAAGCGCCTTTGGGAATTTGGTTGTGACAAATTATTTCGCAATAAGGCTGTAAATCTCTCTTTTACTTTTAACCATAACAATAGATTATTCATTCAGTTCACGCTGTTTCTGAGTGGGCAAGGACATGCACATGCAGCTGCTCTATTTTGGACCACAGTGAGGCTGTTGCAGCAGTACAGGACCAAATCTCTGAACAGTAATCTAACTGTAAGAATACAACTGTTTTTGTAACATCTACAGTCATGGCAACAGGTAACAATGTGGGAATATCTTCTAACCAATGAGAGACCTTTATCCATCCTGTGGACTTCTGTGTTGACGTGATTAGACCATCACAATTTTTGTCCACTTCAGCACCAAGTAATTTGGTCTCTTGTACTTGCTCAACACATAGATGACAAAACTCAGTCTTGTATTTGAGGCGTTTGGTTGCTTACAGTTTCAATTACTTCTCTAAAGCAACAAAATAACTGCAGGCTTTACCACAGGCAATATATTGCAACATAGTAGATTAGAATAATAAAGCAGCAGCATGTCCATCAGTCATAAAGTCACAACATGAAGAAAAAGATGATTGTAAAAATAATCTTCTCTCTCGGTGGAGTGCACACTATAACAGCGATACTGGCAAAATAAGTAGTTCAGATGAATTTTGGGTTTATTTTAATAAAACAAATTGTGAGCCAATCAAGATACAACAGGGCTCCCATCCTCTGCTCGGTGGAGCTGAAAGATGGACGGCAACAAAGATGTTCTCCACTCTGTTTTCTGATCAATATCCATTTTCTTTACAGTGTCTCAGTCATTTAGTGAGGAACTCCATACTGTTGTTGCTGCTCTGGACTCTGGACATCTCCCAGTGGAGATAATCTGAACACAGGAGGACTCCGGTCTCAGCAGAGAGACTGTATTTCTCATCTAGCTTCGGCACACTGTGGAATTCCCCTGGGACAGCTGGAGAGAAGTGACTGGGAAGACAGGGTCTTGGAATCTCTGCTTAGATGGTGGGTTTCTTTGTAGTTACGCCTGATAAATACCAAACTGCTAATTTAATCACCAGCCATGTTTGCATGGACACAAATAGATTGAAAGACTCTTTGGAATAAAAATGCTTCATGTAAACATACACAGAAGAGTCTGTTCCATTCTGGCTCATTCCAGTCCAGACGGGGCGGGGGGGTTATGGAGATCATTGTTCCGGCCAGCGTGCGTGAACACACAGATTCAGAAGAATGTCGAGCTGAAATTATCCTGACAGTGCATGTCAGTTACATCAGCCGCACATCAGTGTAATATAATCCCATGCTTTACGTTACGGCTTCTACTGCACCATTCACCTTACTCAAAGTTTTTTTTTTGTTGTTTTGTTCACAGTAATGCATGACAACATACATGAGAGGAAGTTATTTAATAATAGTAGTGCTGACAAGTATATAAATATAATTAGGTATAAAAACAAAAAGAAAAGAAAAAAACCCACTTAGGGAGTGAAATCAAATACTATATACCTCTGCCTGTGAGAGCAACCATTTCTAAATGCCTGGTAATGTGGGGTCCCCCCCTCTCCTAGTAAGTGAGTAGTGAGTAAAATACATATTTGTCATGTCCTGCCTGCAGGTCATCTGGTGCCAACAGGTTAAAGAAGTAAAACTCTGGAGTTTATTCCGGATGTTTTTTTGATGATGACATTTCACCAGAGATAGATACGAAACCAAGGAAAAAAGGGCCTAAGAAAGAAATAAATGCTCTATATTTTTTACATACTCCATATTTATATATATATATATATATATATATATATATATATATATATATATATATATATATATATATGTATAGACATACATATACTGTATATAGAGACACACGTAAATGAAGAAAACCCATCTTTGAGCTGATTGCAGAAGCTCTTGTTGGTTTGCTTTAAATCTCTAACCAGTCCGGTGTTTTGAATGAAGCATCCCAGTGAATTTGCATCAGGTCGCTGTAGCTGTCAAGCTTCATTTTGCTTGAATATCTTTCACCTATTTTACGGAAGCGCTCTCTGCAGGGATCATCACCCCTGCATCACTGCAGATGATGTCAGTCTACATTCTTCATCGGAGCTGAATATCTCTCATCAGCTGAATACTGAGCAGCAGCTCAGGGGGATGTTTACTCTTTGTTCGAGAAACAAAACCATGTTCTCACACAGTCCAAGCAGTGATCTACAAACAAGCTTTAGAAATGCATGAATGACTGACACTCCTTCTGCTTGGTTTCAATAAAAATGGTGATTCTTTTGTGGTTCCTCTAGAAAAAGAAGCATCTTGGAAGGTACAGTAAGCCCCAGCAAGGCTACACTGATCATGAATAGCAAATTTAGTACCTTCAGAATTTACACTTGTGTCCAGTAATGTTTCTCCAGCTGCTGCTGCTGAGGGCACATTAATGGACACCAACAGCTTCATCAGAGTGTTTCAGATTTTAATACCCAGTAAAAAGGTCTAGCTGAGAGACGGGGAACAAAGTGTGAGGTCTTACCATCGGAGGGCGATCTTGATGGGTGTGGTGAGGCAGGAGGTGAAGAGGTCAGCTGGGAGGTCTGGGTTCATGGGCAGCAGCTCACTGGCCTCACAGGCAGCCAACTGGATGCAGTTCTTCATGGAGGGTGGTAGCGGCATCTGCGCGAGTGGGTGGCTGGGATTGATGGCTGCCACCTGAATGGACACAACAGGACAGTGGATCATTCGGATTTTATTTTCTCAACTTGGGGAAAACTTCCAGATCTCCAATCTGAGGATATTTAACAGCTGATATCTGAGGAGTCTGTGTCTGTACATACAGTAAGTATCCAGTTTCTTTATAACTTATATCCATAAGTATCCAATTAAATTTCTCTTCTGGGATAAATAGTGTTTTTCATTTCACTTTTTTATTAGTCCACAACCAGACTTGTTTTCTCAGGGATAAAATGTAAGACAGAGGAGATGCTGGTTGACCGACACCCTGGTTTAAAAAAAAAGATAAATCTTGTTTGTTGCACTCTTTGTCACATATATTGTAGGGTGTATTCACACCAGGAAAGTCAGGGGTATGGGTTTGATTAGGCAGGGAAAGCTGAAAAATGTTGCACTTTCCTTTGGCTTGCTTCACACTGCACTTTACTCCAGTGGACCAAACCACCTGAACGATGACACAAAGTTACAACAACTGTAGGGGTGGTATTGTCCGAAAAGACCTCTTACCAACAAGGAAAAAAAAGCAGCAGGAATAACCAAACCTGGCTCATTGATTGGCCAAGATGGAAAACGACTCATTAACCACAACTAAACAATAAATTCATCCAGCTTTGGCATTTCTGTTTTTACACTGGTCTCCAAACCCAATATGGTTTTTACAACAATCTGTCTGGTATGAGCAGCAGGAGAGGCAGCCGGATACCCTGCATGTTGCTCTATGACACATGACAAGGATTTGTGATAATTTCAATATTCAATATAATACATAATTATTAATTGTTCTGTATTAAGTTCTGTTAATAAACAAATAAACCATTAATTTTGCTTGAAAAAAAAGTCAAACATTTGGGTTTAAAATAGAGAATCGAATCGAATTGTGGCTTCAGTGAATCGTTACATCCCTACTATGAGCACATTAATTGTTTTAATGCATTTTTCTCCAGTTTTGGTCAAATGTAACCTGTTTGCATAGAAGAACAATAAAGTGGCTTTTACTGTGCAATTTCCCTTTTCTATAGTAAAGATTTATGTAAAAAAAAAACTTAGAGAGGCTGTCTTCCCTTTTAACTACTGTAAAAACTCATGCAGTTAGCAGACATCTAGGCCAAATCCATAATACTTTTGGTAGTTTCAGTTACGGCACTGGCAAGAGTTGTGTGGGCCAGAAGTGGACCAGATTACAGTTGCCAGCCTGGCTTGGATTATGGTGAGTCTTCTGTGGGCCACATGCAGTCCACAACTAAGTTGTTTGCCCTGACGTGGATTACGATGAGTATTTTCTGGACCAGAAGTGGTCCTAATATGTAAATTCTGCCTAGGTTTGCCTGAAATTTCCTTGTGGGCCGCATGTGGTGGTCATGTGGCTGAGCTTTGGCAGCTACACTCACATTTAGTCTACACTGCAAGTCAGGGCCAAATTTGGTCCTGTACCTTTGAACTGTAAGCCCCGCCCCTAACTGTTTTTCCCAGTGAGAAACGCTCCTTCTCTTATTTTTCTCTCCTCTCTCTTGACATGCATGAAATAACATGCACAATATCATACTTGTGCACAAAGAAATTCTCCAGAGAAAAATTGCATCTTCCAGTGAATTTACTGTTTTGGTTGCAGTAAATGGCTGCGGATCAGCTAAATGACATTTTCTGTCATAAACTGGTAGCTTACCGTAACTACAGTTATGTACACAGATGTATAATTATTATGTTTTATGATGTTATAGGCGACGTTACAACATGACAACCTAATAAAGTATCTAACCAGTATCCACACTGAGTCCGAGGCGTCCAGCTGCTCTCTACCTTCAGTACAATCCACCGAGATTTACACGAACTTTATTCCTTCTTTGGTCTCTACTCCTCAGTTTTGATGCTTTCAGGCTGTTTTGCTGGGGTATCATGACTTTCCCTTGGGTAGACGCAATGCGGTTCTGTTTACAAGTGCTGCCGTGCACGCGCTAGGGAAGGGGGCGCTCCTCATTAGGAAACGCTGTGAGTGGCTGATTGGAAACCGAAACTTCTGTAGAACGAACCGCATTGGCATGAGAAGAGCATCACGACAGCGTTAGAAACCTAAACTAAAAAGGCCTGGATTTATGCATATACGCAATCAATGAGTGATTTATTTTCACAAAATTACCTCTTTTAACACAAACTATTATACTGTGTAGAAAGCATTTTTCTTAGAGAGATTAAAATAAAATCAGGTACAGGGCCTTTAATACCATCCCCTCCTGAGAAGCATGGTGGTGGCAGTATCATGCAGGGTTGGGATAATGCTAAAACTCAGGAGGATGCTGGTAAAAAAACTAAAAAAACTGCAGATAATCTGCAGTGGAATGCAAAAACCTGAGATTGGAGTGAGAAATCAGCTCCTGCTAGTTTAGTGACATGAAAAAAAAATCCAGCTGCAGCTCACAGAAGCTTCCCATCAAGTTTGGTAAAAGCTTGGGTTGATTTGCAGAGAGAATAAAGTAACGATCTAAGAGAAGACAAACAACAGTTGTACTTCAGCTAGTTTAGAGGTCATGATTGGAGGTTGTTTTATGGCTGTAATAACGACATAATTCCATATCACTACACAGGAAGCTGTTTGTAACGGATAGAGTCAAAGTTTTGGCAAAGAATCAGCATTAATGATGATGTGCTGACGCTGAAGACTCACCAAGACATGAAATGAATGCTGTGAGGCAAACTGCTAAAAAAAAAAAAAAAAAAAAAAAAAAACTATTTGGTTGTGTCTTTCACAATTCTGAGCAGAGTTTTTGTTTTTCAGTGTCTAACAAGAGTAAGTTCAATCTAATGGGTAAGTGCTGCATTCATTACCACCTGAAAACTGTAGAGCTGATTTTTTTTTTTTTAATGTTTAGAAGCTGCTGTTCAGTGCTTACCATATTAAAAATTAAAAGGCTAAACACAAGAAATCTAACTAAAGCTAGAAACTAATAAGTACAACTTTTTACTTCTGCTTTGGATGGTTTGGAGAACGGCATAAATTTATTTTTCTCCATTACTGCGCAAACAGTATGTAAAAAAAGAGTAAATAATAAATAATAATAAACAGTAAATACTTTTTCTTTCTTCTAGAATGCACAGTGAGATGGCAGCAGTTGTTGTGGCTGTCTTAGCTTTCAAGTTATTTTGGAAATACGGCTTTCTTTATAGAGACATTAACTGTGAGAGCCATCACCCTGAAGAACAAGACTGATTAATTATTGTTATTCTGTTGTTGTTTTTTTTACATATATGTATTGTTATATTGTTTTGTTTTGTTTTTTTAAATAGAGAGAGAGAGAGAGAGAGAGAGAGAGAGAGAGAAATAAAGTATTTTTCATTTCACATGGGTAGTCTGACAACAGGAGGTGGCACCTATGGAAAGATGATAATTTCAAACATTTTAGGTCCCAGTTAGAATATTTCCTTTCCTCTTTTGCGGGTGGTCTGAGGTAAAGAGTTAGAAAGTTATTTTCCACATTCTGGCCCAGCTCAGTCAATACTTACCTACTTCATATCTCATGTTTGCATGTGCATTATGTAAAACTTTAATTATATTTGGAGCTGCTGAATATTAATGAATTCATTGTGCTGATATACTGCTGATTTGTTTGCTGGGAATTCAATATGGCTTTTGTCTTCTGCAGAGTAGACTTTAATGAGCTGTTGGTTTTAATGGAAGCAGCACTGCAAGACTTTCCTTTATCATCAGTGACTGCTGCAGCCCGATTCATTGACTCTGCAGCCCCTTTTCAGAAAGAAACTAGTCATGGAGATCATCATATCACCATTCTTCCACCTCTTTTTGCCATCTTTTTTTTAAACAGAAATTGTTTTCAAATCATTATTGGAAACTGAAACATAAAAATATCCATAATCTGGATACACAGTCATTAGTGGTGGCAAGAGAAGGAGTCTTACTCCTTTTTTTCCTTTGATTTTATTACAACAAACCACCCGAGGACAAAAAGAGTCATTCAACCAAACCATATAATATTACAAGCTGTGACTTAAGGAGAAAAAGGGTGAAAGAAATAAACACAAATAAACACGGGGTGGGGGTGGGGGGGCAAACGGCCTTTGACTCTGATAGACATATCATTATTCAATCAATAAGCACCGGCCGTTCAAGGCAATTGGATTGGGTCTTCTCAGTCCTGTCCGTTCCACAGGTGACTAATTTTTTAAAAATTTTTGTCTCAGAGTATTTATTCAATTGTCTGCAATAGGGGATTATCACGCTTTCTGGAACTTGCGGAATCTAGGCATTTCCTCTTCCGGGCCATTTTAACAATAGCCGTTCCTGCTTTGTTACACTTTGTAAATCAGATAAACGCCAACCATACTTAAGTTTTCATTGATTCCCGACTGAAGTGATGCTAAGGAAGAAGTAGATCAAAGCGATCGATTCACCGTGGTGAAGGGCCGAACTTTGAAATAAAAAAACGAAGCACGTTTTTTTGTAGTCGGCAGACTACACAGCTGGTGTTAGCAGGCTAGCATTAGCCAGCTTGATGACGTGCTTAACTTTGTGCGGCTGAAAACACACAAGCATCTGAAAGCGTCTCCTTTCTTGGCAGTCCCCAGTTGTTCCACTGGAAACGGGAGGGTACAGACCCGATTTTCAGATGCTTGTGTGTTTTAATACGCACAAAGTTCGGCACGTCCGCTAACGCTAGCCTGCTAATGCTAGCTGTGTAGTCTGCATCATTGAAGTGCCGGTGTTGTGCCACACCGGCTACAAAAAAACGTGCTATGTTGTTTTATTATAAAGTTCGGCCCTTCTCTCTGGCGAATCCCTTTGATCCACTTCTTCCTTGGTATCACTTCAGTCTGGAATCTATGAAATTTTCAGTAGGGTTGGCGTTTATTCAATTTACAAAGTGGAACAGAGCAGGGACATTGAACTGGCCCGGAAGTGGATCGGCTAAGTGTTTCAAGTTCCGGAAACCGGAACACGGAAGCATGACAGTCCCCTATTGGAGTGTGAGGGAGATTTTAAGCAATGTAGTAAAAATTGCTCCCGGAAAACATCATCCACTGCCTTTAAGCACATAATCCATAATTCTTGTAAAATCTCATTCTGCAAGACTCAACTTTGAGGAGGATGGAAATACAGTACAAAACTTTTTGTGTACTTATTTACAGCGCCCTCTGATAAAATCGGCGAGAAAAAAAATTTAGTGGCCGGGCATAATAAGGATGCATAATATTGCAATACTAAGTTTTTAGCATGTAAATGCGGCAATATGACAGCCATGTGACTGTTCCGGGGGAAGAGATGTACTCTGGCCACTTGTTAAATTTAACTGATGTGGTAATTTTATAAGGTAATCGTGGTCTCAGCCTGTGAATTTAGATATTTGAACTACACGCCAGTGTTAGCCTGTTGTTACCGTTAGCATACAGTCCGTCAGTTTACTGAACAATCAAACTATAAACAACTTGCAGATTCATAACTTTATTATTTCAGTAGACATTGTGACTCTAACTCTGATCTCAGACTGAGTGTAATGGAGGTTAAATTAGAGACCAATGCAGTCGAAGCAGCTCATGCGTTTGCACGACATTAGCGTCACCTCCACTTGTTACCAGAGGGGCGAACTTCTGGAAGAAAGCTGGAACTTGCGCTGTACTCCTTGAAGGGCACAGTCTCGTTCCTCAAACGAACTAGACTTGAATGATCTGGATTCTCGCAGCAGGGGTCCAACAACTCTGCGCGGTCTCATGGTTGTTTTCTGAAACGTTTTGAAGACGAAACTGTCGTCATCACGCCGTGACACAAGTAGAAAGAGACAGCAAAACTCCAGCCCAGCTGGTAGCATCACCACCTGTTAGAGTGCGATGCCTGTCACTCATATACAATCCATGCATGTACATGCGTCCAGCATGTTGACCGATTGACAGCCAGCATGAAGTTCCGAGAAACGTGTCCTGTGTGTCTCATTACTCAGTGTGCATGAGGGATGTCTACTTCGGGAGAAGCGTCGGCAGGGAGCTCCAGAGAGAGGATCTCGGCGAAAGACAAGCAACTGCTGCCAGAGTTCCAACATCTGAGAACTGTTCCGGACCTTCGTCGCAGTCGCATGGTGCAAAAAAAGATTTTCTAATCCCTTTGCCGGACTTGAGAACGTTTTAATCATGACAAAAGTGTCCATGTGACCCTACCCTAACTCGTGACCAGACATGACTAATGCATCAAGAACTTACACCATGTCCACATGCTGTTGTCTAAAATGAACTCCTCTTGCTGAGATAAGGCCATTTTCAGATTTTTTTATATAGCCCTCCATGTGACTGGTAAAACTTCCTCAATCGATCTGATTCTAAAGTTAATGCCTGTAAATGAACATAAATAAGGATAAATATGTATTCCCCACTATGTCACATAAGATAGTGTGTAAATGTAAAAAAAAAAAAGTGTTTCCATTACACTTTTGTGATTTACTTCTGTGTCGACACATCTGGAGAAAGCACCTGATGAGAGTGTAAAAACTTTTTGGGGGATATTTGAGAGATTTTTCAAATATTTGATGTTTCCATTACCTGTTTTTTATTGCAATATTGAAGTTTTATGCTATTCTTTCTTCTTCTTCTTTCCTCTTCATTCTTTTACTTTTTAACACCTTCTTTTCTTCTGCACCCCGCTGTAATGCTTTTAGTGCTTTATGCAGAGCACTTAGAATTATCTTGTATATGAAATGTGCAATACAAATAAACTTGCCTTGCCTTCTAGAGGTAATGGAAATGCAGACAGTGAGGGTTAACTCAGCCACTTCACAGATCATCATTTTATGTCTGAGTGCGTGCCTGTCCATACGTAGTGTTTGTGTGTACAAGGGTGACTGGTGGGTTCATGGCCTCGAGGACTTAATGGAAGATTTTTTTCATCATTTAATACTCTGTGCTGCCACAAATAAAAAGAAATACTAGCAAAGTATCTCAGCAAGAATCTGATGCACCACATGCTTTATGACTTTGTCTCATTTCAATGTGAAATACAGTATTTGTGCTTGATGCATAAAAAGGTATTACAGTACATATAGCTAAATGATGAAACATGGCTGTGTATGGACTCCATACAGCAATTTACTGAAGGAGAAAATTTTGCTTTAGGTGCTAAAACTACTTTTGTGTTTGCAAACACTTCAGGGACTGCAAGCAACTGAAGAGAAAGACAAGATGTGAGAAATCTCCAAACTGTTAAAGACTGTTAGAAAATGTGAAAGGCCATATTGTAAAAGAAAAAAAAAATACACCACCAAGAAGCATGTCGTGGCAGCTTTAAGGGTCAAACAGCAGGATTAAGAGAAAAAAATCTGCAATGTGTAAAGCTGGAAACAACCAGCAGCTGAAGAGTCTGATCAGCAAAAGTCTTGTCAATAAAAAACTGATAAGTGTCACAGAGGACAATTCTGCTCTGCAGTCAAATCAGCATTTCACAGTGGGTGATGGAAAAAAAGTGATTTGCTACTGTGGAGTTAAACTGCAACAAATCAACTCCAAAGTGACCGAGAAGAAGTATCGCTCTATTCTCCAGAGACATGCTAAGTCTGCTTCATCTCTGCTGTGGCTTCACACTCTTACACACACGTCTGTGAGTATGAAATCTTCCCCTTTCCTCTTTTTGCCATTATTCCGCCTGAAAATGTTAAAAACAAAAGCAGTTTGAGAAATACGTCAAAAATGTCAGTAATATATTCCGAGTACTTGTTTTATTTGGTGGTAGAAATTTCTGAAAGCTTATGGGTCAGAACATCCATCACTTTTTATACCAATTAATGTTGTTTGCTTGCAGCTAAATGCAGGGAACTCACCGTTTTAAAAGTGTCTGTGCTGACTTTATTTTCAGTTTATTAGTCGTCTCTCAGGCAATCAGCCCACTCTCACCTCCTCATTCTGCCTACCCCGCCATACTTCATCATTCATCACGATGTTGCGCTGTAAAAGTTTCTCTATCATACACCCCACAGCACCTACAAACTGGGAAAATAGGTTAAAAAAGGAATGCACAAACAAGTTCATATTCTCACTTCAGGTTTCCCTTGTTTTAAAGACTTGAAGGGAAACTGCATCTAATATGAGAAAATATAAAAATGCACACAATAATATCCCAGATATTCCCAGAGTTTAAAGTAATTTTTCTGTTTTCCTTTTGTGGATGTCCAATGCAGTTGTTTTTCTCTCACCTTAAGGGTGGGGTGGATGATGTTTTCCAGGAGCATTTTTACTATATTGCTTAAAATCCTCTTCACACCTGATTGCAGCCAAATAATTAAATGCTCTGACAGATAAAAAAAAAAGAAAAAGAAAAAAGTCACCTGTTGAGCTAACAGGACTGAAAAACCTCATCCAATGATTTTAACCAGCCCATCTAAATGACTGAATGGTAATATGTCTATTGAACTCAGCTGTCATTTGTTCCTCCCCACTCCACCCTTCGTGCATGCCCCTTTTTGTGCAACTAACAAGCCCTTTCAGACTTGCTGAGAGGCGGTAACAGTGCGCTCTTTAGTGACCCATGGGTCTGGGTCAGGTCAGGTGGGTTTAAGTCCGGATATGTTTAATTTACGTTGCGTCCCCACAGCAACTGTACCCTTACCCTGGAGGCGGAGTATTAACCGGATAGCGCTCTACGTAGTCCCGTGACAATAATCGCAGTGCAACGCCTTTTAAGCAAAGCACCACACCACATGAGACAGAAATAAAGCGGTCATCCCTGCTTTGTTTTTATGCCGGGTCGCGCAGGAAGTGACGTATTTTTCCAACTAATAAACAGATTGTAGTATGTTAAGCTCCACCTCTTTGATCCAGATCGGTTAGATCAGTACCCCTACGGAAGGGTACCAAAAAAGTCGGATGGGTCGGGTTGAATATAAGGGTGCCCATTCCAGTTTTTATCTGTGGAGATGTAAAAAATCGTGGACTGACCCGACCCAGACGCAGACCTGCTGGTGGATACTGGGCTTTTTTCTTTTATAGGCTTTGTATTCAGACAAACATTACATTTTGGATGAACGCACAAGAAATGTTCCATATAGGGCTGAGGGAAGGCTTTTTTTTTCCATTCAATGTCATTTAAGCGTTTCTTTGTGCGCAGATCTGAAAATATAACCATGACAAAGACTCAGAATACGCTTGCTGCTGTGTCGACGGCCATTTTCACAGGTATGATTTCTTGTTAAGGAAATTAGGAAAATGCATTGCACGACATCCCATCTGGTTTCGACAACTGACGTAACTGAAACATTTTCCAATATCTGAACATGACATAAAAAGTCAACAAGCGATATGTTTGAAAGGACAACTCTGGTTGAAAAACGGATTTTACAGCAAATACTCTGCAATGCCCTTAGGGTTCACGTTAAACACACTCTGGTGTGGCTTTGAGGGGAGTCTAGAGAGAGGGGTTTGGATTTTTTAAATGTTTTTAAATGTGTTTTTTTCTAAATGCAGCATGCTCGAACTGTCATTATAATAATAATAATAATAATGGATAATTGGGCTGGGCGATACAACAATATATATTGCTTGGACGATAGAAAATTTCTATCATTTCATATGATGCTCTACCATTTATACGGTGACAGGCGCTTTACTGCAGTGTTTAATCAAGATGTGCTGCGTGCACGCACACGCTGCAAACAAACACGGAGGGAGACGATGGCGGACTATTCAGACGGGTGCAATTAGACTGATTGTTAACAAGATGACCAGCCAACCCAAACTGAGAGGCTTTAATCTAAAAGAGAGACAACACATGGATGTGGCTTGGATATAAAGACAGACGACAGTCCCAAGAGCCGGCATACCTCCTGTTGTCTGGTCTGTGACCGTGTCGGTCTTTTTTTATATATCCAAACCACATCCATGCGACAGAAGTCGTCCCTCTTTTAACTACAAGCGCCTCGGTTTGGTTTGGCCGGTCATCTTGTTGAGAACTAATCATCCTGTTCTAAAATGCATCTGCCACCGTCTCCCTCCATGTTTCTTTAGGTCAAGATGCGCCAGTGTCCATGCACGCACGCGGCGGCACGTGTCCGTAAACGTGCCGCCGCACGTTTTATTGTTATCTTGAACAATAAAACACTGCAGCAAAGCGCCTAATCGCGGATACTGTCAGATGTTAACATGACCAACACATCCTGCTTAGAAAAAATGAAGTAGAAGAAACATTTAGTACATACTACCTTTATCCACATAGATTCTCAGATTTTTAACTGGAGACACATGTTGCAGATGGAATGCTTAAAAGTATGATTTTGTAATTTATTCTTGACTTGTTCCAAGTATGTTTAGCTTCACTAGAGATGTATCTGAAATGAGCTTAATAATAGTCATAATGGTTACACATGAGAAAACTGCAGAAACATGAATTTATGGAAACTACTCCGTCATTATGGAGGGGAGTTATTATCATTATTATTATTATTATAATTATTATTCTGACATAAAACGTGCTCTCATGAGCAATAAAGCAGACGGAGGAAGCTCTGTCCCAAATGTCTGCCCTGTAATAAAGTCAGACTGCGTCATCAGTCATGTCCGTTTATGTCACCGGATTCATTAAAAATGTACAACCTCGCAAACTTGCGCATTAACAGAATCGGCAGTACGCACGGCACACACGCTTTTTACAAGACTTTCGGTGTCATCTTGATAAGCAAGCGGTCTTGTGGTGAAACCAAATAGAAGCTAATTGCGAACTGGCGTACTTCCACTGCTCCTGGTGCCTAGATCATGCACCACAGTGTTTAGCTGTACTAAACACTGTGGTGTTTAGTACAGCTGCTGTCACATCTGCTTTCCTGGCTCACCTTCACGTCAGCAGGACGCTGCAGCTTCTCTCTGTTAACTTGTCACGCTGTTTCCTCCAAACACGTAGGGGGAGTGTATACGTGTGTCAAGCCCCATATGATTGGTTTAAACGGCGGAAGTAACAGCTGATTACAGTTTATTTTAACCAATCAGATGATGTTATGGGAAGAGCTTTACTCAGTAGCGCAAAGTAATGAAACCAGACCGTGAGTGAAACAGCCATCTGGATCATACTTAGTTGTGGGCTGCAATCACAGATTCAGGAGTGGTATCGCCGATATAACACTTCTGATGTCCAATATTTGTTACCAGCAACATATAAAATATTGTCCGAGAGGATCGGTTGAGCCAATTATTGTTCGATACATCATTACATGTGCAATAAAATGTATGACAGCGCTACATGAGGCATGCAGGGGAAGTTTTTGTATTCTTGCCCTTTGAGGATGAGCTGAATCAATCTGAGAATCAGATGAGGAAAGTATGTATAGAAAATGATCCACATGTTACCAGTAAAGTGCAAAAACTAACAGATAAACTTAGTGATAAAAAGTAAACTGAAAATGTGTATTTCATTCATACAACTCTTAGCAAACATAAACTTTCTGCAGTTTCCAGTAGCAACAACTTTTTAATCTTCAAAAAATAAAGAATAAAAAAATTCCTATAATGATGCTAGAAGTTTATATAATAACTCTTTTTTTGGTGTATATTCTTTTTTCCGCTGTTAAAATAGCTCATTAACAGGTTGTGTAACAAGTCGGGGAAAGGAGCTCAGATCTCATTATGTTACACATTTACTGCAAAGCTCCGCACACATGAATTAATAATGATAATAAAAATTCAGAGAAATAGTCTCAACTAATAGCGGGGTACCGGGGTGATACCACATGCACAGATGTGCAACTGTCTTTGTTTTTGCTCCTAAATACATTTGTCATTCCTCTTCAAAACACTTGCAGGCATCAGTGAATATTGATGGATCTGTGCCAGTCATCTTGTAACACGATTCCTCTTCTGAGCATCTAATGAGGAAAAATCACTTCTGAACACAGACATCACAAAGCAGCATGTGCATCTCCGAAGCTTCTCGCAGCATCAACCTAAGAACATGGTCTCTTTAAAGAAATCTGAAGGCAGTGTGTGACAGCGGGTCGCGATAATCCTGACGGTAAATACAAAACCACTGCCAGCAGAAGCTGATTAATGCCAAGACTCTACAATAATTATCACATTAGCATATTGTAATCCTGTGAATTACCATGAAAATCATCATGACAGCTTTCTTTCCTCTTTCAGTGGGGATAACACCGCACAATGGAGCTGCAGAGATTTCTCTCTTTTAAAGTGATTTACGACTAATTCTACACATGAAGAGGATTTCAGATGCAACAAAGCATCAGTGGAAGAGGGCAGCCATGCGTGTGCACATAGGGCAAACAAAATGCCACTAATTAAGAAATGCACTTTTACAGCCACAAATTCATTATTCATTAAAATGATACAGGAGGAGGATTAATGTGAGCATCCTGCTATACGCAACACCTAACCCACAGCACACACAGACAGGCCAGAGAGCGCCCAGTGCTGCAGTGATACTCTATAAAGGTCTTTAACACACACACGTACACACACAGCCCTACAGCTAATGCACTGAGCATGTTTGCTGAGTGCACACAGGAAGTGATTAGATATTTAAAAGGAAGCAGGTGGCTCTATAATTGTGCACTCAGAGCTCACATCCAACTCCCACGCTGATGAACTGCTTGGACCAGAGAAGCAGCCAAATATGGGACTGTGGGGGGGTCGATAAAACATCCGCTGCCCGCCTCATACCTTCCCTTCTTTCATCTCATTCATGCATTTCATCGGCATCACTGCACCTCCAATAAAACAGACCCAGGTGAGATCCGGCTCGTCGTTCTCGCCACAAAACGAGGACCACATGGTCGTTGGCGGATATTTGGGTCTGTGGACCTCCGTGCGTGGGAACAGTGTTGCGACACAGGGATGTGGAGGTGAGGTGGAAAATTCCCTGCGCAGATCGTCTCCTGCATTATTAAAGTCTCCGGAAGTTATCACATCTCACTTTATCTTCCATTACTCCGCCTTACTGCACACTTCCTGCGTGAGAGCACCGAGGAGAAGTGAAATTGTACATGGAGGTTATGCAACTTCCTTACATTTAACCCAAGGACTTCCTGAGTTTATTCTCCTTCAAATAAACCATGACGCTCCCATTTTGGGAAAGATACTTCTAGTGCAATGATGCAGGAAATGCATTTGGAACACACTGAATGCCCTACTGTGGAAAAAGTCAAATATAGTCCACTATGGTCTCAAAGGTGGTTCATTCTGGCATTAGCAACACAGCATCTCTGAATAGATGACCACTCGGACATAAAAAGACAACTCTTGGTTCTTTAAATGACTGGAAAGCATCTTCAATCCATATCTGTTAATGTCTGAGAAACTGCTCCTGGTTGTAATTCTTACAATCCCTTCTTAAGGTCTTCTTTCAGGGTTCCTACACATTTTAACAAGCTAAATTTAAGACTTTTAAAGGCCTCTCGGAACAGAATTTAATGCTCATTTCACGGCCACACTGGCAAAACCACAGATCCCTCTACGTTTACAAAGATAATGTAAAAAAAGATTAATTGAACAACAACTTTTGACCATCATTACCTACGTGTATCATCGTTACCCGGTTTTAAATTTTCTCCCAAAAGATTAACAAGATGTTCACACAAACCTGCAAACCTCAGGCAGACAGGTGACAGCTGTGCAAATACCAGCACTGATCTCTTCCTGACTGGCTAAAATAAAAGCTCTGTCAAGATCTGTTGGTTAGAAAAAGCACATGGATCAGATTTTTTTTTGTTTGTTTTTTTTGCTGTCATTTTTTCAAGTGATGGAAATCTGTTGGAGTTAGAGTTGTAACGGTACACAAGTCATGTTTGTTTTTTTTTTTTTGCGACAGTAATGGAAAAAATACAAATATATTTTATTAACAAGTTCACTAAAATGTAACATCAAAGCTGCTTGTTTTTCTGCCATATTGTTTGAATGAGAAAAAAAAATAACTACAAATAAAGAAAATATTTTTAAATAAAATCCTGCTGTTTTTTGTTTTTTTTACACTTTTCAATGAAAAAAAACAAACATTCTTTCACATCTAAAGTGACACCATCTAGTTTTAAGAGCAGATTTTAAAAGAAACAGCTCCACTTTCATTTCACTCATCCTCATCACAGAAACTAAACATCACAGCAGGTTCCTCTTCTGGTCAGATTGCCTGAATAAAAAAAAATGCACGAATAAGTAACATCATGCTGTTTTTACACTTGTTTGTGCTAAATTAGTCTGTTTTCTAGTTGTACCAGTAACATTCAAACTTGTGTGGTGTAGCTTTAGATGGGTTATGTTGGAAGTGTTTCTGTGTACATACCCGACCGAGTCGGCACGCTGCGTTTGTCTTGTCGGCTTTTTTCCCTCCTACCTTTTCATCAAAATCAAGGTGCTCCCAGATGGGGGACTTGAAATTTGATGGCGCTTCTACTAGCTCACGTGCCATGTTGTTATGAGTCATTAGATATGGGACACTAAGCACGCTGCACCAAGCGGAGATGAAGCTTCACTGGTCCGTCACTTAATTATGTCCGTTGGCACGCAAAAACTTAATGAAACAATAAAGAGCTAAAAAAACATCCTGCGCCCAACAGCTTGGTACAGGGTCGTGCCGAACTGAGAACAGTGTTCCGAACGTTCGACACATGTTACAGCCCTAGTTGGAGTGTAAGATAATTGAAGACCTACTTATGAAATTCAAGACCCCAACTGCCAAATTTAAGGATATTTTAAGGTATTAAATGCAACTTTGTAAATTCAAGACTTTAAGACCACACGGGAACCCTGTCTTTAGCTCCTCCCTCAGAAAAGGAACTCTCCTGGCATGATGAGAACCTTCTGGAACATAAATGAGTGATCCAGATCAGCGTCCCTCAACCCCGAAAGAGCAGAGGGGGTCATTGAGGTTTTGACTCTACAGAGCCAGGAGGTGTATCCACATTTCCTTCACACAGAAGGAAATTTGGTCAATTCTGACCCTGAACTGAATAAGTGGTATTGAAAATAGATGGATGGTTAAGCTCTGATCTTCAACACCCTATAACTGAAGAATATATATACCTTCTTTTTTCATGTATTTAGACAGCTTAGATGTATGGTGACTACAAGCCTAAAACCAGTCAGCCATGACCTTTGAAACTCACACAGAAAAACACCAGGTGAGGCTGAGGATGGAGACACTTGTGAAGGGTTGTGTCAAACATTGCAGCAACTCAGCAGTTTCTCTGCTGCCTTCGCCTTTACTTTAATGGAGATTGCAGCGTTCACAGCAGCTTTTCTTTGCTCCCCTGCTCCACACTGTACATCCTTTGCCTGCTCTCTCACTCTCACTCATTTTCCTGCTAATCTACAGTCTGGCTCAAACTTCCCCATGAATAATTGAAATGAATGACAGCGCCATCTCATTAGGAATTCACACAACACGACTCAGCTGGGAGAGAGAAAGAGAAAGACGGCGTAATAAAAAGATGAAGTGCTGAAAGGACTGCGGCTGGTTGAGATGTACAGTATGTTTGCATGTATGTGTGTGGATGACAGGATGCTTATTGTCATGGCTACATCATGGTATTTGGAGGATTCCAGCTGAGAAACCGTGACTTAACAATTACACCTGCTGTATGCATGAGTGTGCTCAATGTGACTGTTCCTTGTTTCCTAATAATCTCTTAAATATGAACACCTCCATTTGTCCTGTTTACTGGAACACCAATAGAACATCTCATCTAATCTTTATGGATCTTATTTCCTCCAATTAAGTCCCTACAACTACTCTGCTGTGTTGTGACTCATGGTAAAACATGCAGTGTTTGTTTTGTAGCAGCCCACCTCCAGCTCCTGCTCTCTCTGCAGAGCAAACTGTTTAAACGACTTGACGATGATCCCCGCGTTGGAGCAGTCGTAAACGAAAATGGACGGGCTCCCCATCCACGTCTGCAGGTCGTAGATGGACAGCGGGATGTACTGGGTGTAGTTCTGGAGAACAGAGAGGGGGGGGGGGGAAACAAGTGGAAGGGGGGTATTGGGAATGAGAGAGATGGTGCATCGTGTTATTGCTGATAACTCACTTTTATAGATTTGTGTTCAATTATTAAGGAGGCATCTGTTTGATGAAAAGTTTGAGCAGAGGATGCGAGAAACACTGAAAAAGAGCAAATTAAAAGGAGGAAGAGAGGGGAGAAAGAGGATGATGTGAACAGAGAGAGGATTTGGAATCGGTTATGGTGCCATAAAGCTGTTTTACCCGAAACTAATGTGCAGTTTTGTTCCACACAAATTCCCTAACAGTGCTGTGACACTAAAGCCTCACTAATATCCTGTTTCAGCAGCCAGGGACACAGAAGCTTAGTTTTATAGGACGAAAACAGGGAAAACAATGTAAGCTAAGAAGCAAAAAAAGAGAAGAGGAAGAGGGGATGGTCATATGGCCTCTGGGTGTAGTGAGGAAATGGAGGAAACTGCTTAATCCAGACAGCTGTGGTGCATCATTACAAGAGGGTGCTTACTTCCAACACGGCCGACAAAACGCTCAACATTT
Source organism: Atherinomorus stipes (assembly GCA_023101725.1). Lineage (NCBI taxonomy): Eukaryota > Metazoa > Chordata > Actinopteri > Atheriniformes > Atherinidae > Atherinomorus > Atherinomorus stipes. The sequence goes on from JALJCO010010956.1 coordinate 1,760,418, forward strand.
AATGTCTGACTCGCAGGTGTCGGTGCGTCTGTACACATCGGCCAAGCCCAGTGCTGTAATCCAAGTGTGAAAGTAATCTGTGTTTTTATGTTTGGTTGTCAAGTCATTTGCGATTTTATGACCACTGGAAGATTCCCTGGAAGCTTCTGAAGTACAGAATTATTACATTTTTATTTTGATCACAGCCTCTTTAAATAAGTTGAAGTTTTTGGGCATAAATTTTAAAAGTGCAACTATCTGGTGGAATACTTAATATGTCCCCCGGGCATGTACTCAGACCACCTGACAGCAGTTCATGAGCACCAACTTTAACAGATTTGCATCCACTTTAAGAGATTTGGAAGAATTGATGTAAAAATACAAAGAAAACATCAACACACTATGAAACATAATGGCTACCTCCAGACACCCAGAGGAAGAACTCTGTTTTATGGGATGAATAAAACAATAATTAAAAAAGAAAAAAATGAAACAAAAACAAAACCTGCTTGCAACCACTGATGTTCATATGTAGACTGGACAAGGGATTCTGGGTAATACCACTGATCATCATCTTTTGTTGTTGGGAGCATGTTTATCAGTGCTTGTGCTGTGTGGGCAGAGCATGAGCCCATGTTTGCATGCCGTTACTGCCCCCTGACTTTTTCATATATTAACAGAACGGAAATGGAAAACAGATGAGGTGATTTACTGATCAGAAAAACAGTTTGTATAATCTGTACAATACAGCTTGACAGTCAATATTAGGTCTCAGTCACCGTCCGATGTCCAAAGACTTAGAAAGGCTTCAGGATAATCGTTCAAGACCAGTTTACAAGACCAAAGTACAGGAAAGTCCGGGTGCCTGGAAGAAATATATTATATATAATAATACAGCACCAACGCTGAGGGTTTTGCAGCAGTGTCAACTGAATCCAGGACTTGCATTCAGACTCCCCATCAACTTCTCCCTCTCTTATTCGCCTCCCATCATGCAAACATATACTGATTCTCAGGAGTAGACATGCAGTATGGTCATCAATTAAGATTTCACATATTCCTTGGGGTTTTTTTTAAAGGGGGGGTTCTAGTTTCATTGGTTATCTTTTTCTTCTTTTTTATGTAAAACCCATCACTAAGGAATGTATTTGCTCGACTCGAAACTTTGAATCTGTATGGGAGATTTCAAAACAAATATAAGTGTGCTCAAAATACAGGAGCAGCTGATCTGATCCATTAGATGTGGCAGCTGACTGCTGGATCACAGTCTGCTCACTGATCAGCATGAAAGTGAGGGAATATGAGACAAACATGACGTTCTACAGCTTCGCATTATGATTGGAAGGTTTACAGCATTCATCTACAGAAACTATCATGTTCATCTTTACGGGCATTTTTGTTTCCCTTTTTTTCTACATTGCATTTCCATCCAAATGAAAACACTTGTGTCATCTCAGCAAATAATCTAAGCTCTTGTAGGTACGTAAGTATTATAGGTCAGGAAATAAAGACTCGTGTTGGCAGGTATAGTCCAGAGTATGGCTCCCTGATATGTAATCATTTCTTTGTGTGGAGCCAAGTGGCTCCAACTCCTGCGGTACTTATAATTTTACCACCAAATGTTCCTGCTTCACCCAGAAGCTCCATCTCATTGATGCTGCAGGAATAAGGACCTCTTGCATTAGAGCTGGTCTACAGATCTGTAGAAACCAACTAAACTGGTGTAATCACAGTGTTTCGAAATTTAGTGCAAGAGAGGGCAATGAAATAAAAAATTAAATTAAAAACAAAAAAACTGAGCTCCAACATGGATGTGAAAGTCGAAGCAGAGGAAAACCAAATGAGCTCAGTGCTGCTCTCATTTTCCTGCAGTTCAATATTTAAATATCGCCAGTCTCATTTGTAAAGGCTGCCAGATAAGCTGTTCACAGTCAGTGTTTTTAAATGGATTCATAATCAGTTTGCATCTACATTGAGAAATATTATAGTGTCTTTTAATATTGCCAGATGGTGTTTATAGATCCCACTAAAAGCTCCCTTTATGGAATCAAATTTGCAATACTGGTCATTAAAATAGTTCTTATCTTCTTAAGCCCCCCCCCCCCCAAAAAAAAGAAAAATTGTTATCCATATATGGTTCAAGTTCTGTCTTAAAGAACCAAGAATGGAAGCCCGGGTGCCTCTTTGGATTACCTTGTCCTGGGTGCCTGAGCATCAACAGCAGCATATATGTGTATGTTACCTTATTAAAAACCCAGATTTCTCCATTGACGGTGGGTCGTGGCACTCCGTGGCCATTGTAGTGGAAGAGGACTCGCTCCTCCTTGGCGTTGCGTCTCAGGGATGTGCAGAGTTTCTTCACTTCATCTACTGTAGGGTCCAGACTCTGCTTGTAACGTGCCTGAAAGCATAAAAGATGAAAGCATTAACTTTACCGTTTTTTTTTTTTTTTTCAGTAAAACACACACTGAAAATGCAATAAAAAACTAAAGTGAAAAAACGTAGTTTTGTTTTTCCTTTGTTCAGACAAAAGGTGTTTGCGAGTTGTCATTTACCTTGTCAAGGTAAATGAAACAACTCACAAACACCTTTTGTCTGAACAAAAGAAAAACAAAACTAAGTTTGAACTACTGAAGACAAAATGAACCTAATGGAGTTAAAGTGAAAAAAGAAAAAAAAAAATCAGTAAAACATTTAAACAATATAAGACATCAAATTTCCATCAGAATGACTTGATGACAATAAAGTGGATCTTTCCCACGAGCTCATTCTTCAGCCATCCTGTTATGTGATGCCAATTTGCCAAACCTGCTGGTATTTACTGTATGTAGTTCAACTGAATCAAGACAGGAGTGTTGAGGACAAACATATGAGTTAAGAGAAACTGTGCAGGAGGCCTTCAGCAAGACCACCAGCCACACATTAAAGTAGCATATTCTGACTTTCTGTGGGTTGATGACTTGTTTTGATGACACAGTGACATTTTTCATGTACATTCCTGAAGCAGTCGTTGCCCAACAACGTTCCAAGTAGGGATCAGAATTGGGAACCGGTTCTTAAAAGAACCAGCTCCCAGTAGTTAGAGTCCATGGAATTGTTAATCTGCCTGCCTACGATTCCCCTTCCGGTTCCGTGAACGTATGTGCGTGATGACGTCACGTGCACACTCTGTATTTTGGCTCAGGACCAGGGATGTGCATTAGCGATCATCTTTTTGATCGATCGTCGGTAGAATTAACGATCAATTATCGATTAATCATCAAGAAATGCATGTTAAAAATGATTACACATACCACATGCAGACTGTTTTTTTCCCCCTCAAATACGTATTTATTTCAACTCCCCACTGCTCTACAGCCTCAATCATCATCTCTGCGAGCAGGTCGGCAGTGGTGGCACGTGATGGTGATGTAGCTCGCTGTTGTTATGGCAACGCTAGCTGCTGTGGCTGACTTGTTCAGTAGCTCCTGCTCTCGCTTCCGTGTTTCAATGAGCCTGGTAATGATGCGCTATGAAGGAAGCCGATAGACTGGTTTAAGTAAATTCATCAAATCCGGGAAACTTTTTCCATCGACGACACTTCTGGGCAACAACCACGAAAATAATTTTACAGATTCACTCTGTATTTTTGTCTGCCTGTTTTGCATCACAGCTCCCCCGGCTTCAGACCGAGGCAATGGTGGGTCCAAAGGCAGGATTCATTACCTTTGAGCTTGTCGGATGAGCGTTTTTTAAAAAATGGTACGTCATGGGAGTTGCTGTCAAGTTGTTTCTATAAAACGTGTCGCAGTATTTACAATGTGAGGAGTCATTTTGTAGCGCAAAATGCTCCCACGCCAGACTTCACCGCGGTGAAGTTGGATATTGGCTCTTCGTGATCCGCGGAGTCAGCAGCATCTTGCTCACGTCTGATATGTAACTTGAAACCAACTTCACCGCGGTCCAGACTTCGCCGTGCTCGCTTCATGTTGGTTTAGATGAGTCCCCTTTCGAGAAGGGTCTATCTGCGGCTTGCAAGACAGGGGCGTGTCGTAGAGTGGGCGTGTCGTAGAGTGACGTTACTCGACGACACGCCCACCAGGCCAATGAGAGCACGGTAAAATCTAGCCCTACCCCTGACCCTTCCCCTAAACCTAACCAGACTCACCCACTATGCGACACGCCCACTATAGGACACGCAAGCCGCATATAGATACACTTGCTCCTTTCAGCTACTTTTACAGGCAAGACGGCAGCTCGCGGCTTTCTCTGCTGTCTTTAGGCTACATCGCCGCCCGCTGGTAGGATGTTTTATTACCGCCACATAGTGACATTTATTACAGAGCTCCAAGACGTACACTACATGAATGAACTCTGTTTTTGTAACACCGTAGGATGACCGAAAAAAAATTACGTGATCGAAAAAATTCTTAAAGATCAATTATCGATCATAGATTAAAGCAGCCTTTACCGATCTTGCATTTCAGAAAGCACAGCAAGATTATTTGAATATAAACAGTCCCGCCTCACTCCTAAGACCCACCCCTTCATTCCCTCCACCTCCCAATGCAGAAGCAAAGGTCTGACAGGCAGGTCCGTTGGACAATCCTAGAGGTGCACCCCACTTCAAGGATTGGTTGGAGTTTTCATTGAATATTTAGAGATTGGAATAATATTTTATTTTGATTAATGGTGGGTCTGTCTTGTATTTCAGAGTTCCATTACCTCATTCATAGCATATTACCCTGTTAGAAAAATAGTGTAATGCAACATCGGTAAGGGTTGCTTTAATTGTGCCCATCCCTACTCAGGACATATCCAACATGACGTAGGGTTGTCTCCGGAGCTGTCCATGCAGAGCCTTCCACCATTTTTTCAGAGGCCCAACCTTGCAAACTGTCTAAGGAGCTGCTGCTCCTTTTCAAAGCGTGATAATCACGGTTTTAAGATAATTAAAATCTGAAACAGAAATACTAATAGTCAGGATTTATATTGCGGTTTATCTTTTTATCAGCTATTGTAACATCCCTAGTTTAAAATAACATCTGAACTAGAAAAGAACAAACCATATTTTGTCTCCACATTAATTTCTGAATCACAAATTCAGAGCCTCAACATTTTTGAGGGACGATGTTCACATTTGAAAATATAATCCAAAAACAGGAGGGTGTGAATCAGTGAAGAGGTGACTAACAAGGTGGTGGACCAGTTCAACATAATCCAATAAAAAATATCATGTTTTGAAAGTTACCAAACTTTTTCTAAACTTTAAATTATCAAACTGTAAATATTTATCCCTGAAAATTAAATAAATACACAAAGGAAAAGTTACAAAAATATGAATAAATATCACACCAACTGTGGAAACCTCTTGCTGGTTCACCAATTGAGCACTGAAGGGCTTTCTAAGAGCAGAATCATGGTTAAAAAAAAAACCCCAAAACCCAGCAGATACTTCACATATTAAAAGACTGACATGGTGCTACTGCTGCTTCACTGCTGTCAGCTTGTTTTCTTCGCCACCTGTTGTTTACTTCATCTCATACTTCACTGCTCGGTGTGATTTTATAAGAGCAGAGTCAGCGTGAAGCTCAGACCCATGTGTGTGTGCATGTGTGCGTGCAGAGAGTGGATGAGCTTCAGAGATTTTTAAAGTTGAAAACAAAGGATGTGTGCATTGTTTGTGCTCCTTTATTTTATTAAATAAAGTGCATGCCTGTTCATAGATGAAGCAACACAGAGGTGTGAGCGAGTTATGCAACAAAAAAGAACCCGTTTACTCCGGTCTGAATCATTATCACACTCACCGAGGTCCTTCTGTTACATAACTAGCAGGCCTTTTAACAAACAGCCTGCCTCCTGTCAAACGGCTTTGAATCACAAAATAATCCATATTTCAACTTAGACTTATTGAAAAACTTCCAGCGCTGAAAGAAAAACCCAGAACTTAAAGCTTGATGGAGTCCCACCAGTTTGTGCCTCAGAAATCTAACTGTAAGGCTTGAAGCATGTTGCTTCAAATTATGCATATTTATGCATGTTTATCATGGTCGCCTCATGTAATTTATACATCATGTAAACTTCATGAAAACTTTTCTTTTATGGCCTTGTTGATCATGGTGTTTATACCCTACAAATATGGCAGCTCTATCTGGTCTGAAATCTCTAATGCAGCTCTTAGTGGAATCCTTCAGTAACAAGCGTAGTACACAAACAACTATGTGAACAACTACTTTCACTACAAATGGTAGAACAAGCGAGTATATAATTCTCGGCTTAAAGGGATACAACACCCACAGAATGATGTGCCTTCATTTTCTACTCACCCTCATGCTGAGGAAGACTCTGGAGGACTTTTTTTTTAATATCCACAAAATAGTCCACAATAACTTGGCAATATTCCTTCATACTGCTCGTCCAATGTAATCCAAGTGTCCTGAGTGGGTGGCGTCCATAATTTACTCGAAATGACATCATTTAGTATATTTTCATAGCCTACACAGTACAACATTGCACGTTCCCGATGTGTGTACATGCAAGTTCACGGCACTACGAAAGACGCGGCAGACCAAACGAAATGACATCACGCGTTCGTTCTTTCTTTTTCCCCTTCTTTCTTTCTTTCAAATCAATAGCCAACCCGTCTTGTGTTTGTCCACAGTTTGGTTGCTCTTAGCACAATGTAAACAGCTAATTTGTTCTTCTACGGTTACATTATCGGCAGAGTAGGCGCTGAATGCCACGGCTTTCAATAGCGTCATGAACTCACATGAACACACATTGTAAATGTACAATGTACTACTGTTTGGGCTATATGGACGCTACTCAGGACACTTGGATCTCAGGACATCTGCGGGTGTAGTATCCCTTTAAAGACTCATTTATACTTCCTTTATGTACATAAATAAGTACATCTGTCTCTAACAACTTCGTCGTTAAATTCTTGTGCATCCTTCCATGCGCACCGCCAAATGTTGGTCATCTGATGGGCGTGGCCGAGGGCGTGGGCGAGGTGAGACTTAGGGTTTGGGAGAGGGAGAAGGGTTAGAATAAACAACTCAAAACGGTAATGTGGGCGGTGTCGGATGTCCCATCCGCCTAATATCTGCTTCCAAGTAAACGGGCCTCAAGACTCAGTTGTTTGACACCCATATTAGAGGGAAAATATCCTTTATCTGAAATTTATTTTAGGGGGGTTACTACAAAAATGCCCACTTTATTATCTCAGAGAGACTTGTTTTATACAAAACAGTCTGACATTTAAAAAAAAAAAAAAAAATCTTTTTACTTCATTTTACTTTTGTACTTTCTAAAAGATTTTTTAACTCATGATGCGATTTTTTGGGGGGCATCCAGGATGAGGAAAAAATCCCCCCAAAAACTAAGTTCTGATACTGCTTAGCAGTTTTCTACTATCTACTAAGTGTTTTCCACATGCTAAAAGTTCAGTCCCATTTTCTCTGTGATTTGGTGATGACCATTAATTAATTAATTTATTTATATGTTTAAAATCTCAGAGCCAGACTTCCATAGACTTCTATGTGTAAAAATCTTTTACACCTCTTCTTAAAGTTTCACCCACATTTCAGTGCATTCTCTTTTACATATTTTACACCAAACTACAAATATCCCATGATACTGAAGAGATGATTTACATCTGTCATGCATGTTGTGTTCAACCTGGAACTACCCGGTGAGTCAGCCCACTTTGTCTAAATACTTCATTTGTAAGATGATGACGTAACCATCCCAATGAGACAGTCTGACGCATGACTTGAAGAGTAAAAACAACACATGCTCACAATTTGTCAAAAAAATAGTGGTCAAGATATCTCATTTCAGCCTGTTTATCAGCAGAAGTTTTGACGACTGGCACAAAGGCAGGGCTGTCAGGATAACTTCATTTAGGTGTGATCAGATAAAAGCGCCTGAATTCTGAGAGGCTCATCTCAACATTATCGAGTGATATCTGAAGGGCATAATGTTGTTAGTGAGAGACAGAGGTAAAGTGTGAAATCAGAGCTCATACTGGGAAGAGAGGGGAGGGATCATTTTGGAGGAAGTAATTAGTAAAATGAGAAAAGAAAGAAGCGGAGAAATGAAATAAGCAGATGGGGAAAATATTCAATGCTTTCTGCTTGTAGCCGTTTCAAATGACTCTCAACTGTATTTCAACATTTTAACAAAACTGATTATTTACACTCATAACAGCCAAGAGCATTAAATTCACATAACATGGAGATTAAAATTCATATGCATGAGACATTTGGGAGACTCATTTTTAAATGACTGTTTTGTTCTTGCCCTGAAGAGGGAGCTCCAGCCTCCTGCAGGGACACGGTGTCTCCAGAGGTGGATGCACACTGCAGCTGCAGTCTGCCTCTCAGCACCACTGTAAAACACCTCCATTACGCCCATCAAGGCCACAGGAAACAAACTCTTTAACTCAGAGTGGCTCAGGAGCCATTTATCATTATGTCACTACCTGAGGACAGGCGACCTTTTCAAAAGTACTGTGAGCATTCAGGATGCAATTAAATCCAGACTGTAAAGCTGTACCACGCAGGAGAAGCCTCACGCGCTGTGACAGATACCAGGCAGTGTGTCAGAGGAAAACCAGGAGGCACATGAGAGGTTTAAAGGTGATTTACGCATGCTTAATTCTCATGATTCACTCCGAGGATTCCAATGACAGTTAAAACTATGAAATGCATTTTACAGGAAAGTAGGACCAACTTGTTGTAATTCAATGTGCTGATTGGAAACTTGATATTCTGCTCACCACACAACCCAGATGATCCACCACTAAAGTCCTAAAGTCAGGTGTCCAGGACTCAGTGGAGGGGGGTTACAGGTGTCTAAAACAAGTTCAAGTTTGTTTATTTACAGAGCACACTTAACACCAAACAGATTACCCAAGGTGCCGAACAACTGACAAATATGCCATAAAAAGCCAAAAACACTTGAAACATTAATTCATCAACAGCAGAGGCCAATAACAGCACACACATAAAAGGGGGGGGGGGGGGGGGGGGGGGGCGTAAAACAGTCAAGGATTAATCAAGGATTAAAAGCCCGCTCTTTTTAATTGTAAGATGCTATAAAAAAACAAAAAACAAAGATAAGATAAAATAAATATTAACAAAATTTAAACGTAGATATAGATTTAACTTCAGCTACTGTGCAGACAGCGTAATGATGACAGAAAACATTTCCATCATCCTTCTTGTGTCTTTGACCCTCATAAATCATGCTGCCTTTTCATCAGCTGTCTAGAAGTGCCACAGGATTTATTTCTGTGCTGATATAAGCGGCAGCAAACTATCAGGTCCATATACGCTCACACACAAAACAGTGTGTTACTAAGCCTCAATTCCTGGATGCTTTCTAACAGGACAAAGCAATCTGTGGTGTTCCTTTTGACGCAAACAATTCCTGGTCATGTATGGGCGGCGGCTTTCCGAGGAAACAGAAGCAAATGAATCATCACAGATGTTATCTAAAACAACATTTGTCACTTAAACCAGGAAAACATAAATGTGAAGCTCATTAACAGGCTGCAGATGATGGGTTCCTCCAACCAATTAGAAGGTACAAATCACTTTTTTTTTTCTTTTTTTTTGGGGGGGGGGGGGGGGGGGTCTATAATGACCAGGACAGTCTGGTATTGGGAAAAAAAAAGTCATCAATTAAAGATGCACAAACTCCACTTTGGCAGATTTTCTCTGGGTGGCGTGCCTAACAAAGGCAAATTCCCCATCCATTAACACCCTACTTCTACTCTGAGCTCGGGTCAGCTAATAAAGTCAGTCTGATGTTGACTCTTCTGTCTTTCTCCAATAATGTGCTCTTTAGTTTATTTGCTTCATCAGCCATGGTCATGGTTCAAAACAGCCAGTGTACTGATATCTGGGTTCTGGCATGTGACTCGTTGCAGAATGAGAAACTCAGCTGGAACATGAGGCATCATCCAAACATTGTGAAGTGAAGGTTTCTCCAGCCTGAATCAAGTATGTCTGTAAAGTGCTTTGAGATGGCTTTGTTGTGAATTTGTGCTATACAAATAAAGTGAATTGGACTGAAAAAAGCTTCTTGAAGATTTGTACAATGCAGACAAACATCCTGCAATTAACTATGTCCCTGTTGGGTTAAGATTATTAAAGACTTGACTTAACACAGTCTGGGAAAAACGGTGATATGCAAGCCTTGTCTGTGTTTGTCTCACTTTGTCACCAGTGTTTGCTAAGCTCAGCACATTTGGGGTCTCTTAGGTGTATCAGTCAATAAATCGGTGCAGGAAATTAAAAAAATAGTCATCATCGTTCCAAATATCCAATAAAAGTTGCCTGTTCCTTTCTACCCCACTTCATCATAGTTTATTCAGTTTCAATTGAGCAATAAATTATCAATAATATGGTAAAAATTAATATAAAGAGCTAGACCTGTCACTTTAAAGTGACTAGAGGCAGGAATTAAAAAAAAAACATACATGCATGTCCTTTTTTTTTTAACACTACTTTAATGGGTAATGAAGCACTAAATACCAAAAAAAAAAACGTTTCCACCCACGTTTCTCTCCGTTGCCTTGAACAGGCTGTATGCTGCAAAATTCGCTATAATTCGGTGTCCGAATTTCCCACGGTGCCCTGCTGACGTCACCTCAAATGACTCTGCATCCGCAGTTTTAATACATGAAGAAGACGGTCGCGGTAAATTCAAACACTGCAAGTGATAGTTTATGGATTCTTCTGCCGTCAGCAAACGATCCAGATCAACTGAAAGACACTAAAAAGTGTAACTACGAAGAAAAAGGTTAGCAAACAACATTATAGCTTCAGTTTGTGCACGCTCCCGTGACGGCTTGGCTCGTGGCTGCAGTTACCTGAAGCGCCAGTCACGGCAGTTGCGAGTTTCATTTCTTAATCTTGCTTCTTGTCCCTGTTAATGTGTTAGATATGTACAGTGGGTACAGAGTATTCAGACCCTTTTAAACTTTTCACTCTGTTTCTTTGCAGTCATTTGCCTAAACCAAAAAAGTTCATTTTATTTCTCATTAATGTACACTCAGCACCCCATCTTGACAGAAAAAAAAACTGAAATATCACATGGTCATTATTAGAATTCAGACCTTTTGTTTAGAGATGTCCCAAATGGGTTTTTGGCCCCCGATTCAGAGTTGGAGTCATTAGATTTTGAGGATCGGCCGATATCAAGTCCTAATCAGATACTTCTAAAATAAAAAAAAACTGATCAGAAAAGTGTTTTCCTACAGCATGCTGTACAGTAGCTGTGGTGATACCTGGTCAGAGAAGGAGGGTCATCAACACACCAGCCTGATCTGATTCTGAATCCTGTTTAATTTAAATCGTAGCTTGAAGGTGGAATTGGAGAGTCAGATGTTGTCACAATTGTTATAGGCTATATTTTCCTTTTATTTATTCTTATTTTACTTTATCATGACACCTCCTCTAATCAGTTACATTCCTTCAATCACATTTTTAAAACAAGATATGCTATTTAGCCTACATTTCTACACCAACTAACACCAAATTCATGAGGAATTGATCATTTGTGAATGTCTGTGGAAATCAAAAGGAAAACTGGTTATTTCTCCATTTCTCTGAATCATGGGAATGTTCGGTTCTTTATCTGTTGGACAGCAAATAAAACCAACACAGTAGATTTTAAATAAACTGATACAACAGATGATGTAGTGTGTGCTTCGATTGTTCTCACTAAGTAACGGCAAACAAAGTTTAACTGGCATTCTTTTCTTCTTTTATTTTCTGTCACTCCGAGCCTGTCTCGGGTCACGTCACACACAGCAGCAGCCCTGTCAAACCTGCACATGCGCTATACGTTAAACCAGCACATTGTCATGTTGCGTGGCTAAATATGAACAGCGTGTTACATATTATGTTGAGTTTATTGTCGTATGCTTTGACAAATAGATCAAACTTTCTGAACTCGGCTTAGTTCAGCGCTACAGCCGCCTTCACTATAGTTAATGTCTGGTTTAACAGCTGCTGCTGCATTACATTTAACCCTGTGCTGCCCGGTGATGCTGCATTATACAGCACTGAGCTGCGTGCGGGACTCCGGCGGCTCATATGAGGCAGAATCAAACCAACCGCTGGTCATAAAACCGTAACTGACAGGAAAACCACCCAGAGGAAAAAGAGATTCTGCTGTCGTGGTGCATCTCCGGCAAAAAGAGGTATGCTGCCCTCGCAATGCGTTTCTGAGCAGAGCTAGACAGCTAGTCAACAACTTTAAAGTATCTCAAAGAATCCACAGAGCTTACTTCTTCTGGTGAATTTTACTGAGAAACTTGTCAGATGTAAAACTGCAACACAATACAAAAAAATGCTTTTACTATACATGAAAAATAAACATTGATGACACATCATCTTTTGATGTGGTATTTATGAGGAAAATCTCTGTCTAAGCTCCACACCAATGCCCACGAGGCATAAACAGGTAAGGCACTCGCATGATACAATTTTTACACAAACAATTATAAAACTCTTATATGCGTAAAGTGGCAGAAAATTAGCCATTGATAACAAAAATATACTTACAGACAAATAATGTCCAAGACCCAAGCGCTGCAAGAAGCAGTTTCAGACACCATGTGCTCAGCTGCCATTTCTGTGACTCACTAAAAGGATGATGCAACCTCTTAATTGCCCTACACCTGCAGTTACAGAAAACGCCCACAAGGTGGCCACTCAGAAATACAAGTATACTCTACAACTTAAAATGAGGACATTTCAGTACAGACAGAATACTCCCCGCTTGGCACAATGCCATTTTGCCACCATAAAACAAAGAAACAGCATAAATGAGAGTCTCAGACCTCTAAACAGTCTCAGAAAGCAGAACAACAATTGCTGAGATGGGTCTCAAAAAAACTTTGGCAGTTCCATCTTTCATTATCTTCACCTCTACCTTACGAACTATGTTGTCACAGCTAGGCAGGGTTTTGACAACAATACCAACAGGCCATTCGTTTCTGTGCACCTGATCGTCCTTGAGCAAAACAACATCACCCATTCTGACGTTGGGTTTCTGCACAGTCCATCTTCTGCGGCCTTGAAGGGTAGATAAATATTCCCCTTTCCATCTCTTCCAGAAGGTGTCTGCTAAACACTGGACATGTTTCCATTGTTTGTCAAGCAGTTTGGGTAAGCTGAAGTCACCTGGAGGAGCTGAGACAATATCTGTCTTTTGTGTTAGGAGCATTGCTGGGGTGAGTACAGTAGGCATGTCAGGGTCTGTAGAGACAGGCACCAGAGGTCTGGCGTTCATGATTGCCATGACTTCAGCCATGAAAGTACTCAAGACCTCATGTGTGAGGCGTGTGTGCACTGCCTGGAGAAGCATAGCATCCAGAATGCGCCTGGCTATGCCTATGAGTCTCTCCCATGAACCACCCATATGCGATGAATGTGGTGGGTTGAAAATCCATGAGCACTCTTTGCTCTGCAGGTAGGATTTCACTGACGCATCTTCTGCATTCATGTTTAACTCTCTGCAAGCGCCGACAAAGTTGGTCCCTCTGTCGGAACGAAGAAGTTTGGCAGGGCCACGGATTGCAAAAAACCTCCTGAGGGCATTAATAAAGCTGTCTGTTGACATGGATTCTATCAGCTCGATGTGCACGGCCCTGGTTGACATACAGGTAAAGAGAACTGCCCAACGTTTGCTGTTTGCACTTCCTCCTCTTGTGCGACGTGTCATGATGGACCAAGGCCCAAAGACATCAAGGCCAACGTTAGTGAATGGGGGTTCTGGTGTAAGCCTGTCAATCGGCAGGTCAGCCATCTTCTGATCCTGTAACCTCCCACGCAATTTGCGGCAGGTAACACATTTGTGGATAACAGATGAAACAAGGCGTTTGCCTCCTGTAATCCAGTATCCAGCCGCTCGGATTGCTCCTTCTGTCATGTGACGTCCTTGATGAGACACTTGCTCATGATAAAACCTCACAAGTAATGTGGCAATGTGTGTGGCTGGGATGATCAGCGGATGTCTCTCTTCTTTTGACAGATCTGCAGGTGATATGCGCCCTCCAACCCGCAGCAATCCATTGTCATCAGCCACAGGATTGAGCTTCTTGAGTGAACTTCTTTTGGGAAGTGTCTTTCCCTTCTCCAGACATTTAAGTTCCTCTTTGAAAATGTCGTGCTGAACAGAACGAATGATTACATCCTTTGCTTGCAGGAGTTCTGTGGTGGTAGGTATGTCGCTGAAACATTTCCATCCTTTACACTTTGTATCATCAGGGTTTTCCTTTAAGGATGCAGCAACATGGATGAGTTTGGCTGTTGCATGACAAAGTCTTGTCCAGTTTGAGAACCGCTCAAATCGTTGTGAGCCTAACTGAGCTGGCAAAACTCTGGTAGCCATGGTTTTGACCTCAGGTCGGACTTCAGCATCAGTTTCAGGTTCTTGGAGAGTGAAAACATGAGACTCAGAAGTCTCTTTCATGTTGTCCTGGTTCAAGAAGCAGGGACCTGTCAACCAGCTGCATTGCTGAAGATGTTCTGTTGGTACAAACCTAGTAGCATGGTCTGCAGGGTTTTGGTTTGTGGGGACAAAGTACCACTGATCAGGATGAGAAGATCGCCTGATTCTTGCCACTCGGTTTGACACATACACATAAAACCTTCGTGTGGAATTATGGATATAGCCAAGCACGATTTTGCTGTCTGTAAAGAACTTGACAGCGTCCACATGGATATCAAGCTCATCCCTGATCACTTCATACAGCTCTACAGCCAGCACAGCTGCACAAAGTTCGAGGCGTGGAACTGTGAGAGCAGGCCTTGGGGTCAACTTGGATTTGCCCATTATGAAACCAACATGGCACTTCCCATCACTGTCAGTTGCTCTCAGGTAGGCAACAGCTCCTATTGCTGTTGTAGATGCATCTGAAAAGATGCACAACTCTTTTCTTTGCACTGAAGACAGGGGAACGGGAATGTAGCATCTCTTTATTTGCAGGTCTTCCAGAGCCTTCAGGGAGTCTTTCCATAGGTTCCACTCCTCTTCCTTCTCCGGAGGCAATGGAGCATCCCACTCAGACTGCCCAGAGGAGAGTTCTCGTAATAAGACTTTTCCATGCATTACAATGGGGGCTACGAACCCCAGAGGGTCATATAGACTGTTGATTGTTGACAGGACTCCTCTACGTGTGTATGGCTTATCATCCTGTGCTACTAGAAATGTGAAGCTGTCTGTTTCCAGGTTCCAAGAAAGTCCCAGGCTGCGCTGAAGAGGCAGAGGCTCTGCACCAAGCTCCAAATCCTTCAAATTTGTGGAACGGTCTTCTCGGGGTAAAGCTTCCATTACCTGCTCACTGTTTGATGCCACCTTGTGCAACCTCAGATTAGATTCAGCCAGCATCTGGCTGGTTCTTGAGAGGAGGTCTAAGGCTTCTTCTGGTGTAGCCACTGAGATGAGCCCATCGTCCACGTAGAACTGCCTTTCCACAAATCGCCTTGCATCTGAGCCATATTCCTGTTCTCCCTTTTCGGCTGCCAGTCTCATGCAGTGTATCGCAACGGCAGGTGAAGGAGTGTTACCAAAAACATGGACCTTCATTCTGTATTCCACCACATTCTTGTTGAGATCGTTGTCTTCATACCAGAGGAAACAAAGGTAATCTCTGTGGTCTTCTCGGACTAAAAAACAATAAAACATTTGCTGCACGTCAGCTGTGACAGCTACAGGCTCTCTCCGAAACCTCAAAAGAACTCCTAGTAAGGAATTGTTAAGATCTGGTCCCTTGAGCAGTACGTCGTTAAGAGACACACCTCCACATGTGGCGCTCGAATCGAATACGACTCGTATTTGCTCCGGCTTTTTGGGATGATAGACACCAAATGTTGGAAGGTACCAGTGCTCCTTACCCTCCTCCAGAGTTGGAGCAAGTTCAGCTTGGTTGTTGTCCAGCATTTTCTGGATGAACTCCACATAGTGGTTTTTCATTTCTTCCCTTTTTTCTAATGTTTTCCTGAGTGAGTAGAGGCGCTTCATAGCCTGTTCCCTATTACTTGGAAGGCGTTGTCTTGGAAAACGAAATGGTAGAGGTGCCACCCAACTATGATCCTCATCTTGGTAAACCTCTTTTTCCATGATGTTCAGGAACTCTTTGTCCTCTACTGACATTGCCGGTTTGTTATCATCCTTGGTCCTTTCAAACACTGAGCATCCAAGGTCATCTGTAGGCACAAAAGGATCAATCTCCGGACAGAAAAAGGATGGGGATTGATGATGCTGTGGTGTAGCGTAAGTTTCCTTTATCTGCATACGATTTGGACAAGGACTGAGGAGGGATGTGCGGCCACTTTGCAGAATGTTTGCTTTATAAACACTAACTTTAGTTGGTTTGTGAACTGCTCCTAGACAAGCATTGCCGACTATGACCCAGCCTAAGTCAAGCCGTTGTGCATAAGGAGCATCATGAGGCCCATTGATTTGCTCCCGTATCTTATGCACCCTTATGATGTCCCTTCCTAGAAGCAAGAGGATGGGGGCATCTGGGTCCACAGCTGGAATCTTATTGGCCACTTGCTGTAGGTGGGGGTGATGCTGCGCAACCTCAGGTGAAGGGATTTCTGCCCTATCATCTGGCACCATATCACACTCAATCAGTGTGGGGAGTTGAATCTGTAGCTTCCCATCAATAGACTCGAGAATAAAATTGTCCACTCTTCTACCAGAGGTCTCTGTAGTTCCTGAGCAAGTTTTTAACGTGTATGGAACTGTGTCTGCATTCACGTCAAACAAATCAAAGAACTCTGACTTTGCCAGTGATCTGTTACTCTGCTCATCGAGCACTGCGTACATCTTCACCGCCTTGTCGTTCCTTCCAGCAGGATATGCTTTAACCAAGCAGATTTTAGCACATGAACGTGGACTGTCTTCGTCACCACAAACGTCTGTACACTTAGATGTGACTGAAGGTGCGCTTTCGCTGTGCTCCCCGCTTTGCTCTTTGTCGGATACAACACTCTCAGCAGCCGTAGGAGGACGACTTGGGTGCAGGGCGGTTATATGTGTTTCGCTGTTACACTCCACACACCTGATGGTCTCTCTGCAGTCTTTGGCCATGTGCTGAGTTGACCCACAACACCTGAAGCAGATGTGATTTTCCTTTAGATAAGCTTTGCGCTCCTCAATAGGCTTGTTCCTAAAACTCCTGCACTTCTTCAGTGGATGTGGCTTTTTGTGGATTGGACACTCACGATCTGGCTCACTTATTTTCTTTTTGGGGCTAAAAGCCTCACCATCTGACTGCTTGAGAGGAACATCTGTTTTGTGTGTGGTCACAGACAGTTTATTGAACCTTGTGGTCTTTTCCAGTCTTGAGGACATGTGGCTGCCTGAGGAGGTAAAGGCAAAACTAGGATCATTTCTCACTTTAGCCTGATTTCTGATGAACTGTGAGAAATAAGTGAATGGAGGAAATGCCACTCCATAATCCTCTTTATACTTAGATGCTTGGACAATCCATTTCTCTTGGAGGCTAAAAGGCAGCTTCTCCAATACAGGATTCACACCCCGAGCTGTGTCCAAATAGGCCAGACCTGGCAGGTATCCATCCCCTTTTGCACACTCCAGTTCAAGGAGGATGTCACCCAGTTCTCGTAGCTTAATGTTATCCTTGTTGGTTAGCTTAGGAAATTCATCAACCTTCCTAAGAAGGGCATTTTCTATCACTTCAGCTGATCCATAACAGTCTTCCAGACGCTGCCACACCATGGCTAGACCAGCTGAAGGATTGTGCACATGTACGGAGCGGAGTCTCTTAGCGTGTTGTGAGGAATCAGCGCCCAGCCATTTAACTAACAAGTCCAGTTCTTCTCTGGCTGTCAGATTTAAGTCCTGTGTAGAACCTTCAAAGGATGCTTTCCATGACCTGTAGTGTTCAGGACGGTCATCGAACTGCATAAAGCCAGAAGTCACGAATTCCCGACGCATGAGATATCTTGCAAGATCTTGTGCACCTTGTGGCTCAGGTACGAAAGTTCGTCCAGAATCATGTAACTGATGGGACCTCTGCAGGTAAGTCTGTGATTGTGGCGGCATGCTGGAATCCTCTCTTTTTAGCACAGTGTTCCCCTCATTTGGAATCTCATGTCTTACTTTAGTCACTGGCTGCAAAGAAAGATTTCTTACTGATTTGTGTAAGTCCACTTGTACCTGTTCTGATTGTGATGCTTTACCAAAAAGCTCTGAATGTTGCTGGATATAGTCACTTGTACGTTCACTCGGACTGAGAGGTTCTTCAGGAACAACTAGTTCCTCATGTTTCTTCCTGCTAGTAATTTCTTCTTCTTCATAAGCTGCAGCTTTGGCCTCAGCGGCAGCAGCAACCTTTTGGCTTTGCAGAATGTGGAGGCTGGCCTCAAGATCAGCCTTCTGTCTCATCACACTGGCTTCTTTTTCAGCAAAAACCAGCTGTGCTTGTGCAGCTTTGGCTTCAGCACGTGCCCGAGCGGCTGAGGCAGATGTAGATGTCGATATGCTGCTGGACTGTGTTGAATTATAGGATTTCTTCGAAGATTTTTTCGTGGGCTGCAATTTGACATCACTTGCAGGAGATGGCTTATTTGTCTCAGCTTGCTGAGAGACATCTGTCGTTTTTAATTCTTCACTAGCTGCCGATTGTAGCAGAGCGGTGGCAGAATTATCTTCTTTTAAATATTGTTTACCTGAGCGTAGACTCATGTTGTCTTCGTTTTGCGTTCTTGTGCTTGAGTCCGCTGCGCTGTTGTCTTTTTACTATGCTGCCCTCGCAATGCGTTTCTGAGCAGAGCTAGACAGCTAGTCAACAACTTTAAAGTATCTCAAAGAATCCACAGAGCTTACTTCTTCTGGTGAATTTTACTGAGAAACTTGTCAGATGTAAAACTGCAACACAATACAAAAAAAATGCTTTTACTATACATGAAAAATAAACATTGATGACACATCTTTTGACGTGGTATTTATGAGGAAAATCTCTGTCTAAGCTCCACACCAATGCCCACGAGGCATAAACAGGTAAGGCACTCGCATGATACAATTTTTACACAAACAATTATAAAACTCTTATATGCGTAAAGTGGCAGAAAATTAGCCATTGATAACAAAAATATACTTACAGACAAATAATGTCCAAGACCCAAGCGCTGCAAGAAGCAGTTTCAGACACCATGTGCTCAGCTGCCATTTCTGTGACTCACTAAAAGGATGATGCAACCTCTTAATTGCCCTACACCTGCAGTTACAGAAAACGCCCACAAGGTGGCCACTCAGAAATACAAGTATACTCTACAACTTAAAATGAGGACATTTCAGTACAGACAGAATAAGAGGGGCATTGTCGGCCATGGCAGCCCGCTGCTGCTGTGTCAGTGTAAAGGAAACGTTTATCCGATACCTGATCGGGATGTAATAGCTGATTCCGATCCATAAGGATGTCCCGATCCGCTCACGGGATCGGAAATCGGGCCCGATCACGTGGTTTCAGACTCAATCGGGATTGGCTATTGCAGCATCACCGGGGAGTACAGGGTTAAATGTAACGCAGCAGCAGGTGTTCATCCAGACGTTAACTACAGTGAAGGCGGCTGTAGCGCTGAACTGAGCCGAGTTCAGAAAGTTTGATCCATTTGTCAAAGCATACGACAATAAACTCAACATAATATGTAACACACTGTTCATATTTAGCCACGCAACATGACAATGCGCTGGTTTAATGTACAGCACATGCACCTGTGCAGGTTTGACAGGGGTGCTGCTGTGTGACGTGCTTGGAGTGACAGAAAAAAAAAAAAAAGAATGCCTGCTAAACTTTGTTTGCCGTTACTTAGCGGGAAAAATCGAATCACACATTACATCATCTGTTATCAGTTTATTTAAAATCTACTGTGTTGGTATTAGTATATTATGGTATATTATGTCCTACAGCAAATAAAAATGATGACGAAAAATGTGATTGAGGGAATGTAACTGATTAGAGGAGGTGTCATAATAAAGTAAAATAGGAATAAATGCAAAAAAGCATTACAAATCGCAATAATTGTGATAATTATGGCCGCAATAATCAAATTGAAACATTATAAATCGCCATAATCGAAAAATCGTGGGTCCCATGATCATAATATAATCAAATCGTGAAGAAATCTAGATGGGGCAACACTAGTAGAGAGGCTTGTGTCAGGCCACTCTGCCATAAAGCCCCGACTGGTGGAGGGCTCTGTCAGGCCACTGGACAGCCGGGTCTAGGAAGAGTTCTTGTCATCCCAAACTTCTTCCATTTAAGGACTATGGAGGCCACGGTGCTCTTAGGAACCTTCAGTGCTGCAGAAATTCTTTGTAACCTCGGCCAGATCTGTGCCTTGCCACAATTCTTTCTCAGAGTTCTTTGGCCAGCTCCTTCAACGTCATGATTCTCATTTGCTCTGACATGCACTATGAGCTGTAAGGTCTTATACAGACAGGTATGTGCCTTTCCCAATCAATTCCAATCAGTTTAATTAAACCCAACTGGACTCCGATGAAGGAGTAGAACCATCTCAAGGAGAAGAAATGGACAGCATACGAGTTAAATATGAGTGCCAATGCAAAGGGTCTGAATACTTCCGACCATGTGATGTTTCAGTTTTTCTTTAATAAATTTGCAAAAATGTCTACATTTCTGTTTTTTTCTGTCAAGATGGGATGCTGAGTGTACATTAATGAGAAACAAAATTAACTTTTTTTTATTTTAGCAAATGCCTGCAATGAAACAAAGTGAAAAGTTTAAAGGGGTCTGAATACTTTCCGTACCCACTGTATTTCCTCAGTTTCATGACTGAGGTTGGTTTGAAAATCAATAGAAAATCTGTAGGTATCAGTTGGGTTTGAGATAACGGCCCCTCTGCTTTCTCAGTCAACAAAATCCGATTAAGGAGTTATGAAGAAATACAGCTGCTTGCAAAATGTTGAAGTTAAATTAATGTGGGATTAAAAGGAGATTTTAATTTCAAAGCTGGATCCATCACTGTGTTTGAATTAAGTGTAATAAAACCCCAATCCTGAACTACAAAGAGGGGAATTCAAAAATAATGCATGTATTAATCTTCAAACCATAGAAATAGATAAACTGGCATAATTTCTGTTTTAAACAGATGAAAAAGTGCTGCATGTACAAGAGAGCCAGTTAAAATGATCAAACTTCATTAAAGTGCTCTGAAGGCTGTTATGGTCCAACGTGTGTTGGGTCATAGACACACATGCTGGTTGTAAGAGTCAACAATGACGCCAATGATGACATTGTGTGAGTCAGAGTCTATTCTGGGTCAAAGGAAAAAGAATAGTCAACAACATGCGACTGCTGGTAATGGTGACAAAACAGCAGCTCTGACTGACCATGTGGTAGAGAGGGGGAGACTTTTTAACTCTGCCCCAGGTTTCAGTTCAGAGTTGCCTCCTGTGGTAACAGTGGTTTTTGTATGCTGCGGTTCATCATGTTGTGCTACAGTACATGTCACACCACCATGCTCACCACACACACTTAATAAGGTGGTACTGTACATTAAGGTGCCTGAGTGTGTGTGTGGCTCTCCACAAACAGATCTTCACTTCTAATTTTTTAACAAAATGTACTGGGAGAAGCTTTTATCCACCAAAAACCTTTTCTGGAAAGAAGATGTCACTAGATTTAAGCTATTTTTCTCATCAATTTACCCTTTTCTTTCTTAATTTTGTGTAAATATTTTCCCAGTTTGGAAAAATCAACAGAACGAAAAAAACAAACCAACAAAACAAAAGACATTATGCACAACACTTTATCAGGTCCACCTTCTAGTATCAGGTTGGTTGTACTTTCTTCCTTCAGAACAACTTTAATTCTTGGTGTCAACAGGCTGTTGGAAACATTCCTCTGAGATTTTGCTCCATATTGACCTGATAGCATTACATAGTTGATGCAAATTTGTCGGCTGCACATCCATGATGAGAATCTCCTGTTCCACCACAGGAGGACTGAGATCTGGTGACTGTGGAGGACATCGGAGTACAGTGAACTCATTGTCATGTTCAAAAAAGCAGTTGGAGATGATTTGAGTTTTGTGACATGGTGCACTATCCTGCTGGAAGTAGCCATCAGAAGATGGGTGTGTGTGTGTCGCCATCTTGCGCCGTTGCTGTTGCTTAGGGAACAAGTCCCAATTACCTCCTATCTGCCAACATGGAAAGCAGCGTGAATATCTGGATTTACAACGTTAGACAGTCGTTTAAGGTAATGAAAACCTATAGGTATGTTATCCAGAGATCTCTAAAGTATTCTGACATTTTATTTATTTATTTTCATCCGAGCATTAATTTAAACTATTATTCATCTCTGGAAACTGGCTTTAGTGACAAGCCACATCAGAATAACACACACATCTCGTGATTACTTATCAAAGTTTAAAAAACCAAACCCTTTCAGAGCTCGTTACTTTTCTATTTTGTCATAAATTTGGCTTTTGGTGTTGTTTAAGGACTTTACAGACGTAGCTTTCACATGTCCTGCAGATAAAACGAAAGGCTGCAGGATACCATCTTTGTGATCTCTTTGTTTGTGACTGAACTGTTTTTATTTTCTGGTCCCAACGTTGCCCTGATCAGAGCAAATAACGTTATTTTTCACAATATCTCCCAGATTAGTCATTAACTCTCAGCAACACCACAGCTTTCTCTGTTAGCATTAGCTAGCATAAAAACGTTATGCGATGCATCATTTTCAGGAGCATACGTGAAATTAAGTGTTAGATTAATGAGTGTTCACCATAATTTACCGTGTTTTTGTTGTTGGGGATTAAATCCAGTTTATTTTCTGCCGTGGCAGCAAGTAATTCCTCCTCTGCTCCGCGTGTCTGGTATTCCTCCCGATACAAACACACTGACATCAGTGGATTGAGCAGCAGAAATGTCCACTTTTGTCACAAACAGCAGAAATAAATGTCTGTGATCTTCTTATTCACTTATTACCACAATTAAAGTTGTTGCTGTTCCAACAACCAGGAATGTGACAGTCCTTCCAGATTTCCTCCATGTTGTTAAGAAAAAAGTCTGATTCTCATCTGTTCTAAAATGTACAGAAACGCTTCCCAGGCAATGGTGGACGGTCTAGTTGTGGCGTTTGGCCGGATTCGTCTATAGGTTGTTTTTTTTTAAATGTTTATTTCAATATAACATTTTTAACAATGCCCAAGAAATTTGAAAATGAACTCGCTGCAGTTCCCCCACCCCCCTGCATCTCCCTAACTCGTGCGAGCAATTAAAGATCCCGACAAATTGAAATGAAATTAACGAACAATAAATGCTCAAGCAAGCTGTAATAAACATGGAACAACTTGAAACAGTCAGGCTATAATCAAACCAGTGTAGCAAATGTGGGCCTAATAATAATAATAATAATAGGCCTCAAATAGGCTATTTTTTCCACTGTCTCACTGTTTATTTAAAGTTCGAAGATTAATTTTCACATTCTAATCTTGGGTTTTTATTAATATTCGAACATATATTCGAATTTAGAATATTCATTGACAGCCCTATTTCAGGTTTTGTTACATTGGGGTGATGCAGTTTTATTTTCTGTGCAATTGACCTATGGCTAAGCCCCGCCCCCTCCACTCACTCGGACAAACAAACATTCGGTGACAGGCGCTATGTGACATTTCGGGAGATGACAGCTGTCAACACGGACAGCAGACGCGTGATCAGACAGAGTGATCATGACAAGATAAATTAAAAAACATAAAAACAATACAAACAAACAAAAAGAAATTGTTCAGAAGTCTTAAACTGGGAGTAGAAATCAGCCTGTGAATCTCTGAATGTGACTCGTATCGCTCCCTCAGTTTCTTGCACAAACTACTGCACGGCTGCTGTTGTTGTGCCAAAAAGTGATCATCTGACAAAAACTGATCAAACAGCCACGGAAGCGGAGCAGTCTGGCTGCAGCTTGGAAGCCAGAGGCGTGTCGTTATCGACGTTACTACACCTACTACACGACAGCGTCTTATGTACCGTTACCACGTACCAAAACTAGCATGTTTAGCTAGCGTTAGCCAACTTAAACGTTAGGGAAGGTAACTTCATATTTCTTTCAAGCAAAGTGACAACATGTTGCCTCGAATACGATGTTCCCTTACCTTAGAACAGATGTAGGCATCCTTGTTCATTTTATCCACGTTCAGTTGATGTGGTCTGCCGCATAACTTTGGCTTGATGTGACTTGGTAAAAGGCAAAAAAATACGCCCCGTCACCCAGCCTCTCAGGATACCTAGTATCGGAGTTGCATGTACCCCATGCACACGTTTGACCATTTTAAACTAAAAAGAACACATAAAAACGAACAAAAACGGACTAACTTCAATGCATTTCAATGGACGTTTAAGCAGAGAATGTCCGAGTGTATGGGAAAGCTGTGCGCACTGTGATTGGCTCATCGCGTTTGGGGGCGTGGTTTAGCCATAGGTCAATTGTTCATGTTTTTGTTGCTTTTGTCCAATTCTGTAAAACGGCAATGTTCATGTTTACCTGCATACACATAAAGCTCAGTGATGTATTCAAAGGTCTCTCATTTGCTCATTTTAAGTACCTTAAATCAAAACCATGACAGCCCCAACTTGGAGGATTTTGTTTGTTTTACTGCAGGTTTGAAGGAGACCTCTCATTGCCCTCTATGATTCTGTTACCTCTGTTATGCCGATGCTGTATCAACTGCAGCAATGACTAGTGGGGATTTTGCAACAAGAGGTGAAAACGGAGATCTGACAATACTGAAATACTGATCTGCAGCCAGCCACGACACCTGACCTGAAATAAGGTCAAATGAAAAGAAGGAAAAGAGCACAGTTACTGAAATTTAGTTGAGAAAGTGCATGCTGGTTTGACAAATTGTGGTGATAGTCATTTTACTGGTGACACAATCCTGCCTGGGCCAGAGTGCTGGGCTGACTCAGTTCACAGCAGGTCCTATGGAGCAGAGAGAGAAGTGACACATCATCCTCTCATCCTGCCAACACACACCTCCTGTCAAGACTACGGTACCTCTACAACTCTTGCTCGGATCCAAAGCTGTTTCTTCAGAAATGCAGATAAAAACAACCAATACAAACACCTGAACTGATCTCTGTCTGACTGGAGAATGGGCTCTAAAATGGAAAAAGCTGACCTTATATAACTTGTATTTTTAAAAATGGCAAATAGTTGATGACACAGCACCAGTCATCGTCGACAACTTTGTCTGTTCTTGTGTTTGAAACAAGTCGGATGCTGGAAGAGAGCAGCAGGAGTTGGAACAGTCCTGCTGCAGCTGACTAAGTGACATGCATTATGTAACTGGCAGAAGGTCCAAACACACTCACTGTTAGGCTGCATGTTTGAAAGGGTGTGATCATGTTAAATATAAAATGTCTTAAAAATCACCCTTTTCTGTCCACCATTATCTTCTGTACAGTTGCGTGAAAAAGTGTTTGCCCCCTTCTTGATTTCTTTTTTTTTTCTCACGTTTGTCACACTTAAAGGCTTCAGATCATCAAACAAATTTAAATGTGAGACAAAGATAACACAAGTAAGCAAGCAATTTTTAAATAAAGGTTTTTTTATTAGTAGGTGTGTGTGTGTGTGTGTGTGTGTGTGTGTGTGGGGGGGGATCCAAACCCACATTGCCCTGTGTGAAAAAGCGATTGCCCCCTAAACCTAATAACTGGTTGGGCCATTCTTCTTCTCAGCAACAACTTCAATCAAGCATTTACGATAACTGGCAATGAGTCTTCTACAGCGCTGTGGAGGAATTTTGGCCAACTCATCTTTGCAGAATTGTTGTAATTCAGCCACATTGGAAGGTTTTCCAGCACAAACTGCCTTTGTAAGGTCATGCAACATCAATCGGATTCAGGTAGGGACTTTGACTAAGCCACTCCAAAGTCTTTATTCTGTTTTTCTTAAGCCATTCAGAGGTGGACTTCCTGATGTATTTTGGATCATTGTCCTGCTCCAGAACCCAAGTGCGCTTCAGCTTGAGGACATGAACAGATGGCCGGACATTCTCCTTCAGGATTATTTTGGTAGACAGCAGAATTCATGGCTCCATTTACCACAGCAAGTCTTCCAAGTCCTGAAGCAGCAAAACAGCCCCAGACCATCACACTACCACCACCATATTTTACTGTTGGTATGATTTTCCTTTTCTGAAATGCCGTGTTACTTTTACGCCAGATGTAATGGGACCTACACCTTCAAAAAAGTTTTGTCTCGTCAGTCCACAGAGTATTTTTCCAAAAGTCTTGGGGATCATCAAGATGCTTTCTGGCTAAACTGAGACGAGCCTTTATGTTCTTTTTGCTCAGCAGTGGTTTTGGTCTTGGAACTCTGCCATGCAGGCCATTTTTCCCCAGTCTCTTTCTTATGGTGGAGTCATGAACACTGACCTTTACTGAGGCAAGTGAGGCCTGCAGTTCTTTGGATGTTGTTGTGGGGTCTTTTGTGCCCTCTTGGATGAGTCATCGCTGTGCTATTGGGGTAATTTTGGTCAGTTGGCCACTCCTGGGAAGGTACACCACTGTTCCATGTTTTCACCATTTGTGGATAATGGCTCTCATTGTGGTTCGCTGGAGTCCCAAAGCTTTAGAAATGGCTTTGCAACCTTTTCCAGATTGATAGATCTCAATGACTTTGTTTCTCATTTTTTCATGAATTTCGTTGGATCGCAGCATGTCGTCTAGCTTTTGAGGATCTTTTTGGTCTACTTAACTTTGGCAGGCAGGTCCTATTTAAGTGATTTCTTGATTGAGAACAGGTGTGGCAGTAATCAGGCCTGTGTGTGGCTAGAGAAATTGAACTCAGCTTTCCAAAGATGTGATAAGCAAGTTAATTTATGTTATAACGGGGGGGTGGGGCAATCACTCATTCACACAGGGCCATGGAGGTTTGGATTTTTTTTTACCCCCTTACAAATAAAAATCTTCATTTAAAAACTGCATTTTCTGTTTATTTGTGTTGTCTTTGTCTCACATTAAAATTTTTTGATGATCTGAAACATAAGTGTGACAAACATGCAAAAAAAAAAAAAAGAAAAATCAGGAAGGGGGCAAACACTTTTTCACAGAACTGTATGCATGTGGAACATGACCTGGAAAATCAATGAAGCTTTCTGTCTTCTTCCGGAAAGCATTTACTACTTCAGCTTAACCACTGACTTCCCATACTTCCATCTTTATTTCAGTAATGCATCCAGTTGTTTACTTTCTACTTCTGTGTATCTCAACCTGCACATCCTGTGCTCAAAAGCAGATGGGTAACTTTGCCATTTTCCTTTTTCCATGTCTTATTTTACATTGAAGATAGAAAATTATTTGTATGGTCTGACGTAGTAACGTATATTTGGATCTGATCTAAAGGTCATGACAGACATTAAAATAGGTGTCTACCACCTGCCACTGATTCAGTATCAGAAAATCCATCCATCCATTTTCTTGCTGCTTATCGGAGGTCTGGGCGCCTGGGAAGCTGCCTGGGCAGGGAAGCCCAGACTTCCCTCTCCGTGGCCACATCCACCAGTAGGGCTGGGACAATCCCCAATTAAATCGTATATTGGCAATTGGAAGGTTGCCAGGCAATTTGCTGTTTATCAAGGCAATTTTGAGGGAAAAAAAAAAAACAGTGCTCTACTGTGCATTTAGACATGTTTCTGAAGGAAATACATGACTGTTAAAGAAGCCCCGTTTACAAAAAGACCTACAATCCACATTCTCTCTCCTCAGTGCAGGTACACTGTCAGCAGCCCTGTGACACTGACAGGGCGCATCTCTTCGATTCGAACTGACGCAGCCTGTTTGCTTATGCTTCGGGGTCGTTCAACAGAGTAGGCTAACTGCAAATAAATATTGTTTTAATGTGTAACTACTGAAATGTTCACACAAGGGCTTTCATAAAGAGATTTCATGAACACATCATCCAGCAAAGCTGATTTTCAGGTTGTTAGTGCAGTCTAGCATGGGTGGAAGTTAAAATATCAAAGTATTATACAACTACATAGTATTATACATATATTATTAGTAATGTATACATATACAATACATGTAATAAGTATAATAGTACTTTTTACAGAGCCACGTCACAGGAGTTTCAGCTCACACATGCAATCAAATTCGGATTATTCACGCAACCATGCTGACTGGTAGCGATCGACATAAGATCCCACCCCCTTGCCAACTTAATCGTGTATTGGCAATCTTAAGCAATGACAATCTACAATTTGAAATTTAGAGGCAATCGTTCAGCCCTATCCACCAGCTCGTCTGGGGGGGACCCCAAGGCATTCCCAGGCCGGCCGAGAAACATAGTCCCTCCAGTGTGTCCAGTGTCTACCCCGGGGTCTCGTCCTGGTGGGACGTACCCAGAACATCTCACCAAGGAGGCGTTCAGGAGGAATCCTGACCAGATTCCCGAGCCACCTCATCTGGCTCCTCTCGATGCGGAGGAGCAACAGCTCTACTTTGAGCCCCTCCAGATGACTGAGCTCCTCACCCTATCTCTAAGCAAGATTTATGCCTTATATGACATATGCCACACCTGCATTTATTTACATAATGGTATAACCCATGCTGGCCCTTTCTTTAGGCTGATCATATTGTGTGGCCCATTAGAATAAAGTCTTGCCCCTACAAGCTTGGATTTTCTCATTGGAGTTGAACATGAGCCAGCTCGTTCATGAATGTCGCATCACTAGAGGTTAGATTTACCTCTTTTAAGAAACAGATGGTTTTATTGTTTGTGATACATAAAGCTCAAGTTCTCAAAGAGGCCACGGAGTCTTTTGTAAGTGTGATACAGAGTGTGCAGGGAGATCTCGAAAGCACCAGTCTAATTAAAAAGTACCCAGAAGTCTTTGTGAATTTTTCTGTGTCTGCACAAAAGACCTGAAGGTGATAAGAGCTGAAACCCAATAAGGCAGATATGCAGATGTGTAGAACATGTTTCCCTACCATGAAATTATAGAAAATACAATTTCATGGTAAAACATGTAAATTGTATTGTCTAATTGTATACTGACTAGGGCTGGGCGATATGGACCAAAAGTCATATCTCAATATATTTAGGAAGAATATCGATATATGATATATATCCTGATATTCTTATCACAAAGTGAGAGCAAATACATCTTGTTACAGGTGTATCTTGTTACAGTCAGAGCCAAATATGACATTACAAGTAGTTTCATTTAAACTGACCAGATAAAATAATGCTCAGCTGTTCAAAGAACCATAAACTGTAAACAGAAATACTGTATAATACTGTATGTAATAATACTCGCAGATGTAAGTAGGGAATATTACACAGAATGGGCTCTATGCACAGCTCAATTACTTCCTGAACTTAAGGTAGCTCCTTTGTTTCCCATCTTTCATTACTGGTCGAACTGATTAATCCAGGTGTGCCTGACCTCAGTAACTGACCAGACCCACCCAGATTAATCAGTTTGTCCAATAATGAGAGACAAGAAACAAAGGAGCTACCTTAAGTTCAGGAAGTAGTGTAGTCGTGCATAGAGCCCATTAAATGTAACAAGCCCTAGTAAGGTTAGCATTTATATACAAAGACAAAACAAACAAATATTGAACTCCATATCTTGATATGTGCGATATGGTCCAATTCCATATATCATTTAAAATATATCAATATATTTTTCATATCGATATGTCGCCCAGCCAAAATATTGACATAAATAAAACACACACGGTACTAGTCCAAGGTTTGGACATGTTTTTACATTTGATTCAACGAGAATGTGTCAAAACTTTTGACTGGCACTGTAAACATGCTACAGTTTTCGCAAGATCTGAGTTGTTGACGAATCGCCAAAATAATCAGAAAATTAGTCGATTATGTAAATAATCATTTGTAGCAGCCCTAATGTAAAGTCAATCAAACTTTTCCTATTGAAAGGAGATGAGGCATCGACAAGATAGGCTACATGTTCACATCATGTAAATACACACTCAGCTTTGAAGTTGCACCACATTTTCGACCCTCATCACAGACAGATTTTCCATAAATGACAAATGCTGAAACAAAAAAAATCTTCTGAAATGTTCTGACGAAGTGAATGAAGACAGTTTGACTGAGTGGAGTTGCTCTAAATATTCAGATCTCAGATGACGTGTTGATGTGATTAAAATCTACAAAGAATATTGGATCCAGTCTAAGCTAAAATTCGACTAAAATTCCTCCAGTAACAATAGATTCAGTTTCAGTAGCCTCTCAATGCTGGACATGAAGTTCTCAGCATCTTCACCTCCTTGGAGAGTTTGAGAAATGTAATTTTGCCTGATTTCCAGGAGGATGACGCCACATATTTTCCGACATGCATTCTCTATCTGCTGTTTTCTCACCGCACTCACCTGTGTGTACACACACATCTGCCTGGGCTGGACTGCAGACTGTGGCTGGATGCAGTACAGTAATCATGCAGAGAGAAATGAGGCACCCTGGTGTAAGCCAGATAAATAACATCAGACTGCTTTATTTTCACAAAAAGGACTAAATAGAAATCTGTTCTAAAGGAAACTTCAGGGTTTTGGCCACAGGTTGCATCCTGCAGCAATGATACACAAGCCAAACGCACTGAACAACATGTCAAATATATGTTCAATCCATCTTTATGCACTGCCGGACACTTTTGGTAAGTCACAGTAACCTGTGGTCCTGCAGACACATCTGAGCAGCTGGCTTCCCATTACACAGCTCTCCACTGGTCTAATCAACTGCTGCCCTCATTTCCAGCCACCTGCAGGGAGAGTTACACCGCTTGGTGATTGAAGAGGGATTGGATCAGGCAAGAGTGCCACAAACCATTAGCCTGGAGACGGAGCTGAGGGAATGCTGCAGGTTTTGACTCTGTGATGTCGTGACTGTGTGTGTGTTTGTGATCAGAGTCAGGGAGTCTACTGAGAGTCAGATTTCCATTTTATTTAAATCTTTCTGCCATCATCCAAAGGCAGCTTATAACCAGTGTGTTTATCAAAGCTGCAACCTCTTCATAGAAATTACAAACATAATAAGTTTGCAGGCTAAGTTATTAAAAAGTCTAGTGAATAGATAAAATGTCACAATGTGAAATGCTATAATCATAAGTGTTAGTCTTCCCTGTTGCAAGGAAATCATTTATTTAGTCATATTCCCCACAGCCACAGCTCAACAGAAATTACAACAGCATGTACAGTAAAGAATTATTAGTATTGATCAAGAAGCCAAACAAAACAAAGACATATTATGGTCATTTGTGTTGTGGTCCTGCCTCTTCAACAACCAAGAAAACAATCAGTCGCTTACAGCCAATTTCCAATTAAGCTTCTCCGTATCTATGAGCTATGTTGTTTACAAAAGAAAATAGAAAAAAATTGGATTGTTAACTTCAGATGACAAAATAATTAACAATAAGGATTTTTGTTTGCTCTAGATAAAGCGGGTTATGCATGCTGCACAAGAAAGCTTTCTGCTGAGCTAGAAGTCATTCCAAATTGTTTGCTTAGCAGATAGCTCACCATGTGCGCCTAATTTTCGGCAAGTTTTCTGCATCATGAGGCCTTGAGGTGAAAATTAAACATGTTTGATATTTTTTGCCTTGCGAGGCAAAAACTCACTGTCTGCACCAAAAC
The DNA here is from genome assembly GCA_023101725.1 of Atherinomorus stipes. Classification (NCBI taxonomy): domain Eukaryota; kingdom Metazoa; phylum Chordata; class Actinopteri; order Atheriniformes; family Atherinidae; genus Atherinomorus; species Atherinomorus stipes. The sequence continues at coordinate 1,792,068 of JALJCO010010956.1, forward strand.
ACCTCCTCCGATCACATGATTTCAAGATGGCAGACCACAGCAACGTAGTCAGTTACATGTTAGAGAATAAATTGGTGAAAATGGTGGCCAGACCATACCCGGACTTCAAAACATTCATCTAAATACACATCTCTGTCTCGGTTTTATTTATTTTCGTGGGTTCTTCATCTTTCAAGTTTTATGGCTGTTGGCGAACTAAATGAAGGTGCATTACTGCCACCAACTGGTATGATACTTAATACGAAGGAAAAATAAATAAAAAACTAAATATGATAACATAATTCTGACTCTAACAGATCCAAAAATTTTGCTTAATAGAGTCTTTGCGTCAAAATATTAATAAAGTCTTCTTACATGACAAAAGGTGGCTGTCCTCTCTTAATCATGTGATTGGAGGACGTGTCTTGATTGGTCAGTAGGATTTCTACCCTCAGCAGACTCAAGTAGCCTGCACACGGTGAGTTTTTCACCTCACGAGGAAAAATATATCAATTGTGTTTGATTTTCACCTCAAGGCTACGTGAGGCAGAAAAGACACCAAAAATTAGGTGCACACAGTGAGCTATTTGCTGAGTAAACGGTGCCTGAATGACTTTTAGCTCAGCAGAAAGCTCTCGTGTGCGGCAGGCATTAGTGTCTTCTGGTGCAAAGACGGAAGAAGGGATTAAGATATCGCCCACTGAGACTCAAGAGCTCTAAATTAGTTTAATTGGGCGATGGGCGGGGATGGGCGATAAAGGGATGGGATAAAGGGATGGGCGATATTTTATTGTGTGCGATATATCGTCAAAGAAATTCAACTTCTGATGAGATTATGACTGCAAGTGGGAAAAAGGGCCAAAATCTAGTTTTCACGAATGCAGTTCTGGACTGCTCTTGATTTACTTTGAAAATGCTATGGACGGGTGTTTTAAGACAATAATTACTGGAATTCGAAGGGTCATTACACATATGATGACACACATGTACTCGTTGGTTCAAGCCCTAAATACCAGGAAATAAATAAATATAAGTAAGTGTAAGGATCGGGTTTGAGAGTTTTACAAAGACAAGCAATTAAAGGGAATGACGTACAAACTTGCAGATGTAACCAATCCACTTTCCGAGTACCAGGAATGCAAAAACAAAAAAGGCTGGTAAGCACAGGCACATGCATTCTCATAGACTGACGTTGAACATGGAAAACACAACTGAACACAGATTAGATCTTAAGAAAAACTGTGTGAGAGCCCCGAGCACCTCTGGAGATGCATTTATAGTTGGATCAATGGATCTATATGTGGACCAGAGCTGGGTTTAACATACTGCTCCTGTATGTATTTTTCACAGATGATTTGTTATCATGTATATGCATCTGTGCTTTGTGGAGCATGTGTGGTTCCCTGGTCTCCTCATTAGTGCTCCCACTCTGAATGTCAATAGCTTCTCTGCATGCAGCTTCCCCGGACCTGAACAGGAGCCGGAAAGCTGGTTTTTAACCCACAACTTCAGTCTGATCTTTTCTTTTGGAAGTTTCTCTGCCTGCTGCACAACAGAAATGAGTTCAAATTATCTGATGTACATCACTGATGAAGCTGCGATTAATGGATGGAGTTTCATAAGATTACTTAACATTAGTCTGAAATATGGACACAAGCCAAAAACTTCACAAGACAAATGGAGAAGAGCAAGTAGCATGAGCTAACAGGAAGCTGGTCACGTGTCTCGGCTTTGCCCGTTTCCACTGATGACATTTCTGGGGAAAGTTGCTTTTATGAAGCAACATCCCCCGGGGGAAAAGATTGTGATGTTGGATGTGGAGAGCATTAAATGAAAACTGTTGAAATGACAAAGATTTTGTGCAATGATCTCTCTCTTGTGCAACTGCCATCACCATGGTTACCTCTCCACATGCAGCTGGACCCTGTAGCTGACTTAGTTTCATCAGATGGAGGATTCACTTCTCTTGGTTTGATGGAAAGTAAAAATCTTTTCAGCGCCATGGCACCAGCTTATTGTGGACGTGTTTGTGTTGTTTAAGTCTAAAGAATTGTCAGGTTTTTCCACATTTTTTTTTAATGTTTCAAATTGATTATCTAATTTCTTCACCTCCTTTTACACAAAGTCTTGATATTGTGTCCTTTAGGTCTGTTTTTCTCCCTTATAATATGATGCAATATGTAGCTAAATACAGGATATGATACTATCCATGGATGATGCATGTCTAAACAGAGTGAGTTAGTTTAAGTCAATGCAGTCTGATATGGCACTCATCTTTTTAAAGATTTTTTATACATATTTACTTTCTATTCAATGGAAATACCTGTTGCACCATTTAGTTCTGGTAAATAATTGTATGTAAGACAAAAAAAATTGTGTCTTTGTTGTTTCATGGCACAGAAAGCAAAATGTAAGATTTTTTTTTTTGTTTTGTTTTTAATATTTCTTCAGGCTAAGGAATCAATCTGTTTTATGATCATCATGGTTATTATCATGACTTAATTTCCCAACATTATAAATGTGGAAAAACATGTGAACACTCCAGATTGAAAAAAATAAATCATAAAGATCTATTCTTTGATGCTAATACAGAAACAGAGTAAGGAAGTAGTCTCATTCCAGCTAACTTCCCTCTGCTGTGTGTGGAATAAATAAATGAATGAATCCTTCATAGTAACTATGGATTTCTCTCAGAGAAAACAGATGAAAAGGACACAGGACTTCCACCTGGACTTAGGAAGCTTCTTTCTGGAAACTACATCATAAAAATGGTTTTGAACATTCCTTTTCAACTTAAGATACTCAGAAATACATCTAGCTAGCTTTGACTTCCAGCTTCCCTTTGGCAGAATAGCTGCTGTTTGACACATAATACTGGAACAGTGGAAATAACAAGCTAGATTACATCTGGAATTAAATACACTTTTCTTCTACAGACCATTGCTCATTCTGGACAAAAAAGCATCAACCTCACACCAAGCTGGTTACGCTTGAACAGTAAAATTGCATGAAAAAAATTGTATAATGTAACATTCAGTAAATGCTGCTTAACTCGTCATGTTGCTGTAACTCTAACAAATATCAAACTTAATTTTAAAACTAAACTATGAAATAACATTTCATTTCAACATTACAAAACATAACCTTTAACATCTAAATCAACTTTTACTTCAGCATGAAAACCAGGTGATTATCCTGCCAATGGTGAACTTTATTACGAGATGCATTTCTCTGCAACTTTCTATGTCATGTTTTACAGGCTGGTGACCCGCCCTCCACAATGACACCTCAGTCTTTTATTTCTACAGCCTGAAAAGAAGAACATGAACTGATGCTTTAGACATAATCTTTAATGAAAAGTAACGATTTTGAGATATCTATACAATTAATGAATCATTGTGTTTATTGTGTTAATTGTGGAACTATATAATCCTGACATCCCTACTTCTACTTCTACATTGATTATGAGTCTGGTGTAGCATCTCCTAACTCAAACACGTGCAAGACTGCAAGTCTTCAACAATCAATACAACAATAGATACTGTGAGTACCTTTCACCTTCCTGATCTGCGCCATGAAAAAGTCTTTCATTTCTGTGCCTTGATCTTGTTTGTAGTTGTTATTCTGTTTTTTGTTGACTTGCATCCGTGGATCCAAGGCAACGTCTCACCTGGTGAGAGCTCACATGTGCTGCACTCATGCTCAGACTTTAGACTTAATAGTGCATCGTAAACTGTGTCAGTGTTGTTCTTTAGACATGGTTTACGTGTTTTTAACCCTCAAGCGTTTAAGGTGCAACAGGTGGAAGTTTCTGATATCTGTGGATTTTATCACAATTCAGAGGGCTAAGATGCCTTCATAAAACAATTATTGATGCATCTTTTTTTTACACGTCTTGATTTTACCCTTGCAGTTGGTATTTTCATGGATTTAATCCATAATTAATTAGTTTCCAACATCCTTTATTGATTAAATAAATAGGAGACGTCTCCAGTTAGCTGGAGGGTTACATTTGCAAATTTGTTTTCCAGCATTAAAAAAACAAAACAACAGGGAGAATAAAGTGCGCATGCAACAGCCAACTTCAATCATCTCTAACAGAAAGCTGATACTGTTAAGAATGACCTGTTTTAGTATCATATGACAAAATGTCCCATCTGCTCTCTTAAGCATATCCATTAGTTTGTGCTGCATTGTAAAGGAGATCAAATTAATAACTGAATAACTGAACAGACATGCAAATCTTAGGCAGAAAATAAAAAAGTAGTGATGGTTAGTGTGATTTGCTTTGCCCTTTCCATGCCTCGATGAAGCATTGGCTTCACTCACTAGTTGGCAGCAACTGTACCTGGAAGTTTTTCCATTTTTCCCCAGCTGGAAATGTGTAATGGGGTTTCTGTTTGTTTGGTTTCCAAAATATCTTAGTTCACATTAACAGAAGCCAAAATGCTCCCATTTGCTAGTTTTTACTGCAGATCATGCCAATCAGACTTCTCTCTCAACCACAATACTGCCCAGGCACTTAACTTTCACTCATCCATATTATATAACCATCAATTTCTGACTTTTTTTTTTTTTTTTTACAAATCCTGAATTTTGCACATCTCACAACATCTAGGATGGCTACACTGTCATTACTTAATGCAAGTTAGGGATCAAACAGGTTCTTCGAACATTATAATCAGTTTTGATTTGTGTAAATGAATATTCATATTTCTGTGTGAATTCCTTTGTTAAAGTATAAGCATCCACCCAGCAGACCTTTATTATCAAGTTGTCAGATGGAAGCTGACATCACAGCTTGAAAAAAGGCACCTGATTGGCTGTCAGAGGAGAAGAAGCTAAATTCTCTGATGCAATGAAACCAAGAGGATGATGACATAAATATACCAAACATGCCGTGTGGAGGACACCATAATGATGGCAGCAGTGTTTTATGGAGAGGTTTCAATTAGAAGCGTCAGTGTGGACAACGTGTGAACAGGATTACTAACAGACGTGTACCCAGTTACAAGTTGGAGATTTATGATTTTTTTCTTTCGCAGTTGTGCTATTGACCTTTTGCACATGACGTCATGCTCTTCAGTGAAATGCCGACTGCCATGACAGACATCAAAACAAAGTTAACGTCCATTAAGCTCACTAAAAACCAGACAGTTGGTAGACAAATTTTTTAGCTTTTATTTTGCTATTATTTTACTGAAATACTATAAGTAATGGTCTTTGTGTGCTGTGCAGCTGGCTGCATGAACAGACAAACTGGGTAAACCAAACCCAGTTTGGTGTCATATGGTGACACACACTTACTCGATGGTTTGGGAATGGATGTTCTTACTCTTGCATTGACGAGGACGGCAATGTTTGCATCACACTTGTCTCAGTGACCCATCCAGCCACAACAAACTGTTAAGCATCCTTCTTTTGAGTCTTTTAAGTTTGCTCCAGTGTGAGGAGGTGCACGTTTATGATAATGATATAATGGGGCGGGAATGTGGAGAATCTAAGCTTTCTAACCATGTATTTCAAACATGTCCATAGTGGTAAAAGTGCAACGGTGGTTATTCATTTTTATGTTATTGAGTGGAAATACGCGGTGGGTTTAAAAAGATTAGTACCTTAGCCATGGGTTATTTTTCCTTCTTTTTTACGTGTGTGTGTGTGTATGTGTGCACGCACGAGTGTGTTCTATCACTTTGACTCACTCTTTTGAGTTGCCGGAACCCCCCCCATTTGCATTCCGGGACCTCCAACTTTACAAATTAAGCACTAGCTATGGATCTCAGGTCAGGGGTCAAAGTTCACATCACAACAAGCCAACAACCCAAGGAAAGCACACACCGAGGAAAAGAGGCACAGGGAAAAATGAACGAAACAGCCTGGAGCTGAACTCAATAGAGAATCTCAGAGAGACCTGTAAATGTTGCTTTATTCTGACTTGAACATCTCCACCTAGAAAACAGGGAAAAGTAAACATTCCAACAAGTGTTTGCAAACTCATTGTGGAGAATTTTCTTGAATAGCACAAAGAAAAAGAAAGAAAAGAACAGCCTTTCTGCACATACTCAGTGAGCAAGGTACCAGGCATGTGTAGGAAAGCCCTCGGCAAGGCCATAATCAGAGCTTATTCAACGGAGAATCGTAAGATCATGTCTAATTGTGTTGCCTTCGCCTTTGCTTTGTGAATCATATACAAGTGCATGTGTTAGAAACAAGAAAAAAAGGGAGAAGTAAGCATGCGGCTGTCAGGTGAGCCCTGACCGCTATGATTAATGAACCAGGTGTTTGTGTGTGCAGTTTCAGTTGCAGCCCTCAGGGCACCAAAACCTATTCAACATGCATGAAAACAACCTTCAACCATGTGTGTGTGTGTGTGTGTGTGTGTTTGGGAATGGATGTTCTTCAAGACTAAACCCTCCTTCACCCACCACCCACTTTTCTTCCTTCTCCCACCAGGGACCATTAATACTGGCCAGCAGAGTGTATTTTTGGCCCTCCAGTCTTATTAGTGGAACCTCTGGGAGGCATTTACACCTACTAATATCTCCAATATTGTCAAATGCTTTAGCCTTTCCGGCAACAACCTACAATCACCGCATTAGCAATGTCTAAGAGAGCAAAAACGTTGGAAGGATTAAGGATATGGTATGAAAGGATGTCAATGAGCAGGAAAACCCAGAAAGCTTTTCCAGGAACAGTATCCACTGTCAGGAAGAGCGAACATTATTGGAGATGAGTTTGTATCCCGTAGAAGAAAGTATGCAACAATAAGGATGAAGGCAACGGACAAGCTTTAGAAAATACATTTGATGTAGACATAATCTACTCCATATATGACTGGAGACAACAAGCCAGAAACCGCCTTCCTTCAACTCAATGAGAACACGAAACACAAACCAGATGCTGGCCAGTTTAAAGAACCTTAAAAGACAAATTTGTTAAATTTGAGGGGTAAATACTGTATGATGTGGGTTTTTTTCAGGTCTAAAAGAGAAATACACTCACACACACACACAAATTAATCATCTTTAATCCAGATAAGATGGCTACCAAATAATCTTCTTAGAAAATAAAAATATTAAAATGTATTATGCAAGTGTGCCTGATCTTTATGCAGGTGATAGGCTATACAAGGATCAAAAGGACAGACTCATTTTTCTGCTGTGGTTCTTGCCAACAAGTGGTGCTCGTCAAACACTCCAGGAGACTTTGGGTAAAGAATAAAAGGACTGAAATGAAACAGGCCGGATAGGAAGAAAGAGAAACCTGAGACACATGAAAGCAAAAAACAAGGTGCAAAGGAGTGAAGTAGAAAAATCATCATCCTCTGCTTCCAACATCCTGAAAGAGAAAGCTGATAGTCCACAAAGATGAGTTGGTGCATTTAGAGCAATAGGAGGGAGAGGAAGAACCATATTAAATAACACAAGGCTCATTAGACAGAAATGTCCACTTACTGTATTACTACAAAAAGTATCTCCAAAGACAATTTCATCTAATAAAAGAACATTTAAAAACAGCAAAACATTGACTTTCAGGCAAATAAGATTTACAAAGAGCAAACCAGACAAAGGATGCTAAAAGCAAACATTAGATCAACTTCTTCAGCAGCAAAATACCAGCTGAGATCATCAACTGTGATTTTAAATGCCAACTAAAATACAAACTAGAGCTGACAGGGCAACAGTACATGAAAGCAACATGTTTGTGCAAGGAAATGTTTCTGGTTTACCGAGCTGGATATGTCCCACTAAAGTACTACAACAGGAAAATTTACAGCTGTCCTCTTAATCTGGTATGCAACAGCGATTCAATGAAGAACAATGTCTTACTTCAGTTAGGAAATATTTCATATGCAGTATTTATCTTAGTGCTAATTTCAGAACCTATTTGACTCCTCTGTGTTCAAAGAAAGCACAACTGAGCAACGACTTCTTTATCTCCTGAATTTATTGCTGCCACAAGCTCACAACAAACCAGACTGGTCAACAAATACTAAAACACTGAGCAGAAATCAGAGCTGGTTCCAGCTACTGGGAGACCAAGGACCTTCAGCATGTGCGGGACACTGCTGAGGACATTCTACAACAACGCCGTGGCTTCTGGAGCATTTTACACAGTGGGGGGACGGGAACAGACTGAATAAGCTGGCCACAGGCATTAAAGCAAAAATGTGTTACCTCACCTTACTTCCCCATGCATTACATTGTCAGGTCTTCCCTTTGTTACATTTCTCAATGCCTTCTCATTGTACATTTTTTTCTCCTTTTTTACATTTTTAACATAAAAGTGGATTCAATATGAGAGTAAAATATCTGTATTTCCTCATATCTAATCAGCAAATCCTTACTTGGTCTAAGCAGGAAAGGAAACATGCAGTATACAGTATGTCTAATCTTTACTGATCTGACAATGTCACGAGTCCGATTACAAGAAATGTCTGCTACAAGAGAATAACATTAACTTACTTTCAAAACAATATAAAACACTCTTCTTCAGCATTTAAAGAGCACATCTAAAATGTTTAGTAGAGGAGAAACGTTGTATGATGACGAGACCAGGAATTCCAAGTAAAGAGGGGCATCCTGGCATTCTTCAGAGTTGTGCCCATGGGGGGGAAGCTGACATTAGGATCTCACGTTAAGACTTTAGAGGGCTTGGGTCAAGAGTGTCTGTAGTCTCCCACCACCGGGGAGAAGCAACTTTGTGCCCAGAGGGGTGCCCTTCTCCCACAAAGGTTTCCCTTTAATGTCCATTAATGACTCCAACTGGTAGATTTGTGGTTGAGTTGTGGTCAATAAGCTTTTTGCTTAGTTGTGTGTGTCCCTCCTTTGACCAGTGTACATTACACTGCCAACCCACGGGGACAGTGACCCTGACCTCTAGTCCCCTTAACTGCCATCAGCATAATATTTGATCAAAGAAAATGGCTTAGGTGATTATTTCTTTTCTTTTTCTGGCTCATATCTTGCACTGAAGTGAGCGCTTGTTGAAGAATCAGAAACATTAGTAACCATGAGTAGGAAGTGGGCAGAAAAAGACTGAAGTCTTCTGACAATAATCCTATAACCTTGCAGTGTCCCATAAAAGATCATTCTAAAAAGGAATAAGGAGATAAAAGAAAGGCTGAAGATGAGATTACTCAAACTTTCTGAGAACGCCAGACAGGAAAGCTGAAGTTTTTCTTGGAACCTGAGATTTCAACAGAAGATAAATGACTATTTCTGCTGCTCTGGTTGAAACGACAAGGTCACTCCCACCACTGAGGGAAAGGAGTCAAACTTCAGCCTAATTAGGGCTTTCACCAAGTCGCTAAATGCTCGAGATCAATCTAACGTGGCCAGTATGTTCCTTACGGTGAAACTGCTTAATATAGAGATAAGCTTCTCGCGTTGACAGCTAAAGCCACTATCTGTCTTCATTAAGCAGGCTGTTCGCATGGATTGGCTGTAATAAATGGCTTCCTCTGTACTCTTTTCATGTCTCCGTTTCCCCAGGTGTTCCACCTCCTTTTTTACTCTTCTACTTTCAAAGTAGGTGCACTGAAAGAAGGGTTGAGAATGTGAGAATGGTACCATGATAGCACTGACATTTGTTCAAAGATCCTGGTTCAAACTTCAGAGGGTCATTATTTAGTTCAATACATGCACGTGACACAATCATGTCCAACAATCAATTTCATCTCGCAGAGGTGGGACAAGATATTTCACAGGTAGGATCAGATAAGGGGACAGCACCAGGGGGAGCTAGTCCATTAAACAGGGGAAGCAATGATTGCCTATTTTTCGGTTGGAAGTTGCGTTGGGAATGCAGCACAATCCAGTCGTGTAGCAATGTCTGAGAGGATAGTGTGACCAAGTAAAGCCTATTTTGCAGCAGAAACCCCCTTTTCCCACCCAGTGACAGGTTATAGACCTGAAGCATATTCCAAAAAGAAGGGTTAGTGGCTTAGCTGGCTATGTTAATCAAGATTAAACGGTAACCTTGGGTTTTCTGTTCCAAAATGGCCGATCTAGCTAAGTTTATCCAGAAACATATGCTGTGAACATAACCTGGTCGGGAGTCGGTTTTGTTTCAGACTATGTGAATACCTGCATCCTGTCAGAGGTATTAGGATTTTCCTGGCAGCAACACACCTGACTTCAATCAATTGTGTAGAGATGTTCTGAAACTCTGCACAAGTCACAAGGTGTGTTACCACAGGGAAATGCCAGCCATACCGCTTAGGATGCCGGCCCTCGGGGAGGGGGGGGGGTGCCCATCCCTGATATACACACACACACACACACACACACACAAAGAAAAAGGGGGGGGGAGGAGGGGAAGAAAACACACACACACACACACACACACACACACACACACACACACACACACACACAGAGTCATCCTTGAAATTATTCATACCCTCCAAATACAGAAAAGGCTAAATTCACAATATTAATTCAACAAGAAACTAATGATAACTAAAAATTTACAAAATTATAATTTAGTGAAATAAAACATTGCTTTTGAATTGTAGTTGAAAATAATCATTCAACAAACAAACAAACAAAATAATCCCAGACACATTAGAGCACCTTTCCAATGAACAGTGGACCAACCAGTGGCGTCTTCAGCCGATTTTCCCGGGGCTTCAGCCCCGGATGTTTTGAGTCTAGCCCCGGGTATGAATTTACTGTTTAACCACCTTTTCCTGAAAAAAAATCAGATGAAAATCCAAATGACCCAGCTTTCTACCAGCACTTGAACGCACCATGACTGTGCGAAGGTCCAGCCTAGCTCCCGTTGGTGTGGTGTGTGAGTGAGCGTGTGTGGGTGTGTGTGTGTGTGTGTGTGTGTGTGTGAAGTCCGAGGTCCGATAAGCCCCCCATCCCCCCCACCCCTCTCCTGCCTCTCACCAAAAACAAGTCCTGCTTCATGACACACAGATAAAAATATCATATAGCATAGACACAAAACCCTGACACAACAGATGTGTAATTACCCAGTAAAGTTTCTCAAGACCTGGTAAGATTCCATCACCCCTGTGCCGGTTTACAAACTGAAACGTAGAACATGACAAATTTATATCAGACTAAAATGATGGATATATGCCCCCTTTTCCAAACGAATGTCAAATGTAATAGGGAGGTAATCAAATTTTGTCACGCCCCCTTCATGTCATCACCTTATGGCTAATCAGTGTGGGCTGAATTTTCTGTCTGTGATAAACCCAATTACTGTGATTTGTGCTACTGCTATAAAATTGCTTCAAAGTACATTGTGCATTATCCTGCAATAAAAAAAACCTTCAAATACAAACTTTTACCCAGCAAGACTATGACAGGTTCAGAACAAGGAAGGCAAGAGCAGTTGAGTTGAGTTTTAGTATTTCAAAGAAAAGTGAGAAAATGAATGGAGAGAGGGGACGGTGGAGTGGAGGAGTGCAGAGGTGTAGAACCATCAACTGCCCACAGCCTGTAGCGGCCCACAAACCCCTTTAATCCCGAAAAGACTTCCATCCTTTTAATGAAGCTCTGGGACAGAGAGGAATTAAGAAACCCTGTCAAACCTCACATGGCAGGGCTTTGCAGCTCGGAGGATTTTCTGGCTCTCGAATGCTCAAACAAGATGTAATATACAGGAGTTAACAATTATGTGCTGGGATCCTCAGCAGGGTACCAATTCTTTACATGACTGCAAGTTTTTTCAGTAGACATTACAATACGGAGATCATCCTGAACATGGGAAACTGACCAGAAATGGCATCATTTATACCACAGAGAAGCAGTGAAGGCTCAGATGAGCTGCAGCTGGACAAGTCTTGACCAAAGAACCCGTTTTATCCAAAGAAAGTTTTCTCTTCTGACTCCCTTAATTAAAACACAGAATGAACTAAACTATTATCTGTGTAAAACAATTAAACAAAACCTACTTTAAAAAGTCAGGAAGTTTGTGTTTACCAGATCTTTTTTTTATATATATATATATATCATTATTTTTAACAGCACTTCTTGGCAATCCATCTTATAGCGTTGAAGAGATTTTTTTGAATGCTTGGCGGTTAAAAAGAAATGCTGCTGCTCATCCCACAAATGCATTTTCCATCCAAATACAGCTCCATTTAAAAAGAAGAAAACTTTATGGAATCTACAGCATAAATGATAAAGATGTAGGAATGAAGTCACATTTAAAAACATCATAAATAAAAAGGAATAACAAACATATTTTGTTAGCCAACTGAAAATAACTTTACTTCAGGAAAATGGGGAAAACAGCAAAAATAGTTTTTTATTCTTCCTTCCGCAACTTTACAAAAGACTCACATTTCATCAAGAAAATCTCACTGAGTCACCTAAATCAAAAATATACGTTATAGGCCTAAACTTTTAAAATTAAATCTTGTGAAATCTTTATGACAAAGAATTTTAATTTTTTTTTTTTTTCAAATTTTATCCTTTTTAAAAAAATCATTACATTATATAATAAAGACTAATAATTAAAATCAGCTAATAAGTTGGGCTCATGCTTGGCTCCTTTTCTTTCCCACATTTAATACAAAATAACAAAAAAGAATTAAAATAAGTATCAAATAAAGCAAATACCAAACATAAAAGGAAACTTAGAAGAAAGAGAAAAAAAACAAAAAAAGAAAAAATGGGCCCTAATAAAAAAAGAGGGGTTATCAAAAAAAAGAAAAAAAAAGGGAAAAATATTCATAATTAGGAGAGAGAAGCGGATCAAAAACCCCCAAAAAAATAATATACACAGTTCATGACAAGGAGGTCATGTTCAGATGTAGACAGCTCCACATCAGAGTTAGGGTGACTAGTAAGAATGTATTCTGAAATAAGTTTTAATCAACATGGCAGACATATACAGTCGTCCATAAAATTGTCTTTATGTAAACCCATTCGTAATAAACTGAGAAACAAATGAGATTCATAATGTATTTGATTAAAGTGGATTATAGCTGGACCACATGGCATTTTTTTTCACTGCATGGAACTGGACTGCATCTTTAAAAGCAGCTTTAGAGGACTTTTGCTTTAAACTGGTGCTCAACACTACAAATGAAACTGAATTGAGCTAAATAAGCATTGATGAAATTAAACTGAAACACACGACAAGCTTTGTATCAGCTGCAAACACACGCTTGCCTTTTCTCAGAGCATTTTCCAGGAGGACGTTTGATAAACAGCAAAAGGTAATGAGATCTATTGCGCTTTAACTTCAGATCAATCTGAGGCCGCCAACTTTTTTGGGGAAAAAAAAAATCTTTCTTGTTCAATTCAGAGGTTACGTGTAATAATACAGAGTCAGACGTGCTTCTATAAAACGAACCCATAAAAAGGCCACCGCTGGTCAGACTGTAGAAAAATACTTCAACTGGTCATTTTCACTGCGAATAAAAAGAACAAGGAGCACTCGTTTGACCATTCTTCACATATTTATTTTACTTTGATAACAGCACGTCTCTGTCTGGCCTAATAAAAAAACAGCTCATTATGTACATTGAATTAATCTGTCTACTAGAGGATTAGGCCACTTTCTCAGTTTTTCTTTGCATCTTAATGAACAGAAAATCTAATATAATAGAAGAAAATGTGATCAAGTGCAAAGCACTCGGCGTCGACCTGTCACAACAAATCAAGTTCTCCATGTGTCAGACGTTTGTGTATCAGTGCAACTGCAGCAAAATCATTAGTCTCATTTGTTTAGTTTCTACTCTAATGAGTAATTCTGATTATTCTATTACACTTCTGCCAGGTTACCTATCCTATTTTCTTGTGCTTGTAAGAGGTAAGGTTGCTGAGGTAAGAGAAAGATCTGGAAACCCCCTCTTCCCCATGACACAGTGCAGTCAGAAGGTATGTATATATCCTCTCCAACAAGTCTCTGGTCAGCCTGGGGTCTATTTCCTGCGGGATGTGCCTGGAAACCCTCGGAAGGGGGGTGACCAGGAGGCATCCTAATCTGATGCCAGAATCATCAACTGTAAGTTGACCTCTTGTGATATGGAGGAGCAGGAATACTCAGTGTGGCTTTCCTGCTCTTCCCCAGATCTCTCAGGCTGAGTCCGGCCACCTACTGATCGCTCTCTTTCAGATACTAGTAATCATGAGAGTAAAGGTGAGGGCTAAAAAATTTGTAAACTGATTTCAGTAAAATGAAAGCTTTTCCATTTCAACTCAGCACTGTCTTCATCACAACAGACCAGTGCAGCGCCCTCATTACCACTGACGAAGCCTCAATCCTTCTGTCCGTCTCTCTTTCCATACGTCCATCACCCACAAAGAAGATCCACACACACTTAAACTTGCCAACTTTTTCTAGTTGAGAACAATGGATTCAGACTTGGAGCAGTTCACTTTAGTCCCAACAGTCTCACTCAAGTGGTCTGAGGTGACCAACTCAACCGCAACAGCGGCAAAAAGCCGGGATGTAACCATGAAGTTACCAACCAGAAGCCCTTTCTCTCCCTGACTATGGGTAGAGTTTAGTTTACTCCAGGATGTTGGAAATGAGGCTCTGGCTAATTGTCGAATCCCAGATTCAAGAGGAGTGGTCGGGTCTCGTCCAGGCTGAGGAACAGTTGACCAGACCTTCGCAGAGTTGATGAGAGGTCATGGAAGTTCAACCATTCAGTCTATGTGCAATTTGTGGGGTTGACAGTTTATGACCCCTCCATCTGGGAATTTTGTTGGGGGGCCCTGGAGGAGTAAAGGCCCATTTATGCTCCCTTATGTACGTAAATGACAATGCCTATTTCATGCGTTGCCATGTTTTCATACTTCCATGCGTCTTCTGCAATCCAATGGTTCATAAATCAGTTTGTCCACGAGTCAGTAGTGCTGAGTTCATAGTTAATTTCTCTGTTTTGATGTCAGTTTACACTGTTTGGTGTCAGTAACATAAATATGAGTGTATTTTCGGACACACTCACTCACACAGCCTCCCCTCAAAAGCTCCATCAACGTCTACAGATGCTCTCTGTTTGCTTGGCGTCTTCTTTCTCAGGTTCTTATATTGGGCTATTTGGTCACGTGGTTTTTGAGATGTTTTCTTCTGGTTCCTGTTCTTCTTCTCTGGTTTATTCCTGCATATGAGATACACAATTCTGCACTAACCCCACGGTTTCTGGTGGTATTGGTCTGTATTCCAAGAGTACCTAACTGCAGTTACAATGACCGACAAGGGTGCCGCCATACATCCAATCCATACAGGAAGTCTCATGAGGAAATTAGTTAAATACCGCCAAGAGTAACTCTCTGCAGCTTGCAAACAGATGTGTATGGTGTAGTCGGGTGGTTAGGGTTAGGAGAAGGGTCAGGGTTAGAGTTAGATTTTAGTAAGTTACATGAAAAAGAAACTTCCGACTGGGACTTCCGGCATGAATTGGATATATGGCGACGTACCGTGACTGCAGTTGGGTCCCTCTCCCGTATTCTGCGTCGAGTGAACGAACAACAAGCCCCTCGAAAATTCACCAAATTACGTGCATAACCGATGCAGACCACAGATGAAACTCTCTGTCCGAAACCGTCCGTCCAGTCTTCTGCGTCGAGTATAAATGGGCCTTAAAGGGTGCAAGAGTTGCTATCGTGAGCTACAGGGTTCATGGTTTGTCAAAGTAAGAGCTTTGTCTGCAAATATGTGGTGTTAGTGGACAGGATTGCAAAGCTCAATCTGGGAAAGGAAACAGTTTGGTTTGGTTTGGTTTGGTCAACAAAGTCATTTCTCTCTAAATCCTCCAAACTAGAACTTAAAAAAGTAAATCATCAGTCATGTTACACACAAAGTAAAGCCAGAGAGGGAACATGAGTAATACTATAAGTGTTCACCATGATAGCAATACATAAAAAAGAAGCAAAAAGGTGTTGCTGTACACCCTTATTTTACAGCAAACTTCGCAATGACACTTTGGTCTTCCACTTAACAAAGAACAGAAAAATTGATGGTTAGAAATCTGAGAAACATCATGGGAGCGCAAGTGTTTCCATCTTCAGCTTCTTGGTAGTTTTAAAACTGATATTTGTGTCTGAGTTTCAGCTGGTTGACATGTTTTTAGACGAGCACTCTGTATGAGGCTCCATGCGCGCTCATCCCGTGGACGTGCCCGTCTGTGGGTAGTCATCACAGAAACTCAGATGACATGCTGTCATCTAAGTCTGATAGGCCTAACTAACATCAGATAGTTTAGTTTTTAATCAAAGAGCTCAATATAAACCTGTTCTAGAGGAAATGAGACCTTAAACCACTTTGCAACCTGGTGCTGGATAGAAAACCAGATCACAATAAATTAGGCGGT
Organism: Atherinomorus stipes; assembly: GCA_023101725.1. Taxonomy (NCBI): domain Eukaryota; kingdom Metazoa; phylum Chordata; class Actinopteri; order Atheriniformes; family Atherinidae; genus Atherinomorus; species Atherinomorus stipes. The sequence goes on from JALJCO010010956.1 coordinate 1,808,338, forward strand.
GCTGGGTCTGGTAGGAAAAAACACTCCCTCAGGTATGTAGTATGTACTCAGCTGTGATGTTAAATTTTAGTGAACTTGTTGATAAAACACAAGACAGTTAATATTTGTTAATATTTGCTCCATTACTGTACCGTGTCCTGTGTACCGAGCTACATACCAAACCGTGATTTTTGTGTACTGTTACAGCCCTACTAGATAACTCACTTTTTAAACATCTGTGTATTAGCCAGGCAGGTTAAAGGTAGGCAAGCTCGGATGAGTAGCTCCAGCAAACTTGACATGTTCAGAAAGACGAAGCCATTTCTCCAAGTTTATGGTCATTTTTAAACCTTATGAACATTAAAAATTGGATGTTTGGGGTCTTTCTGATTTGCAATGAAAACATTTCATCGTGCACATAGATTGAAGCATATTAACAATTATTTAACATGACAAATGTTTATAGCAACCAATCACACACCTGATGCCTGATACATTTGAATAAGAACATTTTTTTATTGCTCCTTTATAGCTTTAATTTTCTTAATACTCATAATATACAGTCGTCAGTTTAAGTGATGCTCAGAAAGATTAATTTATTCAATTGCTTTTCCATGACTACAAGAAAAATGTTTCAGCAACTGACTCTGTGTCAACATCCTTCCCTGTATTTATCATTTTTGACAGACACTTGGAGAACAAAGGAGCTTTTTAGTTTAATATTGCTCCCACGGTTGGCTGAGAAGAGCCATGTTAATCATAAAGAACAAAAAAACATGGAGACATGGGATCTGGATTATCAGTGTGGAGAAGAAAAGGCAGAGCGACAGGCGGCAAAGTGACTCAGATGACTTGCAAATTCACAAAGCTGCCTTCAGGGATGAGTGGTTTTTGTCATAGCCGAGCTCCTCCACGGTCTGAACTCAGAAAAGTCTGCTGCTGATTGCATCCGCCCCCAATTTGCACCATCGTCCTTCAACACACCAGTGCACTCATGCCCACATTCTGCTCCACTGGAAGCTTGTTGGATTGCAAATGCAGTGACAGCAACACTTTTTTTTCTCACACATCGCCAAAATAAAAAATAGCTGAATGAAAGGTGGGTGGTATATCTATAGTCTCTGTCCGCTGACTCACATCCCGGCCTCCTGTGTTGTCCCCTCCTGCTCTGCATCCTCTCCAGACATATCGTGCCAACGCATGCGCACACACATGCTAACAAAGACCAGAGTCAGGATGTGGAAATGATAGCCACACACTCGCTCAGAGAAAAGCAAACAGAGTACGATGAGTTCAAGCGAGGTCAGTGGCTGCGGTGAGAACAAATTGAATTTATTACTATGATTAAGAGGAGCATCTGAGAGGAAGAAGCTCAAGAAGATAATTCTGCTGTTCAGGTCACACAGTCATTCCAATATTTTAATGATCTGAACATCACCTGGACTTAAAATTAGGTGAACAGAAGTTCATATGAATATGGGACGCATTACAACAGGCTGTCATCTATTGATTAGACTTAACAGTATAAGCAGGTGCTGCTGATCACATACACTTTATTAATGAACCACCATGAGTGTGAGCTCCACTATAAAAGGAGTTTTCTCAGTTTGCTTTTCTGTATTATTTAGGGGTGTACCACAATGCCAAGGAGGATCAGAGCCTATAGTTTTTACCGCATTCCGTCCTATAAACACACCCTGAGAGGTGACATCTGTGGATAAGCTCTATCTAACGCACCTCAGTCCCTGGATACAGCAAACCATGGTAGCCCCTCCACCAGCCCCTAACCTACAATATTGGCAGCGAACATTTAATCAACAGTCAGTAAAGTCCACACTTACATTCATCCGTATATAATTAGCGTAGTTTTAGCCATGAATAAAACCTCATGTGTTGATGTGGTTCATTGTCATATGGAGGTGACCAGTCGCCCATCATCATTCTAAAGCAGGGGTGGGGAACCTTGGCCCTCATCCTGCAGGTCTTCCACTTGTCCTAGCTCCTACACACCTGATTTCGAATCAATGAGTCTCAGAACTTGTGCAGAACTTGATTGGCTGGTAGATTCATTTGATTTGAATCAGGTGTGCTGGAGTGTGTGCATGCTCAAGTTTCCTCAGCATTATCACACTTTTCTGAACTGGTTGATGATACCAGCACACAAACCAGTTCCAATACAGCTGTTCTGGAGCCATCTTTCATGTTTTCCATGGCTTAGATTATAGATGTAACTCAATGGGCGGACCGCAACTCTGTATGTCGCAGATGACACAACATGGTGGCTAGTTTCGCGACTGAAAAGCTATTAGCATTTAGCTGAGCCACCTAAACATCGGATACTTACGTAAATACACGTCTGATTAACTTCTAACTGCACAGAACTACTTTTTTTGTCTTGGTGTGTTGTTGTATGGCAAAGTTACTTGAAGTTAAGGTCGTGTCATCAGCACTTTAAACAACTATTCTTTAGCTTGTCTGCTCAGAGGCCGCTGGGCCCCATCATCTTTTGCCCGCCAGGGCTCCCGGCAGGTCACGTGACTGTAAATTATCAATAGAGACTGCAGACCTCAAACTAAGGGGGACAGAGTTCCAGAGTTCTGGTACAACTGCAGAAAAGGATCTGTCACTTTAGTTTTAAGCCTCGGACATGGCACAACCAGCAGGCCTTGGTCCCATGACCTTACCAACCTGCCAGGGACATACAGATGTAAAAATTCTTTGATGTATACAGGTGCTTGACCATTCAGAGCCCTATAGGTGACGATTAAGCTCTTGAATTGTTCTCTGGGATGGATGGGGAGCCAGTGGAGCATGAGATGACTTCAGAGATTTAGTTAGAAGCCTGGCAGCAGTGTTGCAAAGAGCTGTGCAAAGCCTCAATGAACTGAGGCAACATTTTTAAAAATGAGTGGACCATAATGTTCCCACAATGATGCAAGAGACTGAACACATTCTAGAAAAAAGATTGCTGTAAGTAGGGCTGGGTGATAATTTGATAATGATATATATCTATCGAAAAGGTGTGCCTGCGATAGATAAAAAGAGCCTTGATAGGAGGTTCAATAGAAAAAAAGTTTCCCTTTGTTTTTCATTCCAGTCTATCATGTAGCTTAAAACTACAGTTACTACTCCCTCCTAACCAATCACAAACGTAGACCCAGGCACGCTCTGTCTCTGAGTCCCGCCCCCTCTCAAACCATAACACAAGCACGTGAGGAAGCGCAGACCACCGCATGGACAGAGCAAAGCCTTCGATCTGACAGAGGAGGAAATCGTCGCTGCAGTTATTTTATTACCATTTATTATTATTAAATGATTTAACACTAAAACCTTAACATTTCTGAACTGACACTCTAACACTTAAATCTTTGACTTAAGTGTAAAGCATATATTTTCTAAAATAACAAGTCTGACTCAGTATTAAAAAGAAAGTGCTGATAGTCTGCAAGCAAGCACGTTCAATGAGCTTGAATGGACGTATAACCACTGCATCACCAACTGACACCATATCGATGAAACAAGACCAAAATGCTGCACAATCAAAAGTTTGTCATTTTTACAGATCTGAAGATGTAACAATTCCTTCATCTGGACCAACATACAGCATCACAGCACATTAAAGAGAATGAGGTATTAACTGCCATCTTTCGGGTGCTGAACAATGACAAATATTTCTGCTTCTCCCAAATTAGGACACAATCTGTTATGGACCCCCTGGACCAGCTACGTAGAGCATATACTGTAACTCTATACCAATAATCATTCTGCATCACCATGATGATGTTTCCAAGCTGCTCTTTATCGACATTTACACAAGTAATCAGCAGCTGAGAGAGAACTGATCAATAACAGTCTCCCTCTATCCTGCCCTGACCTCTGCCCTGCTCATAAGCACGATGCTTATGTATGTATTAGTGGGTTGCACATCATTTCTGTAGGTTAATGGTTTTCTCTGTGGTTCCTACTGGACTGAGAGCATGAGGAGAGGCAGCCAGGGGAGGGAGGGATAATCAAGACAAAACTGTGATGGGTCTGCAAAAATAATGATGTAGTGGGAGGAGTGGTGTTGATTAGTGAGAAGGAAGTGTGGAAAAGAGGTACACTCTCTCTGAAACAGGATCAATACATTTGTTTTCATTTTGGGGAGTGGAAATTATTTGAGTGGGTGGGTCAAGAATACACGGGCAGAAATTACTGAATGGCAATCCATGATGTTCATCAGGTAGTTTCACACAGTTTTTTCAGACTTCCATAGAGTGTTACCCTTTCGAGAAACAGCAACCTCAGGTTGCGGTAGCAGCAACAAGCTGCACCCCGGCAGCCATCACGGGCCGCTATGAGCCGCCACAGGCGGGCAATATATAATATTTATGTATATTGTACTTTTGTCCACAATGGCTTACCGTCAGGATAATACGCAACATGAAAATAAAAGTAGTTCCAAATGCCAGATCTGAATGTAGTCAAACACAGATCCACTGAGTTTTCAACACGTCGTCATCCTCAGGACGCAAGTTGGTAAAATAAGTCAAAAACTTTGTATTCGATATACATGGTACATGTATATGGTACATGTTAGTGTTTGCAGTCATATAATCGACATTAGTCTACAAATAAGGCGCAGTTACAATATTACACATATCTAAGAACATCAACATGGTTGCAATCTCTTACGTGTAAATTGTGATTAGGCTCAATTAATTGCAGAAAATCAATTAAAAATTTAAATAGTTACCCAGCAGTAGTCTTTTGCCACCTGTTATTCCTAAAATTTTGCAACTTAAGAAACAGCCCAATCAAATCTAAGAGCAAGCACATGTATAACATACCATATATGGTATCCAACTGCTTAACTGTTATCAGTCAACAATAAAAACATCTAAACATGAACTTGACTAAGGATGGGCATTTGCGAACATCTTTTTGATCGGGAGAATTAACTATCAATTATTAATTTAATCATTAAGATATGCATGCTAAGAAAATGATTACACATAACACAGGCAGACTGTTTTTTTCTAAAATACATATCTATTTCAACTCCTCACTGCTGTACAGCCTTAATCATCTTCTCAGCGGTGTGGTGAGGTACAGTAGCTCTCTGCTGTTAAAGCGGTCCAACAGTCTGTTGCTATGCCAACGCTAGCTGCTGTGGCTAACTTGTTTAGCAGCTCCTACTCTCGCTTCTCGTGTTTCAATGAATTTGGTAACAGGTGCGCTGTGAAGGAAACTGATAGACTGGTTCGAGTAAATTCATCAAATCTCAGAAACCTTTCCCATCTTCGACACTTCTGGGCAACATATCCCCTTTAACCATTTTACAGATTCCCCCCGCAATTTTGTCTGCCCACTTTGCATCACAGCTCCTCTGGCTTAAGAGTGAGACAACAGTGGGTTGAACAGAGGATTCATTACCTTTAAGCACGGTCGGGTGAGCGGTATTTAAATGGTACATCATGGGAGTTGTTGTCGAGTTGTTTTTACAAAACGTGTTGCAGTATTTACAGTGTGAGGTGTCCTTTTCTAACGCAAAATTGTCCCACACCTGACTTCGCCATGCTCGCTTCATGTTTAGACGGGCCTTATTTGAGCTGCTGTGATGGGGAAGACGGCAGCTCGCAGGCGGCTTTCTCTGTTGTCTTTAGGCTACATCGCCCCCTCTGGTAGGACATTTTATTACTGCCACATCGTGAAATTTATTACAAGGCTTCAAGACGTACACTACATGAATGAACTCTGTTTTATAACACCGTCGGGTGATCAAAAAAAAATTACATGATCGAAAAAAATTCTTAATGATCAATTATCTATCATCTATTAGTTGGGCCCATCCCTAAACTTGACCTGAACTTTTTAGTCAAGAAAAAAAAAAAAAATCCTAACATAAAACAAGAAAAGCCTGTCGTCTGACAAAGCCAGCAGGTAGTTTAACAAAGCTGGTCCTCAGCTCCCAAACTTTCCTTTGGCTGTCATTTTGAAAGAATAATCACAGTTGTTTAATTTAAAATACCTTCTAGCCCTGCAAAGTGCACGCTGCATACCTCTGTGTAAATAGCTGAACGGACAATGACAGTTCAACAACTTCTACTGAATTATAAGTTGTATTTGTCCCTCGTCTAGTTTAATTTACATGACAACTCAATGTGAATTGATTCAAAATTGCATAGACTAATAATAAACGCAAGCAAATACAGCTTTTTAACCTCGGTCAGCAAAGTTAAAAAAGGGCTAGTAGTGTAAAAATTAAGAGTTTGTAAAATAGACTGAGCAACGTTAAGTGGAAGGAATTTTGGCCCAGCTTTGTGCTCAGACACAACAAGGTAATGCTTCTTAACTTGTACCTGAACTTATATGTCTTACAACTGGCTTAATTTATATTCATTATGTTATTAACCAGGAAGAAAAAGTCAAGGCAAAGTGTTTGAGCTGCAGCTCAGTGATGCAGAGGTGGTCAGTTTAGATTAAGAGAACAGCAGGAGTCTGCACACTGCAGCCAAGAAGGAGAGCTGAACACAGACACCACACAGATGAAGAAAAATCTGAACAAACCCATTTGGCAACTGCAACATATTACCTAATTTAGCCAAAATGTGCTGACTTTTTTTAAAGGCCATTTGACAAGACAATAACATCCAACAAGATGAGAGGAAAGACTTTCAAACAGGATGTCAAGCAAGTAACAGAGGAATGAGAGAAGAGGGTGACAAGCATAAAGATATGAAAGTGTACAAGTGAGGCTTAAAAGAGAATAAGAAAGCAGAGGCAGCATATCAAGGCAGAATACACAACGAGACACCGAAAGCTGAAGTATCACAATAACTCGTTTCTGGACATCATTTCTATTAACCAAAAAAGACCTTAGCTGACCCCGTCTGAGCTTCGTAATGGAAGATAACATAGCTATACTGTAGTTATAGTTACAAAACCACAGCAAAGAGAGAAACAACTCCCACCATCTGTGGATGAAGCTTAAAGAGCTGGAAAGCTGGAAAAATGTTATGATACCCAAGCTGCCGAGGTGAGGTAAACTTTGTCCTTTCAACATGGCGGAGAGCAACGAAAATATTCTGAATGGGATGCATTGCATTATGTTTAAGTTCTCTGCTGCTGCTATTTGGTTAGTTTGTAGTCTGCGTAATGCTGTGATGTACAGAACTTTAATTCCATAGCCATTTAGACTTAGTTTTGTGTTTAAAAATATGGTTATTGTTTGGTTTACCTCCTCAGAGCAGATGCTAGCTAGCAGCTAGCTGGCTAGTCAGTCGAAGATAACCTTCAATTATTCACTTCATTATGACAAGAAATCACTTGAACACAACAAACTGGTAGTTTCCACTTAACAAGTGGAAAGGATCATTTTTCTGGTACCACATGAAGGCAGCATTAATAACTAATCTGGGAGATATTGTGATCAGGGCAATATTGTGCTCAGAAAATAAAAATAGTAAACCTAGAAACACAAACAAATCATGAAGACAGTGCCCTGCAGCCTTTAGTTTCATCTGCAGGACATGTGAAGGCTACGTGATCTGTACAGTTCTTAAACAATAACAAAAGCCAAATATATGACAAAATAGAAAAGTAACGACCTTTGAAACTGTTTAATTTTTTAAACTTTGATAAGAAATCACGAGATGTGCGTGTTATTCCAGTGTGACTTGTTATTAAAAGCAGTTTCTGGAAATGAACATGCCTACAGGTTATCATGACCTTCGACGACTGTCCAACGTTGTAAATCCAGATATTCAAGCTGCTTTCCATGTTGACAGATGTAATTGGGACTCGTTCCCCAAGCAATGGCGGCGCCGCGAGATGGCGCAACACACAAAACGCTCGTTGGATTAGTCTATGGACATAATCTATCTTTTCATCTGTATGCAGATGACTTGCAAATCTACTTACCAGTCACTCCCACTTCTCTACTCAGTTTAAATTAAACTGACAGCTGTTTGAAGGACATAAACCACTGGCTCTCTCAGAACTTCCTCCTAATGATCCATACCTGCAGTGGCCTGGTCCTGTCTTTTTCAGTGGCAGGTCCAAGATCCTGGAATACTCTTCCACAAAAGTTGCGCTCCCTCACTGACCTGCCTTTATTCAAAGGCACACCAAAGCCTTAGGGCGTTTTCACATGGCGTGCTCGGGCCCGTGCCTAGCCCGAGATCATTGATTCTTGTGTTACGTTTACAAGCCAGTGCTTGAACCAGGCTCCTGCCTGAGCGCAGGTGGCCCGGGTCCTGGACTACCTCTCGGCCACCCGGGCCTGGCCCGTTTGCTTTCACATGGACAAAATTTGTGGTCAAACGTGCTCGGACATGGGCCCGAGCAAGCCATGTGAAAAGGGCCTTTAAAGCAACCAACCTTTATTCATAAAGCACTTTAAACAATAAAATGTAGCACAAAGTACTTTACAGACTTTTAACAGCATTGAAAGAACAGCCCATCAAACCCCCATCCCTCAATATATCCTACACCCCACCTTTATCACCACACGTACATACAAAGGAGCAAAGTAGCCAGGTAAGGAAACACTATCAAAGGAGCCGTCTGCGCAAGGAGTCCACCAGACCACGGGCCCCAGCCAAAAGACTGCCACTGATGGTGCCCCTGCACCCATGGATCACACAACCCCTGGTGCAGAGGTCTCCTGCTGAGGAACATCAGAAAATGATTTAAAATGATGAAATGCATTAAATAGTAAAACCTTACAGACTTAAAGAATTAAAAAGAGATCAAATGAAAAGTATCAAGTCATTAATAAAATACCGAATATATAAAAAGTTAATAAAATGTCCCTAATAATTTTGTAAACAGTTACAGAAACTAAATCAAATGTCAATAATAAACACTACATAAAAGCCAAATTAAAAAGATGAGTTTAGAGCCTGTTCTTAAAAACATGAAAAGGCCTTTTACTTTTAATTAGGGCTGTCAAAAAATTAATCCTAAATTAATCCTATTGTCAAACAAGAGATGTTCTTTTTAATTAGTACTGGGATATGCAGAAAATACATTAACTAGGCTTTACACGATCAGGATTTTTGAGGCCGATCACCGATCACCGATCAGAGTTTTAAAAAACCGATCACCGATCCGATCATGTGAGGAAGCAAATATATCTATTCAAATAGCTCGTTTACCTGTATTTATACAGTTTACTGGATTTTTGTTTCCGTTTCTTGTCCTGAACTGACTGAGATGAAAAGTTTAAACATCAATCACCTCTAACGGGCATTCAGGTTTAATCAGGACAAACCAAAATAATTTGAGCCAGTGGCACAAATAACAGCCCAACTTAAACTGTCATAACTGAAATTATTTACAGTCACAGTGCAAATGAAGGCAGTAATGCTGCTTCAGAAGTTGGGGCTCACATCTGATGATGTCATATCAGTGGTCAAACTAATCGAGTGACTGTTTCCTCAGAAGAACCTCGATGTGAGAATGAACAACCCGCTGCAGCTCATGCAGTCCGGTATCACCACAGTAGAGCTGAAATACATTTGCTGTGGACGCATGCGTCAGCGTCAGGAGCGTTTGTGTACCTGCTGGAGCACGCGAGGAGCACGCGGCGGCCGAAGCGCTCGACACCTGGTCTCTGCGGTCTGGAGTCCTGTTATTTACAGTCTCTGATGGAGACACGGAGACAAACTTGTGCTGCAACAGTTTAAGGTAAACTATTGATTGCGGAAATGCAGGAAATGCGCTTTGTCCTTTCAGTCTAAGAGCTGACATGTTTGCAGCCGGCGCCGCCATCATTTACGTGTGGCGTTTTTGGGATTTTAAAAACTTTATTGTCCAGCACATAGTGACAGAACTCATGACAAAAACGCCACAAAGACATAAAACACATACTAGTGAGTACGTGTCTATTCTGCTTTGTTTGTTTGCTTGTTTTTAAGTTTAATTGGTGTAAATGAGAGTTTTACCGGAGCAGATTCAAAATGACAATGACGTCATTGATCGGATCGGTGAATGAAAAGTTAAGGATCGATCAGAAAATATGAAAAAAATGTGAAAAATCGGCCGATCCGATCAAACCGATCTGATCGGTGGAAAGCCTAACATTAACTTTTGTTTCACAACTTAAAGGCGAAAACCAAGCTACAAATCTGGGAGTATTCCAGGACTCAGACCGGAATTTCAGCTTCACATTAAGACAGTTGTGAAGTCAGCATGTGTGGACCGTATCAGCAACATTCTGGACTAAACTGCCGCTGTCTGAAGGACTTTAGGTAGACATGTAAGGACAGGGTTTCATTAGTCTAGTCTACTAAAGATAAATGCAGAATTCCTGGTGAGACACCTTTCATCCTAAATGTGTTCTAGAAGTGATAAAAGCAATGTGATTAATCAGGATTAGTTTTTTGACAGCCCTACTTTTAATACTTTCTTTTAATCTATTTTGTACCTTTAGCACTGTTTTCATACGTCCTCTGTTTTTATGAATTGTGTTCATGTATTTTTATGATCTGAAGCACTTTGGTCAACTTGAGCATTGTTGGAAGAGGCTAAAGAAATAAACTTTGATTGATTAGTAAACTCATTACATGATTCATTTGCTGCCAAACTGCTCTACAATGACATATGGAAATAGTATGCCGCTGTTTTAGAGCAAATCTTCAAAACTTTGAAAGCATGTTTGCATAAAATGTGTTGAATACAATCTTCTGAAGCCATGTAATTTATCTGTTCCAGTTGTTGAGCCAATCATAGTTGGGTGAGACTGCAGGATAATGGTCATCCACTCTGAATCTTTAAACACTACAAAGATGCAACAAAGACATTTTCTCTACAGCAGTGCAAAGTAAAAGGACAAACAGAAAATGAAAAGGTAAAATCCACTGGAAAAGACAACTGGCTCAGACTCGATCAGCTGCAGGAGTCTTGACTGAGAAAAAAAATATTCATGTGATCTACAGTAGAGTTAAAAACGATGATGATGAGGAGGAGAGATGGTGCTAGCAGAGAAAGTGAGTGGGCAGTAGCTGGACCAGAGTTTGCCTTTTTTCTCCATTTTCTGGCCATGAGGGTTAATGTTGGAGCATGGAGCCAAACGGAGAAATGAAATCATGATAGCAGAGCTGGAATTGTTAAAAGTCGGCAGGCAGCTCAGCTGTTGCAAACACTGCACCAACGCCACAGGTACAAACAATAAAAGTGCCCCAAAAAATGAATAAATTCATAAATAAATCCTTATTGGCTCCTATGTGCAATATTGACCACGTGAAGCACAGAAATGCCTTATTTCCTCGTGCTGAAACCAGCAGGTGATAACTACAGTGTAAATGATTGTTTTGTTAACACTTTATATAAGATGTGTTGGCGAAATCTGCTCTCCAGCGTGGTGTTGCAGAGCCACGAATCCTCCGGCTGGAAAAAGGAACAACGTTCTCACCCTCCCACTCCAACTCCTGCACTCCTCCCACCGTTTGCTGCTGACCCTTCGGGTCAACCGAACCCAGGCCTACGTTCCTTCAGCTGCTCTCTCTGGAGACGTTCTTCCTCCACCTACTCTTACCTCATCTTTTATTTCTGTAGCATCTTACCAAACAGCCACACGTTATTTTATTTTTACTTCTACCTCCTCAGGATAAGATTCTTTTTTGTTTTTTGTCTTTTGTTTTGTTTTGCTGCAGCATGTACATAAATAAAGCTGGCTCAGACATCTTTGTCACATTCACGAGCCATTTTTTTTAGTTTGGCATCTTCACCAACCTAAGATGTGCATAAGTGTCCACCCAAAGACGTGACATCTGGTCGGACCCAATTCTTATAGATTTAATTTAAACATTGAACAGACGAGTAAATGACAGATAAAACATTGCTTGCACCATTTAAAACAGATCTGCTGTTGTTCTAACAGAAAATACTAAGAGCTCTGAGCAGTTGCGATGAGAACCACATACGACTACATTTGCTTTCTTATTACTGAGCTGTGTGCAGACAAGTCCCTTTGTTTATTCTCCAAAGATCTGTGATATTCCCTGACAACTTAAAATTTTCTCTCTCTTTCTGGACCTTCGGATGTCTTGTTTCATCAGTGCCTCCTTTTTCTTGGTTGGCATGTACCAAGGCCCCGATGCATGAAACAACAACAGATCAGGGACTCCAGGAAAATGGAGCTTCCCTGCAGCTATGTAGAAACCAAGGACAACTAATGCTTCTGGTAATGACACAAGCGCTTCTAAACAAACTCGTACACAGCTGAATTTACATCAGAGCAATTAAAAACATGAAGGTATTTTCTTCATTTTGGGAAAACTTGCACAAAAACTATGAAACTGGCAAGGCCAAACATCTAAAAACAACACGGTTAAAAGATCATTTTATAGGGATGCACGATATAATCGGTCTCCCATCGGTATCGGCCTTAAAACTGAGTATTGGACATCGGCCACCCCACCGATATTTAACCGATATTTAACCGATCTGCCCGCTGTTTCTCAAGTCTAAAATTTAAAAAAAAAAAAAAAAAAAAAAAAAAAAAAACTTCAAAAACTTATTTTTTACAGACTTTGAAACTTCTAAAGACTAGGGGTAGGAAAAAATATCAATACACTGAAATATCGCAATATTTTCATATGCTGATTAGGGATGTAACGATAACCCGTAAAATGGTTAACCATGATAAAATTCCCAACGATAAGTAATACTGTTTCAAATTTTAATTATCGTTAAAACCGTGACTGATTACTGCACTTTGAAAAAGTCCAAGTGGTGCTGCTCATTGGCTGGAAAAGCAGTAGCAATCGCATTTTGCAATGTTTAATTTATGAAAACATGGCGGAAAGAAACAAAGGCACCCACATGGAAAGTTCTCTTGAGATTTTTGCCCCTTTAAAAAGGACAAAGTAGACATTTAGACCCATCTTGGATATTTTTAAAGATGCCTGGGGGGTATTTCTATAATACCACAATAAAAATGATAACCTTGATCATTTTGGTCACAATGACCGTGATAAAAAATTTTCATATCATTACATCCCTAATGCTGATATCATATTGATATTTAAAAACGTGGTATTGATCTATTTTACTAACGAAATCTAGCAATATTTCATCGTTCTGTTACGAAATCTCGCAAGAATTCACAAAAATTTCGCAATATTTTAATATGCTGATATACTAATATTTAAAAACATGATATCGATCTATTTTACTCATGAAATCTCGCGATATTTCATTGTTCTGTTACAAAATCTCCCAAGAATTCACTAAATATCGTGAGATTTAGTAACAGAACGATGAAATCTCATGAGATTTTGTAAGTAAAACTATTTATCAAAGTTACGGATAACAAAACTGCTATTTGCAATGACAACTTATTTTTTTCAGCTTGAATATCGGTATCAATACCAGTTATTGGCCACATGAGTTTTAAAATATCGGCATATCGGATATCAGCCAAAATTCCAATATTGTGCATCCCTATCATTATACATAAAAGCAACATTTACTACGAGTGTTCACTGCTAAATAACAGTACAAAAATAAACATGCAGAACAAAGCTGATGATTTCCCAGCATTCTATGAACGTCAGAATCAAAATCACAGCTCTGGATCCATGACCAACAGGTTTATGGCTGTGATGTTACAGCTGTCTGTTGAGAAACAGCTCATGGAAAACGGCAAATGGTGAATGATGGAAAAAAAAATCTATAAAGGAGAAAAGGCAAACAAAAAAAACACAGGTAAAAAAAATTAACCTCCAGTTTTAAAAGTTCTAATGACTTATTTTAGTTTCACTAGAATTACTGTTTAATTTACCTGTTTGAAAGACAGAAGGGTAAGAGGTAGTGTATGTGCGTGTGTGTGTGTGTGTGTGTGTGTGTGTGTGGGCACGTTTTTGCAACATTGTGGGGACCATGTTCTGGATTTTTACCATCATCGTGGGGACGTCTTGCCCTCATGGGGACATTTTCCCGGTCCCGAAGGGTACGAACCCTGAAGGTCAAGATTAGGTTTTAGAGATTAAGTTAAAATTAGGTTTTGTTTAGGACAAGGGTTAGGTTTTAGGCAATCAGTTATGGGTGTTAGGTTTAGGGGCTAGATATGCATTATGCCAATGGATATACCCCACGGGGATAAAAAAACAAACGTGTGTGTGTATGTGTGTGTGTGTGTGAACGGATCGCTAGATGACAAAGAGGAAGAGGAGGTCGGCTCCTTCACTCACCCTGGGCTGCCAGTTCTCATACTGCTTCTGCAGGTTAGCCCCGATGGTCTCCAGGGCCTTTTGTGGACTCATTGATAGAGGATCTAGCCAGAAAACACAAACACAGCAATCTCACAAAAACAATGCAGAAAAAGTCGCAGCGGAACCAAATTAACTCAGAACTGAAGACCAGTCTTGTAACAAAGACAGACATGACATGAGTACAAAGAATATTAAGTTTATTGTTTCAGCATCAATAGAATTTTGATGAGTATGTAAGCAGCAACTTGGCATACAACAGCGATGAGAGTAAATCAATAAGGCATGACAGACAACTAAATAGAGGTTAAAGATGGGTCAAACTGTTCTCAGCGAGCAGAGAGTATTCATTGACAGGTTTTAGGGATGGACAGATGTGTTTAATGCAGCTGTTTTCTTCTGATGAATGTAGCCTAAAAAGCTGCATCTTATGAATTAAATTACAACCCCAATTCCACAGAAGTTGGTGCATTAATGTAGATAAAAACACAACACAATGATTTGCAAATCCCATGAATCTCAATAGAAAAACAACAAACATTTTACTATTTAATATAAAATATAAGCTCATTTTGAATCTGATGGCAGCAACACATCAAAAAGTATTTGCATAGGGGCAACAAAGGCTGGAAAAGTACCTTGTATAAGGACACGGTCTCATGGGTTTTCTCAAACCAACTAGACTTGAATGATCTGGGTTCTCACTGTGGGGGCCTGACAACTCTGCGCAGTCTTATGGTTTTCTGAAATTTTTTGAGCATGAAACCTCCATCACCATGTCGTGACACAAAAAGACGCAAATAGGAAAACGCGCGCATAAAGGACTCTCGAAAAGAGTCCTTTCGAGTCTTTTCCCGACCCTCCACCCCATACCACCCTTTGTGCCTAACCGTTCTGGATTTTGCAATCGTGCAGCCTCCAACCGATCTGTTCCGTCAACTGTTCCGAAATTTTGCCGCAGTCACATGGCACATAATATACAGCTCTAATCCCTTTTCTAGGCTCGAGAACAGTTTAAATGTGACAAAAATGTCTGTTTGACCTTGCTATAAAGAGGAGATGGAGCATCCAGCTTGTTATCAGTGGACATATGAAAAGTCTGTCCACTTTTTAATGCTGAATCAATGCTGAAAGGTACATGGAGGTTTTAAAGTGACATCTGCGCTCATCCAGACAACATGACTTACAAGTAAGGCCTTGCAGATTTCAGCAAGATGATGCTAAACCACATACTGCAACCATCACATCATGATGGCTTCACAGGAGAAGAGTAGTGCTGAACTGCCCTGCCTGCAATCCAGACCTTTCACCAGTAGAAAATATTTGGAACATCGCAAAAGCAAAAATCCAGCAACAAAGGTCCATGCCTGTTGAGCAGCTAGAATCCTGCATCAGACCAGAATGGGACAATGTTCCTCGCCTAAAACTCCAGCATCTGGTAACCTCACTTTCCAGACATTTACAGACTGGTGTTAAACAAGAGGGGATGCTACACAATGGTAAACATCACCCTGGAACTACTTTTTACAGACATGTTGCTGCAATCAGATTCACAATCAGCTATTATTTTTCATGAAATGGTAAAATGTCTCAGTTTCATCCACTGATTCTTTGTTTATGATATATTGGGAATAAAATATGGATTTCATCCACTGATTCTTTGTTTATGATATATTGGGAATAAAATATGGATTTACAAAATTTGCAAATAATTGCATTTTGTTCTTTTTTACATTTTACGCAGCGTCCCAACTTTTTAAAGATAGGGATTGTGTAACATTTTCTTCCTGGATTTTTTTTTTTACAACTAGAAGATGTTAATTACACATTTTCTTCTACTTGAAAACAAAAAATTATAATTTTTTAATAAATAAATCAAGAAATTCTACAAAGAATTTCAAAGAGAACATGGCACAAAAGTTGTTTTTTTTTCAGGCGAATATAAATGTCCCAGTTTATAAAGGTACTTTTCACACAAACACATCAGATCTACTGAAAAGCAGATGTAAGCTCTATATTTGGCTCAAGCATGCATGAGAGATTAAACACTGCGGTGCTTTTAAGGACGTCGCCTCTGACTTCATCATTTAATATTCCCAAAAGTCATATCAGGAACCACGTGGCAAGTCTGCACTGTGACACTGTCCTCAGGAGCCACAGAGAAAGTTTGTGAAACTTTAAGAGCTGTGCTCTGACTTTGATGTGCTTTCTTGACTTCAGCTAGTCTCATGGGAGCTTAACAATTGTACTAAGGTTCCCAGTCAATGGCGTCGGTTCTTTTGTTTTTTCTTCTGTCATCTTGTGTGGTCCTGGTGGGGGTTCGCTGCGTCAACCTTACGTGAAAGAGGCCTTATGAAATTATCTCCCATGGGAGAAACTAAAATATCCATAAATACTGCAAAGTAGAAACGTAGGCTTTGATGTTTAGTTAAAGTTTGCAGAAGTGCAGCAAAATAATAAACTGCTTCTACTTAATGTCCACACACCATTTCCACATAAGCACATTATGAGTAGAGGCAAGGCTAAATCACAAGTTTGATTAGGATACAGAGTTCAATAAAACTTTATGCACACATTTCCCATATAGATTTAAGTTACTTTTTTTTTTTTCAGCACTGCACATTTCCAGCTGAGGTGACAGTGTTAATCACTGTATCATCTGAGGCATTTCAGCTAATTTGCCATGCTAATTTTGTCCATTAGCATCACAAATTAGCTTCACAAAAGAAGGTCATGAGTTACTCTCTGCTTGTTTGTTTTTAGCGGGATCATTTTAAAAGATGAATATTTTACTGAAAGTGGGACCCGTGGTAACTCAAGTGAATACTTGACTTTTAAGTTAAAAAAAAACATTATCAGGAACTTGGAGGGACATTATCTCAGACAACTATTGTTATTATCCGTGGAGCAACAACATAAAAAGTTTAATAGTTAAATAGAGAAAGACCTGTAAAGGTCGTGTAAATTGTAAAAAAAAAAAAAGACAAGAAAACAGGGCCCCAACACTGTGTCTTGAGGAACCCCTTTGGATGGGTGATGGCATGAAGATGTTTGAGCTGAACAATAAGCACTGACAGTGAGACTAAAAAAACAAAACAAAAAAAAACAGACTATAATGCTGTTATGGGCCTTAATTTTTTATGTATTTAGATGTTTTTATAACAGTAACAGTTGATCAGTATGTCCTATATTGTGCAAGGCTTTTGTGAAGCCAATTTAATAATCTGAATCAGCCTGGAAGACCCACAAAACCCATCCACAGCTATCCCTATAGAGCTCAAAAATCCACAACCATGCAGACAGAACAGAGTGTAAGTATAAATATCATAATTATTAAAAATGCCATCAAAAGGAGGGGCAAAAACACTAGAACAGGAATATAAGCAGAAAGTGGAAATCAAAATGGACCCTTGTTTGAGGAGCTGCAGGGAAATTTGCTACTTTCCAAATGTCCACAATGCCTCATGCTGAAGTGGAAGCTTTAGATTGATAAATATGGATGCATGTAAAGCAAACAGGTCTATCAGGCAGACTGATTTTTCGGCCATTTCATTTTTACACATTAAAAGTTGACAGAGTACAACACAGAAAAAAAGAACTAAGATCCATCAATGAAATTAACTTGACTTGATTCTCTGATTTGTTTGAGTGCAAATCGGTTTTATATTCATGCTTATTCTGTGTGTGGATCTACTCACCTATCCAGCACTCCAGTCGGGCACATGGGGAGGTCTTGACTACATCCGGAGGATCTACTCCCACATTGAGGCACAACACCAGAGCTACACTCACAGTCTTCATCTAGAGGAGGACAAAGAACAAAACATTATCCTCACATTTTATCAACAATGCTAACAAAAACGCACTACTTCATTCATGGAAGAAAACATGTTACTATCCAAATTTGTCTTGGGACTTTTTCCAGTAAACCACATTCTGCTACTGCTGGTCACTGATGCTCTGCTGAAGGTCAAGTGTCTTGTCAAGGGAAAACTCAGTAATTACACAGAGAGAGAGAAGATGTTGGCTTCCACATGCTGCACATCTGATGCAGAGATCCCAGAGCAACCAACATTAACACTAGTTCAGCTCCATGGAGAAATTAAAGCTGGAATTATTGCTCAGATCACGCAGCAGATTAATACTGTATGTCTCATTGCATGCCTCTAGTCTTTTCAATGCAAGGCCAACCGAGACCCATAAGTGTCAAAATATACAAGTAGAATAACTGCTGAAGACTGACATCCGCTCAGGTTAGCATCATCAGCATGAAAACACACAGAGGCAGGAGATGAGCAACAAGAATAACAGGCCAGTGAAACAGAGAGAGCATCGATCTGAATTATGTGGCAAGTCCTGACAAACAAACAAGGCTGATAAGGCGGCACAGGCAACTGCAGTGCAATTAAACATGGAACTATCAGTAAGTCATCATTGCTTCTTTCCCATCACAGCCATCAAGCCTTCGAACATTGTTGCTCCATCCTGTAGCTTTGATGAGCTTCAATTCACAGGATGGAGCAACCAGTTTCATTAACTTTAACCACAGATATGAACCATTTCTGCAGATGAATGAGAGTAAGATGTGAACCTTATCAGTCCAGGATTTCCCCACAGATAGAAAATACTTGGGCATATAGCTGAGAAAAATTAGGCATGCACGATAATTATCGGGCCGATAACAGGAAATTATGACATAATTCCGAAAAGGCCAATATCATGACGGCTGACCCCAATAACTTATTTCCCATAAAGTAGGGATTTTTAAGGTTGGACATGCAGAAGTAGAAAATCTCACTTTTAAGTTTTTCTCGCTGAGATATTGCAATTGGGGAAAGAAAGCTGCTGTTTCACAGGGAATATCCCAAGCTGCTTCCAAACCACTTTTCCCATCTTATTTTACAACACGAGTTACCCCATACAGTTAAAATTTTTGATTTGGTATAATTAGATATGTTTGTGTGTTATTGGTATTGGTAATCGGTATCGGCCTTTAGGAACTGAAATTTATCGGTTATTGCTTTCACAAAATGGTTATTGTGCATCCCTACGAAAAATGATCAGCAAAGTCTTAAATTCAGACCACAAACTTGCTCTGACTTTTTAAAACAGCCTCGCCCTGCTGAACATGCGGATTTTAATGATGCTAGCAAAAGCTGAGCAGCTAAAATCAAAGCTAGTGCAACCAAACAGCCATCAAACTCCCCTTTATAAACAAAGTAGCACGAAGTAACCTCCTGACCTTAGAAATGTGTTTTTGAATCGTTTAGACGTGACAGTGGCATTTATTATTTGAGCTGTCATGACCCAGCAGCGTACTGAGG
Source organism: Atherinomorus stipes (assembly GCA_023101725.1). Taxonomy (NCBI): domain Eukaryota; kingdom Metazoa; phylum Chordata; class Actinopteri; order Atheriniformes; family Atherinidae; genus Atherinomorus; species Atherinomorus stipes. Next base: position 1,827,839 of record JALJCO010010956.1, read on the forward strand.
CTGAGACACCTCACTTCACAACATCTTGCAGCTGAGTTCATGGTGAGTAAAAACTATTTTTTGCTGTTTTCCTGTCTCTGCCTTTGGTCTTCAGTAAATTCAAACAGGATAGATAAGCTACAGCTGAGGTGATCAACATATATGCTGTGTTTCTCTGTGAAAAATTATTTGAATTTGAACATGAAGTAAATTTTTGTAAAAAACATTTCTGCTGTCATGTCTCAGTCAAGTCAGAACAGAGGATGGATCCTTTGTGTGACTCCCAGTTTCTAAGAAAACCATCATCTCAGAGATCCGCTGCAAGTAATCAACAAGCTTCATCTTTGAACCTGGTGTAAGTAAACTAAATATTAGCACTGATTTAAGTTTGGGCCTTTTATGCACACATACACACACAAAAAAAAAAAAACCTAAATTCAACACAATACAATGTAAGTTTTTGATACAAAACTTTTTTTTTTTTTTTTACTAAAAACAAACTGTATTGTACAAATATCCATATAATTAATTTTCTTGATGAATAAAACTTAATTTTAATTACAACAAAATTTGCAGAAAGCAGAGCCAAATTAATCAGCTGGAGCTTAAACTCAAACACTGCATATGTGCACATCTGTATCACATCCTCTAATCAGACTCATTTTTTGCTTATTTTGTTGAGTTATTTGTTACATGGTAAAAAAGATTCCATAAATTCTCTCTTTTTTTTCTTCCCAGAGACAGAACTCGCTGCCGACCGTAGATGATGTTGCAGACAGAAGAGAATCATTGTGTCATCTGTGATGATAAAAGACGCCTACCACCATCTTCATTACAGCCATCAAGCTCTGTGCTGCTAGTTTCTGAATGCCAATTTAAAGTAGGCTTACGTTTCCTTAACTGAAAGTCAAAACTTATATGAACTTAATTAAAAGCCATTCAGCAGTGTTGCGGTGCTACTTACAGTCAATGTCATTTACGCCTGTCGAATCATCAAGCAAGAACTTATGAAACATGTCAGTCTCAACAGAGCTATTCAATGCAAACCTTTTCATGCACACCAAAAGCCTGACTGCTCCACTGTCTTTGAGCCTTGCAGCTCTTGTTGTAAGTTGCATAAAGGCGGATGCACTGCTGAGCAGACAGTGGATGTAGAGCTGAAGCGGAGTCTGTGTATAATGAAGAGAAGGCACTGTTCAAAACACCAAAGCTGCTGACACTCCACCGAGTCCCACACAGTCTAAAACAGAGCCAATACTCCGAGACAAACTTCACTGGAAGACCATCAAGCTGCCAGAGGATTTGAGAAAACAAGAGTTAAACTGGTTGAAATAAGAAGTTTGATTTCTTACTCAAAAACTTTTCCATCTCTGATATGCACTCAGCAGGACAGCTGTTTGCTGCTTGACCTGAGCCAAAGAGTCTAGATGAATAAAACCCACATGGTGTTTACTCTGAGACACACAGCACTTAAACCTCACGAGCGTCTGCTTGTTTAGCTCGGTTAGCCATGAGCAGGGAGCCCTCAGCCTCGTCTTTCAGCATGTTGGATGCAGAAACCACATTTTAATAACATTCTGCTAGTATTTGGTGTAATCTCACCAACAAAAAGGTAGAAAATGACAAATAATAATGACCACAAACGACCTCAGTCACCAATATCTTCTTATGATTCTTAAGTTGTAGTTAAGCCATCTTTTTTTTTTTTTTTTAGCAAAAACCTCCATCAGATTCATGGACATGTTTGTATACCACAAATTTCTAGGGATGCACGATATAATTGGCCTTAAAATTGAGTATTGGACATCGGCCAACCCACCGATATTTAACTAATATTAACTGATCAGCCCGCTGTTTCTACAGTCTAAAAAACCCCCCCAAAACTACGACTTCTTTTTCTTCTTCAAAAACTTCTTTCTTACAGACTTTAAAACTTCTAAAGACTAGGGGTGGGAAAATATTGATCCACTGAAATATCGCAAGATTTTCATATGCTGATATATTGACATTTAAAAATGTGGTATTGACATATTTTACTAACGAAATCTTGGGATATTTCATTGTTCTGTCACAAAATCTCGTGAGAATTCACAAAAATTTTGCTCTATTTTCATATGCCAATATCGTATTGACATTTAAAAACACTGTATCGATCCATTTAACCAACTAAATCTTGTGATATTTCATCGTTCCGTTTTGAAATCTTGTGAGAATTCAAGAATTATCGTGAGATTTTGTAACAGGACGATGAAATCTCGCAAGATTTTATAAATAAAATAGATCGATACCACGTTTTTAAATATTGATTTGACATTGCCATATACTAGAAAGCTAAGGTGTTCTGAGTGTTTGTTAAAGCAACCTTTACCGATCTTGCATTTCAGAAAGCACAGCAAGATAATTTGAATATAAACAGTCCCGCCTCACTCCTAAGACACACCCCTTCATTCCCTCCACCTCCCAATGCAGAATCAAAGGTCTGACAGGCAGGTCCGTTGGACAATCCTAGAGGTGCACCCCACTTCAAGGATTGGTTGGAGTTTTCATTGAATATTTAGAGATTGGAATAATATTTTATTTTGATTAATGGTGGGTCTGTCTTGTATTTTAGAGTTCCATTACCTCATTCATAGCATTTTACCCTGTTAGAAAAATAGTGTAAGAATGCAACATCGGTAGGGGTTGCTTTAAATGAAGATTGTTTTCTTAATTTGGCATGAAATTATATTTCAGGTTAAATATACATGTTATAACAGGATATATATATATTTCTGTGTAAACACAGAGCAAGCGAAACATTCCTGGCGGCATCCTTATTGGTTTTACGACTTTAACAACAAGAGGGATGTACTAGGGATGCACGAAATAATTGGCCCCCTTTTGGTATGGGCCTATATCAGCCTTAAAACTGAGTATCAGACATCGGCCACCCCACTGATATTTAACCTAACCGCCCGCTGTTTCTAAAGTCTAAAAAAAAAAAAAAAGACTTCTTCAAAAACTTCGTTTTTACAGACTTTTACATTTCTAACAACTAGGGGTGGGAAAAAATATCGATACACTGAAGTATCGCAATATTTTCATATGCTGATATATTGACATTTAAAAACATGGTGTCAATCTATTTTACTAACGAAATCTTGCGACATCTCATCATTCTGTTACGAAATATCATGACAAGTCACAAAAATTTTACGATATTTTCATATGCTGATATCACTGACATTTAAAAATGTGGTATTTTACTATTTTTAAAAATTTTATTTTTAAAAATCTTATTTATCATATTATAATTATATTTATTTTATTTTTATTTTTTTTTTTTTTTTATTATTGTATTTTTTAAATGCTATTTTACTAGCAAAATCTCGTGATATTTTCATCGTTCTGTGACAAAATCTAACGAGAATTCCGCAAAATATGAGATTTTGTAGCAGAACAGATGAAATCTTGCGAGATTTTTTAAGCAAAATAGATAGATACCGTGTTTTTAAATAGCGATTTGATGTTGGCATATGAAAATATCTCGATATTTTTCCCACCCCTATTTTTCAAAGTGTCTGAAACAGATAACAAAACTGCTATTTGCAATGCCTGCTTATTTTTTTCAGCTTTAATATCGGAATCAATATCAGCCAGTTTTAAAAGATTGGCATATCGGATATCAGCCTAAATTCCAATATCGTGCATCCCTAGTATGTACGTATGTACAGCATGTATAACTCATATGACGTAATTCCCAGATCTGGCCTCTGAGTCAAATCGAATGCAACATAAATGTACAGGCAGATCCAAAAAACATGGCAGTTTTCAAACACCTGGATTTTCCACCTCTGGTTATAAATGATAAAATCATATAAAAGCAGCTTTATGTACAAACGAGTCGTTGATTCCTCATTACTCCTGAACTTGGACAGCAGCCTGCAGTCTGGTCTCATGAACTTGTCAAGGCAAACATCCTCGTAGGAAAGTGCTACACCATAGAATAAATGTTCATCTCTCTTTACACTCTGTAACTCAAACAGATGCTAAATGTGTTGGACACAGAAGTAGGTGATTTATTTTACAAACTGTCTAAGATGTGGTGCACTGATGGAGCAAGTAGATCCATTGGAGATAAAACCTCCTGGTGAGTCTCAAGGCTAATCAGTGGTGTTATTAAACACCACTATTTACCCCTGATGTAAATAGTTATAACAATTAACATTTATTAATTAACAGTTATTAATGGCCACATTCAGCAGGTTGAACTGGGAGTTGCAGGTGAGTTGGATATGTATGGAGCTGTGGTTGAGGAAATAATCGTGCTTTAATGTGCATGTGTGTGCACCAGTGGTTTTAGGAGGATCAGCAATGGCATTACATCCCATCATGACTGCAACTTATTCCTAATATATTGCTATTTATCCTGAAATTAAACACTTGAGAAATGACCAAAAGTTATTTTAAAACTCAAAAAAACATTTCAGTCGTTTTGTTACTATGTTTAAATGAAATAAACAGAAAACAACAAACGCCAACTTTGTTTCTAACATGTCAGCAGTCAAATTGTTCGAAAGATCTAAATATTCTTTGGATAAAAACAAGTCCCAGATGTGAAGATTTTCATGAGTGGTGCGGATTTGTTGGTGAGGATGGTCCATGCGTGAGGCCCAGTGACTCCCAGGGAACTAAATTACTACTGTAAATGTGAAGCTTGTTTCTTTAAGCCGCCTGCGTGACCATCTGATAACTTGTTCACACGTAACACTGACATATAGGTCATGAAAACACTACCAAGTGACCTTTTGCAGGTAGTGTTAGTTTAATGTAGACCCACAGAGCGCCTGCCGTGGGTTATGTGACACCCCGGGGCTGAGCAGGGGGCTGCTGTTCAGAAACTAATTAATGCACCCTGTGTTTTCCCACCAGCTGTGTAAAAGGTCAGTGTGCTAGTGGGACTCAGCAGGACCAGAGTTGACATGCATCCTTGCACCCACAGGTACACTACATCACATCACTTCATTCATTTCCACCTCATCTGCTCATACCACGTCTTTTTTCTGCCTGTAACGCATACATCATCAACAAATCCTCATTAACAGGAACTAAAACGTGGCATTAAGGTTTTTTCTACAGTTATACAGCTGTATTCACTCGATGCCAATTACCATGAAAAACTCAGATCTATCCAGATGTTAGACTTTATCTGTCAGCTGATTTAGTTTGCCAACATAGAATCAATGAAAATGCAAACAAGTTGTTAATCAAAAATAGTGCTCCTTCATAAAGGTCAATAAACAGCGTAGCACGTGGATATTTGTGAAGTTGCGCCAAACATAATATGTTGAACTTATATACTTCACGCTAGATGTTCATGTTTTATTTCAATTTCAATGATCCTTTTAAACATTAACTGTGATGATCTGTTTGAATTCATGTTAGTTTAGAAGCGCTTTAGTCCATTTACTGATTAGGGTACAAAGATAAAAAAAAAAAAAATTCACGTTTCGGTTCTGTTCAATACTTCAGTGTCACGGTTTAATATTTTCAATTAAAAAAAAAAAAAAAAAAAAAAAAAAAAAAAAAAAAGTGTCTTTTTTTTAACCAAATGTCCTTTTGTGGCAGTATTTCACACCAGATTCTCCCACCAGCAACACTGCAATTATAAATGGGTCAGTGACAAATACAGCATCCAAAAAGACATTTTTAAAAAGTTTTCTCAAATGGATGGAAACTAAGCATATTTTTGAGTCTGGAGCAATGTGTTAGTAACAGTCATGTTTGTTAAATTACATTTCAAAGTGTCAATTTTTTTTATTTTTTTTTTACTGTATTTCCATTTTCTGTGAATAAAAAATATCAGGTGGCGCAACCAGTTATCTACAATATATAATATGTATTTTCTTAAAGGAGTGATGACATAGCAGTTAAAAACTAGTTTATGTTGTTGGCATTACTGCATATGTAAATACTCCAAAGAAAAAAACTGCATTTTTTTACAGCGGAGTATTGTTTTGAAACGCCAGACCTCACTTCCTCAGTAATACAGTTGGGTCTGGTGATGATATGGAGCTTTACCCGGAGACCACGTTGACTTCATTTTGATTGGCTACACCTTATTTGGCCATGACCTTATTTGGAGAATCTAGGTCAAGCTGCGGTCGGAGTTTGCTAAAGGCTAACTGCTAGCAACATGGGCACTTCAGACAGTGTGAGCTACGTTTATCAGACAAGACAGCATTTAGAAAATAAATAAATTTACAGGTAATGACAAGGTTGTGGCCCCCTCCCTCAGTGTTACTGCAGAAGTTTTCTTTTAAATCCATTTGTTTGAAAATCCAGACCTGACTGCACAGAAGTTACTACTAGCTCCATACACGAAGCTGAATCAGACAGGGAGGGGGAGGGGGGAGCGGACGGTGCATAAACCGTTAGGAGAGAGAGAGAGGGGGGGCTGTTTACTTGATAGTGTGCTCTTATTGGAGCAATTAAATTACGTAGAATGATAGAACTACGTAGAATGATAGCCCGCTGTCTGATTCAACTGTTTCTGAGCAGAGAGACAAAGCTGACAGACCATAAACAGGAACTTTGATTCTCACTCTGGACATTCACATGGCCTCATCAGTGCACAATAGATCATATTATACACCCAAAACCCCAGAAAAGTGAAATTTGATGTCATGGCACCTTTAAGATTTATCCTATGTCAAATCTTGGCAAGTATCTACTTGGACACTACATTAGCTCTTTACTTTACATTAGCTTTCGTATTCGCTAGCTTGTCAATACATATATGTTTAAACTAAATTAAATAGTTTTATAATAAAAAAACATATTCATAGTTTTACATTGGTTGTACCACCTGACATTGAAAGTGTACAAGTCTACCTATGAGTTTGAGAAAAGCTAAATTTGTCCATACTTGATAGAGAATAACAAACCTTTTCACTTTTCAAGTCTATTTGGGATCCTCTGGCTGCAGCAAAATCATGTTTGCCGTTACTACCTCTTTACAATTAAAGTCATGTTCCTACGGTTGAGCCACATTTAAGGACATACAAATTTTTGGACACAAGTTTTTAAATGATCTCAAAAAATTTAAACTATTTCTCTTTATAAAGGTTGGCTTATTTGAAAGATTCTCAACATAAAATTATGCCAATAGGTTTTATTTTTAATTTATTATAATTAAAACACCATATTAAAAGGTTTTCTTAGTATGTTTATTTGCATGTGCATGGCACCACCTGACATTTTAGGGAGTTTTTGTGATGTCAAACATAAAAAAAGATTATTATTGGAATGTGCTGAAAATGTATGAAACTAGAAAATTTTTATAGAATAAAATGATGCATGTAATGGATTTATCAGATTATTTTAAAAAGCAATGATACACTCGGACACAAAATATGCACGTCATGTCAATGACCCAAATAAATGGCTTCAATCTGTTGTATTCATTCATGTTTTACATGTTTGATCTGAGCCAGGCCTTACCACAATGATAATCATATCACAGTCATGCAGGTGTAATAGCCTGTGTGGCCGATACCCACAGCACAAGTACCTGAATCGTATCGGGAGGGAAAAATGGTATTAGAACATCTCTATCCTGCACATACAGAGTCCCATGCAGAAGCCTCCTCATCTGTCACATTTGAGTTCCAATCCACAAAACAGATCTCAACAAAGTTCATTCATAGATGCAAAAGCTACCGAAATCATCCGCCTTTGGTGCAGCACAGGGCGGCCAAAGACAGGTTTATCCTCATGAACCTGTATACAGCATAAGAGTTGATCAAATAACTGATCTAATTTTTGTCAGTGTGGATGAAGATAATGGACTGAATTATCAAACAGCATAGTTCAAACAACCCATTAAAAAAAGATAAAAAGAAAATCCAACAAGATAGTACTCAGAGAAACGAACAGGCTATATGCAGACATATCTTTGAATCCAAAGATGACTAAAGAGTTTGTTTGTTCTGTTTTTATACATACACACTAGAAAAAGCAGGAAAATATACCAGGGCTTCTTCTGCTGCCAGATCTTAAACTCAGTGAGGTTTCATGGGATGCACTTTAAAGATTTTCACTTCCTTCAGCCTTCAAAGAACTGGAGGCTTTCCTTCAAGAACCATCTCATGTCCCCCGACACACAGCTCTGGACCTAAATGATGGAAAAGTCGATGAGAAGTCACGCTGTTTGGAAGGCAGAGGATGGCCACTGTGTATTATCTGCTAAGTACTAGAGGTTTTTTCCTTTAATGTGATTCCAGACTCCGTCTCTCTCTTTCAAAGAAAGGTAAGATGCAGCTACATCCTGTGTTGACAGAGCATATTGTTGCCAGTAATTGTGTTTTGCGGGCAGCTCAAAGCGCACAAGAATCTGACTGAACTCCTTACGCAATACACAAAAGCATCTCCCATAAGAATAAAAGCACAGTTTACACATGGATAAGGAGTCACTACCACAACAGGGTGATTTATTTGCTAATATGAAAGTAAATGCACCTGTTCTGTCAGCACAACAAGACATCCACAGGAACACCCTGAAAAACGTTGCAGATTCAAACAGGAAGAACAAGATCAGGTTTGCCCTTTAAGAAACATGTGAGATGGCAGCACACTTGGAAGAAACACCACAGCGAAGTCTGTGGGAAGAGTAAAGCTAAAATGTCACGGAAAACTTCAGAAAAATTAAGGTTATTCTAATTTTCTGTAACATGGACAAACAATCTTTACTCACAGCAAGAAAAATGCAGATTTTAGTTAATAGTTAAGTTCTTGAAGACAATACACCACCATGAGATCATACCGGTGTTAATCATGATTACAAGAAAGTGACTCAGGACAGCAAGACAATTAAAATCCTATTAAAAACAGCCCCGACTATATTATTTTTTTTCCATCCAGCGTCTGACGTAGGTAATTTATAACATCTGATGCTCATTTACATGACAATAATGCAGACAAATGTGGGATGCTTTGCAGTGCAACATGGCATTTCAGTATGACAGCAAACAGATGTGCTCCACATTATTCTCACTGATTTATCTGCTTGTTTATTCTACCATTACTTCACGTACACATGACAATCCTCTTAAAATGTCCAGGGGTGTGATCAGGTTACATGAAACACAGCAGATCCAGCCCCAATATAAGCAATGCATGGACAGACAGGGGAAGTGAGAGGTGGGGCATTTTATTGTCCCAGGATGGTGAAAATGGAAACACTGATGTTCTTTGAGAACTTCAAAGATTAAGCTGAATCTGCCGTCATTGCAGGAATTTCTGAGTCGCATTACAGCTTGAAATGGATCCAATTTTCTTTGTAGGTTTTATTGACTTTCTTTTATAACAGGAGCAAGCCTTGAGCACCAGAATAATACTGGCCCAGGTCTACCACACCAGGCAGGATCTCAGATGCATTTAGTGCAAAGAGGTCTCACAGCAGGGTGCAAGATACTGGCAGGAAAAGAATACATGGAACGCCACAACCAAGTAGCAGACAGAGTGTACAGAAATGTGTCAGGATATGGACTGGGGACACCTTGGTCACAATGGAAAACCCCTCCCAAGGTGGAGGGAAATGAGAGAGCTAGATCCTGTTGGACTTCCAGATACAAGGTATGACCAACCATCTGGACACTGTGATCATGGATAAGCAGCAGAAGAAAGCCGTTGTGATGGATGTAGTCATGATGCCCAACAATAGTAGTATCCGGAAAAAGGAACCTGGGAAACTGGAGAGATACCAAAGACTCAAGGAAGAGGTGGAGAAAACCTGGAAGGTGAAGGCAACAGAAGTAATCATGGTTATCGGAGCACCCTATCCTGGAGAAGATACCTGTAGAAACATCATACATCAAGCTTCCAGAACTTAAGAATCATTAATAAAAAAATAAATAACAATGAAGTCAAAGAAAAAGTACAGCTGGAGATAAAAAGGTTTTAAATGGGATGAGAAATCGCTGATGCTCAGAGAAAACAGAGGTTTCCTGCTGTGAAGCATCTTTTGACCTAGAACAACGAGGTGACGGGATGATGAGTTGCTTTGGTTGGTAAATATGCTTTTCAGAAACAATCTGAAGAGAAAGCCTAAATATAATTAGATATTAAGATGGATATACTGGACCTGATGACTTTCCAATAATCCTGTGAAACCTTCCTCTATGCAGGAGAAAAGACGGATTAATAAAAGGAGCAAGTGTTATTCTAGTACTGAAATAAAAGAAAAGTGGTGGAACAGAATGAGAAATAGAGAGAAAGAGATTAATTGTACATACATCCATCTCAGTGTGTGTGCAGGGTTTCCAGATTCGGCCTATGCATTAAACTGGATGCCATCCTCCTCTCATTAATAACTGCACAGGACTCCAGGGGTTTTCCAGCCGTTTTCCCTCTGCGCCCTTTCAAGACTTCCATTCAGCCCTCAGCACTGCTTGCTGTGTTGATCAATGGCTCTGATTAATCCATTTGTGAGGTGGGCAATAAATGAAGGTTATTAAAATAGTGACGAGCATCGATCTTCTTCTGGCATTCTTTTGCTGGCTTGCGGCAACAGGTCAAAACACTGGACTTGTAAGCGAAAAAATCCATTTAAAAACAGCCAAATTCAGTTATGCATCTGATCCACTGTGGAAATTCAACAAAGGTGTTATGGGTCTACGACAGGGAGCATGGGGCAAATGGATTAAAAAAATGCTAAAAAGGCAGAGGGAGAGGAAAACGTGCATTTATAAATTCTACAGCGAGCACTCAGCAAGAAAATGAAAATGGCATTACATTAATCAATATAATATACACAGAAAAATAAATACAGAAGTCAGGTTGTCAATAAAATGAATCATGAATACCGTCATATGTATGTGTGGAACTAATATGGTGAGATCTACAAAAAAATGAATACAAGTTTCCACCTACAACTTCAGTTTTACATAAGGACGTCAATGATTACCGATTTTCTCTATATGATTACTTTCAAAGAAATAATCAGGATTTAAGATGATAACAATAAATTATTTCCCAACACTACGTGTAAAATTAGGGATGCAAGATATAATCGGCCCCCTATCGGTATCGGCCTATATCGGCCTTAAAAGTGAGTATCTGACATCAGCCACCCACCGATATTTAACCAATCAGGACGCTGTTTCTAAAGTTAAAAATTTTTTTTTAAAAAACTTTCTTTTTCTTTTTCAAAACCTTCTTTTTACAGACTTTAAAACTTCTAAAGACTGGGGGTGGGAAAAAAATATCTATACACTGAAATATATACTAAAATATTTTCATATGCTGATGTCATATGGACAATTAAAAACACAGTATTCTATTTTACTAATGAAATCTAGCAATATTTCATGGGTCCATTACAAAGGCTCGCGAGAATTCATGAATATTTTGCGATATTTTCACATGCTGATATCATATTGACATTTAAAAACACGGTATCAATCTATTTTCCTAACTAAATCTGGGGATATTTCATTGTTCTGTTACAAAATCTTGTGAGAATTCATGAAATATTGGGAGATTTTGTAACAGAACAATGAAATCTTGCAAGATTTTGTAAGTAAAATAGATCAATACTGCGATTTTAAAGGGACTAGAGGCAGGAGTTAAAAAAAACAAACAAACATGCATGTCCATTTTTTTTTAATACTAATGGGTGATGAAGCGCTAAATACCAAAAATAACGTTTCCACACACGTTTCTCTCCGTTGCCTTGAACAGGCTGTGTGCTGCAAAATGCGCTGCAATTTGGTGTCCAAATTTCCCACGCTGCCCTGCGGACATGACGTCAAATGACGCTACATCCGCAGTTTTGATACAGGAAGAAGACGGTCGCAGTAAATTCAAACACTGTAAGCGATAGTTATGGATTTTTCTGCCGTCAGCAAACAATCCAGATCAACTGAAAGACACTAAAAAGTGTAACTATGAAGAAAAATGTGAGTAAACAACATTATAGCTTCAGTTTGTGCACGCTCCCGTGACGGCTTGGCTTGTGGCTACAGTTACCTGAAGCGCCAGTCGCAAGTTTCGTTTCTTAATCTTGCCTCAAGTCTCTTTAAATATCAATTTGATATCGGCATATGAAAATATTGCGATATTTCAGTGTATTGATATTTTTCCCACCCCTATTTATCAAAGTGTCGGAAACTGATAACAAAACTGCTATTTGAAATAACTGCTTATTTTTTTTTCAGTTTGAATATAGGAATCGATATCGGTTATCGGCCACATGAGTTTTAAAATATCGTCATATCGGATATCGGCCAAAATTCCAGTATTGTCCTTCCCTATGTAAAATCACATGAACACATCCTAAACGTCTTTAAATTATGATTGAGGCCTCATTAACTCATGCATTAATGCCAAAGAGATTGATCTGCGGAAATAAAAGATTTTCTTTTTCTTCAGAATTACCTCAAACAACAAAGTTATTGCTTGTGCCATATTGAAAATCTAAATTTGAAATAATTTCTGCGAGTGTACTCTGTTTTCCAGTTCCAGATACCGTGATGACCTCGTTCCTGATTTTGTGATCTGTTAGTTGTAATAAACGTGTAAATGATCAAGTGAAACAAAATGTTACTGAAACCTTATTCTTATTCACTTATTCTTCCTAAAGAAATCGAATTTCTTGTTGTTCATAATTTGTTTTCTAAAAGAATATTTCAAGTAAACATCTTGATTAATGTACTTATTTGCACTAAACAGGGAAAAGTGGTAGTTTTCATTACGAATGGGTAATTGTGCCGTTATGTTACTGATCTGGCACACCTGAGATCAAATTGCTCTTTATGTGGCCCTGAACTAAAATACATTAGAGAACCCTGCTCTTAAAAAAAAAAGGTTTTTCAGGAAAAAAATCAGTGGAAATGTTAGTGTGATGAAGATTAATTCTAGTTACCAAAAAATATCAGAAAACCATGCAAAACTGAAATTGTCAGCTCTGAAAATCTTTTATGGTTACATAAAACGGTGGTGCAGCAGTTTCATGAAAAAAAAAAAAAAAAAAAAAACTGAAGATTTTGTGAACTTTTCTCAAGACCAAAATCTCAGGTTGTTACATGCAGCTGCTGCTTGTAAAATCTTTCACGTCACCCACAAGACAAGAGTTGCTAATTACTGTTTACCTTCATGCCCAGTGAAACCATCAGCATCATTACTGCAGTAATCGTAGCAATGCAGAGAGGCAATGAAAAATGATGCAAGCTAAGGTCATGTATAAAAAAAATTCCTGGGAAGGGGAAAAAATTCCATGAAAGTATAAAATATAAATGCCTTAGAAGCATGCATAATTTAAGTCCCTTCAAAGCCAGTGTGAGAGCAGCATTCAGGATCCTGCTCAATGACACTTCAGCCGGCTGGGAACTTGCTTTGATCTGTCGCTCTCAGGGAAAATCCAAAAGACTCACTACTGTGCTGTTGCTGCAGCAGCTCAACACCAATATAAAATCACTAGTATATCATTATTTTCACTACAATGCAAATACTTTGTGCTCCCATGGCTCCGTGACTGGAAGTCCATATGCTGCCTAATGAACTACACACACTGATTGAATTCAACTAATGACACAACACAGACCACCAGCCTTACCTCCACATTATTAGAGGGTTTATAACTTATTGATTTCATTATTCTGCAGCTGAGAAACACACCAGGCAACATGTGTGAAAACAAGCACAGAGGGAGGTCAGAAAAATTTAAACACATCTTGTGTGTGTATGCAACAACTGCTCATTGAGGTGAAAGTTTCATATCATCCAGCAACAGCTGGAAGTTGAATTGAAGTTCCACATGATGCATTCACAGACCATTTCTATTAACTGTCAATACAGATAAATATCCAACTAACTAATTATGTATGTATGTGTATATATATATATATATATATATATATATATATATATATATATATATATATACACTGTACATATGGGGTATATCGTCTGGATGATAGAAAATCTCTGTCATTTCATATAAAGCTTTACGTTTACGCTGCAATAGGCGCTTTGCTGCAGTGTTTTACATGAAGATGCACTGTGTGCAAACATGGAGGGAGACGGTGGCGGACACATTCAGACGAGAGTAATTGATGACCAGCCAACCCAAACTGTGATGCTTGTACCTAAAAGAGGGACAACTTCTGTTGCATGGATGTGGTTTGGATATAAAAGCACAGACGACCATTGATTGTAAGTATGCTGGCTCAAAGGCGTCCCAAGCCAGCATTGTGGAATACTGTACCCACAATTGTTGTTAAAATTTTCTTTCGACAAACTGTCTGAGATAAAGGAATTACCATAATTCCAGTAAAATGTCCAACATTCATGATATAAAAGGGATGCAAAATATAATCAGCCCCCTATCAGCCCGCTGTTTCTAAAGTGTAAAAAACAAAAAACGTCTTCTTCAAAAACTTTTTTTTCTTACAGACTGTAAAACTTCTAGAGACTAGGGGTGGGAAAAAACATCAATACACTAAATATCATGATATTTTCATATGCTGATATCATATTGACATTTAAAAACAGGATAATCTATTTTACTAATGAAATCTTGCGATATTTCATCGTTCCGTCACGAAATATCGCGAGAATTCAAAAAAATTTCGCAATATTTTCAAATGCTGATATCATATTGACATTTAAAAGCCAGTATTGATCTATTTCACTACCAAAATCTCGCAATATTTCATCGTTGTTACAAATCGTGAGAATTCATGAAATATCGTGAGATTTTGTGACAGAACGATGAAATCTCGCGAGATTTTATAAGTAAAATAGATTGATACAGCGTTTTTAAATATCGATTTGATATCAGCATATGAATATATCGCGATATTTCAGCGTATTGATATTTTTTCCCACCCCTATTTTTTAAAGTGTCTGAAACAGATAACCAAACTGCAATTTGAAATGCCTGCTTATTTTTTTCAGCTTTAATGTCAGTGTCAATATCGGTTATCGCCACATGAGCTTTAAAATATTGGCATATTGGATATTGGCCAAAATTCCGATATCGTGCATCCCTATGATCTAAAATCAGTGAGGTATAAACATAAACACAACACACACACACACATTTTTGGTACATGACGCTCAGACCTGTGGAGAATCACTACAAACCCAATCTGACTCATCAACTCTGACTGCAGATCTGAAGCTCGGTAAAGGGAAAACAGTACTTCCACTAATAAACTCTGCAAGCTGCAAACAACAATACAAACAAAATCAATTCTCTGTCCTAGAAATCTTTCTGATAAGCAATGACATATTAATCTTTGAATCCAGCTGTCGTCTGATCTTTGACTTGACTTTACAACACAGCACATCAGAAAGCTGTTGTCATGATTCCAGTCGGCAGGTGCAGCGACCGTGCACACAAACATGTTTCAGTACAAATGGCGCCACACAAACAGCTGAGTACAACAGCAAGTATTCAATTCGATAGCTGCCATCAGCCCAACAGGGGAATAAACACAACACTGACCGATGGCCCAAGTAATTGTGCAGCCTCCCCCTCCTCTGTGTGTTTTTGAAACCTCAGATCTCCCATAGTGGTGAACACCATTTAAAAACCCTTACGATGTTGCATTCTTACACTATTTTTTTTAAAGGGAAAATGTATGAAGAGGGATGGAAATCAGAAAAAAAAATACAACACAATAAAAAAAAAAAAAAAATAATATAAATATTAAATATCATAAACACAAAAGGAGGGGGGACAGGAGCAAAGACGCTGGAGACCTTTAAGGAGGGAGAGGGGGAGAGGGGGGGGGGAGGAGGGAGGGGGGATAGTTAATAAAAAAATAATCTTGTGTGATAGAAAAGGAAGAAGGGTAAAGCTTTAAGGTCTACCCGTAAGCCTGCTGCTGCTCTCACCAGGCTTAACTTCTGCATATCAACTAACTCGATATCCAGATGGCTGCAGGTATCATCTTAAATCAGTCACAGCACAAGTAAACTTTGCATATTCTATCAACAAGTGAAATTACGCAGTTTATCAGATTAGAACACACTATTTTTCAAATTGGGTACACGTACACTTCAAGGTATTCTGAGCGACTCCAGGACTGCTGGAAAAAACTGATCTCTCTTTTATATCTAAATCAAAATTTAAAAGCTGGTCCAGGAAAGATGAACATTCTTCCAGGTTGACGAACCCAGATCTGCTGAATGAAAACAACCTGAGCAAAGAAAAATGTTACAGTCGATTTAGCATGAATTTCTGACAGGAACACCAATTCCAGTCAGTCTTTAGTACCTCTTTTAAATCAACAGCAGCCTCACATTTAACGATGTCTTCAATCCCCTGCAGCTCGACACCTCAACGGTCTCTGCAGTTTAATTCCAGTCGTATCCTAACAGCCGCCAAGTGTTTCATTTTCATTTGGGTGGATTTCTATAATAGGTGAAGAGTTTGCGAGGGTTATATACGACTTAGTGACATTTGCCATCATTATAATGTTAGCATTCTGTAGCCGAGAGGCGATTAAATAATCCGGCTGGTGGCTATGCAGAGGATCTATCAACAGCTTTATGAGAGCTGAAACACTCTGCGGCCACTGATGAGGGAAAGCTCAGAGGTTCCCCCTCAAAATGTGGCAGGAGTTGCCTCCAGCAAGATGAAATGAGTTGGCGCAATGATAAAGATGCAGGAAGCCAATGATTTGCCACCATGTTCTGGCTGTTCAAAGAGCTGTGTCCTTTCAAAGCACAGCATGGGCCATCGCTGCTTTTCATTTGTCTTTTTAAGTGATTGAAATTTTGAGGACTGGCACTGCGTGTGGACGTCTGACCCACTTGTCTTTTCTCCAAGACTTCTACCAGAAGACATCACGGTCGCTGTCATGTACTGTGTGATAAATGTGAAGGTGTGGCTGCAGCTGCTGATCTGGCTTAGCATGAAGACTAAGGCTCTGTTCAAAGAGAAAGACAGTGTGATAACAGATAACTAGTGATCTCCTGAGCTTTTGGACTTTGCCACAGTTGAACAGAGACCAACTGTTTTCCTGGTTTCCTGCCTTGCAGCAACAAAGCAAACATAAAAACAAACATTTTCTCGAAGCTTGACATGAAATCCAATGGGATGATTTTCAAACGTTCACCGACTTCAGCCATGATAAATTCAGCCAGTGAATTTATTACAGATTTTGCAAACTTCCTTTCTCATTTATCCTCCCTCTCATCTAACATAATTCTGGTTGGTGATTTCAACATCCACATGGACAACTCCCATCTTCCACTTACCAAAGATTTTGCATCCTGTCTAGAGAATATTGGTTTCATGCAATACATTGACTTTTCCACTCACTCCAAAGGACATGTTCTGGACCTCATCTGCTGCTCTGGTATCATTCCCTCCAACATTGCCGCTGCCGAACTACCCATCTCTGACCATTTTCTTCTCTCCTTCAGTGTTAATCTTCCTCTCTCCCCAACCAAGCCTCAACGTTTCATCTCCTTCCGTAACATTAAGGACATTGATCCTGCCCACCTCTCATCTGCAATCAGTTGCCTTGATTTTCCATTCAACTCATCTGATCCCACTGATTTGGTTTCTCATTACAATTACAGTTTATCCAATGTTCTTAACACACTTGCTCCCCTGAAAACTCGATCTGTTTCCTTTTCTGTTTCTGCTCCATGGTTCTCCCCTCAACTCCGCCTCCTGAAATCTAAAGGTCGCCAACTTGAGCGTCTTTATAAGAGAACTGGACTATCTATCCATAAAGAAATGTATTTCAACCATGTTCTATATTAAAAGATTGCATCTGTCAAACCAAGAACAACTTTTATTCTGCTTTATTTCCTCTCATGAAGGTAACTCCAAGGCTCTCTTTTTCTTTACACACTATTCTTAGGCCCCTGATTCTTCCCCCTCACTTCTATTCCACAGCTCAGTGCAACTCTCTCATGTCATTTTTCAATACAAAATCCCACCATCCCCAGTCTCTACTCTCTACCCCCTCTCTGCTCCTCTGATGATCTTCCCCCACCGATTAGTCTACTTTCTGTTTTTGAACCTCCTACCCCCTCACTCATATCTGAACTCATCCATAAATCCAAATCTTCTTCCTGCCAACTTGACCCCTCCCGACAGTCCTGGTAAAATCTTGCCTTCCTTCCCTCCTCCCTCTTATCATCACCATCATCCACTCCTCCCTTACCACTGGAATTGTTCCATCACCTTTCAAAACTGCAGTCATTACACCAATATTAAAAAACCCGGCTCAGATCCAAATAACTTTGACAATCTTCGCCATCTCCAACCTCCCTTCATTTCCAAAATACTCGAGAAAATAGTTGCTTCTCAACTCCATACTCATCTATCTCACAATAATCTGTACGAACAATTCCAGTCTGGTTTTCGTCCCCTTCACAGCACAGAATCCGCACTCTTAAAGATCCCACGACCTCCTCATTGCAGCAGATTCTGGACTCCTTTCAATACTCTCCTTCTTGATCTGAGTGCGGCCTTTGATACCATCTCTCATTCCATCCTTCTCCATAGATTATCCTCTCTTGGCATCATCCACACTCCACTCAGCTGGTTTAAATCATACCTCTCTGGCCGCACTCAGTTCATCCAGCTCAAATCTTTTTCTTCCCAATCCTCTACTCTCACTACAGGTGTCCCCCAAGGTTCTGTCCTGGGCCCCCTTCTGTTTATCACCTACATCCTCCCCCTTGGCACTATCTTCCGGAAACACAACATTAATTTTCACTGCTACGCGGATGACACCCAGCTCTACATCTCCAGTAAACCTAATTCATCCTTTCCACCTCCTTCTCTCCTCAACTGTTTGGACGACTTAAAGTCCTGGTTCTCCTCTAATTTTCTCAAACTTAATAGCAATAAAACTGAGTTCATTCTCATCGGCACCCCCTCAACTCTCACCAAAATTACTAGCTTTTCGCTCTCAATCGACAACTCCTCAGTCCCTCCTTCCCCACAGGTTAAGAGTCTGGGTGTCATCCTCGACAGCACTCTATCTTTTCAAGCCCACATCAGTAACATAACCCGGACAGCTTACTTCCACCTTCGCAACATCAACCGTCTTCGTCCCTCCCTCACTCCTCACTCCCTGCCGTCCTGGTCCACAGTCTGGTCACCTCCCGTCTTGATTACTGTAACTCTCTTCTCTTCGGTCTACCTCACAAATCACTCCATAAACTTCAACTGGTCCAGAATTCTGCTGCCCGCATCATCACTAAAACCCCCTCCTCTGCTCACATCACCCCCGTCCTACAACAACTTCACTGGCTCCCCATCTCCTCCAGAATCATCTTTAAAATCCTCCTCTTTACTTTCAAGGCCATTCATAATCTCTCTCCTCCATACCTGTCCACTCTGGTCCACACTGCCATCCCCTCTCGTTCCCTCAGATCCTCTTCCTCCCTCCATCTCACTGTCCCCTCCCCCCGCCTTGTTACCATGGGGAGCAGAGCCTTCAGTTGCTCTGCTCCCAAACTTTGGAATTCCCTCCCACCTGACCTCCGCAATACCAGTTCCTTCCCTCAGTTCAAATCCCTTCTCAAAACTCACCTGTTCAAACTCGCCTTTAACCTCTGACCATCCTTACTGCACCTGTCTACTCTGTTTTATAGTTTTTAACTGTTTTCTATTTTTATTGTTTTAACTGTTATTTTATGTTGCTTACTATTTATGTAAAGTGACCTTGGGTTTCTTGAAAGGCGCTTCAAATAAAATGTATTATTATTATTATTATTATGATAAATTCTCACATTTCAAATATAAACTCAGAAGTCCTTAATCATCAATTTCATAATGAGATGTTCTGCAACTTAAACTATAAACTCTATGAAACTCGTTGAAAACTTATCAATACTGTGGAAAAGCTTCCGATCAGCCAGACTGTCAAGCAATCTTTCAAAATGGTCTTCAGCAATCGTTCCCCAGGTTTACTAAAGGGATTCTGTGGTTTTTCTCAGACATCCAACCATAAAAAGGCTCAGAACTTAAGCGAAGTACCAGTTTTAAAGGAGTCATCACCCGGAAATCCCACTTTTTCCAAGTTAAAACGTGTATTGGAACAGGACCTCAGTAAAAACGTGCCAGAAACTCCGGAAAGTGAAAGTGACTTCGTCTTTGAGTGCGTGCTCTCTCTTTTCACCAGAATCGGCCACAAGAGCGTGCTTATTTGGATTTTTTCCCCCGAATGACGTGAACTAGAGAGACTGCTAGCTGCTAAGCTAGCCTCTTTAGCACCACCTGAAAGCAGCTTATTACCTGCCATAGAGTAGTTATGACCAGCTTTGTCAGAGAGGACGACGACGACGACAAGAGGGGGGGGGGGGTAATTGCCCTGCTGAGCTGAGAAATTCATGAGTTTTCAGTGCTCTAACAGGAGGGACAGCTTTACCAGGGACCAGTGGATTATATTTATCAGTGAGGATGTGCAGTCGGTAAGTGTTGCTGCTTGTGTAACTTATTATCTTTTGTGTAATAGACCAGTAATCGATGGTAGACGAACAGACAAGCTGCTAATGTAGCTACAAAAGCTAACACTGTTTGGTTAACTTCACGTCAGACGTTCGCTCCTTATATTCATCAGAGTCCAGCCCTTTTACTCCGCGGATCCTCTCTATCAACCGCACCGTTATGTTTTCATCACGTTTTTCTCTGTTGGGACATCATTTCCTTCACTTGGTCTGTCCCGATAAAACTTTGTTTTGACTTTGACGTTTGCCTCGTGAACGCGCTTACAGACAGGTCTAACTCTCATGCGTATTATTGCGACAAGGTTAAAATGAGCTTATTAAATTTTCGTCCCACCCAACTATAATCAACAATTCATTTGAAGATAATTTCAGAAGGATTGTATATGTAAAACACTAGGTTATGACACCTTTAAATGGAATCTTTACGTTGTTTGTTACCAGCAGCCTGTCACAGAAGCCTAGTTTATTCTCATTTCTTTAGTTGCATCTACAAAAAGGTCCTAAAAAACTTGGCACAGCATGTCCTTAAAATATCTGAGGAAACTGTACAAAAGTGTCAAGATTTAAAGCAACCCTTACCGATGTTGCATTCTTACACTATTTTTCTAACAGGGTAAAATGCTATGAATGAGGGAATGGAACTCTGAAATACAAGACAGACCCACCATTAATCAATATAAAATATTATTCCAATCTCTAAATATTAAATGAAAACTCCAACCAATCCTTGAAGTGGGGTGCACCTCTAGGATTGTCCAACGGACCTGCCTGTCAGACCTTTGCTTCTGCATTGGGAGGCAGAGGGAATAAGGGGGTGTGTCTTAGAAGTGAGGCGGGACTGTTTATATTCAAATTATCTTGCTGTGCTTTCTGAAATGCAAGATTGGTAAAGGTTGCTTTAAAACTAATTGCAGCAGATGAGCAGGATATGAGTGTGATGTCTTGAAGAGTTGTTGTGTACATGAAATGTGCTCTGCTAATAAACTTGCCTTATCTTGCCGAAGAAACAGAAATAAATCCAGCAAAGACCTGAACCAGGATCTGTGAGATGCATCTGGACCTTCAGTTGATCTCATCTTCTGCTGGCTGAAGCCTCATCAGCAATGATCTCCATGGAAACGTGGCTGTTAAGAAACCATTCTAACCTCTTCATGTGGCCTGTCTTGCTTCCTGTCCAATATGACACCTACTACCAGGACTGTGTGTACAATCTTAGTCTTTACACAGAAAGCTGAAACATGTGAGATTACTACAGAAGAATCACAACCAAGATATCTGTTACTGTGTCAGAGTAAATTCACCTGGAACACGGTAGAAAGTATAAACGTTATCTCCTCCTAAAAAAAAAAAAAAAAAAAAAAAAAAAAAAAAAAAACATTGCCTTCAGTGGAAACCAGAGGACAGCAGCCCAGTCCATCTAGGAATCTGGGTCTGGGTGTCGTCCGCGACAGCACACTCTCCTTCCAGTCTCACATTAACAACATCACCCGATCCACCTACTTCCACCTGCGTAACATCTCTCGTCTCCGCCCCTCTCTCACTCCCCAAACTACTTGTTCCTTGTCCTCCTTGTTCACACTCTCATCACTTCCGCATTGACTACTGTAATTCACTTCTTTTCGGCCTCCCAAATAAGCCCCTCCAAAAACTGCAGCTCCTTCAAAACTCTGCAGCACGCCTAATTACACAGACCCCCATTTCTCATCACATCACTTCCATCCTGCAACAACTCCACTGGCTCCCCACCAAACAAAGAATCATCTTCAAACTCCTCTTCACTACTTTCAAGGCCCTCCATAACATGGCTCCATCTTACATCTCTGATCTCCTTCATGTTAACACCCCTACCCGCTCCCTACGATCCTCCCACACCTTCCAGCTCTCCGTTCACCCAGCCCATCTTGTCTCAATGGGGAAACGGGCATTTAGTCGCTCTGCTCCCCATCTCTGGAATTCCCTCCCCTCCTGATCTCCGTACTCTGGACTCCTTCCCTCTTTTCAAATCCAGACTCAAAACCTTCCTGTTCAGACAGTCTTATTCCACCTAAGTCCATATGCATCACTCCAATGTTGTTTTTTTCCCCCCCGTTTTATTTTACTTCCTGTTGTTTTGTTTTCTGTGGTACCTCTAATGCTTGTGTTTTTACTGTTTTAGCTTCCTGTTTTTAATGTTTTATCTGCCTGTAAAGTGTCTTTGGGTGTTTTAAAAAGGCACTTTCAAATAAAATTATTATTATTATTATTATTATTATTATTATTATTATTATTATCAATCAGTAATGTCTTGTGAGAATCTTAAAGTGAACAGTTTTCCAGGTGTTTTAATAGATGTGTTACACAGGTAAATATCTCAGAAAGCCAACAGCTGATGCTGATGATGGACACCTCTATCAGTGGTCAGAATCAGGAGAATCCAGGGGTAGCCCCCACATTCACCTCAGAAACACCATGAATCCAGAAAGAAGTGAAACCCAAGATAGTTTATGATAGGAAGAGCGAATACTTCACTAACCCCCTTTATCTCCATGGAAACCAGTAGGACCTTCATGATTCGTTTCAAACAAAGCCAGAATCATAAGAGAACACATCAGCATATCACAACAGTTACCTTCTCAATCCAAGAAAGCTTCCCAATACGAGACTAAAATCTGCCTATATTATCCAGCTGTAACACGAGGTTGTCAGCATAACTGTAGCACATGATATTCTTCTAAGAAAAAACTAACTTTTGATTGTAACAGTTTTCTGCCTGATCATAGCTGCAAACTGGGCCATTTCGTGCCCATAGTCATCACAGGTTTTGTAGTTTAACCACCACTTGTAGCCATCTGAGGCTCTCAGATTGAAGTGTACTCAGCATACTCTATATGGCCAGCATTACTTGGGGACGAAAAAAAAAAAGCAAAAAATTAATACTTGTCTAAATCAACTTTAAGACCTTGGACGATATGAAGAGCTGGCTTTTTTAAAGAACTTTCAGGGCCTTAAATTTAAAGACTTTCTAAGACCCTGCAAGAACCGTGCTTTTAGCTGAGTTTCTCCCATTATGTTGCTACATGTTAAGATTGCCGCTTCCTGGCATGTGCAAAGATCTTCTGTACAGCACGGAGCTCATACTGTCCTCCTTTACATCGGGTTCTCGACAAGACGAGGTTAAAAAAGGGAAACGACAAGAAAAGGCTGAGGTCCATAAATGACAAGAACTGGACAGAAAATCAGTGGCAACAAGTCTGATGGAGGAATGGATCCTCCCCAACACCTACACCCCAACACTGCTGGAGCAGCGTGGGATCATCTGGGCAGAGAACAGAACAAAAGGCAGAAACATCCAAAGAAGAGCTTTGAAAAGTCCTTTAAGAAGTTTGGAGAAGTGTTCCCGAAGACTACTGACAGACATTATAAAAAAGCTAGTCGCAGTTGGAAAAAAATACTGTTCAGATCAAATATTCACTTTCAACTTTTAGACTCTGTTTTTTCCATAAATACTGTATTAATATTTATGTTTGCACGTGTTTTAATAAGACAGGGCATCTACTTCATAATTAGCCACAATATATAAAGAAAAGGAGTGGCCCAAGACTTTTATACAGTACGGTGGAGCCATGTTCTTTCACGTTGACTGCATGTAGACGACGGAGGCCAAAGAGGTAACAGCAGATGTGGCAACGAGCTTTAGAGAAGAAGAAAACGGCATCTTCTGAGAATTGGACATTAAACACATCAGCAGCGACCCCCGTGAATCAAATGCTGCGTTTCAGATTTCACAAATGCAATTGTTGTAATTTCTAAAACACCAACAACCAACTCAGAGTCCCTGTTTTCTGAAGAGCCATCCCATGAGAGATATTTCAAACTGAATGTGGTTATTTAACAGGTCTGTACATTAGCTGAGCTCCTCCTGAGGTACAGTGGACACAACCAAGCAGAGAACTTACCCTGTCCTTCATCCTCCAGCTCTGCGCTAAAGCCTTCGAGCCCTCAATCTTCTCCAAGTGCCTCTTCTTCATGAAGGCCAAAGGAAGCTTCCAGTCATTCATATCAGCCTCCTCTTCCTCGGCGAGGCCCACGGCTGGTGAATGAAGTAAGTCTGAGTCCATTTTCATCAGGGCCCTGCGGAGGAGAGCTCATGTTAACAACACAGATTTTAATGAGCTTCTGTGATCTCCTGCTGAGAATCCTGGAAAGCGTCGTGATCACCTCTAATGCGAAAACTATCACACAGCTCTAAAAATAGCAACAGAGATTTCCCAAAACATCCAAATGAGCCATCAACAGGCTCAAATCAGTCACTAATTACTCTGAAGGCTGGAGATTATTTTCATGAATGCTGTCCCTCGTTTCTTTGAATAATTTATCATTTGAGGGAGTTTCCTGTCCTCATGTTACCTCCAAGGATGCATGTGCTAAAAACAAACCATCAAGCAAAGATGGCACACAAGCAGACCAGAAATGGCTGCAGCCCAGCCGCCAGATGACACCGTGGATCATAAATAAGAAATGACTCAAAACAAAATATCAGCATAACAAGTGAGCAACTCACAACACTTTTTTTGGTGCCATCTTAAAGGTTTACTAAAAAATAAAAAGAAAAGAAAAGAAAAAGGCATAAAAGGACTTTTCGGTTCTCTTTCATTATCGCTTGATCACATGGTTTGACTTTTATCAAAAGTTTAGGAAGAATGTGACATTCTTGGCTTTTTCTGTCAAACGAAAATGAAGTTCTTTGCAAGAAAACATCTTTGATCCTTCAAAAGGGGAAAAAAAACCCACCATGACACAAAAGCCTGAACAGAATAAGATGCTCTGGGCTAAAAGGCTTTTTGTGCAGATGTAATGTTTCAACACAAGAAACTCTTCGCTTTGTATAAACCCAGCCAGGCTCTTCCTCTCGTTCCATTAATCAGACCCGTCAGAAATATTTCAGCTGGTCATGATCACCTGGCTTCATCGTTTCCATTCACATGTGTAAAAACAGTCAAGCAAACTAAACCCTCAGCATGTCCATGTGGGGCCCGTAGCAGTTAAGTCTGGGCAATGTGGGTACTGAGTGGGCAGGGATTTGAACAAGGCAAACTTTTCAGGTCCCATGTGGTTTAAGTTACATGGACCCCCCCACAGGGAGCCCATGTATCCTGGCTAAATGAGCCCCATAAAGAATAAATGTGAGCCGGGGATCCTGTTCAACACACCAAGTTGATCCCCAGCTAAAACCCAGCCAGAACAAATCTGAAACCCAGGCAAGTACATGGTGGAAACTACAAACAAACCCACCTGGGACCATCATCTGTGACCCAAATTCAACCCTACTGGGTCCCACATGGACATGTTGGCCAAGTTCTGCCTTAAGATTTTAGAGTCTTGCAAACTGCCTCTTTTCTCTGGAGGCAAGAGATCCAGAAAGCAGAGGGAACAGCATTACAGAGCTCGTCCAAACTTCCCAGTTACTTCCTCAGACCTGCGACATAATGAGCAAACACAAAAACTAGGGAATTCTTTTTTCCATCAGACGACCTAAAACCCATCTTACCCAGTGAAGTGTGTTGCTTTGGGTAAGTGGTTGCTGTGGATGCTCCAAGTTAGACTATAGAACATGCATCCTCTGACACTAAAACCATCCAACAGACCGCCTAAGTGTTTGCAAAAGTTAGAGGAGGTGGTTTGACTGATCTGAAGGACAGTGACGCTAATATTCAGAACTAATAGAACAAATCACAACTGGATCACTGAATGACTGCCCTACCATTCATTAGTTTGAATTAGCTGCAGAAATGACACCATCAGTTAGCACATTATATAATACTCGCATAAAGTTACCGTACTGATAATTATGGGTGAATTCCAAATACCAATATCAATACCCCCTTTGGTATAGCTACGATTAGCACTACAGTGATAACATCGATACTTTAGTCTTTAAAACTCTTCATAAATACGGTGGATTAAGTTGTTTTGGGTGGATTTGGCTCACAGCTGTAAAGAGGCACCTTTCAGAGGCATTCACATTTTTGTGGTGTCAGTAGTGACTTTGTAAGTATAGTGTCAATGCTTTAAAAATCAATGTATTAATTCCACAAATTAATCTCATTGCATTAACATTCATTTTGACAACTATTTTTTTTTTTTTTTTTAGTATCGTATGGACAATACTATCTAATTGGTATGAGACCGATGCCAGGGCCTGCGGCGTTCCGCACCCCTGATTACTGGTCATAATGGTGAAATCTGGGGGAAGAGAGAAACTTTGTTTCATAAAGTAGTCCCTGCAGTTCTAGTCTGATTGAAAGCAAACACAATCACATCTGGCTTCCTATGGACCAACACTTTCCCTCTGACACGTAACTCCGTCACTCTTTTCTGTGTGGGTACAATCAGTTCACGTCCCATACATAATATTTTGAGGGTTATAACTAATATGAACCCGCTTTCTTTAATTTTGCCACTGAAAAGCTGCTGAGCAGTCAGCAAATGAAGCTCCAGTTAGCCTGGTGCTAGCTAAGCTTGCGCAGCTAATGACAGCTGCGCTCCTCCGAGGTGGCGCTGACCGCCAGTCAGCCGTTAGCAGGGCAGACTTGCGCTATTTAAAGCGCCCTGCACGTAGACAGCGAAACACACGAGGAGGGAGATAAGTTAGGCAGAGCAAATGTGCAGAAATGGCGCTGATGCTGGTCGCAGAGCGTGCAGATGCAGACCTTTGTGCGGCGGGATTCTCCACCCGGACTGGGGAAGCTCTCCGTCTGCGGACGATGACAGACACAGTCGCGCAAATAATCCGGGTCAGAAAATTGTAGGGCAGCGTCCACAGCCGGTACAGCAAGTCAAACCCGTCAAATGCAAGTTGGACGGGCGCGTGTTTGCAGGGGAATCTGCGGCTCCTGTCCCCACGGCTCTTCGCTATGGGAAGGGGCTGGAGACGAGGCCCATCTTCACGCGGACAGTCTGCCACAGCCACGCGAAGCGCCGGCCACACTTGTTGACAAGGGGGGTCCGGGGGGCTTTTTCTACAAACCAGCGACCCTGGGAGCTGATTTGGTGAGGGGTTTTTAGTGGAAATCTCACACAATCCCAAAAATTTCTCCGAAGAAGCACTTCTTCAGCACTACTGCAAGGGCGCAGCCATCTTGGGTTGGACCCAGAATGCAATGTTGGGGCGGCGAAGCTGCCGTGAAACGTCATCACTGTTGTTCCTCTTACGCACCAAAATATAAACACGCGCACACACGCAAACTGTAAGCGCTACTGCATCTCACGCACTAAAGCCTGTTTCCATCACTTAAAAAATCTCATACGGAATCTCATAATTATAAGATTGAAAGTCATAATAATTAGATACAGTCATACATGTCAAATAAAAAGTTAGAATTTTGAGATTAAAAGTCATATGTGAGATAGAAAGTCTTGATTATGACATTAAATGTAAGAATAATAAGATTCAGTCATAATTATTAAATAAAAAGTTATCAGATTGAAAGTCATAGTTATGAGATTCGAAGTCTTACTGAGATTCAGCGTTATGATGAGACTAAAAAAAACGTCCATTTTGTGTGGCGTTTGCATGTCTTACTCATGTATGTGTGGGTACTTTGGTGTGAAATTGTTTGGAGACATCCAGTCCTTGGAAGATTGGTAACTGTTTTGATGTTTACCAGTTGTGGATAATCTGTATACTGTACTGAAGAATGATGAATCAAATCTGAAAACGACATTATAACCCTCCCAGATTGATGGGCAGAAACAACCCAAACCTCGGTTTTCAAAGAGGGGCTCACACATGCCGATGATCTTAAGTGCATTTGGTTAGCAGCACCTACTGTAACAGAGCACCAATGACAGGATCATCTTCATATCTCTCAGAGAATATGTGAGCATTGTCTCTCCAGAGAAACTGTTAAGAGTTCAGTGTTGTTTTTACATCTTTTGACCAAGGCAGTTCTCACCCAAATATTCAGTTTTAGAAGGGCAAAAAAAAAGTTTTATTTTGATTCCAGACCCTCCATCTCTGATGTTTACATATTTGAAGAATTAAAAGAAAGAAATAGTATTTTCTTAGAAATTTCCTTTGAAAAATACATTTTTTTCATTTTATGGTTCACAGTGTAAAAAATGTCTTTTTATCAGTTTGAAATGCACAATAAAGTTAGGTACATGATTTCAGTAGCCTACTACATTTTAGGTAATCCTTTTTGAAGCTTCTTATTCTTGAGATTCAAAGACTCTTATTGTCAATTCACCAAATGTCTGGACATACAGAGGAATATTATGTGGTTCTCTTTCACCATAGAAATGACAAGGACATTGAAAAAATTAGTAAGAGACACTCATGGAGTAAGATTATGATAAATAATGAATAGAGTTTATCATCCTGACAGTCTGGTGGATGAAGCTGTATGACAATCCTGTGAACCAGCCCGGAAGATACAGCAATGCAGTTTCCGTACCGTATAGTGACCCAGCATCCCTCATAACAAGCAAAATGGAGTAGAAGAAGCTGTGTGATAGTTTCATGCAGTCTTCTGCAGACTTAATGATGTGCTTGCACAGTAGCTGAGTTTTGAGTCAGCGGGATGATGAGTAGAGGGCTGAGCATGCACCCTTGTGGAGCTCCTGTGGTCAGCAGTTATTATAGTAAACTAAAACTAACGAAAAAATGAAAACTAAAATTGAGAAGACATTTTCGTTAACTGAAATAAAAATGAGTTTAAAAAAAGTAATAACTAACTGAAACTGTATTGTGTCTTTACAAAACTAACTAAAACTTACTAAATTATTGTAAAACATCCTTACTTTTAGTCTTTGTAAATTATTCAATACATAAGTCTTTTGAGTTGATATGAAATCTTTTACAATTTAATCCGTTTACTTTGCTCTACCAGTTTTACTCCGAGTGACTTTCTAATGATTTTGAATGTCACACCAGACAAATACCTATAATTTACAGGGAAAAAAACACTAAAACTAACACTTAAACTAACAAAAACTAAACTAAAACTAAGCATTTTCCAAAAAATAAAAACTAACAAACTTGCTCTAAAAATGAACTAAAACTAACTGAATTGAAAAATAAAAAGTCAAAACTAAATAAAAACTGAAACTAATTAAAAATCAAAAACTATTATAACCTTGGTGCTTAGCATGAAGGATTATTTCCAGCCCAGACATTTTTTGGAATTTTTCTGCCAAGAATACAGCACATTGTAGAGGCATAAGTAACTGCTAGGTATCACATCAAAGCAATTGTCCTCTTATTTTTACTCTGTTAAATAGTCTTTCTAAACAGGAAACTTGGGTAATTAGAGTGCTCAGTCCACATGTTTAGTAATATTCAGAGGAACGCGGTGACATTTGTGATCTGTATTACAGATGAATTGAGATGAGCAAATGAACACGCAAAGAAATTGATTTTATGGTGATAATTCTCAGTGGTAGCTTTTAATACAATAATATCCTTTAGTTGTAGTTTTGAATTAACAATAAAAAACTGCAGAGTGGAACCAGTGTGTTTCAGATAATCTTGTCCAATATTTTCTGTCTTTTAACTCCATCTCTAAGCTCCAACTCCTGAGGAAAATGTTTCATCATATTTGCTTGTTAACTAGTAAAATATGTTTGATATATTTGCTACAAGTGTAACCCAATCCACCTGCCCCTACAGGAAACCGGTATAAAATCATGAAACCAGTATGAAATTACCTGAGCAGGTCTGGTTAATCATACCGCATCTCTCACTACAAAGACAAATATGAACATGTGAGGTAAATCTTACCTCCAGCTTGTAACAAGTCATATTTGGCTTTATTGAATGGTAACAGCTGCTGCTGCAGACAAACTGAAGTGAATTCAGACTTTGGAAAATACTTAAGGTTTAGAGTGAAAAAGTAAAATAATCAGGATGATAATAATAATAAAAAAAAAACAAGAAGCTGAAGAATCTAATTTTAACTGCATCATTGGCATCTTTTTGTCAGGTTTTATTGGAAATATTTTTGATATACGCTTCAAATACTACCCCACTTGTTTTACTTGATCATATTCAACTAAATTGTGAGTTTTGATGTCTGCAGCTTTGTTTTTCTCAGCACCTGCATGAGCCAAATGAACAAAGGCTCCCTACACAAGACTTGTTCCCAACATCCTTTGATGTCAAGCTTCACACTCATTTCTCAAACAGCAGGAGCCAGAGGTTTGTTTTTGAAAGAGAAGTCACTGTAAAAAAAAAAATCTGCTCCATCTGTCTCTGGGTCGAAATCCAAGCACAGACTTCATGTACTAGCTCAGGCGGTCGATCATGACTTTACTGAGACCTGTTTGATTGAGAAAGTGTAATCATGGTGTTTACCAGGTTGCTCTGGGTCAATAAAGAGATTTGCTCTGAGGCCTTGATGACTTTAATTAAGCACAGCACGGCCTGTGTTGGCCACAAACAACAATGCTGCACTGTAATGACTAACAGCTTTCTTTGGGCTGTCAGCTCATCCGAAACATGACAATCCTTTACCAGATGGATGAAGCATCAAAACATCCTCTCTAACTGCATTTGCCAGCCCAGCAATCATTGCAGCGGCCTCTTGGCCTGATGGTAACTGCACCACTGCAATCTGGTGTGCAGCAGACTCCCAGGTACATCCTGCTCTCCGGCCTCACTGTCCCCCTTGTCCACTGCAGGTGGACACCAATCCAATCTATCGGGTGTGATAGAGGTTGGGACCCTGGAATGGCTGAAGGAGAAGAGAGAGGAGGAGGAAGAGAAGATTAGTGTCCCTTCCTCCTCCTCATTCGCCCTCCTGTCATGCAGGGAACAGGATGACAACTGGGCTGGATCCGGAAGCTGTTGCTGAATAAGACAGGGGCAGAAAAGGCGAAAAATCCTGTTTCTGTGGATTGATTGCTTCAAGAGAGAAAAGAGTGATGAATGTATGTATTCAAGGAGAGCAGCATTTGTATGAGGAAGCACCCCTGTCATGGGATCCTCCAACACACGACTCCTTTGAAAAACAAAGCTGGACATCGTGGAAAAATCTGTTATTTTCTCTTTAGCGATGGATTTTAAAGATATATTCTCATTGTGTACCTTTATTCACTCAATTAAGATATCCTAGATAGAGCCAAGGTAATTAAAAACCCCATAAAACATGTAACCAATCAGATCGCATTGAAATCTCTTTTCCAGGGATCAGCAAATTTCTCGAGCGCCGATGTCCTGCAGGTTTTAGATGTTTCCAGCTTCAGGCTTGTGCAGAACTTATCAACAAGCTGGTAGAAATCCTTTTTTTTTTCTAATTTGGTGTCTTGCAGCAGGGAAACCTCTAAAACCTGCAGGACAGTGGCCCTCAAGGACCTGATTTGCTGATCCCTGCTGCATTTGTTCCAGTCCCCCTATCTGCAGGATGGCGGCCAACAGCAGCAAGAAAAACTGTCTATCAGGAGGAAAAACCTCAAGCAGAACCTAAAAACAGAAGACCAACCTTAACCATGCTTCCCACTGCTGTTTGCTACTCGAGTAGAATGTGCTGATACTGAGATTAATGTCTGGTTCGATCTTAACATGTATTTGGTAACAGTATCAGGTTGCATAACTTAGACTCCGTTCTAAGTTTAAGAACATGAACACTGTAGGAAACATAAAGTCTATGAGCACTCACCATCACTGGAGCTCAAATTGTTCAAATTAAATACATTTTAAAGAATAAGAAAATAGAACAGCAGAAGAATACACACAGTGAGATGTATAATCTAAACATACGCAGTGTACAAATAAAAAAATAGATAAAAAAGGAAAACTAGAAGTTGTAGCAAGCAGATGTAAAAGAACAAACATTTTTTAACTTTATTTCTCACACACTTTTAAAAAGTAGGCTACATTAAGAATTTTATAATTTAGTTAAACAAAATGAAATAATTAAAAGATAATAAACAAAAATCAGGTGTACAGGGATGGAGGAGCAACAAAAAAAAGCAACAAATAAATGTTCAGAGCAGACTTTACTGTAGGTTTTCTGGTATGTTCCAGATATTGGGAGCAGAAAAACTCCACTCTGAGATGGACAGCAAACTTGATCCAGATGATCTGAGAAGGCTCTATGGATGGCGTCGGCAGATCAGATCTTTATTTTGGACCAGAACCATTCAGAGCCTCGTACCTCAGAAACCACAGTTTGAAATCATTTCTTTGTCTCCCAGGAAGGCAGTGTAGAGAGCCAGCTGTGTCCTGGACTAGATGCAGCTGTCTTAGTGAGACTTGTAAAAACTCCCCAGTAGTCAAAACTACTGAAAAGATGCTAAAAGAAGATTTTCTAAATCTTGTTGAGCTATTATTCTAGATGCACTCTTCAGGTGGTAAGAGGCTGATTTGTTTACTGTTCTAATATTGCAGTTAAAATTTAGTCCAAAATTACACTAAGATACCTGTATTGAGCCGATGTTTATAACATTGCTGACTGAAGCTGGACACCCTAACGTTTGGGCACTTGGCAGTTATAACCCCCCTGAAAATACATCTGTGTTCCACAAGATTGTTTTCCAAGACTCTTCTAAGAATATTTGAACCAAGAAGCAGATAATGCTCAATCACAATAATATATTTAATTTCTCTCACTTTCTGCAGTAGTGTATGTGTTATTCACCTGTTAACCTTGTTGGCTTTCACCAGCGTGTTGTGGGCCATCTCCTTTACTTAAATTCTCTTCTCCACCAAGCTTAACGTTCAATTTCACAAGTTGCTCATGGCACACATTAGGGCTGCACAATTGATCGTTTAAAATTGTGATCTCAATTCACACATACATGTGATCACATTTCCACTCACAACCATTCTGAAGCATTTTTTATAGAAGTGCTCCAACAAAGCTCTTAGGCAAACACATGCTTTATTTTGAACTACTTTTTGAATAGGTTGTTTTGTTAAAGTTTATTTGTGCAATAAAAATTTGGTGGGAAAAAAAAAATTGTGCCAGAGAATCGTGATCTCAGTTTTAAGCCAAAAACATTATGATTCACGTTTTCCCCAGAATCATGCAGCCCCAGCTAGGGCTGAAAGATATATTGTTATCGTATCTATATCGAGATATGAACATTCAAGATATTAATATCGAGAAAGCAAATATCTAAAAGATATAGATTTCCCCTGCGCTTGTCCTGCATGTAAAGCTTTGGAAGTCACAAACAAAAACAGCATTTTCCACCAAAGTGCTTGGTTTTCAACGAACCCGTAGTCATATCGTATTGTATCGATATTGAGATGTCTGGCATGAATATCGAGATATGAAATTTTGTCCATATCATTCAGCCCTAGCCCCAGCACACATACAGATTCCCATGTTGTAAAATACAGTATAATCGGCTTTCTGGTCTTGATTGATGTGAAGTCATGTGATTGATGTGCTGTAAATATGAAGTAGAGATCTTCAGCTTTAGCTGCAGATGTCTTAGGGGTACAGCAGTACAAAAAATTCACGGTCGTATCCAGTTTGATACTTTAGTGTCACTGTTCAATATTTTTTCTATACCCCCCCCCCCCAAAAAAAAACCAAAAAACAAAACAAAACAAAATAAAACAAAAAACATGCCTTTTTCACCCAGTGTACTTTTTCCCACCAGGATCGTACTTAACATGAAAACCAAAGTAGTTCCAAATGCCAGATCCAATCTAGTCGAACACAGATTCACTGATTTTCAACAGCTCTTCAGAACATAAGTTGGTGAAATAAATTAAAAACTGTTTTGTTCGATATTTGATACATGGTGCCCAGGGTTCCATACACACCCATACAGTTCAGTTCAAATATTGTCTTCTGACACACAAAAAAAACATACATGCATGTTAACAAGCTTCAAATGTTTTTGTTTTGTTTTTCAGAGGTGTAAACTCACAATGAAACAAACCCCTCATGAAGTCTAATAGAAAAATTAAAACAGGTAAAAACAGAAGAATTGAGCCTATTTCTCATATTTTAAGGTTATTAAATCTATCATTGAAGACAGTGATGATTTTGTACATTTAGAATGAACAAAAATCGGATCATTTCTGCACTTTACAGGATATTTTTCTACCATAAAGATCCATGAGTCCTCACTCTCTTTGTGTGTACTAGAAAGCAAAAGTTTGAGAAAGAAAAGGTGGTTCGATTCTCTGTGTCCAGGACAGGGAGCTCCTCTTGAACTGACAGGAAAATCAATAGTCACTTTCACAGGTGCTTGTTTATTTGTGACAACATGCAGGTGTCATGGAGCACACATCCTCCATACATGTCTCCTTTATACTCACCTGACAACTCTCAGCTGAGTGAATAAAGGTGACTGCGATGCATTAATCTGAGCAGAATATGGAAAATGTGGTGAAATTACTCCCCCTTGCAGTTGTTTAATTTCTCATCTGTTTTTGGAAATAATGTGATTTTAAATATGATTTTCTCAGTTGTTACTGGGTTACAAACCTGCTTCCCCAAATGGAGAATTTGATAACAAGCACATGTGAAAGAAGAGGAAGGAGATGAAAGCCTGTTGACCATGACCTTGAAACTGAAGTGAAAAAAAAAGTGATAAGTGTGATGTTCTCTTGTGTAGGACAAAGCAGGCAGCTGGAGTAGTTCAGTGGGGAGGTGGGGGTCCTTCATAGCACTTCTTTGGGATTGTGTACACAGTGACACTGGTCATGATGAGCTTTCAGGTTTTGTGTCCTTTGAGAGGACCAGAACTGCATGTTCACAGCTATGTCAGTTAAATGAACATGTCCACACTTTTACCAACCGGGGGGGGGGGCTGAATATGGCAAAGCCCTAACAACAGACATGGGTGGATGGACGGTGCATTTGCTGCTGCTTAACAAAAGGACATATAACTGAGACCTGAAACGAAGCAGCTAAGTTAACTGGCTCCAGTATTTGGTTTAAATTTTGCAACATGAGAAACTAGAAAAGCGTTTGGGGAGTGGGGACCTCCACCAACCAGCTCAGTCCCTCCCATGTCACTCTATCGTGCAATGATAAAGGATCCTTCAAAAAATTTCTGGATCCAGATGGTGATCTGGATCAACACCAAAACTGAATCAGTTCTTCCTTGTTCTATTATCAGCTTCCCTGAAAATTTCATCCAAATCCGTAACTTTCTGAGTTATTTCGCTAACTAACAGAAAAAACACTGTCAATAACATTACCTCCTTGGTGGCGGTAATAGCACCTCAAGCTGATTTGAACTAAAATATTCAGATGTTGACGCTGCCTCAGAAGACCTGAATGATAACATGACTCAGCTTGTTTATCTGACATGCCAACACACTGAGAGGCTGCAGACTGTCGTATCAGCTCTGTTCCTATGCTCCATTACTGTTTTAAAGGGGAAGTTCAGGATTTTTGACATAGGGCCTCATTTACAAGTGAGCCAGGACACCACTCATCACTGGAGACAGTTTCAGCATATTCCATCCCATTATTCTAGTTTCAGGAGGTCGCTGATGCTAATGCTACTGTGAGTCAATAGGAATCTGCTAGCTGGTCATTAAACAAATCTTAACCACTCCACAGAATATCTGAGGCAAATAATTTATAACTGAAGACTATCTGTGTAAATGCCGTGTTAATAGAATAATGTTACAAATAAAACTAACCTGCATTTTGTTGCATTTTAATTTTTGCTGCTGAGACACTTTACAAAGTTTTACTTCCTGTATTTGGCAGTGGAGTGATGTCATCTGCTGCTACGTGCATGAAGGAATTTGATTACACAAATATATCAAAACTATGGCCACGTCTGAAAGGCATGAGGATATGTCGGATTTTGAGGATGATTTAGAACTTTTTTTTTCATCAAACTGTCGCCATGTCTCTATGAACCAGAATACACTGACAAAAGTAGTAACACTCCCACATGGAAGCAAAGTACATCATTCAGCAGCTGGTGAGAAACTAGTTCTTCAAAGTAATGCAACATTAGTCATACAAGGCTAGTTTCACTTGTCTAACACACAAGTTTACTAGTTTAACACGGCATTTACACAGATAGGCTTGCTGATTTGCCTCGGGTGTTCAGTGGAGTGGATAAGATTGTTTTTAATGACAGGCTAGCAGATTCCTATTGACTCATACAGTACTCGCAATAGCATCGGCAACCTCCTGGAACTAGAATAATGGGATGAAATATGTTGAAACTGTCTTCAGTGATGAGCAGTAGGCTACCCTGGCTCACTTGTAAATGAGGCCCTCTTATAAAAATCCTGAACTTCCCCTTGAAGGGTATCTGTGGGAGCAATTTTTCAGCAGACAAAACATTTCCTACTATTTTGACGCTGATTATATCCAAATCCGCTTTCCACTAAAAAAGCATTTCAAGAACTCATTCAATTAAAAAAACTGCTGGTGTGCCTCGAAGACATCAAAGTCTAGACGCCACATGATTTTTTTCTAAACTAAATCCTGGCAAATGAGGTTTTGCTAAGTGGACCTTTTGGCTACTACCGCCGCTTATAGGCTACTGCTGATCTTGGCTGTCTAGCACACTGCATGAAAGCCTCATCAGGAATTTGAGAGTAGTAGTTTTTAGCTTTGAGACCCAGACTGACACGTATTCAATGTGTTTAGATGTTTTTTTAATTTATTTATCTTTATGGATGGTAGCTAACATAAAACTGCCAACTCATTATGACCGTTACTATCAGAGAATCATTTTTCTTTCTTTCTTTATTTATTCATGGCAATTTTACATAAATATATTTATATTAAATAGATTTTCTTCATGGCTTGTTATCCAGGTCAGTTTTTTTCTTCTTGTATCCCCCCGAAAATCTGGCTTCATGCTCGAATGGTTGGGCCTGGTTTCCCCTGGTTCAAGCTCACAGTAACAGCGGTTGGTTTTCCCTAACGTGTGAAGTGGATGAGCACGTGAAGATATCAGATGGTGAGCCAACCCCAAGAAATCAAATCGATGACAGTAAATAAAACCCAGAAGTAATCTGGACAACACATTCAGGTTGACCACAATCACATTTCTATCACTTACATCTTTCTTAGTGGAAGGACTGTGGATTTTCTTTAACGTTTGTTAATGTTTGCTTTGGATCTTTTTTTTTTTTTTTCTAAAGTCTAAATTATGTATGATGTTACAGCCTTGCTGAGAGATTTCAGGTTGTAAAACACAGTTTATTAATGCACGATAGGGAATAGCAATGAACTCAGCATGAATAATAGAAATGCAGATTTCTTCATGAGTGTTATTGTCATCCTTGGGCTGACAAACTAGCGGCTTAAAAACCAGAATATCTCATTAATTCTCAATAACAACAACAAGTGAGATCTCAAGATTCTTTTAATTCACACAAGAATCACACCTTTGGGGATCATGCATAGAAAAAAACATCCCCTTTCAGTTGTTGGGTAAAGTCAGGAAAATACACTAAAATCATCAACGACACTTTAAAATGTGGCATTTAAGGCAATAAGAAAAGAAAAATTTGCCAAAATGTAGAGCTAGTGTGTAAGTCCACTCTTAAGTGTAAGTCCATACAAATTAACCTTTAAAAATCTGGAGTCCCCCAATTGGGGGACTTGGGGAACCGATGGTACCAAACTGGGCCAGAATGGCCATTTTGGAGAATTCGTCTTTATCAGAGTTGGCATTTACAGATTTATATATATAATCATTTCAAAGGTTCAGAGCTACAGCTGTATCACTCATAAGGGACATACATGTACATATCCATCCTGAAAGGGTTTTCTTATTTTTATTTTTATTTTTTTTTAGGTTATCTTCATTTAGTCTTTGCCTGTAATACATATGATATTTATACATCTTTGCAAATCTCACAAGTGTTCTCCAAAAGTATTGAAATAGATAAACAGATAAATTGTGGTTGCAGATATAACTCATTTATTTAAGTGCAAGCAATATTCAAGCAGAGATCCAAAAGATAGGCCTGGGGCTCAAAGGGTTAAAAGGGTCTGTAGCAGCCAGGTGTGGCTAATCAAATTCACAAATTAGTTTACCATAATCAGTGTGAGCACCTCTATAACAACAGGTCAGTTTGCTGGTGCCTGCTCCAGAAAGGAGGTTATGATGACACTTAAAAAAAGAAGAAAAAAGATGCAACTCTAATTATGTTAATCCTTGGTTCGGCATAATTCTAGGTTTCCCATTCTAGAGAGTGAGGTCAGTCTCACCCCAAGTCTGTAGCTTACACAGTGAACTAAACTAAGCGCGAGTGGGTTCGCCTTAAAGAGTTTCCACCTGTCTCCTCCCACCTGAAGCAGCAGTCAAGCATGGCAGATTTTTACTTTCTGGCTCCTGGATTTTCCACCTCTGCACATGAGTAGTGGGAAATGTGGTATACAGCTAAATGTGACCATAACTGTCAAGCACAGTGGTGAAGAGCTGATGATTTGGGATTGTGTTGCAGCAACAGGACCTGGATACCTTGCAGTCACTGAATATTTACTAAGAAAGTATTCTGGAGTCAGATGTGAGTCCATCTGTCCAGCAGCTGAAGCTCGGCTGAAACTGTCTCGTCCAGCAGGACAATGATCCCAAACACGAGCAGCAGCTCTGCAACAGAGGCTGAAAAAGAAAAGACTCATCGTGTTGACATGATCCAGTCAAAGTCCAGACCTCAACCTAGAGATGCTGCGGTGGGACCTTCAGAGAGCTGCCGAAACAGATGCTAGAAACCTCAATAAGTGAAGCAATAAGAGGAGTGGACCCAAATTCCCCCACAATGTTGTAAGAGACTGATTGGTCTGAAAGCTGCTGAATGATGGCATTGAAGGAGTACAGCGCAAGTTCCAGCTTTTTTCCAGAGGTTCGCCCCCTCTGGTGACAAGTGGAAGTGACGCTAATGTCGTGCACACGCATGAGCTGCTTCGACTGCATTGGTTTTTAGTTTAACCCACATTACACTCAGTCTGAGCCCAGAGTTAGAGACATAATGTCTACTGAGGGAAAAAAGTTATCAATCTGCAAGTTGTTTATGGTTTGATCGTTAAGTAAACTGACAGACTGTATGCTAACATAACAACAGGCTAACGCTGGCTTGTAGATCAAATATCCAAATTTACAGGCTGAGACCACGATTACTCTACTAAATTTAAAAGTGAGAGCTGAAAAATTTAACAAGTGGCCAGAGTGTCTTCCCCAGGAACAGTCATTTGGCTGTCATACTGCTACATTTACATGCTACAAACTTAGCATTGCAATATTTTGCATCCTTATTTCCGTCATACATCACATTTTCCTTGTTAGTGAGAAGAAAGCCAACTGTGGGTCCAGTTTAATTCCCAGACTGGATCGGAGCCCCCTCCAATTAAAAAAAGAAAGAAAAAAAGCTGCTCAGTTGTTTACTCCCGTCTTACTCCGGTGCTGGTGTTGTGCCAAAAAACGCCCTCCTGCCATGGGGGACGATTTTTTTTTTCTTTGTCTTACTGGAGTCTGAGTTGGGGTTTGGGAGGCACTTGTGTCCATGTTTTAGCAGCAGACAGTGTTGTCTCAACGCACGTAGACCTGTGGTGGCGGAATACACAACACCGGCGCAGCCAGACTAATGAGAATGCGCAGCTCGTCTCCCCCTCATGCGCCCCCTAGAGGTTTTGTACCCGAAAATCTCACTTTGAGCATTCAGAAACAGTATTAGAGACCACCGCAGTGAAGACAGATCAGCTCATTGTACACATCAGGCAATTGTAAGAGCATGTGGAGGAAAGAAAAGAATAGTATTTAACATTTAAACTTGTGCAATGCACCTTTAAATCACAGATTAAACTGGCAGAAAACATGACCAACAACATACTACACTTTTTTTTTTTTTTAACCCAGTAAGTTTTTATTTCCTTTGTCTTCAGAAGTTCAAAGTGCTTCTAAAATGTACTTCCATTTCTTTCCCTTCTTAGTAAACTGTTCATTTCAAACTCAGTCAAAATTAAATCTCCTTTAGGGAAAAATAACCATCGTCTGTACCCAGGAGCGGCACTGCAGAGAAAGTTGTATTTTACAAGGACACACTTTGGTCACTTGATGTAATTGAGAGTTGTGCCGAGAGCTCATTCTCTATTTCTACTCCTCTTCTGCTTTAAAGGGTTTCATCTCCACAATGTTATTGAGTCCTAAAACACACCTGCTCCCACAGTGGGACGGCCTCGCTCTGCCGCTGAACGCTAAGTACCACGACTTGTCTTTGATACTGCTAAGCTTTGTGACCATCATGACAGAGTATAAAATTTATGAGGAATTTGTTTGTTTCTGCCTGGAGGCACCCCTGAAAATTAGTTAGATTTAAGAGTATGTGAGATGTGGAGCCACACACTGCAAGTACAAACGGTGACACTTTAATAAAAGGAGCTAAAGTGATTCCTCAGTGGAAAAAGTTGGGTCCTCATTAATAATAGTTTTGAAAAATAGCTATATTTGCAATACAGTGAAACATTTCATGGTTACATAAATCCAGAGACATCTAGTGGACTTCTAAAAGTTATGATGAGCCTTTGTTTTTGAAAACAGATGAATAAACACAGCCTTTTCTTGTAACTACAGCCAAGTGTGATATTAAAAAGGTTTGGAGAGTCGGTTGGAGGCATGGAGTGGTTTGATGTGTCGGTAAACACTGTTAAAACCCAGTTCTGTTACCCAGCAGCATAAAAGTAAATCCAGGCTGTTATAAATAAGCAGTTAAAGAGCAGGTCAAAGAGCTAAGGCATGTAAAACAGAGGACCAAAGAGGCAGAACCAGCTACTTAAGTCAATAAATAATAAAACAAAAACGGACTAACCTCAAGATTAAAGAGTCTTGCTGACAAAACAAGCAAAAACAAAAAACAAACAAACAAACAAACAAAAAATCAGCTCACTTCAAACCTGCTGCTGCTGTTTGAAAGTTTGGCTTTGATGTTATGCAGGTGGTACGATCGTCCTACATGGCTAGGCAGTTTACCCAGAAAAAGTAAAACATTTTGCCAAAAAATCCAACACTTTATACACATTAATGTTCCACAGTCCAGGCCCAAGAAATCGTGAGTTTTATGTCAGAAAGTACATTTTAGCAGTAGTGATGGTATTTAAAAAAATGCATAATATTGGATTATTGGCCGATATCCAATATGTCGATATTCTCATTCTAACTAAAACTCATTGTACCGATTACAGATACCAGTGTTAAAGCTGAAAATGTTGTTATATTCATGCCTTGTGGAAAATTAGAAGAATACTTTTCCGAGACGTTATAATGTCATAATGATGCCATAATGACATCATAATTGAGGGGTTTGAACAGCGGACTTTCTGGAGTTTGCACGTTCTCCCTGTGTATGCGTGGGTTCTTGCAGGTACTCCGCCTTCCTCCCACAATCTAAAGACATTTACGTTAGGTCTCCCTTGGAAAAGAGACTGTGTCTCAATGGGACTTACCTATATAAATAAAGGTTAAAAAATTCTAAACAAACAAAAAACAGCGTTCTGTGGACAAACATGTCCATGTTTGTTACATATGTAACACCTGTTACATATTGGTTAATCATATCTGCATGTCTGGTCAAAATCAGCCAATATTCAATATTCAGTTTTAAATACTGATACGGATATTGGGCTGATAATGTCTCTAGTATTACACATGTACTGTAGTTTTAACCAATGAACATGTGTTTGTGAACCCTCAAACCAGCATACTAATCTCAAACCTCAACCATGTAATTGTAATTCCTAACTGTAATAACTGGCCAGCATAGCACAAAAATAAATCATTTAAACTGGTGAATTCTCTCTGAAGGCCAGAAGGTTTACACCTACCAACCCATCCCTCCCCCCTTCACATGGAAATGTTTGTCCGACTCTCTCATTTCAATATGAATGTCAACATCTTCATTGTATTTTCTTTCTCTATTTTTCTGTATCTTATTTCAACCCAAAATTTCAAACAGAAAAATTTATCATTTTACACACAAAATCAAAGCTTTCAAAGATCAAAAAGGATATGTGATGAAGTAAGTCTAAACCTGTTCTCCCACAATGTTGAAACTTTCACAGCATTTTATCAGGATATTTAACACATCACAAACCATAATACTAATAATATCAATAATAACAATAATATCCAAATCTAAAAAAAACAGTTATACACAAAACACATTGTTTTAATGAACTCCATTGAATGTTTCATATCTTTTAATCATATGATTTCTTAATATTGGTTAAAATCTACCTATTGTTGGACACGTTTTCTTCATTGCAGCTATTCCATAATTCAACCCTCCTGTAGAAATGTTACGGCAACACGCTGCAGATCTTTTACAAAAAACAGAAAACAAAACAAAACCCAGGATCATTAGAAATAAAGACAAAACTACAGATAGCTAGAAAAAAAGAAAACCTGTATTTTTCTACACATCCATTCATCCAGAACTAGGTTAAAGAATTTCCACTACCAACCCCCCCCCCCCCCTGACTTTCAGCAGCCTTTTACACTGTTGATCACCAGATCCTTCTCTTTCGGTTAGATCACCATGTTGCAGTCAGAGGCACTGCTCTGAAATTGTTGTGATGTCCCGCAGGGCTCCATTCTTGGTCCCCTTCTTTTTTGTCTTTATTTGTTGCCATAGGGGATTATCACGCTTCGTGTTCCTGTTTCCGGAACTTGTCACATTTAAGCGCTTCCTCTTCTGGGACAGTTCAACAATAGCAGAATCCAATGTCATTGCTCTGTTCCACTTTGTAAATTGAACAAACGCCAACCCTACTTAAACTTCCCGACTGAAGCGATGCTAAGGAATTAATGGATCAAAGCGATTCACCAGGGTGAAGGGTCGAACTGTATAATAAACATGTTTGTCTGTAGCCGGCACTTCAATGATGCAGCTACAATATAGCTCGCGTTAGCAGGCTAGCGTTAGCTGATGTGCCTAACTTTGTGCTTCTGAAAACACACAAGCATCTGAAAATCGGGTCTGCACCCTCCCATTTCCAGTGGAACAACTAGGGACTGCCAAGAAAGGAGACGGCTCATAAAAGTCTACGAACTTTATAAACAAACAAGGGGGGGGGGGGGGGGGGGGGGGGGGGGGGGGGGGGGGGGGGGGGGGGGGGGGGGGGGGGGGGGGGGGGGGGGGTGGGGGTGGGGGGGGGGGGGGGGGGGGGGGGGGGGGGGGGGGGGGGCGGGGGGGGGGAGCCGGGGGTGGGGGGTGGGACGCCCGGGCGGGGGGCGGGGGGTGGGGGGGGTGGTCCGGGGTGGGTGAGGGAGGGAGGCGGGGGGGGGGGGGGGGGGGGGGGGGGGGGGGGGGGACCGGGGGGGGCGGGGGGGGGGGGGGGGGGGGGTGGGGGGGTGGGGTTCGGGGGGGGGGATAAGTGGGGGGGGGGGGGGGAGACAGCGGGGGACGGGGTGGGGGGGGGGGGGGGGGGGAGGGGGGGGGTGCGGGCGGGGGGGGGGGGGGGGGGATGTACGGGGGGGGGGGGGGGGGGGGGGATGGGGGGGGGGGGGGGGGGCTTGGTGGGGGGGGGGGGGGGGGGGGGGGGGGGGGGGGGGGGGGGGGGGAGGGGGGGGGGGAGGGGGAGGGGCACATGACAGGAAGCGGGAACGGGCTGATGGGGGGGGGCGAGGAGGCGGGGGTGGGGGGGGGGGGGGGAGGGGGCGGAGGGGGGGGGAGGGATGTCGGGGTGGGGGGCTGGCCGGGAGGAGGGGGGGGGGATCGGGGGGGGGGGAGGGGGGGGGGGGGGGGGGGGGGGGGGGGGGGGGGGGGGGGGGGGGGGTGGGGGAAAGATGGGGGGAGGGGGGGGGTGCGGGAGAGTGGAGGGAGGTGAGGGAGGTGGGTCGCGGAGGGGGGGGTTTGGGGGGGGGATGTTGGGGGGGGGGGGTTGGGGGAGGGGGGGGGGGGGGGGTTGGGGAGGGGGGGGGGGGTGGGGGGGGTTGCGGGGGTTGGGAGGGTGGGTGGGTGGGTGGTAGCATGTTTGTTTGTAGCCGGTGAGACACTACAGCTGGCGTTAGCAGGCTAGTGTTAGCTGATGTGCTCAACTATGCGTTTGAAAACACACAAGCATCTGGAAATCAGATCTTAGGCCTTTATCATCAATAACGCATTAGGAAAAAAAAAAATAAACTCACCTAAGCCATGACATTCACCCAGTAGAGGTGACATGCAGCTGCTGTAAAAATGCTCTTTTATAAACAGTCTCCTTTCTTGGCAGTCCCCAGTCGTTCCACTGGAAATGGGAGGGTACAGACCTGATTTTCAGATGCTTGTGTGTTTTCAGAAACACAAAGTTAGGCACATCAGCAAGTGCTCGCTGGCTAACGTTAGCCTGCTAATGCCAGCTGTCTGCATCATTGAAGTGCTGGCTACAGACAAACATGTTTTATTATAAAGTTTGGCCCTTTACCCCAGCGAATCGCTTTGATCCACTAATTCCTT
Organism: Atherinomorus stipes; assembly: GCA_023101725.1. Classification (NCBI taxonomy): domain Eukaryota; kingdom Metazoa; phylum Chordata; class Actinopteri; order Atheriniformes; family Atherinidae; genus Atherinomorus; species Atherinomorus stipes. The sequence goes on from JALJCO010010956.1 coordinate 1,872,642, forward strand.
GGCATTGCTTTAGTCGGGAATCCATGAAAATTTAAGTAGGGTTGGCGTTTATTCAATTTACAAAGTGGAACAGAGCAGGGACATTGGATTCAGTTGAACTGGTCCGGAAGAGGAAGCGCTTAAATGTGACAAGTTCCGGAAACAGGAACACAGAAGCGTGATAATCCCTTATTGGGGTCAATTTTCGTAAACATGGTATCTGTTACCATTGTTTTGCAGACGATCTACAAATATATGTGCCCTTGAAACCTGAGGATGGTTCAATAGTCCGTCTGCTAAATTGTCTTGCTGACTTAAAAAACTGGATCGCGTTAAATTTCTTGCACTTAAATGAGGGTAAAACTGAAATTATTATTTTTGGGGATGCAACAAAACTGGTTGACCAGGTCAGTGTTCTTGGCTCAGTGACCTCTTTCTTGTGCTCTTCTGTCTCAGGGTGACCACTGACAACTCTCTTCGGCCTTTGGATCTTAAATCGAGCTTGTCTGTGTCTTGTTTTATCTATTGTTTTTACTTTTATGATCTCTCTCTGTTTTAAATCTTTTTATTTTTTGTTTTTGCTGCTTTTATTCCTTGTTTTTATTTTGCTTTAATCTTAACTTGTTCAGCACTTTGGTGATGATTGTCATTATAAATGTGCTATACTGTATAAATAAACTTGAGATTGAGATACCAATTCTGATGATTAAATAGCCCCTTTAAAACCAGTAAGAAATAGTGCCAATGCACCAGTGCAACCAGTTTCTTCTGCTGCTCTGTAAGCAAATCAAATGATTAATTGAGTCATTTTCATGAAGCTCACCAGACTTTGCAGAGGACTGATGCTCCATCCATGTAAAACATTTAAGCTGTTCATATCATTAAACTTAGACTCATTTTAGTTGAACAGTTGATGATTTCTAATTAAATAAATGAATAAATTACAAACTATGATATTACAATTTCCCTCCAAGACAGATTCCAATATTATCTTTCATTTCCAACCTGCTGCCTTTTCTTTCTGCTTTCCTTGAAAACATCCCCCTTTTCCACCCACTCCCCTTGAAAAGCAGACTGGTAATTTCAGTGACTCTGATGTCAGAGATTAAAACCCGCTGCCTCTTTTAGGCTCAATTTGTCTCTGAATGTGTTGAGGCAAAGGTGTAATGAGGAAAATGTTGCTTCTGGAAGCAATCCAACACTATGTTTTGATGAAGAGTGCTGTCGTTGAAAAGCGCTAATGTCCAGGCTTTGGAGAATTATGATGAGATTAGCTAAGTGCTGGTGTAATGCATAATACCACCAGTATTTGTTTATGTCACTTTGGGTTTTAATGAGGAGTGAATAAGTTACTGAATGACTCTCTGGACTTACTGAGTGTCAATAAAATGATATTCCGGCCTGTGAAATCATGAGATGTTGATTATACAGACTAAATCCTTCACTTGTGTGACTCATACACATGCAGACATGCAGAATGAAATTATGGCTCAATAGATGAAACTATTTATAATGCTGGTAAGATTGGAAACAACTATTTATGAGCCTGGAAGCCTCCCATTTCACTCTGTCCCTTCTCTATTTCCATGCTATGCCTTGTGGGAAAATATTGAGAGCAGACAGCACCAGATTCCCGCTAGAAAACCCCCCATCAGCTCCTACTTCATCTCCCCTTTTGTGCAGGGATGGAATGGAGACATCAATGCAGCAGCAGACACAGCGGAGTTGAGGCTTAGGTTACCTGACAATGCATCTTAATTCCCAACGGTCAGAAATAAAGTGTACGCAGAGCAAAATGTAAAGCCGTCTTAGCAAAACCTGGACAGAGCAAACAAGCAGGAACATTTATTAGATGCACAAAGTGAGAATGAACAAAAAGCAGGACAACAGCTCTGAAATGAGGAACACAGATACAGCACCCTGCAAAAGTGAAAAATCTTCAACCAGCCCTGATTTATTTCTAGTTTGTTTCCAAGCAGACAGGCTTTGTTTCAATATTCTATAGTGGTCTTGAGCAATAGTCCAAGTTTCTGAAGGTCTTTTAAGGTTTTTCTTTTGTTATTGGCTGCTTTCCTAGCAATTTTCAGTTCAATCCTTGTTTCTGATATTCAGGAAAATTAGATTATTTTGCCTGTTTAGCATCTTCGCCCTGACCTATGAACCATTTAAAGGTCCCTACCTGAAAAGATAAACCAGTTTTATGTGGATGCACAACCAACAATTTGACAAAGAACTTATTTTAAAAGGGATCTGAAACAAGTTGTTACCAGCAGCCTGTCAAGAAACACAACCTAAGTTCCCATTTATCAAGTTGCATCTGAAAAAAATAGCAGAGATAATGTAGGTTTATAGACATGCTTTAAAAAGGTGATTCCCAAAAATGTCTAGAAAAAGTGAAGGTATGCCATGCTGCCTTGCATGCTGGGATGGAATCTTGTAAACATGCCACCATTGTCGCTTGGTAAGATGACACTTTGCGTAGGAGTTAAAGAGTTGTAGAAGAACAAGGGATTTAAAAAAAGATTGACTTTATCAGGGGAAACTGAACTGCACCCCCAAATGCAAGATCTGTTTTCTTAACAGACCAGTGTCGTGGCAGAAAAGAGGACAGTTAATCAGCCAGGCGAGTTGAGATTTTTAAGCTGTTTTATTATCGGAATACCTTTAGCTATGCGGTAAATAAATAATGAATTAATTCAAGAGGAGATGAGAGACAAAAGAAGTTGGTACAGTTGTAGCAGAAAGCCCACTACAACCGGAGAGTCCGGTCCAGAAGATCCACGGACGGAGTGTCGGCATGAAGTTCTGGAAGGACTCCGAGGTTCACGTCAGAGCAGGCAGATTTTATTGTAAGGTCATTCCTGGAGGCTGGCCTCTCAGCAGGCTGCATGTGGGTCCGTGAAGATCTTTGCCATCAGCAATGTGCTTGTTATCAGACCAGCCAGTGGCACCATTTACTCAGATTATGAATGTCTGATGATGTAGTAATGATATTGTTTATCATAAGAGCAAGTCACAGAAATCTTAGGGTATGTCAGAAAGAGGGTGACCAGTGAAATTGCCTCAACACCAGTAACATGCCAAAATCTCATCCCACTCAAAATCTAACCCCTAACAGGTTTTTCTCCTGTGTTATTTAGTATGTGTGGTTTTACAGATTCTATTTTGAAACATTGTGTATTCTGTTGTACAGCACTTTGTGTGCAGTATTTATTGTGGTGAAAGTGCTCTAGCAATTCATTTGGATTGGACTGGAGTTGGAAAGCAAAAATCTGCTATACTTACAAAACACTTAGAGATTGGTATTTTCAAGTGTCATATCTTGTGAATTATACACACTCAAAAATAGAGGTACATTTCTGTACCTGTAGGTACATTTTTTACAAATGTTTTCTCAAAAGTACAATATTGGTCATTATGAGGCCAGAAGTGAACCAAAGGGTCCGAAGTAATATAAAGTACAAATTTGTACCATTTCAACCCGAAGGGTACCTGCAGCATTGAAAAATGTGCGTTGCTTGTACAATAACTACAAATAGCAGTCCTTCTAAACAGTAGTATAATTATAGTTACTATATTAAGATTTTCATAATAATCATAGCAATCACAGTAGAAATTACATGTATAATTATGTGTTTTGCCTAATATTTATACAATAATTATCAATTCATTATTAGCATCTTTGATTGTTGTCATAATCTCTATTTTATTGACTTTTATTCATCATTTTGAATTGGTTTATTTGTACTTTATTAACTCATACAGCTTGATAAGGTACAAAAGTGGACCAGGACCGAAGGGTACAGAAATGTCTTGAGGAACACCCCCAGCGACAACCTTTGTACCCTTTTAAGTACAAATTGGTACCTTTATTTTTGAATGTGTATGAATGACAAGATTGATGATAAAGTTGTTTTTTATTATAAAACCAAGTATGTATTTTTCTTTTAAACATGCAGTACAGGTTTAGAAAGAGACTGAGATATGATTTAGGGCCATTGGAAATGGTCTCCATGGAAACATGTCTGTCAAGAAGCAGTATAAGGAAGGGAAAAAGAGGAAAAAGCTGAGGTCTGTCAAATGACATAAGAACTGGACTGAAAGTCAGTGACCCTTACCAAAAAGTAGTATGCAAGTATGATTGAAGTATACTAATTCTAAACTTTAAATAAGACAGTATACTTGTACTTATCAGAAATATACTTAAAGTTTACTTTCCACTTACTAATACATATACTCAAAGTTTAAGTAGGCTATATTTAGCCGATACTTATTTTTAAACTTTTGAACGATACGTTTTTATAGTAGTTCATTCATAGTACATTTTTACACATACTGGTTTCTTTGTGGCATACTGCAAGATGTACATTATTTCCTGTTTTTAAATCCTATCTTTTAAGATTTAGGCACTAGCTTGCTCACACCTTGAAAACCCCTGGTTCATATGTTACTTTTAGTCTACTTAAAAGTGTACTTTAGTATACTTAACAGTGTACTTTCTAAAAGTAAAAGTAAGCTTGAAGTTTTTGTAGGAGTTATTTAACAGTATAACAAGAAGATTACTTTAAGTATACTTGAAAGTGTACTTTTAAATACTTTAAGTGGGCCAATTTAGTCCCAAGAAGTATACTTGTCTGTATACTGCTAGTACATTGGTATCAGTGTACTTGGTAAATAAAAGTACACTTGGGGATATACTTTACTATACTTGAGTATAGTTAATGACGTGTACTTAAGCAATACTTCTTTTTGGTAAGGGATAACAGGTCTGGTGGAGAGATGGATCATCCCAAGAGTCCAGATGTGGGATCTTCTGGACAGAGAACAGAACAAAAGGCACAAGAATCCAAAGAAAAGCTTTGAAAAGTCCTAGAGGACTGGAGAACTGCTCCTGAAGACAGTTTGAAGAAAATAAGAAAGCTGGTCTACGAAGGTTCAAGCTGGGTTGAAGAATAAAGCTGCTCTGACCAAATATTTCCCATTTCCTTCCCAATATAGAAAATGATGTGACTCACAACTGCATAATACAACAATCCAGATGTGACATATCCAACATTAACACTGCACCAACGCTGCAACCTGCAGCCACAGCCATCAATGGAGGCCCTTGGCGTCTAATTCAGTTTATCCTGCGCTGTCAGCTTTCCAGTCCAGCTCCATCACCCCACCTGCATCTTCTCTCTGCTCTGCCATTGCTGGATAAATAAGCAAGCAGTTTTCTGCCAGAGTGTGAAATGGTTCTTATCTATCTCTGCCATTAGAGAGTAGGTTCTATTATAATGCTTTGCATTATTCAGTGAGCCTGAGATTTCAGCCCTTTTCCACACCAGTCCCTGGAGTCCAAGCCAGACTGCTGGTTGATGCATTCATAAGCAAAATCTGACCTTGTGCTCTAGAAATATGAACAGGTAAAAAATTGATTGCATCTCTTCACAAACATTGAGGAATAACCCAAAATGTATCTGCATGAAATCACTTGGTATCTTACAAAAATAAAAACAACGACAAAGTGACTGCAGACCAGTTTGCTTTGGAGAGCTGGGTGAGAAATGGCTGACACCTTAATGCGGCGTTTTCGGGCGTTGCAGCAGATTAGCGGCAGGATCTTGGTGGGAACGAGGAGAAAACATAACTGAACATATGGTGCTGCAGATTTCATTTTTATTGCCTGGGATATGAGATGAATATTGAACAGATATATGTGGCATGCTCTGCTCCCTACTGTAAGCCCACTGTTGTCGGAGTGGGCTATCTTTCAGTGGGAGGCTCTGCTTTGTCATTAACATGAAGTTCAACACATCAAAATCTTTAAAACTACTCCATCTGCCCCCATTTGGTAAACAAGCTTCGCATTACTGGTAGTCGATGAAAACATTACTTGTTGATCCTCAGGCAGTCTATGAGCGCTAATGGCAAGAGCTGCTTAGGGTTTTTTTTTTCTTAATGTGCATTGTGCTGAGTTAAGAAGAATTTGTTACATGCCTGTCCTGCGTCTCGCCAATTAGACCCACCATTAACCATTTGTTACTGCGCTGTTTCTCGCCTGCAGCGTGGCACCTTGCTGATTACAACGCGTTGGATCGATAATTAAACAAATTAAAGCGGACTGCTGGGTCAATTTTCATTCCACGTACACAAGTCTAAAAACTGCCTCTTGCAACGCAACAGTGAGGAAATTAAATCCTCCTTTGAGCGCATTCGCAGCGCATATTTGCATTGCAGTTTAATGGCACAGTTTTACGCAGCGCTCTGAAGCCACAGGACGGAAGTCATTTGTCTGGGAGCGAGCAGCATCTCCTCAGCTGGCAGATCACCTGTGAGTTTTCTATTAAGACTCCATGCTGCGACAGCTGTGCAGCTGATAACTGTGAATATAACCTGGTTACATGGAGAAGTGGAAACAGTCAATGAACTGCACCTTCACATGAGAGACTGATGAGATCATGATTTCATAAAGGAACTGTGGGAATTTATGCACTATATGAGGGTTTATAATATGGCTTAGTTACTGATTAGCTGTTAACATCAATATCTAATCACATGGCAGCAACTAAACACATTTAGTCAGTAGACATGGTAAAGACAAGTTGCTGAAGTTCAAACTTTGCATCAGAGTGAAGAAAAAAGGGGATTTAAGTGACTGAACGTGGGGTGGTTGTTGGTCTGAGTATTTCAGAAACTGCTGATATACTGGGATTTTCCTACACAGCCATATCTAGGGTTTATAGAGAATGGTCTGAAGAGGAGAAAATGTCCAGTGAGCAGCATTGTCTGGACCAGAATGTCATGTTGAGGTCAGAGTTAGAGGAGAATGGGGAGGCTGCTTGGAGATGATAGAAAGGCAACAGGAAGTCAGACAAGCTCTGATTCCAAACAAGTAGGGGTAACGATTCAGTTAAACAATGATTCGATTGATATCATGATTCATGGTTTCTGATTCGGTTTTGAGTCACTGAATTGAATTGGATCGTTCTAAAAGAACCAATATCATCCATGAATCAAATCAGAAACCATGAATTGTGATATGAATCGGGTCATTGTTGACCAAATTGTTATACCCCTACAACCAAGGTATACAGAATAGCATCTCTGAACACACAACACCGTGGGCTGCAGCAGCAGAAGACAACACAGGGTGCCACTTCTGGCAGGCTACAGTTCACACAGACTCACCAAAACTGAACAAGAGAATATGGAAAAACGTTGCTTAGTCTGATGAGTCTCCATTTCAGCTCCACATTCAAATTGTAGCAATTGAAATGGAGGTCATGTTCCCACAAAGTAAGTTTCAACCTGAGCACCCTTTAACCACCACATGTTAACTGAGTATCGGACCAAGTTCATCCCTTTTTGACCACAGTGTGGCATCTTCCGATGGCTACTTCCAGCAGGATAGTGTGCCATGTTGCAAAGCTCAAATCATCTTCAACTGCTTTCTTGAACATGACAGTGAGTTCACTGTACTCCAATGTCCTCAACAGTCACCAGATGACAATCCAACAGAGCAGCTTTGGGATGTGGTGGAACGGGAGATTCTCATCATGGATGTGCAGCAACTGTGTGAAGCTATTATATCAGTACAAAACAATATCTCTCCATTTCCAGCACAAGACATTCTTAAGGGAACAGGGGGTTTGATCCAGTACCGGTGTTACGCCCCAGCTCAGCTGGATCAGAGACGCAAACAAATGAAAACTGGCATCAAGATGTTAAAAGGTGAAGACATGAACGAAACACAAAACCTGAAATGGAGAAGGAGATGGGGTTAGTAATGCTGCTCAAATGAATGAAATGCAAAAAGACAAGGCCTAAACCAAAAAGGAACCAGATGAGGAAAACCAACACAAACCTAGTCTATGAACCAAAAAGGGAACGAGCAGCACCAAAATGTCTCATTGTCTCATGAGGCTTTGTTTTCACCATCCCTAGCACCAAGAAGCTGAACTACAACAAAACAAGGCCTAGCTATCCCAACTCCAAACTACCAGTGGACAGTAAATCACAAACAGACAACTCACGACCAAACCACTAACACCTAAATCCACTAAACAACAGAAACACCTGGAAACCAAAATTAAAGAAGCCAAAACTAACACAAACTAAAGTCACCAAAAAGAAACAAACTAAGGTCAAACAGTTGCCCACCACTGATGAGCTGTGGGCCCTTTTGAAGTTGTCCCCCAGCAGCTCCAGGTGAGAATGATTACTCATTAGCAGGTGGGGAGGAGATGGTTAGCTGTGGTGCCAGGCCAATCGGACAGGAGGGGGAAGCAAAATGATTTGCATTCAAACAATAAAAGACAGAGGAGGTTAATACTAGGCAGCCAAAACAACCAGCATGATGATAATAATGTGTTTTCCTCTCGCTGTGCATTAATGCAACAGACTCACAATTTTAGATTCATTTGATAAAACACAAAATATTCAAATCTATTTTTTCTAAAATTTCCTTTTACCCTTTCTGGCCTCACATTCTCTCTTTTGTTTGTTTGTTACTTGCCTCATGTTAGTATTGAGAGGTTTGAGGAAGTAAGAGTACAAGTATTATTAAAATCAGATTGAGCTGCAGAAGTAAATATGTATTACTGCTTCAGGGGAAATGTTGGTCCTGGGTGCGGCCTTAAATGTGTTATAGCTACAGATTATTATTCCTCTGGTGAAAACTAGCTCTGGTGATTTTCTATGCTCATCATGATCTGTGACAGAGTCGAGCTCTTCACTCACTGGGTGTCTCTTCTTTATATTAATGCCAGAGCCGCGGGAGTGGTTATGTAACAGTCTGCTTAATTATTTGGAAACAGTTTGCTCTCCTTTTAGCGGCTCCGCTCTTGCAGCGGAGAGATTTAGCCCGCAGCAACTCCATCAGATTGTTTATCTATTTGTTCTTTTTCTTCTGACAGACAGCACGAAGAAAGAAAATGACACTCTCGCGGCGTGTTTTAGGAAATCTTCAGCGGCTTGTTGCGCTGGAACGTCTCTAACATGTAAACAGTGTAAAAACAGCTACGAGAAGCTCAGTGCGCGGAGGGCGGAAGCCGGTTGTTTGTGAGAGCGCGTGCAACAGAGGAAAAAGACAGGGTAAAGAAATGTGAGGTTGTGTTGGGGACTCTGCCCATGGGACAGACTTCTCTGAAAGATGGAGAGCGCCGTTCATTTAAGGTGGACTGATAATGGCTTCACAGAGAGCTGGAAGGGAAGTCAAGTAGGGGCACGTAACCTTAAAAAGCTTCTTGGGTGGGCTAATGCTGGCATGGGGAGCATTAATTAAAGTTTGACTTATCCGGAAAATCATTTTTTATTTATTCAACAGAAAAAACACTTAAAAGTGTGTGTATATATATATACACACACACACACACACACACACACATATATATATATATATATATATATATATATATATATATATATATATATATATATATATATATATATATATCTATATATATATACATATATATATAGTCTGTGTAATTTTCCAATTTATGCACCTTTATTTTTCTACTTGACAACATTTTAGAGGGAATCTTTATTTCAAATTGAACCTTCTTTCTTTCTTTCTTTCTTTCTTTCTTTCTTTCTTTCTTTCTTTCTTTCTTTCTTTCTTTCTTTCTTTCTTTCTTTCTTTCTTTCTTTCTAAGCACTGTTAAGTAAAAACTACACACCCACTTGAATGATTTGTGCCCTTTTCTCTTGCTTGTTTTTGGAGACGTTAAACATTATTTGACGGTATTAAAAAAATCGTCAGAAATGTTTTTTGTTGTCTTTTTTGCTGTTTAATAAATCCACGGTTTAGTTGAAAGTAGTTTTCCCATCTTGAATGGTAAAATTGATGTAAGAAAGAAAGGTTTCTTCAAGCATGCGAATGGAAGAATGAAATAATCTTATTGATGGACCGTGGCACCACAGTCGTTAATCTAAATCAGTTTAAAACCGGATTAAAAAACTGATTCAGTTTTATCTGCGGATTTCTGCTCCGTATTTCTTCCTCGATGCTTTCCTTTATCAAGTCGGTGCACACGCGCTCCATGCTGCTGTCGAAATTGTTCACAGGATACAGTGAGGACGACCTTAAATAGGGGGCAGGACTCGGTAGGTGTAGCAGAACCCGCTGCCTCCCCTTTGTGATGCAGTGAATCTGCGCTGCGTTATGTCCGCTATATAAAGCGCACACAGCAGCAGTAGCGCTTCACAGATTTGGTGGACAGCTCCGTGGTGCTGAACTTCCAGGCGCACTTTCCCTCACGCACCCAGCTTATTGCGATTCATGACAGGAACCATGGAGGGATTCTCGTGGAAACTTTTTCTTCTCTCTTGCATGGTCGCTGTGGAGAGCTCCGCGCAAGACTTCGGACAGACGCAGTTTATTTGCACGTCGGTGCCCAAAGATATGGACTTGTGTACCGCCACGATGCAAAACAGCGGGCCGGCGGAAGACCTGAAGACCACGATCATACAGCTGCGGGAGACGGTGCTGCAGCAAAAGGAAACCATTGTCAATCAAAAGGAGACAATCAGGGAACTAACGTCCAAGTTGAGCCGCTGTGAAAGTCAGAGCCTCCCGGCGGCGGCGGGTCCTGGCGGGAGACGGCCGGGGGCCAAGAACACGATGGGAGATGTATCTCGGGGCACCACGGATACTCTGGCCCAGCTGGGGCAGACTTTACAGACGCTCAAACAGAGACTGGAAAATCTAGAGGTAGGCAAGAGGAGAGAGAAGTTAATTAAATTAGCTTCCTAAGTTAATCAGACTAGGGGATAAAACTCTAATGCTGCCCTTTCTGGCTCTGCTGGAGTCACATTTGTTATCTGACACCTTTCTCAGCTAGAGACGCCTCATAGTAAAGAGTATTCAGAATCATGTGCCAGAGCCATAAAACAAACTAGTTAAGATTAAACTTTGACAATCAAACTGAGATGAGCGAAAAATAACCTAGGAAGTTGAGAAAGGGAAAGTATTTCAGTCGTTTCTTAACTCCGTGTCTGTTATACTTTGTCCACTGCAGCAGTACAGCCGAGGGAATAACACCGTGCAAGCGAACAGCCTGAAAGATCTGCTGCAGAACAAGATAGACGACATGGAGAAGCAAGTTCTGTCCCGGGTCAACACTTTAGAGGAAAGCAAACCGGGATCAAGGAATGACTCGGAGCAGAGGAACAGAGTGGAGTCCACGCTCACATCGCTGCACCACCGGATCACGGATCTGGAAAAAGGTGCGTTTGGATTTTTGGTGCGCAAAAGATTTAAAGCTGCTAAGTGTTGCTTTCGCGCCTTTGAGTCCGACTGCTGGAGTTTAAAGCCAGATTAGGGGTTAGTTTAATTGGTTTATTAGTTCGGAGCTGCTTCAGCATGTAGAGGAAAGGCATCTTCTGTGCTAAAGCATCCATAAGCCGCTAAACCGTTTCATTGCCGCAACCATTACGATGGGCACAGATATGGAGGGGAGCAGAAGGGAGAGCTGCATTGCTTTGCATAACTCAGGACCTGTTAGCTGTTTTGCTTCGGCGAATTTATGTTTTTTTTCTCAGCCAAAACATGACCATCAAACGTGCAGAAGCCTGTGCGCAAAAAGGGGATTTTCAAAGGTCAGAAGTAGGAAAAAGTTTGTCGGGCGCACCAGGCATTGGTACGTTTTGGAGCTAAGGTCTGTTCAGCATTTCAACACGTGCAAATGCGCATGCATATGAAAGCATGGAAAGGGAGGAGATAACAGCCATCTTACGCATCAGCAAAAAACTGCAAAATGCAGGAGTTACTGTAGGAGTTAATGTAGAATTACTGTGTAGAGAATAATAACGACAGCAAATAAATGGATTTAATTCCAGACAAGCTGGTTTCTTCTTTTAAAACGACTTCAGAAAATAATTGTAAAAAAAAAGATTTTCTTTTTCCCAGAGTGTATACACATGGAATGATGAAGGGGATAAATCCCCAAATTAAAAATAACACTGATTATTTTAACGGACATTTCTTTCACCCACAGGTAAAGACACCAGACCGACAGATAAGTTCCAGCTCACCTTCCCCCTGAGAACCAACTACATGTACGCCAAAGCCAAGAGGAGCCTTCCTGAAATGTACTCCTTCAGCGTGTGTCTGTGGATAAAATCCAACGCCTCTCCTGGGGTGGGAACACCCTTCTCCTATGCCGTCCCAGGTCAGGCCAACGAACTGGTCCTGATTGAGTGGGGGAACAATCCCATGGAGTTTCTCATCAATGACAAGGTAATGGCAAGATGAATCACTTCTTATCTTGTTTTCATTGTGGCTGTTTTACTTTGCTAAGATATTAATAGAATAAAGAATAATAAATAGATGCAGCTGGAAGGAAAACGCATATAACTGCATATTTCTCTGCATCTGAAATCAGAATTAAAGCAGGTCTTAAAGTCAGCAATAGAAGCCATGTTTTTAAACAGAGGTGGAGCGATGAGGAAACGATTCAGCAGGAGGGAGGGAACGTGGACCTGTTAGGCCAGAAGTTACTGTGCAATTAAAGCAGGAAATTAACAGTTAACAGAATGAAAAGACACTTATGAGAAATCTCTGCTTCAGGTTGCAAAACTGCCGTTTCTCATCAACGATGGAAAATGGCATCACCTCTGCATCACGTGGACCACCCGTGATGGGATGTGGGAGGCCTTCCAGGATGGAGTGATGAGGGGCAATGGGGAAAATCTGGCTCCATACCACCCCATCAAACCAGAGGGAGTGCTGGTCCTGGGACAAGAGCAGGTGGATACTCATTTTCACATCAGCGATTGTGATTAAATCCCCCACAGACAGCATTTGGAAACAATACCTCAACTAATTATGCATTTCATTTTGGACACAGATTAGAGGTGTGGATATTTACGAAATGAAACTGTGGAGACATTTAAAGAGTTGCCGATTAAAGCTCTCCAGTCTAATTAGGGTGGTAGTTATGGTGTGATTCATACATTTGGCATGAATTAAGACAGAAAAACACGATTGAAGTTAAATGAAAAGAATTAGATTGTTTTTAAGAGAAAGACATCATCCAAGATGGAGAGACTCAGTGTTAAAAATAAAGAAGCTCAGTTATGAAACAGATTATTCTTTCGTCTTCCTAAATAGATCTAATGTTAAGCAGCATGTGCAAACACAGATCATCTGGTGATGCCACTTTGAATGATTTAGCAGAAAATAAAGAATCTTCATCAGAAAAAGTGATAACTCCCTTTATTTCAGCCAGGGAAACAGAGCTGAAACAAGTTTGACTTTGCTCCCTTATTGATGATCATCACTTCTGCTCTTGCTCCACAGGACACCCTGGGAGGAGGTTTCGATGCAACGCAAGCCTTCGTCGGTGAGCTGGCAAACCTAAATATCTGGAATAGGAAACTTTCTATTGCTGAGATCTACAACTTGGCGACCTGCAACAGCAAAGCGCCGGCCGGCAACGTCTTCTCCTGGACAGAGAACAACATTGAAATATTTGGCGGGGCGACCAAATGGACCTTCGAGCCGTGCCGTTCGCTCAACTGAGCTGCATCTCACCGTTCAAGAGAGGCCTCTCTGTATTTCTGAGCTTTTGTCGTTCTTGTCCTCATTTGACGTTTGTTAGAGACTATCTGAGTTATTGGTAAGCTTAAATCTGGGATTTATATGATTCTTAGGTATTCATGTGCAAAACAACACTTCTCATCTTGAGGAACAAAATAAGAAAAAAATCCCATTCCTCTTGGAAACCGCTGTGAGAAAATATTGGTATCTGCTATCCCTTTTTTTTTTTCTTTCTTGGATGTTCAGTTGAAAGCACACCTAAGCTTTTTGTTTGGCTTATTTCGTCTTGGACTGGCAGCTGGCAATCTGCGCCTTATGTTTGGACTATTCACAATCCAAGAGAGGAATTACATAATCAATCTCACCCTCCGTCCCCTCTGGAGAGCGGGAGATTACGCTGTCCGTCCAATTCTCGTCAGTGTTTGGCGCTGTGAAGTGATGTCTGATGCGGTACAGCTCCCAGTGACCCCACCCCCGGTCCTCCTCCCGTCTCCCGCACCCCCTCCTCTCTCCTTCACGTCACCCCCGCCTCCCCTCCGGAACTTGCACTGTGACTGACGAAGAGGAACGCCAGGAGAGGAGGCTACGATGAAGGACACTACAAAGTCAAAGTGGTACAAGTCAATTTCTAATCATTGTTCGCTTCAAGTGTTTCTGTAAGAATGTTGTTAACTTGCCAACATTGCTACGAAGCCTGGGTGCCTTGGGCTGGTGCAAATATTCAGCACATTTAGTATGTTTTCAGTTGCAAACTCAGTGTTTACCGGTTTGTGTTTCTTTTTCGGAGTCAGGTTAAGTTTCTTGTTCCTCTCTCGTTGGTAAATGTAATTTAATTCCAGTTTGTTATCTGACATGACGTGTTTTGGCAGGTGTTTGTACTACTCTGTATTAGGAATGTTGCAGTATCTGTATAGTAACAGCATGGATGACAGAGTGCTGTGAAAGCATTGTTGAAATCTGCTTTACTATCTTCTCTGGGTCTGGGTTTTTTACTGTATTGTTATATGCTCCAAGCATGGCAAAACTGAGAGATGAAGAATTTAATTTTTGTAATAAAATTGTGATACTTAACGTCACAGTGCGTTCCTCTCTTTATGTGTGGGAGAGAAAGGGAACGTTCCCAACACCTCAGCTGCAGTCATTCATATTTAATCTTATGAAGGATGACATATGAGATAATAAATGGAGAATTATATTTTTTATTTGAACCTTTTTGTTGGACCTTTAAACAAAATCCAACATTTTTTCCCCTTGAGGCAGCAATTTAAAAAATGAGTCTTTAAAGACTTTTCATTGCAGGACATCGGTAAATCCACTGGGAGGCAGAAAACATGTCAAATTGTACACAACAGGATTTTAATGAACATTTTGATGATGTGGGAGGTGTCAGGTCTCAGAAGCTAATTTGGTGTTAGTTTGGTTTTAGAAATGTTTGAGGTTGATTTCAGAGAGGCAGCATAAAGGTAAAAGTGCTTCATCATATCAGCTTTTAAACAGCCTTTCTAAGAAGTTGGAGCTGAAACTAAAGCTGCAGCACATTAAAGCCACCTTTTCATGCTGGCTTCTCTTAGAGAAACCTGGAGTAGCACTAAACACTGACATCAATGAAGTATTTCCACGTGGATTTAAATCAAAACAGATGTTAAAGATGTTTTTGAGCAAGAATTTATTTAATCAACTCCTTAACACTTGAATTGTTCATTAAGTTGCACTGTTTTGTAACATATAAGCTACTTTAAACATCAGTGGATTCAACTTCGATCATCTATGGCTATTAAACTTCAACTATTACTATTCAACTGCTTTAACGTGCTGAAACATTATTGTTGACACCTATTTAGAAGCTGTTTTCTAGTATATTCATGGGTAAATATATTTTTCAATTAGCCACTTCAGTGGACATTAGTGTGTCATCCAATAAGTTGCCATTCACTGAGAATATATTATATAACTGAACATAAATGCTAACATTGTATTTCCAAGTTTGCTTCAGTGATAAGCAGGAAAGGCAAGGTGCGTTTATTTGTGTTGCACATTTTATGCACAGGACAATTCAAGGTGCTTTACATAAAACATTTAAAGCATTACAGTGGCATGCAGAAAAAAGAAACTTAAAAAAAAAAAAAAACTAAACTAAAATATGATAAAATGCAAAAAATAAAAGAATTGTTTTGATAAAAGGCAGAAAAGAAAATGATACAGCAATATATTTTTTCTAGGATATTTGTATAATATGATCCTGATAATGTTTTATTTCATTAATAGATATTACATTTTATTAATATATTAACTATTTTTCATTAATGCATACATGGAAATGTAAGGAACTGTGAGGGAAGAAGAAAAGTGTGATGACTGTTGAAAACATGCAGGTTGAGTCTTGAACCAGTGATCACTGTGACACTCAACGTCTATTGAGTCTCGTGTAATCCCCCCTCTTCTGCCTCAACCTCAACCCACTAAAACCTGACATCCACCAACTGGGAGACGTTGAGACCTGATGGCCAAACTGTACCAAAATACCAAAGTACCTCCTTCTGATCCCTCTGTACTAAAACCTCTAAAACCAGCTTCAGTTTATCAGCCGACCTTTGCAGAGACAATGTTTACATGTTAGACCATAATTTGATAGACGGTTGGTGCTATGGATGCATTTTTCTTTGAGTGCTGTGTAAGAGTGTGGGATATAATGAATGATCAGGAGTGCATTTTTAATTTACACAGGTTTTATACTTGCAGGCAGCTGACTTTTTTGATTTTTTGACCCCACCATCTCTCTTTTCCTCTGCTCTCTTTTTTAATCTGTTCTTTTCTTTTGTTCTGTGAGTATATTCCCCATATTGCAGGAAATAATTAACCATTGTATGTCAGGCTACTCCCTGGCTGTCTCACTTAGAACAGGTTATTCTTTAAAACAAACAAACAAACAAATGAAAATACAGGAGAAATTTTCGGATCCATTTCCTACCTTGTCAACATTGTTGACTGTTATTTTCAGCATTCAAGTACAAATTGGTTATTTAATAGGTAGGCTACTGCATCTGAATCTGGTTGTAATCAGTATTAATTCACATTGTAGTGGTTGGTGGCCGAGTTGGTCATGGGAAGGGGTTTGTTTGAATATTTCCCGTCACACATCGTGACTCTCCTCGTTCCATTCTGCATCGTGAGTTGCCGTATTTTCCAGACTACAAGTCACACTTTTTTCATAGTTGGGCTCCTCCTGTGACTTATATGTCAATATATATAAAACCTATGATTTAAAATATGTTTAGATGTTAATTCATACAGACTGACATTTTTATGTAACCTTTATTTAATCAGGAATGTCCCACTGAGATTAAAAACCTCTTTTTCAAGGGAGTCCTGAACCAAGGAGTGAACATTAAATGGTAAATGGATTGTACTTATATAGTGCTTTTCCAGTTGTACTGACCGCTCAAAGTGCTTTACACTACGTGTCACATTCACCCAGTCACACACACAATCATACACACATTCATACCCCAGCAGGCACATCGGGAGGCAACTTGGGGTTTAGTGTCTTGCCCAAGGACACTTCGGCATGTACTCTGGGAATCCTGGAATCCATCCCCCGACCTTGTCCGTTGAAGGACGACTGTTATTCCACCTGAGCTACAACCGCCCATTATAATCTTCAGCCACCAGGGGGCGCTTTAGCCTTGTGACAACTACATGCTGCTCAGAGAAACAAGATCCAAAAATGGCCTTATTGCAACGAGAGGAGTTCATTTTGGACATCTGGCTGTACTGTCTGTGTGGTGGAACAAAATCACAACTAACATGTTTATCCTTCTTATTTCTGACGTTTATGATCTTTTACAGGCATTAAGTTTGATCTTACCAGACACATATAGGCATATGAAAAATTCACAAAGTCCTCTCGCCTTATTTCAGCAAAAGGACTTCATTTTGGACAACAACATGCGTTCATAGTGTAAGTTCTTGATGCCTTACTCATGTGGCCACGAGCTAGTTATCCGATTTAATAATAATGCTTGGCCTAGTTCTCAAAACACAAGTTGAGTCTAACTTTCAGTCTTACCCTTAACCTTTTCAGTTAACCCTTCAGGACTGAGCAGACAACATCCCCACCAGCACAGAGGTCCTGAAAGAAAAACAAACACCTGAAGGCAGCTTTTACGGATTATGGCCACCCAGATTGGACCTTTGTTAAAGGTAGAGTCCGGAGTCCCCCCACCGTTTGTTTGCAAACAGCAATATTCAAACTGAGCACCCCTCCCTCTCAGGCTAATGGCCGCCATTAGATCAGAACGATCTTCAGCAGATTCAGCTTCAAGCTTCTCCTTCAGAGCTCAGAAGCAGGTAAAAGCCAAACCAACATAACCCTTTTCCAACGTGCACTATCTAAAGTTCTTACCTTTTTTTTGGTGCATCCGCAATTTTCTTTCCTTTTTTTTTCCATTGAGAGTTCGAGTGACTGGCGTCTGCTCCAATCATGAGCTTATTCCCACACAGCACTATGTCCTTAGCTCTGTCATTGGCTGGTGATATAAACAGAAATCTCCACCCAGAAACGTTCCGACAAGGCCATAACAAAACGAAAGAGCGAAATACAGACGGGGAGAGGGAGTTGCATTCAAACTCACCACTGCACGTGAGTAGAGGCCCAAAGGCGCGATTTAAGACGGATTTCACTTGCACAAGTCTAGTACTAATTTTCAGGGGGAAACTTCAGACTCTACCTTTAAAGCAGCAACGAAATCCAAGAACACTGCAGGCACAGGGAGAAAGGAGGACAAGAAAACGAGGAGGGAATTTAAGTTCTTATTCCTAATTTGGCAGGGACATCCAGGGAATTCAGGAGGGATTTTTCATAAACACCAAATATCTGGGTTTGTCAAACCCAGCGACACCACCTTTACTTGACAGAAAGCTGAGACAACACCTCTCTCCCTACTACAATAAGATCTTTTCAGCTTCCTAAGGAGACAGATCATGCCTATTAGCTTAACCTCAAGTGAAACTATGGCCAATCATCTAATGAGACCTTAGGTGTGTCATAACTCTCAACAACGGTAGACTTCAAAACATTTGCAGCTTCACAGGCCACTTACTGGAAATCTCCCACCACCGCCATCATAACTTATAGTAAGAAGCTCTTCTGGATGAGAGGGAAACTTCCTCCAGAAAATGGAGGTTGATTGGAGGTCCAGTTGATTGGACTGAACCTATACTGGATACTATCACCTGGATGAATGAGAACCTTCACAGACTTGTTTAGAATATTTTAAAAATCAATGACAGGTTCAACAGAATTGGAAAAACGTGGATTTTTATTTCTTAAATTAATTATACAGCAGCAAAGTTCAAAGGAACTGCAGTAATTTTCCCCTCTACAGGTTCTACCCAAAAAATTAGAATATCCTGAAAAAGTTAATTTAATTCTGTAATTCAACTTAAAAGGTGCAATTTACATATTGTATAGATAATATGCAAATTAATACATTTCAAGCTTTTATTTGTGTGGATGTTGCTGATTAGGAATTGCAGCTAGAAAGCCTCAAATTCAAAAACTCAAAAAATTAGAATATTGCATGAAATCAATTATAAAGGATTTTAAAAGCAAAAAAGTCGGGCCTCCTAAAATACAATCTTGGATCTGTACTTAGTACTTGGTTTGGGTCCTTTTTGCATGAATGACTGCCTTAACCAGGGGTGGCATGGATGCTACCAGCTTGTGGCATATCTCAGCTGTAATGGAAGACGAACAATCACAGCCTTGAGCTCTTCTTTATTGTTTGGTCTCTTCCCCTTCAGCTTTTTCTTGATAATACCCCACAGATTTTCAATGGGGTTCAGGTCAGGTGAGTTTGCGGCCAATCAAGCATGGTGATCCCATGGTTGTTGAACCAGGATTTTGTACTTTTGGCAATGAGGGCAGGTGCCAAGTCCTGCTGGAAGATGAAGTCTGCATTCCCATACAGCTGGTCCTCTGAAGGAAGCAGGAAGTGCTCCAAAGTGTCCTGGTAGAACTGGGAAATTTAACACTGACCATCTTCTCCAGGCTGTGGTCAGTCATCCAGCTTGTGCACCGTTTTCTTCCACACTTCTTCCTTCCACTTAACTGTCCATTATTGTGCTTTGATACAGCACTCTGAGAACATCCAGCTTCTTTTGCTATCACTTTTTGTGTCTTTCCCACCTTGTGCAGGGAGTCAATGATGGTTTTCTGCACAATGGTCAGATCAGCAGTCTTCCCCATGGTTGTGAATTCTTCTTAACCAAGACAGGGACTTTTACGTTAGGTACTTTTAAGATGTTTTGGATTACTTACTGATTAGAATGTGTACAGTCTGAGCCTCCAATACTGAAGCTTTTCACAGTATTGTAATTTTTTTTTTTGAATTTGATGTTTTCTTAAGCTGCAACTATCAGCAACAAACAAAAGCTTGAAATATATTGATTTTCATATTATTTATCTATACAATATGTAAATTGCACCTTTTAAGTTGAATTACAGAAATACAAGAACTTTTTCTGGATATTCTCATTTTTTGGGTAGTACCTGTAGATGAAACCTGGGTGACAGTTGTTTCTAGTCTACCCTGGAGCCACCAGAGGAAGCAGTAGCTGGAAGCAGCAAAACAAACAGACTGTCAGCAAACGGAACATTAAGTTGAATAAAAGTTACTAAACAATGCAAAGACCTTTCTCACCCCCCAAAATTTGGAATTTAATATTTCATTAAACAAAGGAAAGAAAAGAACCAATACAAGAGAAAATATTGATGTTGATTTTCTTTGCTGAGACTAATTCTGTGCATGCTTAACATGCACCATTTCTGCAGTTAGCAGAGCTTTAACTTTTCTCAGCTGAAACTCTGCTGTGAGACTCTTGACCTGCACAAACAGGAGAGCCCATATTACTCCTGTTCTGAAGGACCTTCATTGGCTCCTTATCGCTTCCAGGATAACTTTTAAAATCCTGGTCCTTCCTTTCAGAGCCCTTCGTGGACAGGCTCCTGACTACATTACCGGTCTGATCCAGTCCAATACTTTGGCCCATAATCTGAGGTTTTCAGGTCAGAATCTGTTGATGGTTCCTCAGACTTGTTAGAACCTGAGGAGACAGGTCTCTTAAAGGGGGACTTTTAAACTCTTAAAGGGGGGATTTTAAACCGTCTCTGGAACAAACACCCTCTGACCCTGCACTCTCTGGACTCTGTGGACACTTTTTAATAGCAGCTAAAAACTCTACTATTTACACAGGCTTTAAAGACACACAACGTAACTTTTAGACCTTAAAAATCTGTGTTTCTGACTCGTTTTGATGTCACACCAACACATTAGGATTTGAGCTGTCAGTGCCCAGAGGCGTCCCGGGGCTCAGAAACAGCACTATGTAAGATTCCCATCGGGACGCGACCGTGACGTTGCAGCCAACTATTGGTTGCAGCACCGCGTCACTCACTAGCAACCGGATGTAAACCAGGTATCAACAGGGGTGTTTTGAATGCGATATGTCGAATTGGTAAAGAAACGCAAGGAAACATCACCGGAGGAAGAGAGGAAAAGAAACAGAGGAAGGGACAGAACAAGAGTCAAGATAAGACTGTCTTTTACTGGCTGGAGTGAGCTTACAGTACAGGTACGAACAAGATGGATGCTAGTTTAGCCGCCGATAGGGGGCGCGTCACTGAGAAAAGTTCCGTTGTGTGTCTTTAAGAGAAAATTGTATTCATTTTGATGATTTCTCCATTTTACTTGTATTTTACTTGTATGTTTTGTGTTGTTACTATATCATGTGGAGCACTTCTATTTGTGAAAAGCACTATATAAACAAAGCTTACTTCCCTTTACTTTATACCACAGTTCCAGCTTGTAAACTCATAAACTAATAAATTACCACGATATCGGAATAGTTCAAACTTGAACCAAAGTTGAAAAATCCACCTTTAAAATTTCATTCTGACAATTTCTTTCAAATGTACGAGAGACACCCTGCACACCATGTTGAGATGTGCTTTGTTTTCAGCTACTGCAGGGCCATCCAATTTGGAGCCAAACTTGGCCCGCGAGTGCTTCTTTTTGGCCTGCTGCCCATTGTCTTTTTTTTTTTTTTATTTTGATTTTCCCAGCAGGGTGAAAAGTTCTTTTGATATTTATTTATTGATGTACTTCCCTTCCTAACCACAAAAATTGCCTTACATTGTGGGTGGCACTGTGGGTCGTCTATCAGCTCAGATTTGAGCACATGATCAGAGAATAAATGAGAAGATGCTGTCGAAAACAAAACCTCATACAAAGTAATGTGGAAAAACAAATAAGGAACACAATAAAGAATAGTGTCATTCATTGTCCACATGACTTTTTATGAGGTTGTATTTTGAACAATTACACTATGGGCTATACATATTTCATTTCTTACATTGCAACATGAATTTTTAGTTTTGGCCCGCAAACATCCACCCCGAGTCATTTAGCCCTTCAATGTAAAGAATTTGGACACTTCTGAGCTAATGGGTCTTTGAAAAGCACCTTATTGCTGCAAAAAACACAATTTTCTGTCTTATAAACAGTTATTTTTGTAGAGATGCAACGAAAGAAATTGGAACAATTAATCCTGGTAAATGTAATTGTCTCTATCACTTTTTCTCTCTAGGTTTTTCCTCCAGTGGATTTGACCATTTTCAGCCACATAAAAAAAAAAAATCTAATGAGGGAACAATGATTATAAATGAAGGTAACTAGTGAGCAACCCATTTCAAGATGGCAGTCCAATCCCAGTATGCTACACAGTGTGACATCATTCCCATTCTCCAAGACTCCTCTGGAATCACCTTGGTGGTGCAGCAATGCTATTTTCTTTCAAACTGTGTTATCTTTAGTGTTTTTTTTATAGATTCAACTACAGAGATGAGCACAAAGGCTGTTAAAACACAGGCTGGTAGTAAAAAACAAAACTAAAATCCAACTTAAGATGGATTCTTCCCTGGTTTATCCTGAAAGTTACATGCATTTGTCATCCTTTAATGATTCATAAGCCAGTGTTAAGTTGCTTACCAACCCAATAATACATTCCTCTGAGGACTGCACTTAAAATGTGAGTAAAACAGCAAATAACCAAAGAAAAACTTTGAAAACTATCAGAAAACCAGAACTATTGATCAAATTTAACAAGGAAGTCTAGTCTGGCTGCTTTAAAGAAAGCTATACAGAAATGAAGGCAGGCTCAACACTGTGGAAGAAAAACACTTGAACAGCTGAAAGATGAGCCAAAACAAAAAGATATCAGAAAGTTTAGGAAAGAATGTGCAAGACACTTCTTGGCCAACCCCAAAAAAAACTTTTAAAAATTGTCCAGAAAACACTAGTTTGTGTAACTAAATAAAAATGCTCATCAGTCTAGCTGTAAAACTCTGAGACCAGCAGGCTCCTCTACAACCTGCTGATACTGACCAAGTATTTATCACAGGGTGAATGACGACATAAGCTGCCTCACATATTGACGCCACCACACAACAACCGTCAATGGAAACATAATCACAAGGTCTGCTTGCCGCACGGAGCTAATACCTTGCTGTCGTAATGCTGCTAAGCCCTGACAGAATATATTGCTGAAGTGCGATTGCATTTGAGCTCCAGGCTCTGCTTTGTGCAGAATTTAAAGCAGACAGACCAAAATAGATCTGGGCAGTCGAAAGGATGATCTCGCACCTTTGCATGAGTAAGACACAAAGACAAAGCCACCTCTTACATGAGCACTCTAGACTGCTTTCCTTGATGAAATACTGGAGGTTATGATGAAGGCACATAAAGTCACTTGATTACATTGTAATTTCACTGAAAAGCTTTGACATAAGCATTGAACAGGCTGAAGGACGCTGAGTACGGAGCAACTTCTGAGTGGATGTTAGTTTTTTTTTTTTTTTTGCTTCTTAAGTACAGCACATTACATAATGTTTCGCTTGCAAAGCACATATTCGAGGGCACGTCCTCACCTGGCAATGTAAACAGATGCTGTGGCTCATATAAGAAGTAAAGAGAAGGTGCCCTATTTTTTTTTCTTTCAAAAATCCCACATAAGGTAAAGTTTGCAGTAAGGCTGCACTTTGTTGTTCTTTCAAACGTCCTCCTAGCATCAAATTTGATATTTAAGTGTTTTTGTATGTTTATTCACACTATATGTGTCCTATGCATGAGCATCTGGCTTTGCAAGTATTATTCATCATATTTTATTTAAAATAGAGCATCTCATTCCATGCTGCCATTGACCGGGAACCTGTACCTGTCCCTCATCTAATAATTGCTGGGACAAGATTCAGCTCCCTGCAACCCTGAAATAAGTGGTACAGGAAATGTATAAGTGGATGCCATCCCTTGTAAACTCAACATGATTTAGATTTAAAGACTCGTTTTATAAATGTACACAAGAAGAGCTTACAGTCTATTCAACAGAGAATGATAAATGGGAGCACAGGTCAAAAAGAAACTCTTTCAATAAAGCACCACATCACAATTCAACCTTGATAAAAAACAAACAAAAAAAAAAAACTCAAGCATGTACAGCCAACTTTACAAAAAATAGTACAGAATATACAGCAAACACAGAGTGACCTTAATTAACTGAAGGTCTGCGTGAAGAAAGTTTTGAGTTAAGTTTTGAGTGCCAACAGACCTCACATCAGCAGAAAGTTTGATTCAGAGAGCAGAACTGCGGTGACTGAAAGCCTCCTCAGCAGACTAGGCTCTAATTCTGGGTTTAACTAGAGGACCTACGACCGATGACCTGAGAGGTCTGATCAGGTTATACACAGCCAGGAAGTCAAGATGTCCTGAGGGCCTGAACCATTAAGTGCTTTATGGACTATTAAGATGATCCTGAAAGTGATTCTGTACAGCACAGTTAGTGAAGAGACCTCAATAAAGCAGTGCTGAATTCTAAATAAACTGAAGTCTGATTGTTTAAATAATCCTGCAAATACAGGGTTACAATAAACTAACACATGATATGAATGTATGGATAACTTCTGTCCCCATGTGTACTCCACCATGCAGTGACAGACAGCTAAACATTGGTGGACTGGGCACTCAAAGAGTAAAGACGACTGAGAAGCGGACGTAAAGTTTAAAGCCTTTACTTTTCCTTGTTATCAATTGGCTTTCTTATTGTGCTTTTCTTCCACTTTTTTTTCTTGTGAAACTAGAAACAGAAGAAAATTATCTTTCAATGCACAGATATTAAATTTCACATTACAGTTACATCACATTACTGAGTTGCTGTCATAATGGCAGTTATTGCATCGGAAAGCAGAAGGATGCTATAAATCTTAACATGTATTAAATAAAGACAAAATATTCATCACAATCCATTCATGTATATGAAACATGTCAATTTTACTCACAAACAAAGCTTCTCCAAGGTTCAGCACAGATGGATTAAAAAGATTGAGCAAAGGCCCAACTGAAGCCTCTTGCTCCTGCTAGACAGCAATCCAAAATGGCAAAACCATGTGACTGCAAGTGAGCCATAGAGATCAAACCGGCAGGGCTCACCTGAGACCAACCATGTCACCAAATCTGAACAATAACAATAATTAAACAGAGTCTTCTGCTTTCTCCACACAATCAACAGGTGATGCTACAAACACTCAAAATGAAACATGTAACATCACACGGTTTATTACAAAATTTATTAAAGACACACAACGTAACTTTTAGACCTTAAAAATCTGTGTTTCTGACTCGTTTTGGTGTCACACCAACATTCATAATGCACATTTTGGGCTGTCACTGCCCAGAGGCGTCCCGGGGACAAGAAACAGAAAAAGGTAGGATCCCGATCGGGGGGGGGGCGGGGGGGGGGGGGGGGGGCTGGGGGGGGGGGCCACGTCACACACTAGGGAGGGAGGTAAAGCAGGGGATAACATTGGGGGTGGTTGGGATGCGCATCATGTCGGGTTAGGAAAAGAAAGGAGGAAAAATCGAGGGAGGGAGGGGAGGAGAAGAGAGAGAGGGGGGGGAAGAAGAAGAGGTAAGAAAAGATGTCCTTTATGGGTGGAGGAAGACGAGGAACGAAAAGGAGGAGGATGGTTGGTGGGCGGGGGGGGGGGTGGGGCACGGAGAAAGGTGCGGGGTGTGTTGTTTAACTTTGAGGCATTTTTAAAGTGCTGAAAAGAAGTTCTGGTTATGTTAATGTGGTTTTTCCAGATTATTCATTATTCACCATTCCAAAGAGGTCTGTACTTGTTCACTGTGTTTGATACACTGTGATGACTTGACAAGTTTAAAGGAAATGAACACCCACAGAATGATGTGCCTTCATTTTCTACTCACCCTCATGCTGAGCAAGACTCTGGAGCACTTTTTTAATATCTCAAATGCATCCAGAGATCTGGGGGTGTTTTTGTTGTCTGTCGACATTTATACAATGGTTTTCAACGGTGCTTGAAACAAAAGGTCTATAAAAGTCCACAAAAACTTGGCAATATTCCTCCATACTACTCATCCAATGTAATCCAAGTGTCCTCAGTGGGTAGTGTCCATAATTGACTCCAAACAACATCATTTTGTATATTCTTATAGCCTAAACAGTAGAACATCGCACTTCCGCGGTGCATGCACATGTGAGTTCACGACACTATGGAAGCCGCAGCAGACTGAACCAGATGCGATGTTTCTTTGTTTGTTTGTTTGTTTGTTTGTTTGTTTGTTTGTTTGTTTGTTTGTTTGTTTGTTTGTTTGTTTGTTTGTTTGTTTGTTTGTTTGTTTGTTTGTTTGTTTGTTTGTTTGTTTGTTTGTTTGTTTCTTTCTTTCTTTCTTTCTTTCTTTCTTTCTTTCTTTCTTTCTTTCTTTCTTTCCTTTAAATCACTAGCAAACCCCTCTTGTGTTTGTCCGCAGCTCGGTTGCTCTTAGCACAATGTAAACAGTGAATTTCTTCTTCTACACTTGCAATATCGGCAGAGTCGTCCCTGAACGCCGCGGATTCCATAGTGTCATGAACTCACATGTTCGGAAGTACGAGGATTCTTAAGTACAGTAGAACATCGTACTTCAACATCTTTCTTGAGGTTTTAAAAGGAAAAGCATGACTGTTTCCAAAACTTATAGGCAAGTCATTTTGTTTCTTAAATCTACTACCATTTCCTCAGACATTGCCAATTTCACTGTTGACAGTCCTGTCACTATGCCTCTGACTAAACCATGCGCTATGGCTACTTGGCCACAAGGATGTCCCTTTGGCTGAATAGTCAGTGTGCATGACTTTTACCTGGGAGATTGGGGTACAAACTTTGCACAGGCCCTCCTTCATCCTGCCTCACCAACTTATGTAATTGCAGAGGTAACAACATTAGTATGGTGTGACGACCCCAGTAGGTGTGGCCTGTCATCAGAGCACCTGCTCTGGGTGGCTGGTCATTTAAAAGTTCAGATGACTAACTTTCTGTCTCTCTCTGCGTCCCTCCGCAGCCTGGTTTGTACATGTACTGATCTGCATCCACTTTACACCACTGATTGTCCATTTACGCACGTCGCATACACTTATTTTCTTTTAATAAATTTAGAACCATCACTAGTGGCTCCTTCCCTCTTTTTTGTCCCGGTTTGCCACGCAGGTCGTGACAATGGTGACCACTTTAATGGGGTAAGGGCGCACCCATAAACATCTCTTTTCTCATCCGTGGAAAAAAAAAACCCACATTGCATTCATACGTGACCACTTCTGGTCCTAATATCAACCACATGTGAAGCATATACGTAGGTAGCACTGGCATTAACCAACCCCAGTTAACCATTGCTGATGCCTAAGCCCATTCAAGAAGTGGCCGGTTTATCACTGTTACTTGTGTTGATTTGCTACAAAGCCAAGAAATAAAATACTGTCTATTCAAGTGATGTTTCATGGACACAATCAAACACTCTTCACATGATTTAAGCCACTTTTACAAAGAGCACAGCACAACAATAATTACAAACCAGGTCTTACACAGACATCCAGTTAGCTGAAACACATCCAGACATGAGAACAACTCCCATCTGTGTCAGTGATTAAATGAATTCTGAGGCCAAAACAAAGATTGGCTCCACATTCAAATCTGTCACAACAAAACTGAAGGAGCAAGTATTTTTAAAGAGGAGGTCTCTGGAGTCAAACCGCCCAAGACAGACACGATTTACAGCGCCACCATATATCAATTCCTTTCTGAGGGCTGTTATTTTCTTTTGGGGAGATTGAGTGGATAAAGACGTGACATCTTGGCTGACATCTCATTAATTCATGAGCTGTCCCCCGTGGCAGAGGCAAGACGCAAACGATGCTTCCGCCCACAGCTGCAGAAATTGCTCTTGTTAAGATTGAGGTGACAAAGCAATGTTTTGGTTGTGTATGCTCAATGAATGATGCCAGGAGAGTATCTCCTGAAAAGAGTGTTCAGTATTGACACATGGTGACGCCTTTGGACTATTGACAACCTGCTTTGTGCTGAGCTCCGGGACCTGGAGTGGTCAAAGGGATTTAACTAGCAGCAGATGCTTAAAAGTGGACTGCCAACATCAAGCTCCCCCCTCAGATGAGATGTAGAGAGAAAGAGTCTAATCCTCTTCCTCTCCTCTTCCCTTTCCACTCTCCTCCTGCGGTGAGAGCTCTCACAGCAGGGAGGGAAACTTGTGGCATTTACTGATCAGCAGAAGCTTCCAGGAAGGATGCAGGGAGGATAATGAGGCTTCCTGGGCAGCCTGGACTCAAGGTGGATGAATGCCTCTTCTTTTTTTAAAACTCAGGCATTTCTAGTAACTGAGGCGTGATTCCTCTCTCTGTATAGACTGAATTTAACACATCTCAGTGGGCTTTACAAGCGTCAAACAGCAGCAGACTGTGAACTAGTCCAAAAAGACCCCCCCCCCCCCCACACACACACACACACACACACACACACACACACAAAAACCAGGTTGAGCTGTTACAGCTGTTGTACGGCCAACATTCAAGCTGTTGCCATACAGGGGACACCTTCACCTTCTTTTTCAGTGAAATTGACACATTAAACATTAAAAAATGCATCTTTTGGTGATGCTACTGTATTGTCAAGTTAATATTCTTTGAGTTGATAAGGCTAATGAAGTAGAAAACGGCTCCCTGCTGACTCGCCCATAGCAACGATGCTGCATTATACTGCCGTTTGAAGTTGTGCTGTGAGCCATGCAGGATTTGACTTCTGCTTGGTCTATCCTGCAAGATAATTAGCCTCCGTTGCATCATTAGACTTCATTAATGCTCTAATGCTGCTGTGGAGAATGAAACAGGTAATCAGCTGCATCATTGTGTCAGTTGGACTTAATACCTAAAACAAACTTTATGTTCATGCTGGAGGTAAAATACAAATCTTAAAAAGTTTTTTTTTTTAATGGATAACTGCTATAGCAGCCAACAGGTGGCCACAAAGTTGAAGCTTATCAGGACTTTTTGAATGCTCTGAACAACTTCTAATTTAAAATGCATTCACTTCTTGTTACATAACACAAGATTTCAAAATGAACTGTGTTTTACAGCTTCTCTGCCAGATTAAAACATCAGAAAAACATGGCCTGACAGAACAAATGAAGATAGGTGAGGGGTGCATAGCTGCCAGAACTGTCCAGGGTTTTTCTTCCTCTGGAGATATCAACATGCCATCTGGTTGCTTTATAATACGTTTGTGAATGACATCACCCCCTTCCATTTATATTTTTGTTGCAAACATCCTTAGTTCAGCTAGTTCTGATGGAGACTAGATGTGTACACAATGTTTAATAAACCATAAATATGCATGCAAGATGTTAGAATCTATGGTTTTATCTGTTGTTTTTCTCCACTTTTATTTAGTTTCCTGTTTCCCTGTGGGTGTGGTGCCTGGCAGTGATCCTTAGTACTCATTTCTCTCATCTGTGGCTGAGTAATGGTGCTTTTTAAAATCTCCAATCTCCCCCTCATCTCATCACCACTTAATTTGTTCACCAATGATCCAGACCAGGCCAATCTATCACAGTTGAATCAAAGTTATGTTCGTGATGCGTTTGGAAATGCATGTTTGTCTGCCTGCAGCTTATTGTGAGGCGTCCCACTCCTGCCAAAGTAACTGTCTTCTTACTTACCAGTCACTAAGAAAGCTTCCTGAAGCAGTAAAGCTTTACAAAAACTGATTCACTAAAAGGTTCATTCCCTGAAGCTTCATTTAACGCTACTCAGTAACAACACCTGCTGGTCGAGTTTATGTGAAACAGCTAAAATCCTTCATAAAAGTTAAGAATATCAAGAAGAGTAGAGCCCTGTGACTCCTTCATTATCAATATGGACATTACAGATCAGCCCCGTTTCCATGCAGAGTTTTTGTCACTGTCGTTGAAATCCTTCCAATCAAAGATCTCAGGTCAGCTGTTTATGTGGCACTGCATAAGAACTACTGTCTCACAGATATGTGACGTGCAGATCTTTGAAAACATGTGCTGGGGTGCTGAAGTCCGGTCCTTGAAAGTTATTATCCTGCACATTTTCGTTACACCCCTTCTCCATCACACCTGAATCTTATGAATTGCTTGTTAGGCCTCTGCAGAGTTCTTCTAAAAAAAATTCCAGGATAGCAGCTCTCAAGGACCAGACTTGGGCACCCCTGAGGTAATGTGTTATGTGCCTCTTTGGGGAATGTCCTGGGTGGGCCCAGAGGTGGTGGACCTTGGGTTTTGGCTCTCCTGCAGCTCCCCTACCCCCCAACATGTAGTAGGTGGGTACCTCTGGGGGTCAGTAGCAGCCCTTTAGCTGCAGTCACCATCTACCTGAGACAGGTGCTCCTGGCTCATCCAACCATGGGGGGTCCTGGGGAACAGCTCATCTTCTAGAGGGAAATTCACTTCCTTCTGGTCTTACCTCCCAAGACCCCTCTCCGCCCCCACTCTTACCTCACAACCACAAGGTCTTGGGGAGTGTGCACGTCAGGCAGGGCGTAGTAAGGGGGTGTATCAAAGTGCCCTCATTTGCTGCGCCCTGGCACAACTTGCTCCTCAGTTTTAGGCCTCGTCCACATGGAGCTGAAGGCGGTTATGGTGTGAAATCGAAAGCAGAAATCCAGGGAAAGGTTTCACCATCCCCACAAAACCGCCTTGTACATCCTACAAGTCTGTGGGTGGCGCTATGATGATTAGTGTGACACTCTAAACCTAGAACAAGACACAGCACATGTGCAAATAAACACAGTACATGTACAAATAAAGGAGTAGGGTCTATCTGCCCACCAGCACGGTAAAATCTAACCCTAACCCCGACCCTTCCCCTAAACCTAACAACACCCACCCACTATGCCACACGCCCACTATGCGACACACCCACTAAAGGACACGCCCCTTGGTTGCAAGCCACAGATAGATACACTTGACATAAAGACTCACTGTGTGTCGCTGGAAATCAACAAAGGAAGAGCAGAAAGGTAAAGATGGTTGAGGAGTTACGAGGCAAACGCGAAAGTTTTTAACACAGTTGAAAAAAGCAGCCAGATCATCATTCTGCTTGCTGTCCTGTCCTGCTGGACTGGACAAGTTAGAAAAAGAAAAAAAAAAAAGGAGAGATTTAAAAATTTTCATTGCAAACCCGAGTGAGTATAACAGAAGAATTACTTTTCCAAGTATTTAGTTATTTTTATAAAGCTGTAATTCCGTTACTTACGCCATTACTTTTTTGGAGAAGTATTTAGTAACTATAATGAATTACTTTTTTAAAAGTAACATTCCCAACACTGGTTGCAGCAGGGAAGCATCTTTAACCTGCAGGACACTGTCCAGAGTGGGTGATCCCTGATTTAGTTAGTCTATAATTTGGCCCTGTGATGGACTGTAAACCTGTCTAGGGTGTACTGCACCTCTCCATGGCTACTGGGATAGTTTCCAACTGGGTGACGCTGTTATTGAAAATGAATGGATGAAGACTTTACTGGGCTCTTTGATCTCCTTCGAGTGTGGTGTCGATGTATTGAACACTGGAGGTGGTGTGTCATGTCAATAGTTCTTCAGCTTGTAGTCTCTTTTTCTTATCAAGAAAAAAACGGGTTAACAAAAATGTTTTCTTTTTTGTTGATCCAAAGAAATTCCAGATTTTTTTCCTTTAAAAAAGAAAAAAGTCATTTATTTATTGGAGATTCAGATTCTCTCTCAGCCTGTCAGCATTTCAAACAAATATGGACAATCCCAACAACTCAGGCTGGTTCTTTGAGTTGCAGAAGCCTTTTGAAGTAGAGTTTGATCTGCAGCCCTGCTGAGTTATAACCCTCTCTGCACAGATGGATGCTCCATCGTGTGGTTCAGGTGTTTCCTCACTGTCTTTGTGATGAGTTTGTCTCGGGTGACTGTAGGTCCCCTTCTGGGCTCTGGCCCTGTGCATTTCACGAGTCATTATTTATTCTACACATGATTACAAAACTCTGAAGGATTTCTTTTCTCTTTTTTGTTTTTATTGTCATCTGCTGTGTGAGGGTCATGATGCCAATACAGTACGTGGTTGGCTCTGTAAAGCTTAAGCTCAGGCAAAGAGAAAATAAAAACAGCACGGCGCCATAAAAGCACTGGCGCTGAAAAAAATCCCACTACACTTACGATGTGCTCTGATTTATTAACACACCTCGCCCTCACCTACTGCCTCTGTAACCTCAACTGGCTCTACGGTGAAATACGTAGTCCTGACACACAATTACAGGATGTCAGAGAGAAAGCTGAGAGAATGCCAAGGAAAGGGAAGAAGAGGAGTTTTTGGGAGTCCTGACCTCATTTGCAAGTCTGCCTCTGTGAGGAAAACAAGTTAAAATTCATCAGAGGAATAGTTGGAAACTTTGCGTTTTTATTGCACATTTGAATAAAAAATACTTGCTTTACTTTTTCAGTCTGGAGCTTGAAAATGGCTCTTAATAGATGTTAAGATGTATACTGTTTATAGTCAGTTTATGACAACAAAGAAGTAAAAACTTACTATTTAAACAGTAAAGACAGGACTTAACAGACAAATGGATTCAAAGGTATAAAGATACATGCAATTTCTTCAGTATGTGTATACTGAGGATACGGTAAAAAGAAAAACCAATTAAAATTGAAAAAAATACCCCAGTAATATAGTAAGAGCTTGTTTTAGTTGTGGAATCCTTCATTTTCAGGAAATGATTAATACATGTGCAAGTTTACATGAAATCTTAATGCTTTTCAGTCCAAGTTTCTGAGACTTTTAGCTGTTTGCAGGGCCGCCTGAACCTACTGGTAGGCCCCTGGGCTGAGAAGTTTTGTAGGCCCTGTCCCGTTCGCTAAATTTACTTTATTTTTTCTTTATTTTTTGATGAGTCATTATAGAAAATAATATCTAAGGCTATCCTGTGTGTTTTGTATTTAGTTTGACATGATATTGACGTATCAATAACGTGAGCAGAATGAATATAATAATCATGATAATAATAATAATATAAAATCTCATGAATAGATAACAATAACATGATGAATAATTAATGAGAGCAGCAACAAATCAAACTATAGCCTTTAAGAAAGGATCGAATTGGCTGATTAGTTCCAGCTGCCCAAATAACTGCCATTGCTGGTGTCTCCAAACCTGTGGTTCACTCCTGAAAGCTATATAGTCCCCATTCAAAAAATATTTCATAACTGCATCAACCCTCTTTAGAACCTGTGTCCACAGCCCTAATTACCAGTTGTGGCTGCCACTGTCACTCGTCACTGCCCTCGGTGCTGGTCTTGTCCCGCTCAGTGCAGGTCTTAGCAGCTCTTTAACAGTTGTGGGTCGGCTTTGTGCTGTTCTGGGTCCACTCCTTACAGTTCTGAGTCTGCTTGGTGTGGATCTTGCATGCTGGAGCTGAACTGAGTGGACTGGGAGATGGTCTTGGAGCTAGGTAGCTGACTTACAGTCCCCCCCCCCACCCCCACCCCAACTATTTTTACAAAAAGAGGAACAAACAAGACAAACAAGTGTAATATACTACATCTCATTCATACACACACATCCACACATTCCCACCCAGAGAGAGAGAGAAGACCATAATCACCATCATTCTGCCAGCCAAAACTGCTAAGACAAAATGCAACAAAAAAACCTCCATCTGCACATTGTTAGTTCACTGACATGATCCATACATACCCAGATTACCACTCTGGCCCTTATAAGCCATCTCTGTATCAATAAATAAATAAACATACTTATGTACACATATACACCCTTATGCTCTACACCTGCATACATACGTACACACATTTGCATACATTTACATACAACTTTATACATCTATAAAACTCAACAGAGGTTTCCAAATTTCCTCCCATTTATGCATGTTTTCAGAATTTATATGACAAATTTTTTCCAAGGTTATTGCATTTATCAATACATTAAGCCCATTTCTAAAGGCTGGAGCCGATGCTGATTTCCACTCTTTCAATAATAATGTTTTTGCAAGAATTGTCCCAAAAAGCAGAGCTGTCCTAAGAGGTTGTGGAAAGTTCTGTGATTCTGTTGAACACCCAAACAAGATCATCTCTGTCAAGGACTAGCTCTCTTTGATATACCCCGGAGAAAAAAAAGAAAATACTTGACCAATTTTTTTTTTTTTTAAAAGGGCATTCCCAAAATAAATGCAACAGTGATCCCTCTGCTAACTGACATTTATCACATATTGGGGACACCTCCTGATAGAATTTATCTAGTGCAACTTTGGAATAGTAAAAGCGATGAATCACCTTGACTTACAGTTCTAAGTGTGGATCTAACCTGTAAAGTCTGATGTCTCCCCATATTCCTCAGCATCATCACGCTCTTCTGAACAGGCTGATGATCCCACCACACAAACCAGTTCCAATCTAGCTGTTCTGGAGCATCTTTGATGTTTTCCACTTCTTGGATTATACAGTACATGTAAATCAATGACCTGACACAACCGCTTCATCTCATGACGTAGTCATGAGATGAAGCGGTTGTGGTCTGATTGACTTCTAACTGCACAGAACTACTTATTTTGTTTTGTTGCATTGTTATATTGCAAAATTACTTGAAGTTAAGGTTGTGTCACCCCCACCTGTGTCACCCTATATAGAAATATGTATATATATATATATAATGTATACTGTATATGCCTCTTGTCTGATAATACCTGGGATAGGCTCCAGCAACCCCCGCAACCCAGACCCTGATCTGGATAAGCGGTACAGAAAATGACTGACTGTCATTTTTTATACTGTGTATTTATTTACACATACGTTTGAGTTATTTGAACTTAGCGTATCATTTTCTAACAAGCAGCCATGTCTCTTTGGTTGAGTTACCAATAATTTATCAAGTCTGTTTTATTAATGCATCCATTTCCTGTAATGGTTTTGATCATTTTCTGATAAATATTTCACATATAAATGCATATATTTTGTAGCACTTGCCCAGAGGGTAAAATTTAAGAGGGAGTCATGCTGAAAAAGATTAAAGAACATTTCCACAACATGACAACATTCCTCTTCCTGCTGGTCCTTACATCACTAATGCAGAATGGTATTTCACAGATATGTTTGAATAATCTTATGTTCATACTATTGTTGACTTGACTGGATATAGCAAAAAGCAGGTTAGTTAGTTATTTTTGTTTGTTTGTTTAAAAAAAAAAAAATCTGTCTTTTTTTTGTTCCTAAATAATTATATTAGAAAATATTCTTTCCTGAAACTTTAATTGGTTTTGGATAATGTACATTTTCCCTCAGGAGATAAATAAAATGCATTTTTCATTTAATTTTGTAATGTGTAAAGATAAATAATTTATTCATTCATAATAAATCAATTAGCTTGAACTAATAAGCCATTTGCAAAGGTCAGTGTGTGTGTGTGTGTGTGTGTGTGTGTATGTGTGTACGTGGGTGTGTGTGTGTGTGTGTGTGTGTGTGTGTGTGTGTGTGTTAGAGAAACTTCTCTAACAATAACTCCACAGCAGTGGCAGAGAATTTAATCCTGATAAACCGCTTTGGGCTCTCTGATATGTTCCTCTGTGTTCTGTACTGTTAGATTTTTAATGCTCATCCTTCTCGCTTTCTCTCCCAGCCTTCTCATCCTCCTCCTTCATCATCTTTATTTCTCTCACTGTGAACCTTACTTGGTTGGCGCATGCTCTTTCTTTAGTTTTCTCTCACCCTCCCTCATTCTCCATAAATCCTTTTTACTCTCTCATGTTCCCTCTCCTTTCTCTCTTGGGAAGGGGGTGGGCGATTCGCACTCAGTGGTCTGCTGCATGGAAGAAATCTACAAGCAACAAAAGGGTGTGGTGATAAAAAGATAATGGAGGAAGTAACAGTAAAAGCATAGAAGACAAGGCGAGAAGGAGGATGAGGCTTCACCTGGAGATGAGCAGGTCAAGAGGTTTGATGACGGTTTTTGCCAAATGTATTTCTCTGACAGTCCCACTCCTACTGCCCACAGGGGTAGTGAAGTGTAGGATGAGCTGTGAATGGGATGATGTATCCTCCCTCTGGGGTTAAGCAAAGAGTGATCTCATATTCAAGGTCAGCAGCATGAACACTAAGAAGAGTCTGGAGCCTGGTTGGGATTAACCCCACAGGTCTCCCTTGAGTTTTGGGGGCTCTAATGATGGTGCTCATCCTCTAATCAGGGATGAACATGCAAAGTTTGCGTTGGGATTGACTGACAGATGAGATGGGCCGTCAAAAGGGAGATAAAAACAAAGCAGAAACAGGAGCTGTAGCTTGGGGCTGATGATGGTGACCCAGAGTAAATTCTGCCACTAAGAACATAGATTCCATCTTTAAAGCTCTCTCTCTCTCTTTGTTTTTATTTTAGAAAACACAGGCTCCCTCTCCCTCCCCTCTCTCACTGCCTCTGTCCTCCTCCATCCCTCTCCCTTCTTTTCTCCTGCTCTGTGCCAGAGCACCGCAATAGCAGTATGAATAATTGAACGAGCTTGAATCGGGAGTGAGAATTTCTGTTGCGGTTACGTGTGCTGGTGCAGCAGGCAGGCGGGGAGCCATTCATGACAGAAACAAAATAAAAACACACAAACAGCACCTGACTGCTTCGTCTGCATCAGACCAAATGTGAGAATAACCTTGAACGCACACAAGCACGCGCAGCCTTGCTCTTTGAGTTGCCGGCGTTGCCGTCTCACTGTGGGGATTTGAGCAAAAGGAGAATTTTCTGCTGCAGATGTACTGGAAGGTTTTGCTGCCTCATATGACATTGAGCTCTTGTTCAGAGTCAGAATCTGCGGGAGGAGAGTACAGGCCATGTTTGATATGAATATTCCTGAGCTGACTGATACTGGAGGGGAATCTGTGCAGGGCTGGATCAATCAAGTTTCCCAGAGGAGAAGAAAAGGGGGGGGGAAGCGCATACTGTACAGAGGACAAAAGTTAGAGTAGCTCTGCAGGAGATATGTATGTGTGCATGTGATAGGAGAGAAGAGATAGAGGCGCTGCAGTCTTTATGTGTGCGCAAGACAGAGAAAAACACTTCACAGTGGATGTGTTTGCATACAGTCTGTGCGCTTGTGTGGATAAGAAACCGGCAGCTGAGTACCTGCTCAAGTACCTGTGAGATGTGGAACAGAAGGGAAACGTGACTGTGGGTGTATGAACAGGCAGGAGGGTGTATCCACAGGGTGTTGTCAGGCCAGGCCCGAGCAGCTATAGCCGCAGTGTGTCTAAGCGAGTGTGAATTTATGTATATCTGCTCTACTTCCAGCTTAATTGGCCCAAATCTGCCATTCAGCAGGGCCAGTTACTTGCCCCTCCATGTGGCCTCGTGGGAACATAAGTGACATATTAAACTAGCACTCTCACACAGTCAAGCACACACACCTGCCCACTCGCGTTGCCACCATCTGGGAACAGCGCAATAGGATGTGCAAAGTAATTAGATCAACTGCGCATTTTCACAAATAAACAGTATGCACACATGTAACACCTTTGTGACATAATTTTTCACTCAGCCAATTAAAACCTGTTGTGTGGCCATACTGTGTGTATTTGATGAAGGTCTGTGAAGTTCAGCTCAGAAGTGTGCAGAATTCTTTGGTTTTTTCACACTTCAGTCATTGTTTGTGCTTTAAGAGCTTTGCTGTGATGATCATGACTCAAAGCAGTTAGCACAGTCTTGCAGGTTGTAAAAGAGACTGCTGAGAATGTAACCAGCTGCTCAGATTATTCACCAAGTAATGAAAAGTTAGACATGATGAAGAAGCTGCCGATCACTGGGGTCATTAGTATCCATCTTATGAAGACTCGGTACATTTTATTCTTAAATGCTTCATTTCAGACCAAATTGGCAACATGCTATATGTGCAACCGCGCTGCCTCTAACATACTGCTGCAGAGCAAGAAAATTAGTCTTTGTAAAAATGCTTGGTCATGTTTGTTAGTCCTGCAAATAAGTAATAAAATTAACTCAACAACAAAATGTACAAAGTGAATATTGGTTCAAACATTTTTCTGCAAAGTTAGTTTATTTTTATTTTGCAAAATGTTGGAGTGACAAAAGAAAAAAAGACTGTTGAGGGACTTCTCATCTTTTCTCTGTTCTCTTATTAAAACTCTCCATTATTGCTTCAATCTTGTGATTTTTTTTGTTGTTTGTTTAGTTTTTCTTCCTTTAATGCAGAAATCTCTAGCCCCATGTTTCAATCTTTGTGTCCCTGGCCTGTCTTCTCACACTGCAAAATTTATTGGTCTATATACAAGTTAAAAAACACAGAAATTGAGAAGAATCAGACTATAATCAAGTGAAATTATCTGTCCATGCAGTAAGATAATTAGACTTGCTAAGATTTCTTGAAATAAGAAAAATTATCGAGACTCAGGGAGAAATATCTTTAAACAAGTTATGAAAAACTCATTTCAAGTCCCTCATATAGTGAAAAATCCCTCAAAACTAGTCTAGTAATGCTTCTTTTGGGTGTTGATCTTTCTCATTTTAAAGTAAAAAAAAAAACTTAAAACAAGATCATTTTTTTCAAATTTGCTGAAAAGCCTTTTTTTTGTAAGGCAACATTTCTAAAGGAGCAGCACAACACTCACCAATCTCCAAACCTGCATGTAGTTTGGTGAAGGCTTCTTTTACCAAGGGTCAAATTGGTTTGGACGACACAGGATTTCTTCTGAGTATGAGACAACTTGCTCCACCACCCAGCCACTGTTTCAGACTGTTAGATGTTCAGCTCTGAAATCAGTTCTTGAAATCCTGGTTAGTTATTCTTGTTAAGATCTTTTCTCTTAAAAAAAGAAAGCAACAACACTAAAAATCCACATTACCAGACTAGTTTTAAGTGTTTATCACTTAATAAGAAACTTGAAACGAATTTTTCCTGCTTGTTTTAAGCAAGTTTCCACTTGTCGAACATCTACACAGTGTCTTTGTGAGATAATTTACCTCAATATGCCAATAAAATATCCAATTTTAAGATTCACTTACTAAGTAAGAAATAAAAGACATTTTCTTACAAAACTAGATTAATAACTGACACATTAATCTCTTCAAGTATATTACTCTCAAATTGAGATAGTTAAGACAGATTTTGCTGAATAAGAATCTAAGACTTGGTTAGATAGACTGTTTTTGCAGCGCACCCTCCAGTCTCCATGAGTCTAATTCTGAAGGTCTCTTCCTCTTAAAAAAGTTATTTCTCTCCACTGTTGCCTGTTGCCCCGTGCATGTACAGAATATGGGATTAATGCTTTGATCATTCATCAGTTTCCTAAGTTAGGACTACATATTGGGATAATCCTGCACAGTTGTCTGAGTTATGCTTTCTTTTTCATTCATCAACCAATCAGATGATAACGATCAGGAGCATGTGTGAAAATCAAACACACCCCGATGGTCGCTGTAAAATACCCTGAGATCAGATGACTATGGTGAATCTTTACTGTGCAAATGAAGTATTGCATAAAAGTGAAAAGTCTAGACAGCCAAATTCAGTTGTATGTCAAGTTTTTTTTTAAATTTGCCAAGCCAACAGTTTGTTTATTTACTTAGAAAAGTCAAGTGGAGGTTTATAGAAGAATTATATAACTTGTTTACCATAAAAATGTGTTTCTGAATAATCTGATGGCACGATGACATGTATTATGTACATTCCTGGAGCCCTTGTTGCCCATCAGCATCGTGAGGCTAAGAAGCTTCGTAACTCTGAGTTTCCAGCCTGGAACCACACGTTCCAAGGCAGGTTTGGAGGGAGAAAACACCTCTCCATCTGTTATATATGAGGTGGATCAATCATGGTTTGAGCTTGTGTTGCAGCCAGTAGAGGGAACATTTCACTGGCAGAGGGAAGAACAGATTTATTAAATAGCAGCAAATTCTGCAAGTAAACATCCTGCCGTCTGTTAAAAGGCTGAAATTAAAGAAAGGATGGCTTATGCAGCAGGATAATGAGCTAAATAAAGACCACAGCCAAGAAAGACAATCTTAAGAAGCTCAAAGGTGCAGCTGAAGGTTTTACCTGGGAACTCACAATCTCTAAACCTGAATGTTAAACCTCATGAAAAATCTGTGGGGAGATTGCAAAAGAGCAAAGTTCAAGCACCTGAAAAACTTAACATCAAAGCTTTTTTTTTTTTAAAAAAAAGGGTTAAAATGACCATCCTGGGGGTTAAAACATTTCTTATGGAATCTTATTCCTTTTTAAGAACATATATATAAAATTTGACTTCATTTTTTTTGGAAATGTAACTTTGCCTAAATGAGGAACATCCTGTCTCAGAGTGATGCATAAAAACTAGTCAATGCATTTGTTACCTCGGGCCCTGATAGGCTGTCCTCAAAAGGCCTTCAGCTGATCCAAAATGCTGCCGTCAGGGTTCTGATGAAAATTAGTAGCAGAGATATTTCCCAGTGTTAGCTTTTGGCCCCCTGCTAAATCCAAGATGGAATTTAAAATTCTTCTCACATATAAAGTTCTGTTCTCTGCAAAAACTCAAATCTTACCAAGTAGCCTATATTTCAGTAATTTCTAGTCAAAATATCTCATCTTACTCAAAATAAGACAAAATTACCTAAAGAGAAACATTTCAGTGAAATAAAGGAACTTGTTTTAAGGCAATGCATCTTATTTCAAGAAATATCAAGAAAATTTTGCTTGTTCCATTGGCAGGATTTTTTTTTTGCTTATTTCAAACATTACTCCTGAAATAAGTCAAGGATCTTCAACGTTTTCCAGGCCAAGGATCCCCAAACTAATGGAGAGATGGTGCAAGGACCCCTACTTATGTATAAAATTGTCCTATATTAAAGCAACCTTTACCGATCTTGCATTTCAGAAAGCACAGCAAGATTATTTGAATATAAACAGTCCCGCCTCACTCCTAAGACACACCCCTTCATTCCCTCCACCTCCCAATGCAGAATCAAAGGTCTGACAGGCAGGTCCGTTGGACAATCCTAGAGGTGCACCCCACTTCAAGGATTGGTTGGAGTTTTCATTGAATATTTAGAGATTGGAATGATATTTTATTTTGATTAATGGTGGGTCTGTCTTGTATTTTAGAGTTCCATTACCTCATTCATAGCATGTTACCCTGTTAGAAAAATAGTGTAAGAATGCAACATCGGTGGGTGTGCTTTAAACTGTTCCTATAGTGCCTTGTAGAAATGTAACTTGTTATTGCACTCAGTACTAAGATATTCAAATATTTTCACATGCATTTTCTGAGGTAGAGGCTGTTGTGCCTGTTGTTCTTGTGGTTTCCTTATTTTGTTGTATTAAAAATCGATCCATTTTTTTAAATTTATTTTTTCTATCCAAAACACGAGCTGAGAGCTGCTAGCAGAACCAGACAGAGACAACGTGTCACATACGGCTCGGTGATTAGCACAGCAGCATAGGTCGTTTATTTACATCAAGATGATTGCTCTGTTGTGCTACCGTGTGCTACTATCAGGAAATCTCCCATAAATATATTTCATATTTTTTATATACAGCCTAGAGCCTTGATTCTTTTCATTCTAATTTCCAAGACCTTAAAGAACAATTGTATAACATTTAAAAAATATCTTCATAATAATTTTCTGTGTTTAAAAAAATTGCGGACGGAATATCAAAAAAATGTCTAATCAATCAAAACCTTTCGGACCCCCTGCAGTACCTCTGCCGGGGGGTCCCACTGTTGAAGACCTATGAAATAAGAAATAAAAAAAAGATTATTTTTTTGCTTGTAATAAGTTTAAAACATTTTTTTTTTAAATCTTAAAACAAGTTCCTATATCTCACTGAATTGTTTCTCTTTAGGTAACTTTGTCTTATTTTGAATGCTTCTACGGATACAACAGCTCATCTGGAGTTGAGTGAACGCTACTTCACACTCTGGTGTGGACCAAACAAGCAAACTCTGGTCCATTTCAAAACCATTGGTCTCAGTTTACTTGCAAATGAAACCTGGAGAGGTCAGTGGTCATTCAGGCACTACTGCCCCCAAATGAGCAGCTGCTGTAACTAACTGCATGACAATGTCCAGGCGGTTTGGTCCACTTGAGTTAAATGCAGTGGGATTTCTCACCATTACCTGCTCAATCAAACCAAGTCTCCCAGACTATCCTGGGGTGAATAATTAATGGTATGACACTATTGTTGTCATTAACAGCAGCTCTTGCTGGCTTACAGCCATGGTACTGGTGACCCTTCCGTCCCGTCTTCTCCACCCTCAGCCATTTGAAGTAGATGACTGCGCTTTCTGAGTCTGGATCTTTTGGAGGTTTTCCCCTTCCTGTTGAAGGGGAGTCTTTCCTTTCTCACTGTTGCTGCTGCTACAGTACCTCATGCATGCTTAGGAGGGGACATAAAATCTAAGAGAAGATTCAAAGCAATCTGTTGGTGGTCTTAGCTAGGCCATTATTTTCATGAATTACTTTACATCCCATTCTAAACTGCTCTAATACATGTCCATGTTTGATTAGCTTTTACTGGATTATAATCCAGCTACAGATAATTGTATCGTGTTGGACTGTATTGGTAAAAGTGCTTTGAAATGACTTTGTGTTGAATAATTGCCGCAATACAAATAAAGCTGGATGAATTCAGTCAGGCCAGCTTTTACTTTCTTTACTTTTCAGAGCAACATAAGGTTCAACCAGGCATCCCTAAACTTTTGCAACCATCTGTGTCTTTCAAACACTTATTTTACACATTACACTCTCGAGCTGTAGGTTCTGACTGCAAAATAGTTATTACATTAAAATGCATGCCTGCAGATGCACCTTAAACGGGACATCTGCTGTGTTTAAATGGTGTGGCAGAACCAATGAAGGAAACCAGAGCGAAATCTCTGCCGCTGAATGAGCTTTATTAACTGCTGACTGTATCCAAGTTCAATCAAGGTTGCAGCAGCCAAGAGAGCTAGCCAGCCTGGCAATGTGGCTAAAATGCTTGACGAATGCCCCCATGATAATACCCACCACGCTGCTGCTCAGCAGTCGTCACGACCGTTCGATTCAATATGATTCAGCTCTACATAAAGGCTCACTGGCAAAGATATTGTTTTCAGTGTTGGAAGATGCAGCAAAAATTACATAATCTAACAAAAAAATGGAATTATATAAGCAACCACAGAGAGGGAGCAACTTTTTCTTGGATCAGTGAGTGGCGGTTGAAAGCTGGCAGATGATGGAGAGAAACAGTCAGAAGGGAATCAAAGCAATGATTCAGCAACTGAGTGAAAGCCAAGCAAAGGCCATGTGGCCGCGATGCTCAAGATGACAAAGCAAAGAGGACAGAGACTTTAAATGTACCCAGGAGGAAAAAAATCACAGTTCTCTGACTGTGGGCTTCATGTTGACAAACCAACAGAACATAACAGGATGGAAAATAAAAGAAATGAGAACTGGCGAAGTAGAGTTAAATATGGAGAAAACAAAAGAGATTCTGATGTGTTTTTTAAAAATACACCTGCAGGTTATTGTTTCAACAAAGTTTTCGTTGCTGTCACACAAAAGATCAAGTAAGAGGATTTTACAGAGAGCTCTCAGCATCTTAAAGAAACTTTCATTCTTCCTCTGACTAAACACCCATCATCACAGAGACAGAAACGGCTGCATGCAGTAACATGTGC
This sequence comes from Atherinomorus stipes, assembly GCA_023101725.1. Classification (NCBI taxonomy): domain Eukaryota; kingdom Metazoa; phylum Chordata; class Actinopteri; order Atheriniformes; family Atherinidae; genus Atherinomorus; species Atherinomorus stipes. The sequence continues at coordinate 1,916,226 of JALJCO010010956.1, forward strand.
TGAATAGTTGGACGGAGCGAAAGCACATGCAGAAAAACTCCCGCAAGAGCAGGGAAAGCATGCAAACTGCACGAAAAGGTCAGCCAGCAAGGTTTAAACAAAAAACTAAAGTACAATCTGCACCATTGAACCAACCAAAACCCCCTCATTTCAATTTGATAGAACTTAAAGACAACTGCAAATTTGTGACCTATTTGTTAGAGATTTGCTTTATCAGAAGGAAGCTGTTGGTTTGTAAAATGCACTCCCTGAACCAGTCTTTCAGCCTGGTGAATCCTGGGATTGTCATCTTAGAATATGCTTGTGGTGCTCTGATGGAATGAGCTGCTGATCCAGAATATTTAGGTAGTCAGCTGACCTCATCCATAATGTTGCTGAACCTAAACCTGAACCCAGACATGACCAACTGCAGCACAGGCAGCACAGGCAGCAGGCAATATTTATCCAACAGGCTTATTAGATAGGAGGCTCTTATATATGCTATAGTTGCTATATATGCTTATAAATCCTAGTGGCAACTTTTTTTTTTTTTTTTTTACTGATGATTAAAGCCTTAAAGAAAAGTGGGAGTTGATTTAATGAGGCAGAAACTTTGGGTGTTTAGCAGCTCTCATAATTTTAGTTCTTCCCATAGAAGTGATGATTTGACTTGTATATCTGTCAGTTATTACAAAGTAATTGTTCATATATATGACATATACAGAAATTTAGTAAAGTATTGCAGCACATTTCTGTCCGGAGGACCCTTACAAGGTGAATCTTCTGGTGGGTATGTTCCAGGCTGACTGCTTAGAAAGAAATTCTTGCAACAGAAAACATTTACTATTTGGTTGCAAAAGACCCTCAGAGAATATAGCAGTGAAAAAATGCTGAGTTGTGAAAAGTGCAATAGTTATATTTGATTCAAGTGGAGCACATCTAACAGTTCATTATATATTTTTGCCACTGAAAAATATTCTGGTGTAGCATTTGGAAAAACAACCAAAAGCATCTTCCCCACAGTCAAATACTATAAAGTATAAATGACTCCAAACAGAGTCACTCCTACTTACTCAAGCAACATGCTGATATAGTTTTAATTAAAATCAAAGATGATGGAGTCATAAAAACCTATGATACTCTCAGTTTATCTTACAAGCATCCGACTCAGGAAGATGAGATTTTCTTTTTCCATACTTTGCAACATGAACCAGATTCAGCTCCATGGGATAAAGGCCAACTGATTCCCCATTGAATTCTCCCAAACCCCCTCACCAATTACTGCATCTTTGTCTCAAAGAAAGACAACCTGAGCCATGTGCACATTGTAAAAATCCCTCGCCTCCCTCTAACCACACACAGGTAGCTCAAAGACTCATTTAAAATCCATCTTCTGGTCTTCTCTGCTGTGTACACTACCTTAAGGGATTTTGGAGAATCCCTGCTGTATTCCATATTGCTGAAGAGAAGACTGACCTTCATGTAGACAAACATTATCAAGGTATTGGCTATCATCCACTGAAGATGCAGTTTGTCATGTGAAAGTTTTTTTGTTTGTTTTTTTTCTGGTCGAGCACCTTGCTGGGAAAAGAGTGTTGGCAGAAACCTCCAACACAGCTCATGTGGATGTGAAACAAATGTAAAAAGTTACACACCTACAAATAGTTGAGGATAAAATAACTCTGCCACTGGCTTACCATAGTAAGTGACTTTGTAAAGTAAACGCTGCTGGCAGGTTCATGAAATCGTGAGTTTCTATCTGTCTCCTCCCACCTGAAGCAGCTGTCAGACACGGGTTGTTCATAATACGATTCCAGTGATTTAGAGGCTGAAATAATACACAGTTTTGGACAAATGACTTAAAGAGGAAGAGGACTTTTCAGAAGTCGAACAGGTGTGACATCATTTCTTTAACTCATCAAACTGCACCGTTATGCAATTACTCAAATTCTCCAGCTGTGCATATAATATGTGATACATTGTCATCATGAGATGATGTCATATGCTATTACGATCTTTACTTTGCACTGTGACATTTTTTTAATTTCTTTTGTAAGTGGGATCTTTCTTTCAGCATGACATTATGGCCCTGTAAAGCCGTATGCATCATATTTGATACATGCAGTTTCTAAAAAAAACCTTTGCATCTGAGACCTTGCATCACTTTATGGTAAAAACTTTGCTTAAAACTCTGTTGTACACAATCTGATACACCTGACAGCAGGAGGCAGAAGACTAGACAACAATAATTTTGACATGATCCACAGCAATAAATGGTTTATTCACAAAAATGTTTTTTGTTCATTTTTTTCCCCATATTTTGTTAAAGGGCCTAATAAAGACTTAAGATAAAAAAAAAATAGAATTTTTCTCCCCATTTTTTCTTGTTTTGGGCTTTAAAGGGTTAAAGAGATGACGTGTGGTGAGTCATGAGGAACGTCCTCACACATCTGAAATCATCCTGTAATTCCATAAATATATTATTTAGCGATATCAGCAGACGGCGGCTCCTCACCATCCTCTTCCTCCTCCCGTAATGAAGGAGATCATTCTGATTCAGTATATTTTAAACTACCATACGTGGCAAAATCTGAGTATTGAGTACTGACAACATCAGGGTTTTCTAAAAACCTGAACTGAACTGGATGAGTTAAAACAGCAATTATTGGGGGTTTTCGTTACCACGGTTTATGCTCTCACTGTTTTGCTTCTCAATGTTCAAGATTTTTATATTGGGAAAAACATGACAATGAATCTCCTCCCCCACATGCCCTTCAGTATCGAAAACATCCTTATTTCATTATATGAAATGCAGATTACAGCCTGAAATGATGTTTAAAAAAAAAAAAAAAAAGAATACTGCAACTCTGCAGAGGTGAAGGGGGACGCCGCCGCAGACCCACACAAAGAGCACAGAGCAAATGCAGATGAATTTCCAGCATGGATTCATGCACCTTACCTCAGGGTAACCGCCGCCTACACCAACACACTGTAGTACACATAAACACGCATTCATCTGTACATAAGAACACAATGTCCCTGAGAGATGGATCAAAAGTGCTGTCTTCAATAAAGAAGACACAGAAAGCAGGAGGTGTGGTTTATCAGCTCATCTTCTGTCTTGGGCCCTTTAATCTCCATCCAGATAAAAACAACCAGGAGGCCTACAGGTGTACTGTAACTGCTGCAGGAGAGAAACACAGACAACTAATATTTAATGACTGCAAACCTTCAGCTTGTGAGGAGCTGGGGACCACATGAAACACTGTTTGATGGTTAAACCAAGTCGTGAGAAATCAGCTGGATAGAACCCGTGGGATAAAGGGGACCGAAAGCACTTTATCTCTTCATTCTCTTGGAAGTCATTCATCTGAGAGAATTGGATATTGTTTTGGATCATGAAAGAAAGAAAAGTATAAATCTGCGCTCAATCTCTGTGATTCTGCACAGTTGAGTATCTGTGACAGTATGTCTTCTTGCATAGCCTCCAGCATATCAAAACCCTATCAGTGTTTTATAGAAAACATATCAAGCAACAAACGGTGGATTCACATTCTGCTCCAAAGGATTAAAAGTCTGCATCGGTTCCTGTCACAGCTCATTCATGCTTTGTGAGGTCTGATTCCTCAAGCTACTGTGGAACTGTGGAGCTTCAGTGCCCATGCAGAGCTTGTCACCACCCTGCAGATAAACAAAATGGCCTGGTTAGATAACTGAGTTTTCTCTGACAACATCTGACTATTTGTATGTGTTTTGCAAAGGATGAGTGCAGGAAGAAACCAGGGGAGGCAGCGTAACGCTTTGGATGATTTCTTTGGTCTAAATCTCATCCACAGCAGCTGCACAGTTAGCACTTACACAACTTTGAAGTTTTAATGTAGTGGCTGATATGAGTGCAGTTACTGACATTTTACTAAAGGAGACGTGAGCTGATTAAAGGTGGATAAGAAGCAGAAAAAAGTATTGACTTGCTCTGGTGAACCAGAAACTTCAGTTTCATTCAAACTTGTCTCAGATGATCTAAACCAGCTGATCTGAACTTGTGTCAGTTCATTTGAAGCAAAAAAAAAAAAAGATATCTTGTTTTCTTTCATGCTCTAAAACATGACTTGAAGTTGTCCTGGATGAATGGGCTTTATGCAAAGCTCCAGTTCTTCCTTAACTTAACACTGCACCTTTATTTCCTGTCTTTCGTGATTGGATGAAGTGATTAATCCAGGTGTGTCTTGCCACTTGCTGAGGTCAGACACACCTGGATTAATCAGTTCATCCAATCATGAACAGGGGAAACAAAGGTGCAGTATTAAGTTCAGGAAGCACTGGAGCTGTGCATAAAGCCCATTTTAATTCCACTGGTAACTTGACAGCTTGTATATTGTCTTGAATTACTCTTGGCTTTAGTAGACTGATGGAGAGTGAGGGAAAGACTTACTAAACAGGAAATTTAGCATGTTTCAAACCTTATTATGAAGACCTAAATCTCAAATTATCTACTAATTAAACTACAGTATTGTAAAAGCGTCATTTTGACTCTGGCATGCCAATAATCTTTCTCTTACCTAATTCTGGTGTTGATTTCACGTCATGTGTGAGGCCATATCTTAAAAGGTCTTCTCTTATTTGGTGCCAGCTGTCTGTGTAAACCAGGGCCAGCCCAAACCTCTATGGGGCCCGAAGGAAAACTTGAGTTTGGGAGCCCCCTATTGCTGTCTGTAATAATGAATGATTATTTGATTATTCACACACCTACCGTACACTTTTATTATCTAATCTGTAAATACGTAGTCACTTGTAAAGCTAGATGTAAGAACTTGTTGATCTCAGATTGTAATCCACAGTGATGAAGGTTACGGAAAAAGACAGCAGATTTACTGAAACATCTTACACTCATATTTGGAAAAGTCATCAACTCTACCTACTGACCTCAGATGAAATACATAAAACCTCAAAGAATATCCATACAAGTAATTCAGAGTATTAGAAGTACTAATAGTTCTCAGTATTCTTAAGCCTTATGACTACTATTAATCATTGTTATATGCTAATTATTATATAGTAACAATAATAATATAAAATTTTATTATTAAGATTATTATAATCCTACTTCTTAAAGCCAGAGTTGGTAATCCTGCTCGAAAACACTTTTTGTTATACTGGGTGAAATGGTCCTTCCATCCTGACAGTACTCAATACATCATGTATTCATAAAAAGGAAGGAAAATGTCAGACCTCTGTGAGAGCTGCAGTTGTGTAAAAACTCTGACCAACCCCTGCTATTCGCACCGAAAGGCAGGAATTGGTAATTCCCAACTTATCAACAAAATGATGCCTTAATGTCTTGTCTCTGTCCCTCCCCTCTCTCCATCCCCCATGTGACCCCCCTGTGTAACCTGCTCACTGTAAACCAGTGGTGTCTAAAGTCGGTCCTCAAGGGCCGCTGTCCTGATGGTTTTCCATGCCTCCTTGCACCAGCACAGCTGACTCAAATTAATCAATCTAAAAGCCTATGAAGGGTGGGGGCGGTCGGGAGTATAAAATAGAGAGATAGAGGGGGGGAAAAAGGGGGGGGGAAGTATGAAAAAAGTCGGCGAGGGGGGCAGGTGTGGGAATAAGGAAGGAAAAGTATGCCTCCTTTTAAAAAGGGGGGGGGGGGAAAGTGGAAAATTTAATGGGGGGTGGGGGTATTTGAGTCAGGTGTGTGTTGGAGAAGGGAGACATGGAAAACCTGCAGGATCGTGGCCCTAGAGGACCGGAGCTGGACACCCCTGCTGTAAACAAATATAGCTAACAGACTGCTAACTGCTGCTGCACCAAAAAGACAAATCAAAACAAAACAACAGATAATGATTAAGTTCGGAGCTTCTTTGGAGGTGGATTTAACAGATGGAGTTGGAGGTGGTGATTAAAGCTTTTAGAAATGTGGTTTGTCAGCTGTTTCACTATCAAGCTAACAAGCTACAGTATCCACTCAGCTGTTATCGTTAACCTGCTCATAAAACATATGTGCGCACATTCCCACGCTCTGAGGGTGTGCTTTCAGGTGGTGTGCTTTCTTAAAATGTCACTTGCTTAAACCGTTTTTCCAACATTGCCAACCCTAGCTTTAATCCTAATCCTTAGTATTGTTCTTAGAATAGAAGTAATAGTATTAAAAAGAGTATTTAAGAGCACTCTTTATTGTACAATAAGAGCTGTGCACTTATTGATACAGCATCATCACATTGGGGCAATGCTGTAACTTCAGTTAAAACAACATCTGTCAACCACAACGCTTGTCAGAAAATAAGTTTTCCCAACATCAGAGTTTTAAGAGCTGAAGGCGGCGTGAAATTAGGCGGAGGCGCCACCTCCTAATTTTGTTTGCAAGAAAAACCCTGCTAGAACTGCCACTAAAATCATAAACATCACCTCTGTAATATAATTTGTAAATGAAAATAAAAAAAGAAGAAACTTTCTGTTTCTAATAGAAAAGCCAGATGCTTCAAGTTATACATTTCTGCCTTGCTGTTTTTCTTTATACTAAATCTTCAACCTGCTGCAGATGTTAACTGCAGACATTTGTCTGCTTGCAGCTGGATTGACTCCAGTCAATAAAAGATCTAAACATTTTTCTCTTGCACTGCAGAGTAGCATGGTCTTCACCTCAGTCTTATGCACCTTGTTTGGCTGTGCTGTGGTTGTGCAGAGACTTGCCTGCATTCTTTATTTTCTTGGTAACAACTTCAAGTGTAAACAGATAGTTTAGATTTTTTAGAAAGTTTATTCCATAATGTTGGTTGTAATGGAAATGGCAGCTCCCCTGCCAGCAGATCACGTTCACCAACATATTAGGGCCTTTTCACATGGCGTGCTCGGGCCCGTGCCTGGCCCGGGATCGTTGATTCTTGTGTTGCGTTCACATGCCAGTGCTTGAACCAGGCTCGGGCACGCTTGGTAATTTCAGTGCCAGAACACTATGTGGCAGTGTTGCAGAAATGTTGTTGGTAGCTAACAACCAAGGAAGCAACAAACCCTTATGTCACCAGCTAAGCGACGGGTTAGTTTATCAACAAGGAAGGAAACTCGTTTGATTACTTGGAGAGATTTCTTGTCTGCTATGGATGCAAGCTAGGGATGTGAAACCAGCCACTGTCAATCAATGATAGACAATCCGATCGCCTGAGAGGCGTGCACAGTTTTTATCATCATGATAAAAAAAAAAAAAAAAGCCTGGTGGTTTTGTGGCTCATCTGCCTGAGCCTCCTCTTGGTAATTTCCGCTATAAGCTTAAGCTATACTTATATAGCTATATAAGCTCTGTATGCAGACATGGTGCTCCACTAGAAACAGATAAGTAGCGGACACAGCAGAGCGCAGTTCTGGAGATTTTTCTTTAACATCTGATGGCAGTAAATTAATTAAAAGTCGCCTTAAAGATCGCCATTTTAAAAAAAGATCATGATCATCCCGTTCGATCACTGATAGACGATCCGATTGAAAATCACTCCATCCTTAATGCACCCGGACACACATATTTTGCATTAGCATTTTTAAACCACCGATTACAATTAAAGGAGAAGATGAATGACAACAAAGATAAACATGCCAGTAGGGTCGAGTTTTGATTTGGTCACTGCCGCTTGTTGGGTGAGTAGCCCACATGTCACATCCGGCACGGCCTGGATTGTGTTCACAACGCATTTTTCCCTGCCCGAGCGCGGGTGGCCCGGGTCCTGGACCACCTCTCGACCTGGGCCACCCGGGCCTGGCCTGTTTGCTTTCACATGGACAAAATTTGTGGTCAAACGTGCTCGGACACGGGCCCGAGCACGCCATGTGAAAAGACCCTTATTGGTCTTTTTGTGCGCTACTTGTAGGAAATTTAGGGCTTCAATGCTTCTCCAAATTATATTTTCAACACATTTCCATGTGGTTTGTGATCATTTCCTTTACTTTACCCCTAAAGCAACCCTTACCAATGTCGCATTGTTGCACAATTTTTTTAAATAGGGGCGGCTGTAGCTCAGGTGGAAGAGCAGTTGTCTTTCAACCAGAGGGTCAGGAGATCGAGGCTTCCCTAGACTACATGCCACAGTGTCCTTGGGCAAGACGCTGAACCCCACGTTGCCTCCCGATACCCCTAGCGGGGTTTGAGTGTGTGTATGATAGTGTGTGTGACTGGGTGAATGTGACAGGTAGTGTAAAGCACTTTGAGTGGTCAGTACAACTGGAAAAGCGCTATATAAGTACAGTCCATTTACCATTTAATAGGGTAAAATGCAATGAATGGGGTACTGGGACTTTGTAATACAAGACAGACCCACCATTGATCAAGATAAAATATTATTCCAATCTCTAAATTTTCAATGAAAACTCCAATCAATCCTTGCAGTGGGACCCACGCCTAGGATTGGCCGAGGGACCTGCCTGTCAGACCTTTGCTTCTGCATTAGGAGGCAGAGGGAATGGGGGGTGGGTCTTTTGAGTGAGGCTGGACTGTTTATTTTCAAATAATTTTGCTTGTTGCTTAAAGTGAATAAATCATAAAGAAAGCTCTCACAGAAACAAGAATAATTCAGAAAGATTTTAAATAATTTTGTATTTTTACCATTTTTTGAGAATCTGAACACTTATACCGAAAAATTTGTGTAATAAAATTACTGAAGCCAAACTACTATCTGGAAATAGAAGGAACATGTTTGAATGTATGTTGAAACTAAAACTCATCAACCACAAACAAACACCTTTAAACCTTTAAACAAGATGGCAGAGATGCTGCTTCCCTGCAGATAGAAAGAGGATGAAAATGAAGGCGGAAAAGCTGTCAAAGGACAGCAGGATCACTGCCCTCTGTCAGAGTCCTCGGCTCTAAATAACCAAAAAGAAAAGATATCAACCCAAGTTCCAACAGCTCTGGGCCTCTGGGTGTGAGTGAGGAGATGGTAGAGAAGATGGTGTGATTGCAGATGGGAAAACCACAAACACAGAACTGCTGAAGAGTAAGAAACTGTCAGATTCTCTCCCTGAGTGTCAGTTCCTCACAGAGCAGTGAGGCTGAACCAGAACACACTTCCAACCAAAAGTTCTGCAGAAGAGATAAAACAGTAAATCACAGTTTAAAAGCCATCAGCATTAACCCTGTTAATTTGTACCTTTTCATGAGTTGTGAATCAAACTGGGGTGTTCGTGAAGGTCACAGCTGGAACCAGGTGGGTTGTAGAGGCCATAAAATTTTGATCAAAATGAGGTTTGACAATCAAACTTCCCCTGATAATTCATGGTAATAAGTTACTTTACGACAGCAACGTTTTACACAGTTGAAAAATGTTTGGTTTTGCCTTAAAAGAAGAAAGAGATGGGCTTTGATTTTCTCACCAACTGACTGCTTACAGTGATACACTGTAAGTAAATGATACTATCATGGCTTGTAGGAGTACAGATTGCACAATTACAGGTGGAATGATGATGATAATAATAATAATAATAATAATAATAATAATAATAATAATAAACTAAATATGTCACAAAGTGGAAATGTGCCGGACTGCAAAGTACAAGTTTTAGTCTCTATCCTATTAATGGTTTGAACTGTTGCACTTTTGTTTGCTGTGAGTGTTTAATCTTTTCTGTTTAATTGCTTTTTATTAATTAAATGAGGCTAATTGTGGATTGGCAACAGGTGGCACATGGGAGGCGTGCGGGAGGCAGATGAGAGCACCAAGCATGGGGTAGGCGGCAGTTGGAGGCGGATGGAGGCTGTGGAGGTGAAGGCGTCCGCCGGAATGTATGCTGATGGGTGCAGAGGAGAGGCACGGCATGGAAACATGATTAACAGAGCTATGGGTCGGATGTGGGAAAAGGTGAGCTGGATTGCTGCGACAGGGGCAGGACCGCTGATCCTGCCAGTCATGGAAGCCAACCACAGGAACCGAGGACGATGGAGGAGTGGAGCATCATAAGATGGAGCGGAGTTCGGAGTGGCTGATGGTACAGGAGTAGCTGGGTCCAGGAAACGATGGCTGCGTCACAGGCGCTAGGAGCCTGGGCTGACGGGGCGGGTAGGACACCGGAGGCAAGCCTGCTGTGGTCTGAACAAGAATGAATGAGAGGAAGGGCCTCCCTCCATCCATCCACTGACGTCCTTGCTGGCTGAGGGCAAGTTGGGCATGGACATCTAGGGTTTCCTTTTTTATCCTCTTCTTTTTTTTATTTTTAGTTGTTTAAAATAAACACGCTTTTATTAACCACTCTGGGTGATGGTTTCATTTCCTCCAGCAGTAGCCAGTATCAGACGGAACTGCCCTGTGACAAATACACTGAAAGCATTTAGCAGTACCAAAGTCCTTTTTAAAATCAAGTGTACAAGAGAATCCATTTGGATCCAAGGTTTGACGAAAATCGTGAATAAATAAGCCTCAGTTTTGGACTAAACATGAGTTTAACTGTTCCGTTTCCTGTAGTTAGGAGCCAGAAATAAGTAATCACTAAACAGTATTTGATGGCAGGATGAATCGATGTCAACAGAAATAATAACTAGGATGCTAACCATAAACACTCATCAAAATACTTTTTTTTTTAGTTTTGCATAAAGTCTAGTTTGAAGCCACTTAGGAAATAAACATTAAGGGCAGGGTCACACTTGGCACAATTGGTTTAATTTCATTTCAACTCACCAGGTGTCAAAAGTCAAGTACAAATGGCCTCCGGTCACACTTGCAAAGTTGGAAACGTGCTACTACAGTATGTCACCATGTCGTCATGCCACACCACCACTGCAGTCCTGTGGATGGTTCTAATAGTCATTTGTGTTGTTAAAGCCTCTCCAAGTAAGCAGCAACTTTCTGTAAACTATACTCACCGGCTACTTTATTAGGTACACCTTGCAAGTACCGGGTTGGACCCCTTTTGGCTTCAGAACTGCCTTAATTCTTCATGGCATACAGTAGATTCAACAAGGTACTGGAAACATTCCTCAGAGATTTTGCTCCATACAGTACTGACATGACAGCATCACGCAGTTGCTGCAGATTTGTCGGCTGCACATCCATGATGAGAACCTCCCGTTCCACCACATCCCAAATGTGCTATATTGGATTGAGATCTGGTGACTGTGGAGGCCATTTCAGTACAATGAACTCATGGTCATGTTCAAGAACCCAGTCTGAGATGACTCGCACTTTATGCATGGCGCGTTATCCTCCTGGAAGTAGCAATCAGAAGATGGGTACACTGTGGTCATGAAGGGATGGACATGGTCAGCAACAATACTCAGGTAGGCTGTGGTGATTAAACCATGCCTTGGTACTAAGGGGCCCAAAGTGTGCCATGAAAATCTCCCCCACATCATTACACCACCACCACCAACCTGAGCCGTTGATACAAGGCAGGATGGATCCATGCTTTCAAGTTGTTGACGCCAAATTCTAAGCCTACCATCTGAATGTCGTAGCAGAAATCGAGACTCATCAAACAAGGCAACATTTCTCCATCTTCTATTGTCCAATGTTGGTGAGTCTGTGTGAATTGTAGCCTCAGTTTCCTGTTCTTGGCTGACAAGAGTGGCACCCGGTGTGGCCTTCTGCTGCTGTAGCCCATCTGCTTCCAGGTTGGATGTGTTCTGCATACTTCGGTTGTAACAAGTGGTTGTTCGACTAACTGTTGCCTTTCTATCAGCTCGAACCAGTCTGGCCATTCTTCTCTGACCTCTGGCATCAACATTTATGCTTACAGAACTGCTGCTCACTGGATATTTTCTCTTTTTTTTTGGACCATTCTCTGTAAACCCTAGAGATGGTTGTGCGTGAAAATCCCAGTAGATCAGCAGTTTCTGAAATACATAGACCAGCCCGTCTGGCACCAACAACCACGCCACATTCAAAGTCACTTATATCACCTTTCTTCCCCATTCTGATGCTCAGTTTGAACTGCAGCAGATCGTCTTGACCATGTCTACATAAATGCATTGAGTTTCTGCCATGTGATTGGCTGATTAGAAATTTGTATTAATGAGCAGTTGGACAGGTGTACCTAATGAAATGGCCAGAGTGTGTACAGTATTCTTGTGTGACTGTACACAGTACAGTATACAGTATGCAGTATACTGTACACAGTATACTGTGTACAGTATTCTTCCGACCAAATGTCTCTCCTAACGGTCTATGCACTGCGGACGCGACGTCAAATGACGCTACATCCGCAGTTTTGATTCAGGAAGAAGATCGTCGCGGTAAATTCAAACACTGTAAGCAATAGTTATGGATTCTTCTGCCGTCAGCAAACGATCAAGATCAACTGAAAGACCACTAAAAAGTGTAACTACGAAGAAAAAGCGTAAGCAACATTATAGCTTCAGTTTGTGCACGCTCCCGTGATGGCTTGGCTCGTGGCTGCAGTTACCTGAAGCGGCAGTCGTGGAAGTCACATGGTGACTTAGCAAGATGTCGCCCGTGGTCTCGGCCAGCCGTCCGTCGCTCTCCGTTCTCTTGTTGGTTTTCCTGTTCCTGTCCCTCGTTGCTCGGGGCGTGATGTCGCTACTGGTGTATGATCGTATGGATCTTATCCTTATCCACGATTCTATGGCAAAAACGTCGATCTGGAGCTCTGATGGTCAGTTTAATGCACCACCGCCTCTCCCGACTGCGATACCACCCTACCTGCAGCGTTTCCCTTGCTGGCGTGCCCGCAGATTCGGCCGCCACCGAAGACATGGAAAATGTGGAGGAGCCATCGTCAAATGGAAATTACTCCATGGATCTACCAGTCTTCCCTCCTGTCGTCCTCTAACTGGATCTTCTGTGGATTACCTGGGCTTAACCCTTCGAGCTCCTGACAAACTGAGACCCCGGTGTCTCCAGCTGATTCTCCCAGACTCCGGCCTGTTTACCTCTCCCCGCCGACTGGCCCGGGCTTCCCGGCGGGGCTGTGTGCTGGGAAACCTCCGGCCGCTAAACCACTCTTCCTCCTCCTGCTCCGCTGACTGCTCACTCATCCAGATGGCTCTGATCAACATCAGATCTGTCTCGTTCATCCTCAGCGACTTTTTTTCATCGCGGAACAGGGATTTCCTCCTCCTCACAGAGACCTGGCTGAAACCCGGCAATGACAGCGCCTTTGCTGAACTCCTCCCCCCCAGCTGTGCAGTTCCCAACTCCCCTCGCACGGCTGGTGGTGGCGGCGGCGTTGCTGCTATTTTCAAATATGGTTTCAGTTGTTGACTGTTACCTGTGGATACCTACTCCAGTTTTGAAGTCCAACTGATTGTGATTGATCTCTCTTGCCCTGTACTGTGCGCTACGGTGTATCGTCCTTCAAGGACCAGCAAGGACTTCCTTTAGGAATTCTCGGAATTCCTATCCAAATTCACCCCCAGGTTTGACAAGTTTCTGATCTGTGGTGACTTCAACGTACATGTCTGCTGTCCGACGAATCATCTGGCAAATGAGTTTAAGAGCCTCATTGACACCATTGGTCTCACCCAGCAGGTCACCTCTCCCACTCACGAGCGTGGACATATCCTTGACCTAGTTCTTTCTTACGGTCTCTCGGTCTCCATCAGGGATATTTCTGCTGCCACCTTATCGGATCATTTTCCTGTTGTCTTTGATGTGGTGGCCCCTCCTTCCCCTATTAAGCCTGCTCTGCCGGCCCGCAGGCGCCGAGTTTTTACCCCAGCTACGGCTACCAACTTTGCTGCTGCCTTCAATGCCTCGCAGCTACTTGCTGCCAACGACTTGCTCACCCTCTGCCCTGACGTCCTGCTCACCACCTTCAACTCTACCTGCTCCAATATTCTGGATTGTATTGCTCCCCTTCGCTCTATTCCATCCTCCACCAAAAAGGATCCCTGGATGAAAGACCATACCCGTCTGTTAAGACGAAAATGCAGATAAGCTGAACGTCGCTGGAAGAAAGATAAGTTGCATGTTTCCCTGGGCTTGCTGAGAGAAAGTATGACCACTTATCAGAAAGCCGTGAAAGATGCTAAAGCTAAGTATTTGTCGTCCATTGTAGCAAACAGCTCACATAATCCCAGAGTCCTATTCAGTACCATTAACTCTGTTATCAATCCTGATGTTGGTCTATCTTTTCCTGCTACTGCCGATGAATTTGCTGCTTTTTTCATTGAGAAAGAGCTGTCTGTTAGGAAAAGCTTTGCTGCTAGCCCCTCTGCTATGACTGATGCCCACACTGCTCCTGTACAGGTTTTCGAGCATTTTGAGACCATCTCTTTGTCACACCTTAGTGATGTTGTTAGCAGCTTGAAACCTACAGACAACATTATTCCAGCCAGGTTGCTAAAAGAGGTTTTTGTCTCTGTTGGTCCTTACCCACTTTTCTTTCTCAATGCCTGTCTATCTCTGTCCCGGCTGCCTTCAAGCATGCTGTGGTCAGGCCTATTTTGAAAAAAACATATCTTGATCCTCTCCTCCTACAAAATTTTAGACCAGTCTCCCACCTTCCCTTTCTTTTAAAGGTACTAGAAAAGCTTGTTCTTAAACAATTACCGCCTTTTCTAGAACAAAATGCCCTTCTGAATAAGTTCCAGTCTGGTTTTAGGGCTCGCCACAGTACTGAGACTGCTCTGCTTAAAATTCATATGATATCACTCTTTCTGTTGATGCTGGTAATCCCACCCTGCTAGTCCTCTTAGACCTCTCTGTTGCTTTTGATATGGTTGACCATGCTGTACTTATTTCCCTCCTGGAGCAATTAGTTGGTATCCGTGGAACTGTACTCACATGGTTCAGGAGTTAGTTGTCTGACAGGAGCTTCTCCGTTGTTACCGGTGATTCCTCGTCCTCCCATGTTCCACTCACCCACGGGGTGCCACATGGCTCAGTTCTCGGTCCTCTCCTTTTTCTGCTGTATCTGCTGCCCCTTGGGTCCATCATTGATAAGCACAACCTATCTTTCCATTTCTATGCCTACGACATCCAAATCTATCTTCCACTGCACCGTACCAGAATTCACAGTCCGTCATACACGAAACTTTTAGACTGTCTAAATGACGTGAAGTCATGGCTCGCGCAGAATTTCTTGCATCTTAATGACGCCAAAACTGATTTCATTTTGTTTGGCACTCCACCCATGCTTAGCTCTTTCCCAGACTGCGGCACTTCTATTCCCTCCCCCAAGTCCTGTGTGAAAAATTTTGGAGTTTTATTAGACAGTGGCCTCAAGTTTGAAAACCAGATCAGCGCCATCATCAGAACTAGTTTTTTTCAACTCCGTCTCCTCTCAAAGGTTAAACCTTTTTGTTAACCGTGGCGACCTGGAGAAGGCTGTTCAGGCTTTCATCAGTGCCAGGCTGGACTACTGTAACGCCCTTTTTGTTGGCCTGAATCAGGCTTCCATCGCCCGCCTGCAGCTGGTTCAGAACACTGCTGCTCGATTTCTGGTGGGCGCGTCCAGGCAGGAACATATAACCCCCGTCCTATCTTCCCTGCACTGGCTGCCTGTCCGCTTCCGAATTGATTTTAAATTACTTTTGTTTTCAAAGCCCTCAACAGTCTGGCCCCCCCTTATCTGACTGACCTGCTAGTTCGCCGGGACCCTAGCAGGGCCCTTCGTTCTGTTGGCCAGCTTCTTTTGGAAGTCCCAAGAACGAAGCTAAAACAGTGGGGCGACCGCTCGTTCTCAGCTGCTGGCCCGAGATTATGGAACTCGCTGCCCCCTGACATTTGTCTCACGACTGAACTGCACCCACCCAGCAAAATTTGGCTGAAAAGACGTTGAAAAGACATCATGTCCATCTGTTGAAAACGTTGAAACAACGTTTTGATTTGGTTGAAAAGTGAAAGGTGAAAAGCCGTCTTTCAATTAGACGTTGAAAAGACGTTCGACGACTTTTCAACGTCTAATTTTGGGCTAAATTTGGACAAAATCAGACGGTCCAAACTCAGCTCCACTTTCAACGTCTATTTTCAGGCTTAAATATGGCTATGACTGACCGACCAGATTTAGCCCAAAAAACAATGTTGAAATGACGTCTTGTGTTTGCTGGGTGGGCTCTTTTAAATCTGAGCTAAAGACCTATTTTTTTGTCTAGCTTTTAATTCTAACTAGTTTATTTCTTTAAGATTTTATTCTCTTTTATGTACAGCCTGTGCTCCCCCGAGTAGTCTGTTCTGATTTTCTGTTGGTTGTTTTCATAGCTCTCAACTACTTTGCTCTTAATTTTTCCCAGTATTTAATTGAGATTTTTATGATGCTTTACTTTGTCTCTTTCTCTGTTACCCCTGGTGGAAAACACTGTGTGTTTAGGGGGATAAAAAAGGAAAAATAAAAAAAAAATATTGATTTGATGTCGAGCCTGATGCTTACACTAAATGTAAAGGTATAAGTTTATTGTTGGAAAGTAGTATGGGATGAGTATCGGCCGAGGCCCGGCAGGGTAGGGGTGGGGGGGAAGGGGAATGGAGAAGCCTACCTGCCCACACAGACGATAGGGAAAATAATAGAAAGAGAAGGAAAAGAAAGAGGGAGGCTTTCAGGGTTTAACTAATATGGTTTGACTTGATGAATCAAGAAATAATAAAACAAACAAAAATAACTATATTAAAATTTATGTATATAATATATTATGTGTGTGATAATAGACAAAATAGAAAATTAGAATCTAGTTCTGGACACGAAAAGCCCAGCTGCTGCACAAACAGCAGCTGCTTGGATTTTAGCTCCAGCTTGTCTTCTTCATCCATCTGATCTTCCTCATCTTCAAGTGTGATGTCACTGATTTCTTGCTCAATACTCTCTGTTAATGCGATCAGTTTCAACTTGAAGATCCTGAACAGAAAATAGGCCTATTGACTATTGCATTGTTGTATTGGGCTAAGACTGCAGCTGCCTTCTGACATCATCACCCAGAATGCACCGCATTAAACAACAGTGGCGGCATTCAGGTTAAATAAATTTGTCAAAATTGATCAAATTAAACAGAGTGGAGAATTTTTAATATAAAATTTTTGTACCTACAGCAAATGTTTATCAACAAAGATATGCTGTTCCTCTGAGTCAGAGTTCAATTAAGATGCATTTTCAGCCCAAGAGAAATCTGTAAAATCACTACCACATCATTATTACCCCCGTCACGAATGACTTAGAATTACATCCTTGGACTTAGGGACCAGTTAGAAACTACAAATCCCAGGAAAGTCAAAAGGCGTATAAAGCGACGTATAAGCAAAACTGTTGCAGTTGATGAATTTTTTTATGTTCTTTGTTTTAGTGTGGCCCTGGATATATGGATGTCTATTTTCTGTCTTTTTGCTGAACTTTTTCTTTTGTATCTTGGAGCGAGATAACTCTGAGCCTCAGTTGGACTGACGTTTTATTTTATTTCCCTTTTGTTGCTATTTAGTTTCTTTCCTGTCTTTTTTTTTAAATATTATTTTCTATCATTATTGTTTTAACTCTGTAGCTGTTTTATGTCTTGCAGTTTATTTCTGTATTTTATTCTTTTACATTAGTTTTATATTCTGTACGGCACTTTCGTCTATTGTGGTTGTTTAAAGTGTTTTTATAAATAAAGTTGGATTGAATAGGACATCTGCCTTCAGTTACTGACACTCTCCCCCTATAGTTAGTCATTAATTCTCTCATTATGTGAACTACCAGGTTTCCTTTGTTCCTTATAAAATCTCATCTTTGTTTTACTTGTGGACTGTTCCTTACACCAGTTTTATCTTTGCTCCAGCCCTCTTGGTTTCTGACTTCCTAAGAGTTGTGTGTGGGACTGCTTCTGTAATAATACTCCCAGTGGATTCATCACCCAGTTCAGTTTGCCATTAGATACCAATTCCAATCCTATAATTTTCTTTAATGAAAGTTTATTTAATTTTTTCACTTGCTTCACTTGTCACCATCCACAGTGGAGAACTATGAGGAAGAACCAAAGAGCAGGACTATGAGACAACCAGGAGACAGGCAGGTGAACCCAGCCAAGACTTTTACAACAGTAAATAAAAGATGCTCCAAAGGCAGGATGATCCAGAAACTACTGTAAACTTAAACTAAAAACAAACAAAACTCAAGCAAAGGCCAAAGATGGACAGATGGATGGTTGGATGGTATCAACTAAAATTCAACATTACAGAGGCTAGCAGCAAGAAACAAAACAACTCTGCTTGCAACAAAGTAAAACCTGCAGCTAATGATGAATGAGGGGCTAATGATGAACAGGGAGCAGGTGTGACAAGGGAGCAGGATTAAACACAACAGGAACACAACAAATAAATAACCTCTACAAACAAAACAGGAAGTAAAAGCTGACTAGAATACAAACTAAACCAGAAATATAAACTTATTTAGGATAGAACAAAGACGAACCCAACAGACAGTGGCGCAGCCAGAAATTTTTCACTGGGGTGGCCAGTGAGAGACCATTACTCACATAGGGGTGGCCATAAGTAAATACTTCAGAACGCATGTATATATGTATATATTATATATACATCCAACTGTATGGGATAGCTAGTGTGTAAAATAAGAAGGGAAAGAGGTTTAGAAGCAGCTTGGGGTCTCTGTAACTGCTTGAGTGTTGCCCGATTAAAGCGAGGGGGTGGCCACCCCTGGCCACCCCTTAGCTCCGCCCCTGCCAACAGAACAAAGACACACAGACCATTGCAGACTACCGAGTCAGAGACTGAATTTAGCTCCCTGTTGTTTGGTTTACACTACCTGGTCGAGTTTAATGATGCTGAGCTGCAGCACAGTCTGCAGTCCAAATGTTCTGATTGTGTGTTTCGCATTTTTGCTTGTGACTAAAGGTTTACAGTAGTTTTGATAAATGGAGGTTCAGTTTGTAATTAATTGTCTGGAGAGTTTTCTGAGTTTTCAGCTGCTTTTAACAAACCAATTCATTAGTTCAAAAACTGCAAATTTATGTTTAAGTTTCCTTTAAAGATACACTTCAGAGATTTTGCCGATTTTCTCAGCGACGTGCCCTGTCGACGGCTAATCCAGCATCCATCTTGCATCCTCTGAGATCCATCCAGCCAGTGAAAGAGTCTTATCTTGACTCTTGTCTTATCTATTGCTCTGTCCTTTTCTCTTTTTCTCTTCCTTTTTTTCTCTGATAATGTCTTCTTGTATTTCTTTGCTGAATCAGCCACGGTGCATGTTCAAAACAGCCGGTCTGCTATATCCGCATGTCAGCCTATAAAGCAAAACTCGGCTGCAACGTCATGCAGCGCCCCAGGAGAAAAAGTTGTATGGTGCAGTTTTCTTAGCCTTGGGACGGTGTTGGGCAGCTATGGCTCCAGAAATGCATAAAAAAGATGTCACTGTGGCATCAGAACAGTCCAGGACACAGGATTTTAAGGTCAAAAAGTTATGAAGTGCGTGTTTATATCCCTGAACTAATCAGGAACTGTTTGAGCAAGAATGCTGATAAGAACAAATATACCTTGTTTCTCCTTTGACTCAGTCATCTGCATCTCATGACACTTCTGCATTAATATATAGAATAAAAGACAAACCAGTCTTCCTTCCTCCACTGTCACAATCTGTCCACTGTGTATCTACGGTAAAGGTTTTGTCCAGTTTCCTGAGATGCGCTCATCACTCAGAGCAACCTGCGATCTCCACCAGCTGATGCCCTGACCCTTCCCGCTGATCAATACTGCCCCATCTGACCATTTCTATTTCTAGCCACCATCCCTGCAGAGTCAGCCCCCTTCCCTCCTACCTTTCCTTTTCCGCTTGCCTCTCTGGGACCAACCTGGCACAGCGGTGTGCACTGCCAAATCTGCCTCATTTAAAGAGACACCCGGTGACAGCAAATACACAGCATGGCCTGTAATGTTTGTGCAGACGAGTGTTCCCACGAGCAACCATTACACCTTTCTGTATAATTCCAATTTAAACACCATTCTCACCGCACAGATATTAACAAATGACCAGCATGCTGGCAGATCAAGGACATTCATGATTTATTTCCAGGGCCCCCAGTGCAAAAAGCTGAGTGACCCAAAAATGTAATGAGAACAGAGTATAAAAAGACTCGGTCTGACCCATATCCAGTTCAGATATGGGGCGAGTGCATAAAAAGATACAGTTAATCTGACACTTTCTTCTTGGCACAGGCTACAACAGCTGCACTTTTAAATGTTACTGTACACACACATGCACACACACACACGCGTGGTCTTTTAAGGGGTCTTCTGAGACTGCTGGTATTTATCTTGAGATCCTCTGCTGCATCGTTTGCAACCTGGCATGAGAGGAGGAGAGACAAAGAAAAAAAAAAAAATCATTTAGTGGAAGAGAAATCAATTCTAATGAGTCAACGTTTTCTAAGCAAAAGAAGAACAAGGTGCCCATGCATCTTTTAAGTCAGCATAACTGATGGTCACCCTAAAAAGGAAGTCATTCAGCATTCAGAGGATGCTCTGGGCTCAACGGGCTAAAAACACCAGAGATATGCAAAGTCCAGCCAGAGCTGTTGTTTATCTCACAAATACTCCAGAGGATTGAGTTGAAAGTTAACCTCAGACTAAAAACACTCCTACCTCAAAGTAGGACGTGGGTTATTCACGACACAAGATGATCTCACTTTCAGCGAGAAAAGATGTCACTTAAAATCAGAGTTGCAAAGTGAAGATGATGATGTTGGGCTATAATGGTGTTTCAGTCAGTTGATGGTGTGTTTCGACTACCTAAACCAGTTTTTGGCCTTTGTTTATCATACTGTATCTACTAGATTAAAAAACAAAAAAACAAAAAACAACAATAAAAAGAAAAAAACATACAGATGTAATCTATTTGTCTTTTGGATCAGATTAGATTTTTTTTTATGATGCATGTTTGCCTGCTCAGTGCCTTTTGCATTACTTGCAATGATGATGTCAGATAATGGATGGTGGCAGTGCAGAGCAAATTCATGCTGCTACAGTAATTGCAGGCAATGGAGAACCACATGAAGAGCAAACCCAATATCAAGCTAAATGCTCTGCAGCTAGTTTGGAAGGTGGTCTATACTGTATTACAGATCTTCATGTGTAAAGCTGCATCACAGGCATGCTGAAGTTACTGTCATGTAAAAAGAAAAGTGCATCCTATTTCAGTTTTACAGCTTTAGAAAAAAGCTCTTATTATTCATAATTGGAAATTATTCAAGACAATCTTCTCAGAAGTGGACATCCCAGAAAATTCAGCCCAAGGTCAGATCAAGTTTAGAGGAACTGCAAAACGCCAAAAAGCCACATCTCAGACTCTCCAGATCAGTTAGTTTTAATGAAACAATATAATTACAGTAATGTTTTTGTCAGTTTTTTATCAAAAAACAAACTCTGGTCATTCACCAAGTATTTTGGTCATTCTGGTCATTCACCAGTTCAAACACAAAGTGATTTTTCTATGACTTTGTCACTGATTTATTGAGAGCGTCACATACGTGAATGTTTGGACCTGCTGGGAACTCCTGCTGACTATTACTGATAGAACGCACATATCGTGTGGTTATGTTTCGAGTTAATAAAGTAATGTATTCATTATAATATGTGTACATATATATATATATATATATATATATATATATATATATATATATATATATATATATTATATATAATTATTAAAACATTATAATTATATAATATAATATATATAATAATATATATTACATAATTATATATTATAACATAATATTATATTATAATACATATTATATTGAAATTGATAAATGAAATTTATTTTATCATCAGTGATGATAAAATGAATAAGAATAAAATAACTGAAAAGAAGAGCAGTAAGCTGTTAATCTGACACTTTCTTTTTTGGCACAGCTGCACTTTAAAATGTTACTGTACACACACACACACAGATGTACACACATGAAATGAATTTCATTAGAAAACACTCAATTAAAAGCCAGTGTAAAAAGATGGTCTTTGCCGGGTTTTAAAAACCAACAGTTTCAGCCTCCCTCAGGTCCTTTGGCTGCCTGGTCCACAAATGTGGAGCATAAAAACTGAAAGAGGACTCACTACAAGTCTCACGCTAGGGACACACTGCATACAGAAGCACGCTGAAGTGCAGCGCGCTGATTTTCTCGTCGACACCGCTCCTCTTTCCGTCCACGTCGGACGTGCACAGTCGGCAGGCAGTCCTGCTTCTCTGCTGTACTTCTACAGTTGATAACTCCACAATGGGAACATCTCCTGTTCTGCTTTCATACTATTTACAAGCAGAAAGCCGACATTTCTGTGTGTAAATCCTTCCACTTGCATTTTCAATACAGATGAAGACATAATTGACATATCATTAGATCTATTAGAGATTGGGGTTTAAAGCTTATCTGGGTGTTTTTACTTTGATTTGTCTCATGTTCCTGTTTATTTTCCTGCTTGGCTTGACAACTTTGGCCACGGCTCGTGCAGAAAATAGCACAGAAATTGAAACGATCGCTCCATGCCCCGCGCCGACTCTGGTGCACCGCGCATGCACCACCTAATGTGGTCAACACCATCTGTTAACATGGGTGCCAAAATGAAACTGCTGCACTGCAGCGCAGTTCCGCATGCGGTGTGTCCCTAGGGCTACCCCAGCTTTACATCAGGGCCGGGAGCGCAGCGCAGCGGCTTTGCTCCGACCTACACGGCGCGAGCATTTACACCGTGCACTGTGCACCCACGAGTGCACCAACTGTTGCTAGATCAATGACATCACAATATCATGTGAGGGATTGCAAGATCGCCTGTGATTCTCATCCAAATGGTTAATTTTGTCCACATGTTTGTGTTTCATGGTTTCTTATTTATGTCACGTTCAGAGAGTTCGGCAGTTGAAAATCCGCACAGCGACTTTTGTTTAGGAAGTTACCGGATGTTTTACACTGATTCCGTTTTACATCTGACTTCCTGTCTGGTCCGATCTCAACTGCTGAAAGTTACGCGGTGTCGGTGCGTGCTCCGTCAAAAATAGAGCTGGTGCATATCTTTAGCGCAGCAGCGTGACATGCCGGAGTGATGACGGACCACTCATGTGCTGCGGCGTGCTCGATATATTTCAAACCATTGACTACATGGGGTGCAATTCGGTGCGCATGGCGCGGCGCTCATGGACCCGGTGTAAATCTGGGGTAAGTATAAATGTTCGATCTTTGTAAAAGTTGCCTATTAGAGGACCTGAGGGCTCTGGAGGGCTTGTAGCAATTGAGAATGTCTAAAAGATAAGAAGGCATAAAACCTTTCAGAGTTTTAAAAACCAGCACAAGAACATTGCATTAGACTCTGAAGCAGACTGGAAGCCAAGGATGGATGTGGATACTTTCTAGTCCCTGTCAGCAGATGTGCTGCACAGTTCGGCAGCAGTTGCAGTGGTGCTAAGCAAAAGAAGTAATGAGTACCACACACAACCCATACCAAAGTATTCTGGAGTCAAATATGAAGCCATCTGTCCAACAGCAAAAGCTTAGACAGAACAATAACCCCCAAAACAATGAAGGTGTTGATTCTTTATCTACCACACAAATCTGACCCGACAGTTCTTCAGACAGATTTGAGAGACAAATCTGATGTGTTTGCTGTCTGAGCAAATCCTCTAAATGTGGACATGCCCTTCACACTTCCCAGGACTGCCTTTCATCTACACCTGTGAGGGCGTGGATGAAAGGCATGCCTGCTGAAGCTTGTATATGGATTTATACTTTAATTCCTATAGATGTGTCTTTTTAGGTAAAGAAAAAAAAAAGAAACTTTATTTTCTGCCTACCACCTGTAACTCTGGCATAATCCAATATATGGATACAAGCATAATTTTATTATGTGTGGTAATTACAAGTACCTGTTGAAACAGAAATCCATTCCCTAGAACAACAGTAAGGTGATATTTACACTGGAAAATCAACTCAAGGCTAAAAAAAGATGTCATATATGGCCGTAAATGCATGTCACAACTGTAGTCTGCTTTAATAAAAACACCATTGTGAGCATTTTTTAACCTTCAAATAGATTTGATAATTGTTAGCTTTGACAATGTCAGTGGGAGAATGTAAAACAAATTAAATCAGATGTTTTGCTGTTATTTGGTATGCTTTGTAGCCATGAGGTGACTGAGACATGCCAGAATAATCACATCGATGCTTTCTAAATGTTAACAGAACATTGATTTCTGCACCAAAATGACTTTTCCACTGCATCTGCAGGAAAGTATCCAGATATGGTGATAAGGAATGGGGGTGGTGGAGGAGGTAAGTTTACACCAAGGGCTCCATCCTACTGTATTCAACACATTATGCTATCATGCCACAGTTATTTATGTGCTGTAGCAGTCAAACTTGGAGTCTAACAGTGAAGCTTATTAGCAGCCTTGGTCATTATTTGTGCTCCAAACTGCAGAGGCCTCAGCCCGTCTCCCCAGTCCAGTTAGTTTGGACCCTATAGTAACACAACACAAAGCAATTTGCTCCAAATAGCCACCCAGGATGCTTTCAGCGCATTACAGAGGCAATCAGCATCAGCAAGTAACTAGAAGGGAACCGCACCAAGCGGCAGAGAAAAGGAGAGAAGGTAGAATGAGACTGCAAGAAAGACAGAAATAAAATTAAGAGAGGAAGATGGAGAGATGTTATCATGTTACGAGCAGCTGCAGCGCTGGTCAAGACGCTGAATGGGCAATAATACGGCAGCGTAATTAAGTTGTAGTGGGAAGGAGGTGGACATGAAAAGCTGATCCAGGGTCTCTGTTACAGAGGAAGAAATAAGAAAGAGTCCAATAATGTGTTGACAGCAGCCGGAGGGAACTTCTATGTTAAGGTAATATAGGATGTATTAGTCATAGCTATGAACACATTATGTCATGGATGATGGCTATTGAGAAGCTTTATTTTGTTTGTCAGTGGTCATATTGTTTTCTGCAAAATCATCCCTGTAGGTATCAGGTAGGAGCACATGCTGAAGTACAAAGTTTAGTCTTTCTTCTTCATTTTAGATACCCTTAAAGATAAAAGTTTTAAGACCTGAGCAGAGGGCTTCTTATCGTTCTGCACTGCTGCAGACTCTTCATAATATTTTTTCATATTTCTGTAATTGTTTCATCTAGTTGAGACAATCTATTTGTGTATGATTGTCAGTCCAAAGAGGGAGCGATTAAAAAAAAAAAGAGGAAAGGAGAGAGTGAGTGTTAGGTAAACAGAAACTGTTAACCTGACAAAAAAGACATTCAATTCACAATATAGTTTGACATCTTAATTTCGCCACACAAAGAAGAGAAGAACATGGAGAGACTGAGAACACTATTTCAAATAAAGTAGAAAAATTAGGCCAAGGTCCATTTTTGGTATTTTTGGAACTTACTAGAGGGGATTACAGTAGTTTACTAATGACATTCATTTGTATTATAAGTATAAGTATTTCATGACAATGAAATTCGCCTTGCTTGGCCGGGCAGCTCCCTGGGTGCTCAACACCCCTAAACCTCTGATCCTAGAATCGCCCCTGCCTCAGGTAAAAGGTAAGAACAGGATGAAAATACAGCAAAATACTCATCCTGAACTTCAGACAACCTAAACTAAAAACTGGAAATAGACTGAGGAAATACAGAAATGTAACATGAACTGACATTGTTTGAGATCATTGTTTCTGGATTTAGTTAATACAGCAAGTTTATATAGTATTTGGTCACATGTTCATTTAAAAACAATCACATTAATTCTGTTCTTATAAAGTAGAATGAAAATGTTCCTCTTACCATCAAAAGAAATAACAGTGTTTCTTGTCTTGATCCTCTACCCTGCATTTGTCCTGTTTCCCGACTCACCACATCTAGCTAATATTAATTCATTAAAAGATTTGACAACTTGACTTGAGCTTAGGTTTTATTTAGGGGGTGAGTTCATTTGAATCAGGTGAGTTGGAGGTTTAAAAAAAGCTTAAAGTACCTTCTATATGTTGTAGGAGCCATATTGGGAAAAATTAACATTATTCTGTGTTTAAGTGTATATTTGCATATCTGAAGTCACTATTAACTCAAAAACTCGTGAAAAAACACAACCTGTTTTATCATAGGCCACATGAATCCAAAAATGTCACATTCAGTGACTTTATCCTATCTCTTGTAGTACTAATGTGTACCAAAGTTTATCACCTATCTCAAAAGGAGCTGATGTATACATATGGAAGTGAGGAGCTGAGCAGAGTGGAGTGAATGACATCATTACCTCCAAAAATGATTCACTGGAACTGAGGGAGGAGTTGCTGTTTTGAACAAAGCACACCATGGACATTTAATTTCAATCCCAAGAAATTGAGAAATCTTGTGGAAAAAATAGTATACTGATTTAGTAAGTTATCCTGTTCAGTTCTGTCCTCACATGAAGAACATGTTCTTCAATAGGTTCAGTTCTCCCCCTGCTGCCAGCCCAACACACCTCACACCCTCCATGAGCCCACAGATTTCCTGTCCCACCTCCACTCTGTCACCCTGCACCTCAGTCATGGACCTGAACACATCCTCATCTCCCTCCACATCAGGACATCCTGAGACCTCCTCTGTCTCCACCTCCACTCTAACTATTTCCTACAACCATGTCAAGAAACAGCTGGAGAAACTGAACCTGAACAAGGCTGCAGGTCCAGATGTTCTCAAGACCGGCTCAGAACAACTATGTCCGGTTCTCCAGCACCTTTTTAACACCAGCCTGAGACAGAACAGAGTTCCTGTGCTGTGGAAAACATCCTGTCTTGTTCCTGTCCCTAAAAAACACAACCAGCTGAACCAAATAACTACAGACCAGTTGCTCTGACATCTCACATCATGAAAGTCCTGGAGAGACTCTTACTGGCTCACCTCAACAAGCAAGTGAATACCTTTCAGGACCCATTTCAGTTCGCATATCGTAATGGGCTTGGGGTTGAAGACGCCATCATCTTCCTGCTTCACAGAGCCCACTCTCATCTGGACCAGTCAGGCAGCACTTTGAGGGTCATGTTCTTTGATTTTTCAAGTGCATTTAATACTATTCAGCCTGCTTTGCTATGTCAGAAGCTCCATAACTTCCAGGTGGATCCCTCCACAACCACCTGGATTTACGACTACCTCACAAACAGACCACAGTTTGTGAGACTGAAAGGTTGTGTGTCTGAGATGGTGGTCAGCAGCGCTGGAGCACCACAAGGAACTGTACTCTCACCATTCCTCTTTACACTGTACACTTCAGACTTCCAGCACAGAAATACTCTAATGACTCTGCAGTTGTGGGGTGTATCAGTGATGGACAAGAAGCCGAATACAGGGAACTGATCAATCAGTTTGTGAAATGGTGCGGTAACAATCACCTCATCTTAAATACCAGCAAGACTAAAGAGATGATTGTTGACTTCAGGAGGAGCAAGAATAAGCAGCATAGTCCTGTCTACATCCTGGAAGAGGAGGTGGAGGTGGTGGAGAATTATGAATACCTTGGAGTTCAGCTGGACAACAGACTTGACTGGAAATGCAACACTGACTACATCTACAAGAAAGGTCAGAGCAGACTCTACTTCTTAAGGAAGCTGAGATCATTCAACGTCTGCGCCAAGATGTTGCAGATCTTCTACAAGTCTGTTGTGGAAAATGCAATTAGCTTTGCAGCATCTGCTGGGGCAGCAGCATCAGAATCAGAGACTTGAAGAAACTAAACAAGCTGATCAAGAAAGCTGGTTCTGTGCTGGGAATAACTCTGGAGCCGCTGGAGTTGATTGTTCAGAAAAGAATGCTGCACATGCTGATGAAGATGATGGAGGACACTTCCCATCCTCTCCACAACACGGTGAAGAATCAACAGAGTGTGTTCAGTGGGAGGCTGCGTCAGGTTCGCTGTAGGACGGAGAGATACAGAAATTCATTCCTGCCAGCAGCCATCACCCTAAAGAACAAGACTGACTGATTATTATTGTTGTATAACTATTTCATATGTTATATTGTTAAAAAAAAAAAAAAGAAAGAAAGAAAGAAAGAAAGAAAGAAAGAAAGAAAGAAAGAAAGAAAGAAAGAAAGAAAGAAAGAAAGAAAGAAAGAAAGAAAGAAAGAAAGAAAGAAAGAAAGAAAGAAAGAAAGAAAGAAAGAAAGAAAGAAAGAAAGAAAGAAAGAAAGAAAGAAAGAAAGAAAGAAAGAAAGAAAGAAAGAAAGAAAGAAAGAAAGAAAGAAAGAAAGAAAGAAAGAAAGAAAGAAAGAAAGAAAGAAAGAAAGAAAGAGAGAAAGAAAGAAAGAAAGAAAGAAAGAAAGAGTATGAGCATTTTACAATACTGAATTTCCCTTCTGGGATAAATAAAGCATTTTTCATTTCATTTCATAAATGTTTAGGAAGACAGAGATGAAAAAGTTAAACACTGATCTTCAGCATCAAGGTGCGTCATCATTTCTGCGAACCTGTCTGACCAGTGTGCCTTTACTGGAAACCCTGAGAGAGGTCTGCTCTCAGTGGCAAAACCAATCTGACTTTCTGCCAGACACAACCGTCGACACAAAAAAGTACCTCAGAGGAAGTCAGATTTAATCTTTTTGTGTGTGCAGCTGAACTCTAATGGAAACAGTTTTATGTGTTTCTAAAATGCCAGACTTGGTCAGACAGTCCATTTATTTCATTTTTACAGAACAAACTAACTAAGTAATGAACATTACACCACTGCTCAGCCAAAGAAACCACCAAAACTCTGCATACAGGTACCGGGACATGAAATCCTTTTTGTCAAACCTTTTGTCTGATATATTTCAATAAATGATTAGCTCAAATCTTTCAAAATTATTCTCAAAAATGCAATCTTGAAGTCTAATTGTCACTGAGCTGATGATAATAAAGGCATAAGGGACAAAATGCAGGCTTCTTGTGTAATTTGAGAATAAGACCGAGTGTATTTCTTGGCATAACCTGGATGCAACAACAGCAATCAACAGAGCTGCACTGAGTGCTTTTTAACATTTTTATTTACCAGGGAGATTGGTGACTTCAGAGCTGTTACGTACCTTACAAGTCATTAGGAAGTAATGAAACTGATCTATAATTTACATGACATGTGCAAATGGGCTTTCATTTACTCTGGCACTGCAACCCTCTGAGCGCCCCCATAAAACAATGTGTGTGTGATAAACAAAGAAACACAACATACTGTATAGGCTTTAACAACAGCTGGCTTCTGGATTTACAAACATGCATAAATTTACATATGACGACACACCCGTGACCCACCCCCCGCATGCACACAGGCAAATGCATGCAGCGGAATGATTTGCACACAAAATTCCCTGAAGTCAGCATATTTCTTGATGGTAAACAAGCCCTTGAACTGCTTTGCCATGCTGGTCAGGCTTCAGGCGTTGCAAGTGCACATACCATTAACCCACACACTCACGCTCAGGGTTGTAAACATTAGCAATATTTTCCCATTTCCTCTGCAGGGCAGGCAGGAGAGCAGTAGATCTTCAGCCCTTCACTGGTAATAATCTACTTTACACTTCACACTGCAGAGGAGATGAATCATGGCGGATGGGGTCACTGTGTGTGTGAGAGAGAAGGGGGCTCTGACGCGGCCTGTGAAGGTTGGCCTTTATGGGCCTTAAATGTGTATGTGTTTATTTGGAGGGTGAGGATTAAAGCCAAGGATCTTTGTTCAGATTTTGTTAGCAGGTACATGGGTGTTTTCATTCATGAAGTTAACTTCAGTTTTATGTAGTTATGAACACAAGAAAATCTCTACTCTAAATGCTTTACTTTGTGTAAGGTTAAAGAAGTTTCAAATGATTTGTTTGATTAAGTTTAGTTTATTCTATTTTCAAATAAATAAAATAAAATAAAATAAAGCAAATCAAAAGACGAGAAGAACTAAACCAACAAAATCATTAAATAAAAATCAGCAAAAGTAGCATCAACAAACACAGGAAAAATCATCTCAATTTCCCTTCTCTTTTTCTCCCTTTTCTTTTTGTCTTCTCTCCTATTTTCTTTCGTACTTTCCATTTGACTGTTGATTGAATTTATATTTCATATGCTGCATATATTTGTTCTGATGTATTGTAGTTTTCTCTGCCGCCCCTCGTTCTTGACTTTCTTCTACATAAAGATGGTTCATAAAACTTATATTGCAAAAGATTAAAAATTATGTGACATAGTATTTGATGCAATTTTGATGAAATTATTATTTTCTCACTTTGTTTCACCCTTTAGGAGGCTGTATTTACTTTTTGCAAACTGAAACATAAATTACTTCCTTTTTCAGTTGACTCTTGCTAGCATAATTTTCTTCCCATGTTTACATCTAATCTTGCAACAACACATTTTCTTTCATTATATATTAATGTATAAAGCATTTGCATGCATTTTTTTCAGCTTTATTTAACAAGGAAGTCCCATTGAGATTAGAAATCTCTTTTACCAGAGAGACCTGGCCAAGGTAGCTAGCCTTGTGAGACCATCCTGATCTCGCGAGCTTCAGGTTTTCATTCGCAGATCAGTCTGGCTACTTTCCGTTGAAGAGAATTTAGAGCAGTTCACCAAACGAACGTCCAATCAGCGTTGGCTTTGAGGTAGGGATGTAACGATTACCGGTAAAATGGTTAACCGTGAGAAAATTCCCAACGATTAGTAATACCGTTTCAAATTTTAATTATCGTTAAAACCGTGACTGATTACTGCACTTTGAAAAACTCCCAGTGATGCTGCTCATTGGCTGGAAAAGCAGTAGTAGTCACAGTTTGCAATGTTTAATTTATGAAAACATGGTGGAAGGCAACGAAGGCACCAAGGTGGACAGTTCTCTTGAGATTTTTCCCCTTTAAAAAGGACAAAGTAGATATTTTGAACCATTCTTGATATTTTTAAAGATGCTGGGGGGTATTTCTATAATACCGCGATAAAAACGATAACCGGGATAATTTTGGTCACAATAACCGTGATATCAAACTTTTGTATCGGTACATCCCTACTTTGAGGCGGGTTGAGGTGTGACGCAACGAGAAGCGACAGTTCAGTCCAAACAAAATGGCGACTCCAGCAGATGAAACTAGCATCAGCATGGCTACCGCTCAAATTTTATCGGAAATACTGCCGACATGTTTCTTGTTTGCTGAGCTAACGGGCCATTGCCGACAGCAGCAAGAGTAGCCTGGCTTGTGGTTGTGCGTTGTCGCTCTGTTAGTACGTCATACTGTATGCGTCGTTGATCTGATTGGTTGATTGGCCCGTCTATCACCAACATAGGTGGTGATAGACAGATGCCTTATCCAATCAGTTAACCAGTATTTTCACCGCTTTCCAAAACTATTCTAACGGATGATTCCCAGATGGATATGCAAGAGCAAATCCATCTGCCGGAGTCAGGTTACAAGGTAGCAGCCAATCAGAATAATAAAAAAAAAATACACAGTTAAACAATAAGAACAACTAAAAACAAAAACTAAACCAAAAAAGTTTTCACACTAATAGGGGATTATCACGCTTACCGGAAGTTGCCGGCTTTTGACACTTCCTCTTCCGGGCCATGTTAACGACAGCCGTTCCTGCTCTGTTATACTGTTTAAATCGGATAAATTCCAAACATATTTAAGTTTTCATTCTAGACTGAAGTGATACTGGATCAAAAGCTGGATCAAAGCGATCGATTTGCCGCGGTGAAGGGACGAACTTTTATAATAAAACACGTTTGTTTGTCGCCGGTGTGGCACAACACCGGCACTTCACAGCATGCTAGCATTAGCCAGCTAACGTTTACTGACGTGTTTAACATTGTGCGTCTTAAAAACACACAAACATCTGAAAATCGGGTCTGTACCTCCCCGTTTCCAGTGGAACAACTGGGGACTGCCAAGAAAGGAGACGCTTTTCAGATGATTGTGTGTTTTCAGCCGCACAAAGTTGCTGGCTAATGCTAACCTGCTAACACGACTGCGCAGTCTGCCGGCCACAAACAAACGCGGTGTCGTTTTATTATAAAGTTCGGTCCTTCACCGCGGCGAATTGGTCGTTTTAATCCACTTCTTCCTCAGCATCACTTCAGTCTGGAATAAAAACTTGGCATTGGCGTTTATCCGATTTACAAAGTTTAACAGAGTAGTAGCTGGCGGACTATTGTTAGCAGGTTAGCATTAGCCAGCTTGATGACTTGCCTGAATTTGTGCGGCTGAAAACACACAATCATCTGAAAGCGTCTCCTTTCTTGGCAGTCCCCAGTTGTTCCACTGGAAACGGGGAGGTACAGACCCGATTTTCAGATGTTTGTGTGTTTTAAGACGCACAATGTTAAGCACGTCAGTAAACGTTAGCTGGCTAATGCTAGCATGCTGTGAAGTGCCGGTGTTGTGCCCCACTGGGGACAAACAAACGTGTGTTTTATAATAAAGTTCGGCCCTTCACCGCGGCAAATCGATCGCTTTGATCCAGCTTCTGATCCAGTATCACTTCAGTCTAGAATGAAAACTTAAATATGTTTGGAGTTTATCCGATTTAAACAGTATAACAGAGCAGGAACGGCTGTCGTTAACATGGCCCGGAACAGGAAGTGTCAAATGTTTCAACTTCCGGAAACCGGAACGCGGAAATGTGATAATCCCCTATAGGACAACTCTTAAAACAAAGTGCATCCCACAATAAAAACAATAACAAACAACAAGAAATAAAACCACTAAGGACAGACAAGCACACGTCTCCTTCACCACATAACCACCAGATAAAATTTAAATAGTGACTGCATACAAGTTCTGTCACTGCGTACAAATCAGATCTGCATAAATGAAACTAGTCTCTGGGTATTCACAAAGTGCGTAAAATACATATTTCTTTATTTGTCTTAATAGATTTTTCATTATTTCAGTTCCCTCATAAAGAATTTTTCCACACATTCAATCTGGAGATTCACAGTTACATAATTTATGCCCCTCTCATGCCCATATATAAAACCCAGAGTTCCCACGTCTTCATTAAACCTTTAATGAACCAAATCAGCTGACTTAAGCTGCCTCATGTTGAGCTCCTTCTGTGTTGAATATTCTCTCATTGTTTAAACTATGAAGAGTTAGAGTGAACCTCTGGAAAAATGTTTTATAAGGAAACTTTGTTAATCTCACACTGCCTGGAAACTTTAAAAATTATATGGCTGTTTTTTCATAGCTCAGTGAAGAGGACACGACTTGTTACTCATTTAAAACATCAGATCAAAGTGAGATGGCAGATCAGGCATCAGCTGTGATAAAAAAAATAAAATAAGTTGAAGAAGGTGAGATGCTGCAACATCAGGTCTCAGACGTACAGCGTGTGACGTTAGCAGTGACCTGACTGATGAGGACATGGCAATCTGACAAATAACTGCCACCTGCTACCGATCCAGTCCCCCGGAGACACCTGCTACCTACGCAAACTGCTGACTGATGTGTAAAGGAAAAGGGGAAAAAAAACAAACATTAACACAAAATTTGTGGTCAACATCAGCAGTGTGGGGACAGGCTGCAAGTCACGATCAAAGGCTGAGTTTTTAAGAACGTGTGACTTCATGATTCAAAATGACACCAGCAACACATTTTATACCAGCTGACATTTTGGCCGAATATTTATGATAGATGCTTGCAGGGGTGGAGCAAATGTAGTACAAGTAAATTTTCACAATAACTATTGAATATCAGCTTCATGTGAGGGACTTTAAAGGTACAGTGCGTAAAAAACTCAAAGGTCTATGACCAAAAAATGTATACAGTAATGAAAAACTATGTTTCTATTTGTGTCATCACTTAAAGGGATAGTTCAGGTTTTTGGACATGAAGTTTTGTGAAACATTCACCATCTGCAGCTCTGATGCAACAGTGTCTCTACTGTCACCAAGCCTCCTGCTCTTAGAAACAGCCGGTAATGTACCGGAGAAAAAGTAGTTCTGAAGCTGTGCGGGGGCAAACAAACATCATCAAATAACTAGTGGATAAAAACATAATTAAAGGAGAAAGTTCAGACCACAGATGTCAAAACATGAAAGCTGCTCACAATGCATGGAGGGTTGCATGCTAAGTGCTGATTGAGGACATCTTTATTTCCACCCAACCTCAACTTTAAATGATTCTGCAACGTCAGACATGAGAAAGTGAAATTCTTTTGTGTTGACATTTACAGTAAAAACAACCGATGGATGGATGGATGGATGGAAGGAAATGATTGCTATCAGGCTGCTTTCTCTGTACTTTTTGATTGAGTAATAATATGCTTACAGGGTTGCTGAGAACCAAATATTGTCAAATACTGTAGAATGCACAGAAGAGAGGGGTGGATTGACTCCAGGTGGTATCTCCATGCTGTAAAACTGGCTGCTGTGAAAAGTTCAAGAAAGAGAAGAGAGCTGTGTTATTTTGACCAAAACATGTCAGACTCTTCAAAAAGACTGCAGTAAGTTATGCAAACTTGTGTAAAATGGCTAGCTGATGACTTCTTTTTTTAAACAACTGGTCTGATACTCCATCTTATCAGGCTCTCATCTCTGACTTATGACCAAGACACAATTGTTTGGAGCAGTCTCCTATGGGAGAGGCTACAGGTGTGATTTGGTGATGAGTACATACAACAATAGTTTATCCTTAAGAAGTTAGCACAGATTCAGCTTATCATCAATATCTTTGCTATTAATAATTATCAAAAATTGGGCCCCTGCACATAAGCTATACAGTAGATAGCTTCTGGAGAGTTCCATTTTTTGCTAATGTATTTGATTGTATGCTTTTGTATTTGTATTTTAACTGATTTGTAAAATAAAACTGAACTAAATTGAATCAAATCTATGTATAAGTTGGTAGCTACAGGGTAACAGTACTAGTTAAAACTGTAATAAAATGTACTACCACTGATGATCATGCATATACTCCACAGGAGACCAGCCTGATAGAAGCGCCATTTAAAGATGCTCTCAAGGATTTCACACAAACATAAACCAAACTGAAAGTGAGCAGCAGAGACCACAGAATGTTGCTGGCAGTGTTAACATCAACAGCTTGCCTGCTGAAACCCACTGGTCCTTCCCCAGGAGAAATCATTTGCAAAGAATCTAAAACTAAATCCCATTCAGCAACTGAAAGTGAAAAAGAACACTTGACTATTGTGATAGTCTGACTGACAGTTTGTACAGCATCCTTTGATGTAATATTTGGGAGCATACCTCTGTCCTGTTAGCCTGTCTCAGCTGGCTGAGTTTGTCAGTGAAAACATCTACAACACCCAAACTAATCTGTAACGCCAAGTACAGAGAATCAATGAACAGGGAGACGTTCGGCTCTGGCCATGTCTCTAGTTCTCTACATCTGTCTGTCTGTGCCTTCATGGTTTCTGATCCAAAGCAGCTGCTTAGCTGACAGCTGCTTTGAAGAGAAGCCCCCTCATTCTGAATTCTAATTGGGTCATTGTGATATGATTCACCACCGTGTCTCGACGGTGGGTAACAGAGAAGTAGAAAAGAGGACTGGGGCAGGAGAGGTGAGACTAAGAGGGTTCCACAAAACACACAAAAAGGAGCACAAAGTCATGACATAAGATGATAGACATGAGTGGAAGCAATGAAAAAATATGTATACAACAAAACTGTGAGAAGAAAAGATTAGAAACACTGCCTGGCTATAAAAGATGTTCAACTTTCCTACCATCCATCCATCAATGACTCTATCCCAGGTGCTATCAGGCAGACGGCACCCTGGACTGGGCCAACACAGAGAAACAAACAAGCACTCAGACTCTAAAAATGATTCTGTGATTGTTCTTACACTGGAAAAAGCAGAATCTCTCTCAGCTTCTTCAAACACAAACTGTTTGCTTTGTTTTTTCTTCTAACCAAACGATACTCTAAATCACCTCCTTCTTCTTGTTGCCTTATGTGCCTGATCTCAGTTATCATAACAATAATGGCCAGACACACCTGGATTAATCAGTCTGTCCAATAATGAAAGACAGGAAACAAAGAAGCACTACTAAGTTCAGGAAGTAGTGGAGTTGTGCATATAGCCCATTGCGCTTGGCATATGTCATTTCCTTTTTAGTCCACTTGATAGTCCATTTGCAAGTGAACCGGCTTTCAAGCAGACGAGAGTCCACTTCTTTGGTCTGCATCAGAGTGCAGTTGGTGTTCACACTGCACAAAATGAGTCGTAAAAATTGGTGCATGCACCCAAATGTGTTCTTGTCTATGCTGATTGGAGATGAAGCTGTAAACACCTAAGGCAGTCATGTGACACAGGACAAACTACAGATGAACAAGTAAGTTAGCTTGGTTTGATGATGCACCACATAAGAAAAAATGGGGTAAAAGAACAAGTTGCCACTTGACTGATCTGCCCATCACGACTGACAACATGTCAGGCAATAATACAGTAGATCAGGGGTCCCAAAGTCCAAACCTCAAGAGCTACTATCCTGCAAGTTTTAGTTGCATCCCTTCTCCAACACACCTGTATCGGATCAGTGGCTCGGTGCCAGGCCTCTGCAGAGCTGAATGACAAGAGGATGAGGAAATTCAGCCCTTTGATTCGTGTGTGTTGGAGAAGGCATGCATCTAAGATTTGCTGGATAGTAGCTTCGAAGACTGGACTTGGAAACCCCACGATACGTAATTTCCTCACCCTATAATAGGTGAAAATGCCAGATAGGCTGTCAGACTGTCAAAAAGGTTTTATTTGGGATATATAAATATATTTCCCATTGGCAAGAATTTACAGATTAATGGCATGTAATAAGGGCTATTTTGCACAGGTTTGGACTTGTATGGGGTCCAAAAAGGTTGAAAACAACTGGTCTGGGGTTTAATTACACAGAATTAATTAACAGCAAATACTTAGAAGCAGCTTCATTAAACAGTGGAATAGTTTGTAATTATGGCGTCGGACCTGGGGGGACAGAGCCTTCTCAGTTGCTGCCCCTGCCCTTTGGAACTTGCTCCCCCAAACCCTCTGTGACTACACTGAACTCAACTTCTTCAAATCACTCCTGAAGACCAAACTTTTAACGTCTGAAATGTTTTTATTACCCCCTCTCCTTTTTGTTTACCATTTTAATAGCTGTTGCCTTCCCTTTTTTGTTTTGTCTTATTTTTATCTAGTGTTTGTTTTAAATTTTACCAGACTGTATGTTTTATACTGTTGTTTTATCCCTTGTGTAAAGCGTCTTTGAGCTTCTGTGAAAGCGCTCTATAAATAAAATGTATTATTATTATTATGGTTTTAAATGTAACAAAAAGTAAACAGAAAACACTGAGCTGAAAATTTTGGATCAGATGGAAGACAGTCAGCTCCACCAGCACATCCTCCACCCAGTGTTAGCACTGGTTAACACTCTTTTCGTGACAGTTTCACAAACTTATAAGACTTGTTGAATCATTGGCAACTATTGTCTTACAACCAAAAAAAAAAAGATGGGATGCAAAGAGGGGAGTCTTTTAAACATTGAAGGAAAGGATATTTGTGGTTGCATGTCTCACATTAAAGGGCAGGCTTCATGTGATTGAACTTTGACGATAAGCATGAGATGAAGAGGAGATGAGATGTAGTGTTTCTTTTGCTGCTGTGCATCCACAACCATCTGCCGACAGAGTGTACTTTCTGTTATACTATGTAACGTTGTACCATTCATAAATTTCCAAACATTTTTTTTCATGCACAGGAAAAAAAATCTGCATTCCATTCAAGTTGAAGTCAAATATCAACATCACAGATTAACCACTCATCTCACCAACAAATAAAGACCACAGAGACCGTCGGTATTTTAATCTGCCGTTTAACTTATTATAATGGATTAGATTTATATCACGCTTTTTTTTCCTTTCAAGGAACTCAAAGCGCTCACAGTAGGTCCATTATTCATTCACTCCTCATACATACGTGGGGATGGTAAGCTATGTATGTAGCCACAGCTGCCCTGGTGCAGACTTACGGAAGCGTGGCTGCCATCCTCCGATTACTGGCCGACCTGCTTTACCACCTGAGCCACTGTCGCCCCAATTCAATTACTCTTGTATATTAGTTATCTTGTTATGCTTTTAGGGATTCTTATTTATTCTATTTTTATGTTTATCTTTTTTATGCCTTTGTACATATTCTTATTATTATTTTTCAATTCTTATTTTTTATTGTTAAATATTAGCCTACATGTTTGTATATTTTATAGACAAGTTTCACAGCCAAAACGGTGTCTGCTAGTTTTTGCTAAGGGCTTTCGGTTGCCATGGTTATGGGGTATTTTACACTGAGGACGTGGGCAAATTAACTACACACCTACGAAGAGCTCCCGAACTAAATGATTAAAAAGTGGATATTGTTAAACCCAAAAAGCGTTCTGGGGCATATTGTGCCGTATACGTGGCTGCAACAGCTTGTGAAAACAAATAAATACAGCCTGCAATCTCTCCACCTCTCTATTCTCCGTAACCCCCCCAAAAAACAAAAAACAAAAAAAACTCCATAATCACTACTCGAGTCTTCTGACAGGAATCATCCAGACTCTGGCTTGGTTGAACATCCGCCTTCATGGACACTAAATGGCCGTGTTTGTGTCGGCTATCAACACGCAGCGGACTGTGTCACTATGTAAGTCTATGGCGTTCCAGTTTATCACCATGGACTCAAAAAAGTACGAAAATATATATTGCTAGTTGTAATATTAGGCCATTTCATCATATTATCCTCCCAGTTGAATGTTGTAACAGGGTGAAGAAGTAATAAAACACGTTCTTTATAAGAAATAAATGAGAATGTTACTATTTTAGAAACATCACTATCCAATGTAAATGAATGCAGACATTACTCGACCGGAAGCACTTGGCAGAAATTGATCGACTGCAGAAGCAAAACGGAAATGTCCCTGAAACTTGTCTATAATAATCGTAGTTTTTGCCTGTTTTTTTTATCTTTTCTTACTGTCCTCTAATCTTTTAGCTCCAGTGCTTCCAAATTGGGGCCCCAAAAGCTGGGAGTTGTGTTTGGTCTGTCCACCGGGCGTTGCCTTGGGGCCCCTCCTGGCCTGGAGGGCTGGGGATCTCTGCACCATGTGCAGAGTTTACCCCGGTCTATCCGGGTCAGGTGATGTCAATGGTGGCGCTCCTGTGGCTGCAGACTGTGGCGCTTCTCATCATAGATGGCCCTCTATGGGTGGTTTTTCCTCACCTGGATCCTTGATACATCACCATGTTACTAGACCTTTTACAATGTGCTGTGTGTGTGCATGCATGTGTGCATGGGTCTATATGTGGGGGTGGGACAGAGTTTCATGTTTTTATTGTTTTTCATTTTTGTTTAGCACCCTTATTTGCATTTTGTATGAAAAGTGCTACATAAAGTTTGATTTGATTTGATTTGAAATCACACATTTGCCTTGCCTGTTGTAAAAGACCAAATGAACTGATGCAAATAAGCTGCAGAGGGCATGATGCACGAGTGTCTTTGGGGAATGCAGTCGACACAAGCCCCCACCACTGATATTGATGCACTCACACACACATTACAGCTTATGAATGGCCTTATAGAGGAGGCATTACAATCGTGTAGAGGAGGCATTACAGAGAGCTGTGGTGAAACAGACCACAGACTGTGGGATCCTTAAAGTGAGTAATTATATGTGTGAGTGGAGAGGCGGTTGTTCCCCACAGCAACAACCAAGTGTAACATCATATTGTAAAGTAGAATAAAAAAAAAAAAAGATACTTATGAGCCTAAATCCAGACCACATACACACTTTTCCCCTGGAGAACACTGTGAAATGTGAGTGAGCATGCACACATGTGTGAGAGGGATAATGACACTACACAGAATCACTGATGAGATGTCAAGGCACAGATAAGAAGCTGATGCTGCAGATGAGCGTGTGATTATTTAAGGGGCTTGAACCCTGTGCTGCATCCATTATTTCCTCAGGGGTTGTGATAAGGGTTTGTGGACGAAGATGTGTGTATGCATAATAAAAGGCAGACATTTCAAGACCCTGATTACACAATGTTCCCATGCACAACCCCAATTTTTCCCTTTGCATATTAAAAACAAACAAACAAAAAACAAACAGCATTCACACAACAGCACAGTGAAAACTATCATGAAGACTCAAAATGCAATTGGGACTGGAAACGATGTAATGTGCACCAGGTCTGTACTGGGGAGTAAAACCTTGCAACAATGCAAATGTGCATGACATCCTCATAAGACCTGGATACATAACAATCATTTGTTTAGAGATATTCGTTATTCAGCTCATGTAATCGTTGCATCTTCACTAACAGCATAAATGTTGCACAAAAAAGTAGGTGTTGCTTTAAAGGTGATAGTTACAAATTTTTCATGAATTTTCCAAAAATAATACATCCACAGAAGGTCAAGAAGGGTGCAGAATAAAAGTATTAATTGTATGTATAGCATATAAATAATTGATTAATTTTGATGGGTCCAAAATACATAAATGTTTTCATCTGGTTACCATACCAACATCTAGTCTACACTAAAGGATTCTGCACCATTGGCATGAGCTCAGGAGTTTTTAGATTGATAACTCTGTGTAGAAATAGCATCTTCCTTGTGTTATATTTCTAAAATTTTGTTGAACAAATAATGAAGCAGGATGAGAGTGAAGGAA
Organism: Atherinomorus stipes; assembly: GCA_023101725.1. Taxonomy (NCBI): domain Eukaryota; kingdom Metazoa; phylum Chordata; class Actinopteri; order Atheriniformes; family Atherinidae; genus Atherinomorus; species Atherinomorus stipes. Next base: position 1,956,721 of record JALJCO010010956.1, read on the forward strand.
GCAAAGAATCATGAAGAATGCCACTTTCTTCCTGGACATGCGAGTTAAACGTTTGCTATTGCTAATTAACAGTTAGCTTGTTTTGTAACATTGCTAATGCTAATTAAAGGTCAGCAGGTACTGTAACCTGGCACAGGCTTGTTGCAGCAGGGTTTGTTGGGTTCGTCTGCCGTATGTGAAAACATTTACATGTGTTTTCAGTCTGCTATCAACACCATCTACAGTATTTGGCATACCTAGAACCGGTAAAACTGAAGGTTGGGGCAAGAGTGGGTGAGAGTAAGTGCGACACTGACTAACTGGTGGGGAGAAATTAAACTTGTAGATATCACCTTTAAGAGACCAAAATAACCTTCAAAGATTCAGATGCACAAACAAAACATGGAGGTCCACCACTGTTGTTGCGCTATCACTGTGTGAACAAAGTGCCCAAATATAAGATTATATTACAGATGTCGTTGGCTGTTTCATCACTGATTCAACATAGAAACCCAAGGGGACATCATTGGACGGAGCAAGAAATGAGACAAGATTCAAGATAAGTCTCCAATCAGTAAAAGTGGCTCATAGGGGTAGGATGAAAGATGGAAGCTGGATTAGTCGTTTTTCCTGTAGCGGTGCATCACTGAGAAAATCTGCAGTTCTATAAAACGTCTCTTAGATGTGTCAAAGTGAAACTGAAATTTCCTTACAAGTCATGGGCTTCTTGTTTAAACCATGCTACATTTTGGTAAGTAATGCTGAAAACTAATCTCTGACAAATAGAGACCAGCAGACTTCAGTTTGTCCTATAAAAGATGGTGAGGGCATACAAATAGGAGGGAGAGGGGTGAGATCGCTTCTCGATCCCTCTCACCAGACATGGGAGCAGAGGAGTCGATGGCAGAAATGAGGAGAGAGTTTAGGTGACAGGTCTCTAACAAAGTAATATGTCCTTCCTTGGAAGCTGACATTTAAATCCAACACGTGACAGGGATGCATGATCCAGCTGTGGGTTGTTGCAGCATCCACTTTTCTAAAATGATTCCTTTCACATGGGTATCAACATGTTTTGACGAAGTATAAAATCCTTTCTAACCTATGTCATATGTGGGATAAATGTGTCATGTCCTGTAGAATTCATGGAAACATCTGGGAACATTTTTTTCATAATATTTGGCTGTGATCAGTTTCCAGTTTCCAGCATGGAGCATGAATGAGAGAGGACAAAAAAGGACCAATTAAACAAATGATATGAGCCGGGTTGTACTCAGACTGATCTCTCACCTGTTTTAGATTTTTGATTTTTTAAGTTTCTACCCTTCTGGATTTTTGCTTTCTGATAAGTAATCCTTTTGTCCTATGTAAGTCTGCATTTTGGTCCTCCTCCAATATCAATAACTGATTTTCTGTTAGCAACATTCGGAGCAGATGCCAATAACTCCCTTCACTGTTCTATGAATTAGGTTAAACACATCTAGTATCTTTTAGTAATCTAAGCCTCCTTTATTAAGTTGGCTAATTGCAACTACAGCAGCCAAAGCAGGAATAACACATTAACAGTTTGCAGTTCATAAGCTGAACAATATCACTTCCACATCATGAAAGCACAAGTAAATCTACTGATTTACAATTTTATTGAATTGGTGGGTGTTTTTGAAATGTGTTCATCTTATTCAGAGATGTAACTTATGCTGTTTGAAAAGCTATGGAGAACAAAAAAATCTATTTGTTAAGACGTGTACAGTATATGCCAGGATAGTTATTGCTGCTTAAGAATAAATGAAGCTGGCAAAAATTAAAAATGTTTCCAAAGCACACACTTTTAGAATGAATATAAATATTCTTTTTGAATGAAGCAACTGTAACTCTAAACTTCTCTTAAGTCATCGTTAAGTATGTCAGCATCATATTTGCAAAGGCCGACTCTGTTAAAGTGGATTAGAACAAAATTAGAAGTTTTAATACCATCTGTTCGGGGTGTTCTCAGGTTTTACAGATTTTATAGCTACAAGTTAAATTCCTCCCAACCAGTAGGTGGCGCACAAACATTCACTTACTTAATTAGCATTGGCAACCTTACAGACCAAGCTAACTGTTAATTAGCATTACCAAATGTTTAATGTGCATGTCCAGGAGGAAAGTGGCATCCTCGGGGCTTTTAGCCTCTTTACTACATTCACCCTCATCTTGTTTCATGTTTTGACCGCCTGAATTTGAGAAATGTAAGGCAAGGAAGATGCTATTTCTACACATAGTAAATGAGCAACTTCGGAGCCGATGTTAATGACAAATAATCCCGACTTTAGGACGGTAATTGGAGGTATTTACTTTTTGGACCCATCAAAATTGGTAAAACAATCATTTCTATGCGATAAAAATTTGGGAGGTAAAATTAATACTTTTCTTTTGCACCCATCTGGATGTTCTGTTGATATATTGTTTATAAAAAATGTCAAATGTATCACTGGGTGACCGAATGAGTAAAATGTGTTTACTGTTTCAAACAAACTAATGTGGCATTAAATGCTGTAGTAGCCTATAGGAGAAATCACCCACCTTCATGCATGCATGCAAAACTATTTTGTGTAAACTACTACAATCATTTACGGTCTCTACATTAACTTCCCTGATTAAAATGATGAAATAGAGTAAATCATTGTTTTGACTTGTAACATTCTGCCTTTTTGACTATTTTGTTTTGTGCCAGTTACAGCGAGATAAATATGCAACAGTAAATACAAAAAACCTTGACAGTTTCTCTGAAACGTCTCTTGTGAAAAACAAAACAAAACAAAACATAACCTTTTCATTTTCCCCAGAGACCGTCTACAGAAGAGACAGCTGTTCACAAGATATTTTTAAATGCAAACAAGGACTCTTTTTTTTCTTTCTGCCATTAATTTTTTATCTTTGGCATTTCATTTCCCTGACATCATCATAATATAAAGTGAAAATAAATGTGAAAGTAGAGTCAGGTCGAAGATACATTTGCAGGGAGTCGCACGCTAAAGCAAACCTGGGAGCCAGTAATTATTTTATGCTCATACACCAAATTTTACAGGCAAATCTTATTGTATGTACTCAAGAGAATGAGACTTTGATCAGATCCTGTTAATGGATTCATGGTTTTGAGGTTTTTGTTCTTTCATGCACTTTTTCTGCTAGATGGAGGTTTGTGGAAGAGGATTCAAATAGACAAGTGGTTAATGGTTAATTACTGAAAATAGAAAGAATAATAGTAATAATAAAATCCAACTTTGGTTGATTTCCCACAGCATAAATTAATTCAACCTTTTTAATAAATTGATTAAAATGTAAAGTCTGATTCATTCCTCTTTAGAGATAAGGGAAATGTTTTAAATCTGCTTAATCAAGCATCTTTGACTTTATTCCACTTTTGGTGGATGTGAACAGTCTTTGGGGAAGTCGGAGTAATCACTATGGAAAATTTTGTGATTATATTTTAAAATGCACTGAGGTAAAAAAAAAAAAAAAATCTCTGTGAAGAAGAGATGATGAAAAATAAATCCAGAGTGAACTTGAAGTGACTTCAGTTTATTACAAACCACAACACTTGCCTAAAACTAATTTTCAGTCAATTCATATATGTAGAAATAATACATACTCTTTAAGTAATTCAAAGAAGAACATGTTCAAGGATGCATAATAAAAACCGAACTCCAACTAAATGCAATTTCACTGCCTTGTTGCATCATAAAAGGCCTTTGCAGAACCAGTCACCCATTCACACATGCGCTCATACAGAACGTTTTAACACCAGACCTGTTTACACCTGCTGCAAACATGTGTACAGTGTCGTCCAAATAGAAGAGGACAGCTACATGTGTAAAAAGACTTAGGAGGATGCATATTACATCACTCAGTCTGTATTCAGAGGCAGGGTAGGACACACTGCAGTGTTGACTCCTTGACCTTTTTCCAAAAAAACACAATTCAGACAGAATGAGTCATTTTTAATGAGCCTTTGTCTCACTTGATAAGACACTAAATTCCATGAGTAGACTTCCCACAACCCACAACTTGCTGCACACATTTCTCAAATTCAGAACTCTGCTGTCAGAACATTGGACACGTTTCATGGCTTACACGCTGCTCCCAAAACTGTTGCACACTATGCAAAAATCTGAACACATTTTTTCTGATTTGAACAAACATAGCACACATTTTTCAAGACTGAACACTAGTAGGCAGAATTCGAACACTGTTCCAACACAGTTGTCATAATTAAGACACAACAGGTCAAAGCTGAAAACACTTGCTAATGAACAGCACGCTACAAGCCTGCTGGGAAACAGCTATAGCTGTTCAACATGGGTGTCAGAAGAGCAAGAGAGAATGTAGAAGACGTGGACATGGATGTGGACATGGGTGACCCAGACCCAGACCAGAACCTGGACCCAGAGAGCTGCCCATGAACCTGATCCAGAACCTGGACCTGCTTTGTTCCCGTTCCAGAACCTGCACCTAATCCTGGACTGCGACCCAGACAAAGGCAAAGACCTAGACAGAGAGTTTTTGTTGTTGTCTGGGACAATGTGAGTTTTCATAGAGGGCTATTGATTCAAGTATGATTCAATATGAACGATCAGTTTATTGGGGTTTTTCTGCCGCCATATTCTCCATTTCTCCGATAAAGCAGTGATTCCCAAAGTGTAGGCTGCGCCCCCCTGGTGGGTTGTGATGGTACTGCAGGTGAGACTTGAGAGGTCATAAAAATATAGATTTATCTTTGCAAATGTGATTTTAATTGTAAAACATTTATTGCATGATTTCAAATAAATATTTAGAAGTTTGAGAGGATATGGGAATTTCATCATACCTAAAGTTAGAACTACTCATAAAAGTTTTTGTCTGTCTGTATGTTGGACTAAACTTTGGAACAATCTGGAAATACAACACTAGCAATGTCCAAATATTCATCGATATAAACTGTTATATAAACATATGGTTTGGTCACAATATATAAAGAGTGGGTCTTGAATCTATATCAGTTCTAGTGTTAATGTACTTTTTTTTTTCATTACCGTTGTTGGTATATTGTCCATTATCATTGTTGGTATATTGTCTTTCACCATTGTGAATTATTGTCTTCTTCCATTATTGTTAATATAAGATATTATTTACCATTGTTGGTATGGATTATTGTTGCAATATAATGGTTATTTGTTGCCGATGGTAACGGCACTATGATCCTAGTAGATCGAGTAGCTTCTTTAGTTTATTGCTCCAATTGTGGTCAATAATTAGTTTTTTCCTATTGGTTTTGAAAGAAGCATGATTTCTGAGATTCATAAGGAGAAATGGGGGTGGGATTTAATAAGTTCGCTTCTTCCCACTCCCTTTCAGGCATTTTTAATATAATTGTATTATTTTGTTACATAGTTATGGCCATAACTGTTGTTTTGTTGTTTTCTTGTGATTAGGTGATTGGCTATGTAAGTGGTCATCCTTTTGTGTTCTATGGAATATGTAAACGTATTGCCTGAAATGAATAAATAAAATGGAAAAAAAAAATAAATAAATAATAACACAAACCTAATGAGTGTTATTGACCCCTCACATTAATTTTGGAACCTTACATTATCATATCTCTCTCGTCATCGTGATCACGGATCAGAATTGAAGGTTATGATCACATCTTGTGTAGTGGCAGGAAAAATCGAGCAGTGGCTCATGGGTGTAAAAAAGAAAACAGAACATAATAAAAAGTTTGAGGATTATTTAGTCTGGAATGCACTTGTAACAAAAACTTTGAGAATTTATTCTGTTTTGAATGAATATACATCACAGATTTGATTTAAAGTTTTGGAATTTATTCTCGTGTCTCATGTGTTGCTCACAGTTGTGATTTAAGGTTTGGGTGCGCAGCAAATATTTTTCACATTTCAAAGTGGGTCTTAGTATTCTGAAGTTTGGGAATGGCTGCCATAGAGGAATTCTTCTCAGCATGGAGGTGGGAGGTATATGAGCGGCAGCCATATGTTCAACAAGATCTCTTGCAATCAATGGTCTTAGCATGTGATGAGTCCGTTGATACATGTCAGGGCTGGATCTGACACATTAGGTCTTTCTTTCCATGTTGCCTGGCCAGAAAAAGCATAGCTTGTTCTGTTGATGAGGTCCTGTGGCCTAACCAAGCTGACAGAATAAATGTGGATGTGGTGTAAGAAACATTTAGACTGTACTGTGCAGAATATAGTGAAGTAAGATTATTTTTACAGTGATTTTATAATATCCAGTCAGGCATTGTAATGGTCCTCCCCGACTCATTTACAGTATAGGTTGCATTTGTGGTTTTTCCCTCTTTGCGTGGAAACACAAAGGCAGAATGTTTTGTATTTAGCCGTGCAGTGTCCTACTTTTGGTCTGTGTGTACAAATCTTGACAAGAAAGTTCAAATCTTGACAATAAATTATGCTTTTGACCCAAGTGTGCAGTGCTTTGTGAATTGTATCAAATTAAAGTAAATAGTGTGCAGTATTTTGGGAAATGTGTACTACTGTTCAGGAACAGTGTTTTATCAATTACGAAAAACTATAAACTCAGCTGACATAGCAGCTGTGAGCTCAGGACAGTTGCTTCAGGTCCTTCCTGTTGGTCATGGGAGTCACTTTTTACTCCTCATCCCAAAAGTTTGAGCTAAGCTGGACATTATCTCTGCTCCTAAAAGATTTTCACCTTTTAACCAATCACAACCTGATGTGTGGTTTCAATTTGCATGGTCGTATTATTTAGGTCTCAGGTTTCAGAAGAAAGAATTTTATATGAAGACTTCAGTTACAATGAATATAAAGAAGAACATAAAAGCTAATGAACGTGTGCTTGTGTATTGTAATGTGCATTCAGCCTGCTGAAACAAAGCAGGCTGTAAGGTTTATTTGGTCTGATTCACCATCAGTTCTTAAAAATAAATTTGTTCTGATGTACTTCTTACACACTTTCATGAAGGCTGTTGCATCACAAATATTTTCTCATTCATCCCAGCACTCAGGAGAAGTCTTACTCACATTTAAGTACTGACATGTTTGAACAGAATCATGAATAAAATGACAGAATTTTACTTTAACTTCTGGTAATTCATGAAGTATTTATTTTAGAATAAATTAGCTGCACAAACACTAAGATTTAAATTAAGTTAGTTGGAAATTGTTTTATCAGTTAGTGGTTCCATCTTTTTCATACACAAAATGTGGTCTTTCTTCTTCCCAGTCCTGCTTACAAAATGACATATTTACTGTTACAGTAAGATACTGCAGATCAGTCAATGAATTTTTCATGAACTGATTTATTTGCAGAGTGATGAGTACTTATTTGGATGCTTTAGGCTACTAAGAGCTTTGCTCATGAACCTTTGCAATCATTTAGAGCCAAACCTTGTCCACTACATGTGCAGGTCCTTTCTAGTTTAAGTTTTCAAGGTACTGGACTGTTTCAGGAAGAGCTGGGAGACTGGGTGGTAATATCACAGCCATCATCAGTCGTGCTCTTCTGCAAACCATGGATGCAATAAGTCAGTCAAGAAGGGATTTGACTCTATGGCTGGTTTTCCTAACACCATCCAACAGACCACACAAGTGTTTAAACTACATCACCTGAACTTTTCACAGTGCCAACCCCTAACAACAGTTACTAACAACTAACCTCTACTAACCCCTAACAACAGTTACTTCAGCATCCATCTTGCATCCTACCTGTACTCTCAGATCTGTCCAGCTGGAAAAAATCACTCTGTCTCTTATCTCATCTCTTGCTCTGTCCTTTCTTTCTTATCTTTGCTTCCTCAGTAATGTCCTCTTGCATGTTGTTCAGTGTGTTGATACGCAGGCGTTGCTGCCATTTGATGTGGTCCCATAGAGCAAAGCGCAGCTGTATTGTCATGCTCCGAGATTTTTTGAAAAGGTGTGTGGTGGAGTTTCTTAACTTCAGGACACTGCAGGGCAAAAACAGGTCCAGGAATGTACATGAATATTAGTATGTCTTCAAAATGAGTCAGAAGCTCAGTTTTAAAGTCACAGAGTTACAGTATGAAGTGTTGCTTTAAAGCAGGAGTGTCCAGCTCAAGTGCTGGAGCGCCGCGGTCCTGCGGCTTTTTCACCTGATTTAAATTAAATGGCTCTCTTTCACAGGTTGCTACATTCTGCCCAAACTTGTTGACTTGGGGAACATCCAAAACCTGCAGGACAATGGTCCCAAGGACTGACTTTGGACAGCCAGTCCCATCCTTCTGATACTGTAAACAATATCAGAAGTCTGATAAAGACCAACTCTTTTAATCTTCGAATTATAATGAACTTTATTCATAACTGTTGCCCCATAGCTATAAACTATTTTGATAAAACTAACATTACAGTGATTTAACTGTATTCAGAAACAGTGAAACATAGTGTGAGCAGAAAGGCGTTTAATGGAGGCTTTCAGCTCATTATATCTACACAATTTACACGTTAATCCAGATATGTCCAGATTTGGGCACATCCTGCTCTAAATTAAAGTAACTGAAGCAGGGTGTTAAGAAAGACTTTGTAAAAAGGGCAAAAAGTTGAGCATTGTGATCATGGAAACAGCAAAAAGACTTCCTCAACAGTTTAACACAAATGTTCAATGTTACACAACAAAGAGACGGTGGGAATCTCATTAACGTCTAAAACCTCTAGTCAGTGGGAAAGGCTTCCGAGAGCATTAATCCCACTTCTGACGGAGCAGAGCATCGCTGCTGACTCAGGCAGCTAACAAGTGGGAGCGTGGCGCTCTGCTGGCAGCGGCGATGGAGTTACTAAGCAGGGACGGACTTCACACAAAAACCATTCAATGAAAACAAAAGCCCGGTCCTGTCAGCTGAGCTTCTCTCCCCTTCGAAGGAAAATCTAATAACTTGTTCGCTGCTCCCCCATTTGCCTCGTCCAAGGCTGACCGGTTCTTATTATAATAGAGCTCCCTCGATTGATTTGTCTTTAGAAGCTTCAGGGCAAAAAAAAAAAAAAAAGAAAGAGAAAGCCCGATTGATTTTTCACTGAGAACAAGTTAGAAGTTTGAGCTTGTGGTGAGGTGGCTGTTCGGACATCAGAGACCAGAAAAGTCTGTAGTTTCGTGCCTAAAACTGTGGTGTCGCAAGGTTTATGAAATTTTGCACATTTTGCTCTCTTTTTTTAAATGAATCTCAGGCACAATGAAAAGTGCACACACCGGATTGATCTCCTACACTGTTTGCACCACAACCACATCAGCAAAGATCAGTCTACCAAATGTGAAGCTGAGATATTCAGTTTTCATTAATGGTAGGGTTGGAGAGCCCGGAAAAACACTTTGAGCAAGCTACATTTTAAAACAAATTTCAAAAGTTTGAACCCCTTTCCCAGAAAGTAGGGGGCATCAATTTGGGTCACATCAATATGTGGGTACCTGAGTTAAAAATCATAAGCAAATTACTTACACATGCTTTCTCTATGACCTCTGAGATTTGTCTGACATAGCCAGAATAATAATAAAAAAAAAAGATATACTTCATTAATCCCAATTAGTGGGCCAATTAGGAAATTTGTCCTCTGCGTTGAACCCATCTCAGGTTGAACCTGAGAGCAGTGGGCTGCTATTTAAGGCGCCTGGGGAGCAGTTGGTAGGGGTTAAGGTCCTTGCTCAGGGGTCCACAGTGGTTCACCTGAATGTTGTGTTGGTGACTTGAACTCGGGTCTGCTGCGCCAAAGCCCGCGACATTAACCACTATGCTACCCACTCCCCCAGTAAATAAATAAAGGGATTTATCTATTTTCACAAGAATCTGTGTGGCCTGAGCAGCAGGAGAGGCAGACCACAGTTCTCTTCTTTGGCCCACACCGGAGTACAAACGGTCACACTGCCCCAAATGGACCGGACTATCTATGGAAGTAGTCCAGGGTTCGTTTAAAGCGAACCAAACAGCATCAGCGTGAATGTGCTCTTAACTTACTTTTGATGTAGAGATGAACTTTGTTTACTGACAGTTATTAGAAATGTTGTTCTGCCCAAGCAGGGATTTCCACACTGAATAAGACTGTTTTTAACAGAACTGCCAGTATCTCCTCCTTCCTGCCTGCTGGCCTCAGCTAGTATCAGAGAAGCAGCTGGTCTTATTTTGCTTACACCCTGTCTGAAACAATGACGGCCATTTCACAACTTTGACAATAAGAATAACTGATTCTCTGTCTCTTAACGTCCTCTCTTTGTCAGGATGCTCCTTTAAAAGGTCCCGGTTATTCCAGTTTTTTTTTTTCGATTGCTAAAATCCAAAAGCCAAAATTAGGCACAATTTTCACAACCTTTACTTCTGTTCCCATTTGCTTGTCTCATTTTGTTGCTACTTTAGATTTCCTTATCATATTAAAACTCTGACTTTTGTTCTTTACACTATAATGTCAATTTCACATCACCCTGTTGTCAAAACACAACACACAATTTTTCAGGTTTGCAGGTTTCACTTTTACAGTAAAATAAAATGTTTTTTCTGAAAATTTGTGTGATGTTTAATGTTTGTCTATGAGAGAAGTGGGCAATGCCATAGATTCAGTGTTTTCTATTTCTATAACTGTGTTTTCCGTTTTGCTCCTCAGTGTTCTGTACATGCTTCGTAGTGTTCAGCCAAAAGTAGCTGTGTATTCAGTGAATGGTATGCGTGTGTCATGTGAAAATACAAGTTCTATTTTGTGAACATGTTAAGAGATTTGATGGCAGAGTTGTTTTGCAAAGGGATGCCAGGGTTTAGCAATTTGTGTGCGATGTTTGGAGTTTTGTGTGTGAAGTTTTAAAAAAAACGTAAAGTTTTGAAAAATGTGTTTTAGCAATCGAAAAAAACTGTAATAAAAGCACACAGAAGACATGAAGTGAAGTTTCCAGTCTTTCTTGGTTCATCTCCGGGGGCAGGATTTCATTTCTATGACAGGTCTGGAGATCAACTTTCCAATCTTGGTTTTCATCCTATCGTACACAGGCTGTAATGATACTCTACTGTTCACTGCAGGAGACATAAATATTCAGATGCTTTGCACCGGGGCTTTTTATATATATTAAACTGTATGAATGAACACTTTTCCAGACTGTGAGCACCTCCTAGTTATTAATCCTGGAAACTATTCTTCCAGAGATTGAGCTGTAACGCCTGAAAGACGACTCCATTAGGTTTCACTGACAAAACAGAAGCTGCAGACCTCCTGAGAGTTTGCTTCCAGAAGCATAACTAAAGCATCTTTTTCAAAATTATATGCTTTAATATTATTTTTTCTTTGGGAGTTGGAATTGGAAAGGTGAAAAAAGCTGAATAACTTAAAAGGGCATAGCTCAACCTTCTGGCTAAAAAAAAAAGAAGAAAAAAACCCCACAAGAAGCAAGATCTTTTCAGCCATGTTTGGTTGGGGGGGTTCACTAGTGCACAAACCTGCAGGTCAGATACAACTCTGTCTCACTGACATCATTCAGCAGCATAGAAAAAGTCACAGGAAAAGGTCAAAGCACAACGACAGTAAAGAAAAATTGATTTACTGGTTTATGTGTCTTTCCACATCTTTGAGTCACCTCCGTACCAGCAGTTTGCCGACTGAATCCACCTCCCTGACATGACTGACACAACGTGAGATTTACACTTAAATGGTTGCTGGAAATGATGATATTGTTGCAGTGGAGAGTTTGGTGGGAGATGGGTAACTAAGCTTTTGTTTGTGTTTTCCTGCTGTGACTGTCAGGTTCCACAGCAAATGGGCAACATAGGAGACCAGAACACAACACAACTTCATGTTTTCACCTAAATTCTCAAATCACAACAATGCAGCTGTAATACTGAAACTATATTAAGAATAAAGCACAAATTGTTTAAATAATAAGATTTTACATATCAGCACACGTTACATGAGCCACTTTCAGACTTGCATTGCGGAACATGAGCGGTAAAGTCCATCCGCTCTTTAAATGGACTCGTCTTTTCAAACATTGCGGCCTTATCCCGTCCCAGGTGCTTTTAGACATCAGGAAATGTTGCGGACAAGTCAGCCCCACTCTCCCTTCAACTCTGTGACGTGCAGCAACATTTCTGCTCTGATGACATGGAGACCATCTGGTACATGTCTGCTACATCCCCGAGGTAAAAGACCGGAACGCATGTCTGAATGTAAACGTTATAAAGGACAGAGTTCACAATATTACCGCTTTCCAGCTCAAGTCTGAAAGGGGCTCTGAATCTCAGTCCTTACCATGCTGAAAAATATCAGATACGACCTAAAATGAACCACACATCGCAAATTAGTCTATATATTTATTAAAAAAAACTATGAAGTAATTCAGAAATGAAAAAATAAATCCATGTTTACTGCTTGCATAAAATGGAGAGGTTGCGATCCAGCCGGGGGCTGCTAATTAAATACACTGCTTAAAAAAAAAGCAAAAAGGGAACACATTTTAGATCTCAATTCATGAAATATTTTATTTAAAAATCTATGTTCAATCTATAGTAGAGTGAGTTGATCAATGTAAATCAAAATCATCATCCCATGGAGGTCTGTATTCAGAACCATACTCAAAATAACTGTGGAAAATCACATTGCAAGCTGATCCAGCGAAAGCCAAAATTCTTCAAAAGAAGTCAAAATGAGGCTCAGTAGTGTGTATGTATAAGCCATGTATGAGATACATGGCGTTGGTCAGTCTGGGTTCCCTCCATTGGGAAGTGATTTCCACTCCGGTAAAAAATTTATTGAACCAATCACAGCACAGCAGAAGAATTATTAATAGAACGTAAAACTCCTCCGACGTCTCCACCGCTGTTTCTGCTCTGTTTTGGTGCTTAACTAACAGCTTCGGGGTCATAGTCACATGACGTGTGACAAAAACGCTTTCTCATATTAGTAGTTCAGCAATAAACAATGCTGACATGTAACAGAGTATTTATAATAACAAAACCAAACATTCTATGTTAATATACACAAGAAAATTACATTAAATAGAGAGGGAAAAACAACGTGTAAACGCTGACTTCTGGCGTCACCATAGCAACATAGCAACAGAGTGCCGAACTACGCCAGCTACAGTCACTTCTGATTGGTTCTCTCCGGCTCACTTTCCTCCTGTTAGTCCCGCCTCTCGTCTCGCATTGGAAATCAGTCTCCAGCGGAGGAACCCAGACTGACTTGCCGTGTATCTCATACATGGCGTTAGTCAGGCTGGTGTACCAGGCTAGTGTGTGTGGCCTCCAAGTGCCTGTATGAACTCCCCACACGTCTACACGTGTAATCGGGTACACAGATAATAAATCATAACCGTTTAGAAAAAATCAATAACTGTCATTTTTTTCCTCCAGCAGCAGCAGATCTACAAAAGTATGCCTGAAAAATAAAAGAAACAAGATGTTGCAATGGTCCAGTTCAAGCACAGACCTTAAAGGGGTAGTCCAGAATTTTGACATAGGGCCTAATTTTTGAGTCAGCCAGGGTACTTATTATTGGAGAGACAGTTTCAACATATTTCATCCTGTTATTCTAGTTGCAGAAGGTTGCCGATGCTAATGCGAGCACAAGTCAACAGGAATTTCATGCTAGCCTGTCATCAAAAACAACCCCATCCATTCCACAGAACCCCTGAGGCAATTCACTTATAACGCAAGACTATGTAAATGTCCATGTTAATAGAATAAAGTTAAAGTAAAACTGGCATTGCATGACAAGTTTAGCATTATCTGCACCGGTCTTGCTTTTCTGTCCTCTCCTCCAACCAGTCATGGCAGATGGTCGCCCTCCCTGAGCCGGATTCTGCAGAAGGTTTTCCCGAAAAAGATTGAAACTTAACTTTGATCCAATTCCCCATCCTGAGCCTCACAGAGGTAGCAGCTCAGGATGGGGGAATGAATCAAAGTCCAGATTCGATCCATGTCTTAGTTTCTTCGGCTAGGTTATCATGAATTGGCTGGAGCTGATTTGTCTGTTAGGTGCCCTGAATTTATAATTTTGTGAATTGGCGATATTCAAACAAAGATGAATTGAATTTTTATCTAAACTCAGACACAACTCATCTATAACATAGTGGTTGTGTCTTCACAATAAAAAGTAAATGACGGAATGTGCAACCGTTCCCTTCCTTTATCTCCCCCCCTCCTCATATCCCTCCCAGTTATCTACAAACCCATTTGTCCTTTCTATCATTACATCTTTCATTCCCAAGGCTTAGCGATTGTTCTTGGTATCGGCAAGGAGTGCGCAGGGGTTTTATGTCAGTGTGTTTGACGATGAGACTGTGAAAAATGAGGCAGGTGGTGGCAATTTATCAGCACTTGAGCGGCGCAAGGCGATGTTGTGGCAGAGGGAGGTGAGGCAGCGCAAGACGGTGCTGAGGGTTTTCTGTGTGAGGCCACGCATGATGAAATGGATGCGGTTTCTCCTCCACTGCATCAGATGGACGGGAGGGAGGATAAATACAGAGAGGAAAAGAGAGACAGAGGGGAGGGTCTTTTCATCTATCTGCAGAACCCCACATCAAGCTTTTCCCCTTCAGAAACTCCCCCAGCATCATCCTTAGCTCCCCTTCTCCCAGGAAGTCAGTTTTTAAAGGGTTTGCTCTGAGCAACATGGACTCTTTATGCCACCATTTTCTTCTCTTTCAATACGATTTGTATCTCTTTTGGCATGGAAACAGATGACAGAATGCCAATAGAAACTGGGAATAGACTGGAGACTTTCACAGCCCATTGATGCCATGTCAACTCTCCCTCTCGCTCCCACCCATCCTTTTACTTTCTAACCATTTCTTGATTTATCTCCCTTCTGATCATGTCAGCTCCCAACCCTCTAAATCAGCATGAAAGGACACTGAAACCCCTCACCACCTTTATACTGCCTGACCTTTTTGCAATCTATCTCCTGACCTATCATCTTTTATCCAAAAGCCCTACTTCAGTACACACAGTGATAATACACACACATGCACACATTGTTAGTGTACAGTGTCAGCCGAGCTTCATGGCTGCAGCTGCCTCAGGCTCACTGTGCAACTCCCTGCACAGGGTGGGATACAGAGAGGGGAAACACATCAAGGGGGGGCCCAATCCAGCAATAAAAGAACTAGACACAAGACAAAAAACTTGGATATAAAAAAATGCCAGAGATTTCTGTAATTAGAAAAGTGTTAGCCAGCTGAAAGCTGCTTTTTACTCATTTAAAATCACCAATGACTCCATCTGTTAATAATTCAACAGAAAGCAGAATGTGCCAGAGATTTCATCCCACTGCCAGATAGGAGAAGTCAAACAGAACTGATCCCAGAGAGTAAATATATATACACCAAAAACAAATAAATGTTGATAAATCCAAGCTGGTGGAACTTGAACAAATGAGCGAGCTCTAAGTTGGGATGTGGAAATGAGTCCTAATGAGAGGAGGATGGAGGAGATGCCTGCAGGGATTTTCAAACAGAGAAAAATGGCATCATCATTATTCCAGCTTCGATTTTAACATCAAATTGAACAGAAAGAACTTTCTGCTTTCTGTTGATGCACAAACAGGCAAAAAAGACTTAAATAGAAATGAGCAGTGGGGGGCTGGGGGGGCAAGATAGTAGGAAGGGAAATGATGGTGTTTTTCCCTCTAACACTGCTGTGATAACTGTGGTCACATCAGAAAGACATTACAATAAAACATTTCTGTGTTAATAATCTTGATTATCAGGTGGAAATATTTGCAACAAGTTCATAAAGATCCAGGAAGGTAAGAAATAAGGGTATATTAACTGGTCCTTTTTCAAATCAAATCAAATCAAATCAAATCAAATCAAATCAAATCAAACTTTATCTATAAAACATCTTTCATTCAGAGGCAGCACAAAGTGCTTTACATGAGAAACAACAACAAAAACAATTTCCAAACACAAATATGTATGCATACACACACATAGATATAAACATGTATACAAGAACGTACACCTGATAACATTTTGGGGGTCAGTTATCAAGAACCAGACTTGTCATGGTCTGTGGCAATTTGGTTCTGTCCTTTAGGTTTCTGTTCAGGCTGTTTTTGGGTTCAGATGGATTCCTCTGTTATCTTGTTTCTGTTGTTAAAGGTGGTGTAGAAGATGTTTTCGGCATTTCAGAAAGTAGAGACTGTTAGTGAGATTTTGCATAATGTGCACGTGCAAGACCAACCTGCTAGATTCACAGCTCCCTCCCCCGACCACAGCACAATGTTCTTGACCCGCTCCAGTGTTTAGCAGAACGCAGTCAGATTCTCCCATCATGTCACAAACGCGGGTGAAACAGATGTCGTCTCAACGTTACTAACTGTTAGCAGAATGACGCTAGCTTCTTACAGTGAACACCAGATGAGAGTGAGCAGCTTCCAGCACGCAGCATTACTCTCACCAATCAATCATCGTCATTGATCAGTTTTGCCTATTACCCGTTGAATTGACCATCAATTTACGGTAGTAAAAGTGATTGACGGGCCAACAGACAAATGAAAAATGTAAGGAATGCAGACATGATTGGCGGATGTTTTTCCAGCTCCATTACTTTCACAGCTGATGTATTATAATATTTGTATATTTAAAGCTTTTAATCAATCAGAGCGTTTGGGGTTGTAAACCCAATTTCATCGAAAATTGCAAAAATTGTTGAAAGAAACATCTTCTATAATGCCTTTAAAACTGTTTTCTGTATAGCAGAATAGAGTATGCCGGTACTCAAGGGCCGCTGTCTTGCAGGTTTTTGATGTTTTCCCTGTTCCAGCACACCTGATTCAAATCAAATATCTCCCATTAATAGCTAGTTCCAAAACTTCTTGCCAATCGTGTTGGCCCATTAATCTGATTTAGGTGCTGCAGCAGGAATTATCCAAAGCCTGCAGAACAGCAGTCCTCAATGACCAAGTTTGGACACCCCTGCTATTGAGTATATCCCCTGTTCTGCTCCATTTTCTTCACCATTTTTTTATGGACAAGGCATCCATATTGGATTTTAAGGTCGGGACCTACAGAAAGTCTTACTAACTTTGTAAGGGCATTCCAGTTGAACTACAGAAAACTTCAAAATTCCAGTTTCCAGAGATGGGGACTCAAGTTTGGGACTCGGACTCGAGTCGCACTTAAGTTGCATATCCAAAGACTTCAGACTTGACATGGACTCATGGTTTGAGACTCATGAACAATCTTTTATCTTTTATGGGTTAGATCTCTGTCTGATCTCCTGTCTGTGTTGACCGCTGTCATTTCCCCGGTCTAACAGTGACGTATTGTCATGCAGACGCGCCTACACACACAATCAAGACAACGGCAGTGCCGGTGAGCACGTCCAATGCTGCCGCACCGATGTAACTTTGGGTATTAAAAACATAATGACAACAAGCTGTCAAATGAATCAGGTGTGTTGCAGTAGGAAAAGATCTAAAACCTGCAGGACAGTTAGTGATCCTGCACTTAAGTGCAACATATTGGCATCCTCTTCATTCAGAAAAAAAAAATTGCTATGAACTGCAGGATTAGTTTTGAAATTTTCTCCGTGGGTCCAAATGGATTTCAGTACATGTTAAAAATTCTTAATTAAGTTAAGAGCATATTTAGTCTGAATGAATTTCCATGTTCATTTACAAGTTTTCCTTATTCAGGACAGCAAAGAAATTGTCAAGAGGAGAGGAAAAGACTATTTGTCAGGTAAAGCTAAAGATCAGTGCGGCTACAGACTGATGGGAGATCAAAGGTGAGTACAAATTCTAAATTCCTTGGATATTATAATGAAGTTCTTCAAGCAGAGCAGCTAGCAGGCATCACATGACAGATTACTCATTACAACTGAAAGCGACTGGAGACTTGACTCAGACTTGAGGTCAAAGACAGGACACTTGACTTGAACTTGCAAAAAAGACACTTGAACATCTCTGGTTGGCACCGATAATGTCCGGTCTACTTGTCATGTTATTATAAATACACAAAGATTCAAAAAAAGCAGTTTCTGCAACCCAAAAATGTGTTTGCTTTAAAAAAGCAAACATGGTTTTCTTCTCTTGCTTGAGAAAGAATCATATCTTCTGCTGTGTTGAACAGTGATTGATCAGAGCAGCTTTCTCATAGCAGCAGAGGTGACAAGCTGCAAACAAACAGGCCGATTTGCATTTTCACGTATCCTTGAATACTAAATATGCTACTTTAATGAACAGAAATGAACTGTTGAAGACTAAATCATTGTCTTGAGAAAAGCATTACAAAGGAAATATGCCAACAAACCTGACACCAACTGTTAATCAAAAGCATGAACTGACAATATGAACACCCAGCTTCAACACCTGAAACAGATCTGGTCATAGAGGCTGAAAAAAACTCACAAAATACAGGTTTTAAAAAAATATCTGCCTGGAAGCCTGGAATTTGCCCAGAGCGCTGTCATACTGTATGTAACTACAGCTTAAAGAAACTTTTATCACTTTACAGTATCATTGTCAATAGGGAACAAACACTCCAGGGTATGCAAGTCATCTGAAAAGTCAAAATCCCTGTCAACAAACAAGCTGCTTTACCTTTCCTACCTCAGACTCAGAACAAAACAAGTTAAGATGCATGAGGAAGAGAGGTCCAGACAGTCTGAAGCAGAGGGTGAGAAAAATACCATTACAGCTTTGTGCCCCGAGTCACCTGAACATGTTTAATTTAATATTCCAAAGAAGCAGAGTCAGTGTCAGGTGCATTCGCTCCACAGTCTGGGTCAGTCTGCTCCACACAGCCGGAGGCTACGGCCCTGCAGGACACACTTCAGCCACACAGTCACACAACGTTTCATCAAACACTGAGATCCTTTTTCTATCAGATTAACTATTTAACTTGAGGACAATATATTTATTTAGCACATTTATTTTTAAGACTGCGCACATTTCTCACAGGATGACGGAAAATGAAAATCTGCTCTCAAATTACTGAGAAAAGAATGAATAAATATCCTTAAAAAATTAACATTTTTTGAGGATATTTTATTTTTATGGATAAAATATTTGTTGTTAGACCAACTATTTTTTGGACTACTTTTACTGGAATCTTGCTGATCTAACAGGAGTGTTTTTGTTGCAGCATTGTCTGCTTTTGGAGAACAGTATGGCTTCAAAGATAAATCGCACTTATGACTGGCCTGAAATAAGTGCTTTGTGAATCTACAGTTTTGATTGTAGCCTAGATTGGTATACGTCATTCACATTTCAAGAATCTTAGCATATCCAGTGGTGTATAACATGTATTTGGAAGGAAGACTGAGTAAAATACAGATTTATTTGTCATGTCCCGCCCACAGGACATCTGGTACCAACGCCTTAAATAAAATTACTTGAGAATTGCTTTCCAATACTTGTAACGAAACTTAATATTTATTTAGTCTGTGGATTTTTTTCCCTTTTCATCACCTATCTCATCACTCTCATCCAACAAAGACAAAAAAAATGTAATCAGTAGTGTAGTGTCTGTTTCTTTATTAATTCCAAGCGTGTCATTCACTTAAAAACTGTGCAAAATTCTGATTACTGACATGCACTTGGAAAAGGTACAAATTTAGCCTCCAATGAAATTGTTTTCAAAACCGAATAGCGGAGCTGGGCCGGCACGTCCCATGGAGTAGACCAGTCAAAGCACACCAAGGTATGAGAAGAGACTGCCATCAGCCAGAAGCACACAGACATTACCTTCACACACATCACAAGCCTAAAGTAAGACGAGAAAGAGTGATGGTGTTTAACAAATGTCAGGCTGACAGTGATAGAAGGTGGAAGTGGAGACACACTGACTTTCTCTGCAGCTTCGTCCTCCAGTTAATATTCAAGCTGAATAACACCTCCAGGAACAAACCGCCTCCTTGTATCACCATAAAATATTTTAATCAGTGTGTCCACTACCAGCAGAGCTCATTGCCCAGTTGTGGGTCAACTGCATCTCCAACATTGTCCATGACATTTTAGAGTTTCTGCAAAGGGCAACAGAGTTTGTGTAACAGAATGAACTTCATTGAACCCATCCCCATAACGGAACAGAGCAGTTTCCTGGTGGCTTAATGAAAGCTAGTGGGCTTAAAAAGCATCTCAACGCAACATGAAATCTGTTTAATCGCATGCTTCATAGACCTGTAGATTCATTCTTTTAAGATTTACATTCCCATTCTGCTCTCGACGGAGGCAGATGCTTCTCTTCTGCTCCCAACACTCTCTCAACACTCAGACTCTGGCGTTGCACGAGCTTCATCGCAAGCTAGATGCCATTCAGGCCCAGCTTGGCACGCTGGCTGTGGTTCCGGACCTCGTCCGCGAAGTGGGTACATCTGTGGAGAAGTTGGCACGGCTCCTGGAAAATTGACCCCTGATTCGGCCGATTGATGCTGCCATGGAGACCTGTTAAGGACTCAAGGCAGACACCACCAGGTCTGACCTGTTTCAAAACATCTTCTGCTATCTGCTTTGGCGACCCTGAAGAGAGGCCTGTGTTTGGGTTAACACGGGCTGTCTCTGCAAACTCCCCAAGAAAGTTATGCGAATGGACTCTCAGCATCCCTCCCTGTTCCCTCCCCTGCACATCTCTCACGGGAAGTGGACCACCTGGCCAGCACCCCCTAGGCCACCATAACATCTGTGGACAGAGACTGGGTGTGAACTCAGGCGGGTTCACAGCCTGACACACACGCACACGCATCCACGGACACACAAGATCCATACACACCTCCCCTTAAGACTCAACGCTTCCGCTGTGCTTCCTCCTTTTCCCGCCTTTCTGGACGGACTGGGCCTGGAGGGTGCCTGAGCGTCCCTGTTCAGCTGTCTGGAGGGGATACACCTCCTTTCTGCCCACAGTGTGTCTTCATGTTGTGATTGCCTGAGTTTGTGCTTCTATGTATTGGTGTGTCTTTTTTTTGTCTCCAAGGTCTCCACCTGTGTACGTGGGAGTTTTTTTTCTATACCTCAGCAAAGCAAAACATTTCATGGCAATGTTAAAGATCATCAGATTTTCTTGTTTTCAAGCACATATTGAGAAGGCAGATGGAAACCTAAATACTGTAAATGAATATATTTACAAATTTTTCCCTGTCTTATCCCAACGTCCCTCAGGCAATTTCCTCATTTCTTCATAATTTCAGCATTTCTCTCAGTAATTTCCACTCGTGACGAATCATAAAACACTAACCATCTACAGCTGACAAACACATAACTGGACCTCACACTACTCCTTTAATTTTCCTCTATTTTTAAACATTACCAGGCATGCAATCTTTTATGAGAGAGGCACTGTCTTTTCTGGAGGCAGAGCTGCATGACGCACTCTGCCACCAATATGTACGTCGTGCGTTGCTTTTTAATGTGTTTAAATTGGCTGTAAATTTAAAGAAAATGTGAATGAGCGTGTGCAGAAGTGTTTTGTATCATTTTAGACTAATTAGAGCAGGGGTGTCCAAAGTCAGTCCTCAAGGGCCGCTGTCCTGCAAGTTTTCTTTCCCTTCCTGCACCAACATACCTGACCCAAATTAAATGAATCTAAATGCCTATGAAGTTCTGCACAATGACTGATTAATTTGAGTCAGGTTTGTTGGACCAGGGAGGCATGGAAAACCTGCAGGATTGTGGCCCTCAAGGACCAGAGCTGGAAACCCCTGAATTAGACTAATAGTGTCTTATGTTGGTGTTCAGCACGCTTCAACCTCTGCTGTGTTAAAGCACTCTATAAAAAAAAGATGAGACGAGTTCAGTTAAGTAATTTAGTCATTACTAAAACTATGCTGTCTTTGTTTGCCGTTGGGGTCTAACAACACAATGATCTAGTATATATCGATATATACATCGATCTATTACATCGATACATCGATATCAGTACATCAATATAGATGGATGTATCAATCCAAATTTGAACCAAATCCCCAAATCAGCCAAAAATCGATAGCAAATCCACTTTTATTTTGCAAATAGCTTTATTTTGAAGTTCTTCTGACACATTTTCTCCCTGAGTAGGGATTCTCATGTTGATGTTTTTTAAAAAAATGCATGTTTATAGTTGTGCAGCTGATAGATATGACACAGGGAGATTATACTGTGTGAACTTTCAAGTAAGCAGGAGCTTACAGTTATGTTAAGAAAACAATAACCTTATCAATTGTAATATTGTTTCATATTGATCTGTATATCCTTAATCAAATCAGATTGAAATTTGATCATGACTGAATTTGAAATATTGACAAATGTCAAATCACTATCTACCGCATTGAAACTAGGGTGAAACCACTCATTTATACCCCTAGTTTGTTGCCTCTGGGCAACACTGCAGTTAAGGCAGACAATATACTTTTACATCATCGATACACATTTAGAGTCAAAATAAGTTCATTTTAACCGTGGCATCCACAAAAACCTGCAGGAGTTTAATGCAAGAAGGTTTTTTAGTTGGAAGGTGCATGATGGAGGAGATAAGGTGATTCCCTCAGTGATGGCAGCGAGCTTATAAAGACTCAGTGGAGACAGTAAGGAAGAGTGGATCTCTGCATCAGGTTTGAGACACGGGCAAAAGATGAAGGGTGAAATGTTTATACCTCCTCTCTCTAAGGGTAAAAGTTCACAAAAGTAATGCATTTTGTAAAATATCACATACTGTGAAAATAATGTTTGCAGATGACATACTTTTGCTGTGGAGAAAATCTGAAGCAATTCATAAACGTAGTCATATGTAAAATATCTCAAAATAATTGGTTTTATCAGAATACAATATCATTAATTAAAACTAAATCTATACTATTTGGAAATTGTAAAAGAAATGCATGTGTACAGCTGCATATAGATGGTATGGAGGCTCTATACACAACTCCATTACTTCCCGAACCTAAGGCAGATTCTTTGTTTCCTGTCTTTCATTAGAAGATAAACTGATTAATCCAGGTGTGTTAGGCCATTGACGTCGTGGTTACCGAGGTCAGGCACACCTGGGTTAATCAATTTGTCCAGTAATGAAAGACAGGAAAAAAGCCGCGTCCTTAAGTTCAGGAAATAGTTGTGCATAAAGCCCATTAAAGAAGATCATGAAAATAAGTGTCTAGGTTTATTACGGGATGATAGAATCAGATTGAAATCTCACATAAAACACACGCATTAAGTTAAACATTAGGTTCTAGAAGCATTTTTATTAGTAGTAAAGCTAAACACATTTTGGGTCATATGTCACTTAATTTTCTCTATAACTCTCTGGTTTCTTCATATTTACATGACAATGTAGAAGTTAAGGCCATAAATATCTTCATTATCTATACGGACATAAGAATAATTTTATAATGTCAGATGTTTAGACCATAAAACACCAATCTTCTTGATGTCAAACATCTTAAAATTCATAGATCTGGTTTATTTTCACAAATCAATATCCATCCATCCATTCATTTTTGTTTCTGCTAATGTAGGGTTGGGTCGTGGTCATAGACTGTATATAATTACTGGACGTAGCTTCCAGTCTCTTCTGAATAGAGAAATGTGAAGCCAGTTGGGCGTGTCTTACCGTCGCCATCTTGCCGTGTCACGTACGTCGTCACTCCAGGAAAATCCTAAAATGGGCACAGCGCGGCCGCGGGACAAATGATTGACAGCTGACGTACTGTGGGCTAAACGCTAACTGAGCTAACACGAAACTAAGAGGAGCTAACAAAGATAAGCCCCCTAAGCGGCATGGTTAAGGTAAGACATGCTTAGACTTGCAATTCGCTGACTAAACACCGCCGTTGTGCGACTCTGTAACAAACTGAGACCTTATTAAGAGCAAAGAAGGAGCTAACTAGGAGCCTTCGGTCGGCAGGCGGAGCTTCCGGTCTGCCGCATGTCAATCATAAGGATACGCCCTTAATTATGTGTAATTTGAAGAATAAATAACATCTAAACGAATGAGTTATAAAAAAATTCACCCCCCTCACAGTTGACATGAAGGTAAACGTGACCTAATAAACCTAAAATGATTTTTTGAACCAGGCTGTAAACCTGTTTATTTCTGCTGTGAAGTCGGCGTTTTTAACATGGGAGTCTATGGGGATTTGCTCGCTCTTGGAGCCAGCCCCTAGCGGATGAAGGGAGGATTACACTATATACAACGCGGAAGAGAGCTTCACTGTTCTGAGGCGGAGTTTGCCCCTTGGTCGTGGTACAGCTGCTTACGCAGACCTCCCTCTCCCTGGCCACATTTACTAGCTCATCTAGGGAGATCCCAAGGTGTTCCCAGGCCAGCCAAGAGATGTAGAGCCTCCTTAATATTCATGTATAAAATAACAAGCTACTCCTGGGTAAACATCCTAAAACTTGAAAAAGAAAAAGTATAACTCCAGGGAAGGGCTGAATTTCAAATACACAGAACAAGAACAGAGGAAACCTTTAGCATCTCTGTCTACAGGGTGAAGTTGTGGACAGATCAGGTGAGGAACTATAACAGTTTCAAGCATGAGAGAGTTCACACAACAGTACAAAAAAAAAAAAAGTTTAGTAAAATACATAAGAGGAGGGTTCTTGACACTAGACTATCATTATTATTGTTTTTTTCCTTTATATTTCTTCAATTATTTGTTTATTTTGTGTTTGTTTTTTGCACATATGTGAAAACTTATCGGTCTAAGTGGATATATCTGTAGGTTTTGTTAAGCTATGTAAATATGAGGATAGATGTGAACTGTAAACAGCACTGGGTGTAAACGGAAAGCTGGTTGGATGGTTTACTATTGACTGAGGATTAAATGTACTTGAGCTTCTTTCTGCTTCTTTTTTGTGCATGTTATCTGAAACAAGTACATTCAGAGGAAAGTACAAGGAAAGCAGAAAAATAACAGAGGTGGACATTGAATAGAAGTTGTCTTGCCGAAGCATCACATTTATTTCCTGCAGCCACTTTAGCAGTAACGGAAATAAACAGCAGAAGTTTACTTCAGAGACAACCAGTGTTTCTCTTTAACTACTGACAATCTTTTGTCCTCTTCCTTTGACTCTTTTTTTGTTTGTGCTGTTTTTTTTAACCACCATTGATTTTCTTTTTCACTCATTGCCCTTTTCCCCTCCCTTGTCATGTTGCTTCCCTTCTCTTGGGATCTCCTCATCTCCTCTCCTGCTGCTCCATCTTTCATGTTTCTTTCCTCTCTCTGACAGAGACAGAAAGCATTTCTCTCCCTCTGCTAACCAGGGACACAAACACGTTCTGCTGTCGCGCCACTTGCTGCCCACAATATCAGCGAGTTCAGTTCAACATTTTAAAGGTGACAGCTTCTCTGTCTGCCTTCACAAAAGATGTATGTGTCTGAACTAAGTTGGGTAGGCAGTAATTAATGATGCAATTGGCAGATAAACAGAGCAGTTCGGATATAAATTCTCATGTTTCTGATGTGCAAAACAATGTATCTTACAGCCTACACATCAACACTACTTATTCTAAGAAAACAGACTTCTGAACACTTTAAGTTTGGTACTTCTCTAGAAAAATGGTTCATTGACTGAACAAACATTATAATAGTATTTCTAAAGCTATTTACACTGTTATTGCATCAGTTACAATCAATCCACAGAGGATTTGCTGTGCACTTCATATCTTTAGAAACTGATGTTTAACCCAACTATCATTAAGATACAGCAGGGAAAGAAAGTATTGGACATGTCAACTTTTTTCTCAGAAAATATATTTCTAGAAGAGCCACTGACATGAAATTTCCCCCACATGTTGGCAACAACCCAAGTAATGCACACATACAAAGACATCCTAACTGGAAAGCCAAAAAAGCAGCTGGAGTCTGTCAGTATTTAGGAAGTAATCCTGTCCCCTATCAGTGCAAAGTAATATCAGCTGGTTTAGTCCTGATTGATGCCTTTGAAAAGGTTTCTCATCACCAAGGTGTCAGACAAGATGCATTCCATGATGGGTAAAAGCAATCCTCAAGAGCTTTGCAACCTTATTATTGCAAACACACTGAAGGCATTGGTTCCAGGTCCATTTCTAAACTTCTAAAAGTTCCAGTGAGCACCATTGGGGCCATCATTCGGAAGTGGAAAGAAGTGGAAAGAACACAGCATTGTCATAAACTGGCCACGGCCAGGTGCTCCTTGTAAGATTTCAGACAGAGAAGTCAGAACAATAATCAGAAAGGTTCTCCAACTGCCCAGGACCACTCATGGAGAGCTTCAGAAAGGCCTGGAATCATCAGGTACAGTTGTTTCAGAGAAAACAAGAAGTAATGCACTCAACCGCCATGGCTTTCATGCACGCACACCACGCAAGTCTCCATTACTGAAGAAAAAGCATGTTGATGCTCGTTTAAAGTTTGCAACAAAACATCTGGACAAACCCATGACTTTCTGGGAAAACATAGTCTGGTCAGATGAGACCAGAACTGAACTCTTCGGATGTCATAAGACACGTTTGGAGGAGAAATGGCACCGCACCCCAAAAACACCATAGCAACAGTGAAGTTTGGAGGTGGGAAAATCATTGTGGGGATGTTTTTCAGCATGTGGTACTGGCAGACTTCCTGGCATTGAAGGAAGAATGAATGGAAAAATGTATAGAGACATTCTGGACCAGAATCTGCTGCCAGCTGCTGAGGATGAAAAGAGGCTGGATCTTTCAGCAAGACAACCATCCCAAGCACACAGCCAAGGACGCACTCAACTGGTTTAAGAAAAAGAAAATAAAGCTGCTAGAATGGCCCAGTTAATTTAATCAATTGAAAATCTTTGGAAAGAACTGAAGATCTGAGTTGACAGAAGAGACCCCTGGAACCTTGAAGATTTGAGGGCAGTTTGTGTGAAAGAATGGGCCAAAATCACACCTGAGCAACGTATCCCACTGGTTTCTCCATACAGGATGCGTCTGGAGGATGTGATCACTAACAAAGGTTTTTGCACTAAGTATTAAATAAATTTCAGTAAGCATATTTAATACTTACTGTATTCCCTGTGTCATTTCACTATATTACACATGACTTAATTCAGGGACATAAATGTTAGGATATCTTTGTATGTGTGCATTACTTGGGTTGTTGCTCTGACATCTGGTGAAAATTTCATGTGAAACACAAAACACACACTGTAACTCTTAATAGTTTCTATTTGACCTGAAGGGGGTATAACACTCAGCTAAGATGACTTGAGGGTTAAAATTCTCATCTTGAAATAACAGAAATAGAAGATGCAGTCATGCGGGGTTTACTGAAGTAGCAGTTGAGCAATGAAAAAAGCAAGCAACTTGCTTTGTCACCTGCCAAACTGGCTCGCAAGTTTTTATTTCAACTTACCAAATTCATATTTAACCTACATTTGGCAGGTTGGCGGGTGTTTATCTAGAGCCCCTCATGCAACAGGGAAATAGGAACAAATGATGCATCTTTCCGAAATATGGTCTGTATGAAGTGGCTTTATAAACAACAAAAACATTCCTGTGAAATGTACAAGGTCTGTAGCTAAAGAAAAACTTGAAAAGACCTCGAAAAAACCTGTAGAGCTATCACTCAAGTCCATTTTGACAGATTACATGAAAGTCTGGCTGCGTAAAGGTTAAATTAAAAGAAATGAGAGGTGCAGTACTGAACTTTGGTAGATTTCTGCACCATGTCTCTTCTCTGAGCTCTCCTCAGCAAGTAAAAATCAGTCCAGTGCATGTCAGCATGGTGCATGTCCAAATCGGCCAGTGGGTTTATTTAAGCCCATGTCATTCCTCTTCTTTACCCCTACCCCTTCCCCCTACCTCTCGCCACTAAAAACAAAGCAACAAGGGTAGGGCTGAAAGTCAACCCCTACAAATTTGGACACCATCTTCAACAATTGCATTTATTATCAGTGATCCCTGCCAGCTTGTATGTAAGCAGATGTGCGCTGAGCTGTTGCCAGAAATCTAAAAAAACCAAGCCATCTACAGCTGCGGGTTGACGTTACCAGGCTTATGTTAAAAAATGACCATACAGTGACACTGCATGTGCCAAACTTAGCGAGATTCTTGGGATATTTGACAAATCCTCCGAACAAGTCATGGTCCCACCAAACATCCACCCATTCACACACTAAAAAGTAATGTTACATTAATTACAGCCTGAAGCTTCCACATGCTGTTCAGAAGTGCCTGCAGCCTGTTGATGAGTGAAAGGGTAAAAGCTGGGTTATGGCCCAGAGGTGCCTACTGCAGCCCTGTCGACTCAGCACAAAGCCCCTCTGCCTGTCTCAGTCTCTTTGTTGAGAGGCTGATCAAAGCGTGGAGCACGCTCGGAGGATTCACCGCGTCAGGGAGCTTCCAAGCGGATACGCATGGACATCCCATTATGTTACCAAGCAGGGCGCCAAGGGACATGGGAGTGCACACATCTCCACGTGCCTATATGTAAGCTAACCTATGAGTGAGCTCACCAGAGCATCTCCACTTCATCTTTGAAGGGTCTGATTCTGTGCACGTTTAAAGGCACTAGGGTTTGGAGGGTGAAACAGAATTATGATTACATTTTTGAAGCGTCTGAATGTGCTAATGGTCTGCAGCTTTCATCTGTAATGAAGAAGGCAGGGTCATATCCAGCAGTGCAGCCTGTTATTTCAGATGAGAATCACAGGATCAAAGGTTTTTCTCTCGCTCTTACTGCCTGCATGTCTCTGCTTAACCTGAGGCGTCTTTGGATCCCCTTTGCCCCATCCACACCCCAGTAAAACTGCAGAGAACCTGTCAAAGGCTCTTAAACTCTTAAACTTTCCCCCTTTGCTGCTGCAGGATGGAGTTGTTTACTGTCAGACTGAGCGGGTTGAAGCTCATAAAAATGAGCTGCAGCACTGCTGCTCAGCAGCTGACCTCTGACATCACTACCGATGAATGAGATATCAGGACTGCAGCCGTGTTAGCTCTAATTGTTTAGCTGTTTCACAGGTTATAACCTCCTCTACTCCTACTCCTCTGGAGCTAATGAGGCAATAAGAAGAAATATTTTCCCCATCTCTGAAGAGCCTTCTTTCTCTTATTTATCCTCCGCTATAATTATTTTGCTTGGTTCAATCAGTAAATGACAGAATGATTAAGTTCTCTGCTGACAGGCTGGGCTTTACCCTGGGATTTGGAGGAATTTCCCTGATGACTAACTTGCAGGGGCTTTTAGAGCTATTTTAAGACTGTAAATCACTTCAGTGACAATTCATACAGTAGCTGTATGTGTGTGTGTGGGTGTGTGTGTGTGTGTGTGCAAATCCACATGTGTACAGTGAATTTTTGCCACTTACCTCATGCTATGATTCATCTGCAGCTGGGAAGTGTTTGCGGAGGTATTCTCTGGAGCGACAGTCAGCCTACGGAGGATGAGCGGGAGGATTAGGATGGAGGAAGAAAAGAAAAAACAGGTCAAAGTTCAACACTTTACAAAAGGCTCAAATTAGTTTTCTGTCAAATTTGTATGTTTAACAGATCACAAATATATCAAATACATTGGATGCCATATCTAAGAAGGCTGTAGTAAACCAGTACTGACAATAATCTTGATTTTTAAAGAATATTGATATCGTGTTTATAATTAAATCATAAGAATAATAGTTTTTGCAGAATTTTTCAAAACCTGTTGAATGCAATTCAACTGCTTAACGTAAGTTCATTTCATTACATGAGTGATATTGGGCCTCATGCAACAACATGTTCGTATTTTTTTTCGTATCTGTCTCTTACTTTTTCTCCTACCGTGGGCTCATACGAGTGCACCACATCAGATTCAACAAACATTATTAAAGCAGAACTCATTAACTTCAGATCGGGGCTCCCCCTAGTGGTGTCCTTTCACTGTCGTAAAGTTCATACCCCCTACACCCCCACATCACACAGACGGCTTCTTTACCTGTCTTTCCTCTATTTTGATCCCTGAATATATTTCTAAGCTTTTACTAGCTTGTTGATGTTACTTTGCTGCGTTGGTAGCAGCACCTCGTCTCCCTCTGCTCAAAGTAGAGTCCTGTCTCTCCTGCAGTGGGACGTTTTACCTGCGATTTGCGGGTAAATATGCCGTGGATTATATTTTTCTCTGGTGTTGGCAGGCAGCGGGTAAGAATACAAACTTTTATTTACTTTATGCTGACATGACAAGTGATTATTGACCCTGAAGCAGTGATGCTTTAATCGGCGCCCAGGCAGCGCAAGCTACGTGAATCGGTTCTTCACTCTGGTCCAGCTAAGAGTTGGTTATGAGAGCCAGGAGCCGGTGTTTAGGTAGTGGGAAGCAAAAAAAATGTTTTCTTCGAATTAGCGCTGGTAGTCTGGTTCAAATCAGCGCTGGAAGCCGCTCGGTAGATAGGGGACCTGAGTGCTGTACAGCAGTTTCTGTTGTTGCATATTCTGTGTCGGGTCGGCTCAGGCAGACTTATAAGCGCTGCTCGCAGGCTGGCGGGAGGGGGGGAAACATTGAACCGCTCCGTAAACACTTTGTTTAGCTCCACAGGGATTCCAGAAAGCATTTATTGAGGTGAAAAAGTTACTGAGTTCTCCTTTAACTTCAGATAACTGTGTAAATGATGCTTGTAAACATAATGCATTCCACCTGTGCGTACGTGAGCGCGCATTCACAAGAATTGCAAATCTGCATAATTACCGCCCCGATAACTCATATAAGGACACGACTTCCCACGCTTGTCAGCAGGTGTTCATTCAGGAAAATGGCACTGAAGATGGAGAAGAGAAACTTTACTAGTTAGGAGATCGAGGTTCTGCTGACTGAGGTCTGAGCAACAGAATTAAAGGAGGTAAAAGCTGAGCAGTGGGGAATAAACCAAAAGAGTTGTAAATGCTGTGTTACCTGTTGGTTGCACTGTTACAGAAGTAAAAATAAAAAAAAATATTTCAACCTATAATGGTGTCAAAAAGACGTCTAACAAAAGCAAGACAGCCACTGAAAACTACTGCCGGAGGCCAAGAGGTGCAATATGTGATGTAAATGCTTAATATGAGTTTCCATCAACCAACGCAGTGCAACATTCTGCAAATCTCCTTTTAATACACATGCACACGTGTGCTGTGTGTCCCAGCTGGATAAATAAGCCGACGATGTCTGTCATCCTTTCATTGCCTTCTCTATCTCTTTCATTCAACGCACATTTGACGAAATGACAACAAATCAAACCATCGTCCCCTCACCGACATGTTGGCTGCAAGTGAAGTGGCCGAT
The DNA here is from genome assembly GCA_023101725.1 of Atherinomorus stipes. NCBI lineage: Eukaryota > Metazoa > Chordata > Actinopteri > Atheriniformes > Atherinidae > Atherinomorus > Atherinomorus stipes. The sequence goes on from JALJCO010010956.1 coordinate 1,987,844, forward strand.
AGTCCTGTCGCTCAGTCTGTCCATAAATATGAAATTTAGAATTGCAGTGATACATAATGATGTAGTCTAATTTATATTGGATTTTAAAATACACAATTGCTTCTAGGTAACGATTGATACAGTCCTTTAGTGTAAAATTAGGTTTGGATAACAGCAGACTGATTGTGCAAGACTCCTACGTCAAGTCTGAAGTACTCGTGAAATTTGTACGTGCCCGACAGAAGGTTAAAAATACAAGAGAATTAATGAATGCGGCATTTTTCTCCTAAATCACTTGTACGAACCATTTAAGAAAGAATTTGTTTGTACGAATGCTTCTTGCATGAGCGGACAGACTGAAGTGTAAATGTGTGTGTGAAACTCAATAGAAGCGCAGCTGCTACACCAGATAAATATAAGTAGCCTATCACTCACGATGGCAATTTAGCTGAAACCTACATTATATTTCTTCCAATACAAATTTTTTGTAGTAAGTCCCACAATTAAACTGTGGTGTCTGTGTTTTCCTGGGTCTGAAAAAAATTAAAGCATTTCATATCATCTTATTTGTGCATAGAGATTTTAAAACATACTTATGCTGCCTAAATCGAGTCGAGTTGATAAAAGGAGCTGGTGAGAATTTAAATGTAACTGTGAAAATCCTATCCCCATTTTATTCATGCTTGCATTACTTGGACAGCACAGTTCTTACTACATAAAGTACATGTTCTGTTAATGAGGATTAAAGGTAGGGTAGGGGATCCTGGAAAAACTGTTCATGCATGCGTGCGCAGGGAGGGTGGGAGGGGGACAAACGGCAGTTGAGTTTGATGGACACATAATCATTCAATCAATAAGCACAGGCCGTCAGTTTTTTTCAGTCCTGTCCGTTCCACAGGTGATTATTTTTTTTTTTTTTTTTTTTTGTGTGTCAGAGCATTTAATTAGTTGGCTGCAATCGGGATGTGAAGAACACTTTAAGCAATATAGTAAAAAATGCTCCTGGAAAACATCATCCACCCTGCCTTTAAGATGTTAATGTGCTGAAAAGGTTATCAAGGCATGGTAATAATAAAATCTGAGTTTTCAGGATGATAAAAGTTCAAATGTAGTTAACACAACCTTGCTGCCATGATACACCCAGATTCAATTGCCTCAGTCCCACAATTAAATCCCTGATACTCATGAAGTCACTGGTAATTTAGTAAAATTTTATTGATGAGACACATTGGTTTGGAAGGAATGAATGTCTTCAGCAATGGTTTGGACTCCTTCAATATAAGTGACAGTGTGTTTCAAAAGAAGAAGCCACTGCAAAAGTCTGATTGCCTAAAAATGACTAATATTGGAGTAAAGCAACCAACATCAGCTGAGAATAAAAAAACAATCTGTAAGCCCACACTGCCTGAAACTTGACAGTCGTCCAAACAAACAAACAAAATCCTGGGCAGGGATACATGAGCGCCTCATCAGGAAGCAGAATTTCTGATCGTTCCATTCCCCACAATAAATCACTATATGGGCTCCATAAAGCAATCCTAAAAAGTCAATCAGCACTTCCACCCCCGAGTTTTTGATCAGAATGGCCTACATCCTCCATTCACTGATAACTGCTTACAGTAGACTCAGTTCGCGTCAAACTGATATACGGATAGACTCGTCATTATAAACCTGGGGTTGGCAACTCCAGTCCTCGAGGGCCAGCATCCTGCAGGTATTAGAGGTTTCCCTGTGGTAACACAACTTGTGATTTGTGCAGAGGTTCACCTCAAGCTCTACACAATTACCCATTGATTGGAGTCAGGTGTGTACACACTAAAAACTCCTGGGTCAAAAATAACCCATTATGGGTCATTTTTGACCCACTGTGGGGTTAAAAAGGGATCAACCCAGAAAATTGGGTTATTTTTTTTTACCCAAACTTTCGGGAAGTTGGGCTGTTTTAACAGAGAAGTTGGGGCGACAACCCAACAACTCATATTTCATATGAGTTGTCTCATATTTTCAGACCGTTTGTCTTAAAGACAGAGACGTAAAATAAATGTGATTGACCACATGAATGCATGGAAACGCTGCAAAATATATGCCAGGCCTGTGGCGCTGTGGTGTTAAAGCAAAAATAGGCAAAAACAGGCGAAGTACTGGGCATGCATAGAAATATCTATACAACGTTAAACAACCAAACCGAATGCTCTGATCTACGGTTGCGATCCGCCAAAAACTCCCAAAAAGAAGAAGGTTGAACAACCAAACCGAAAAGATGGCAGCACGGACAAATGGGCAAACAGGTACGAGCAGCAACCATTCAACGACGGCGCCATTGTTGTTGTGATGCTGAGTGTAGCGCATGCGTGTTTAGAGGCAAAGCTATGACGCATGCGTGGAAGAAAAAAAAATGCGGTCAGAGCTTATAGATGGAACCGCGAAAATGGCGTTTCAAAATCTTCCCACTCTGAAGGCTTGATAAAAACAGATCGTTTACAGACCCCTGAAATGCCGGCTTCGTATGAATGAGAGGCTGGTTTGGTAAAAAATTTGTGAATTTAGGCCAGAGTTTGACTTCGTGTGGACGGGGCCTTAGTTGGCCCCTTTTTAACCCAGCAGTTTAAACCAGGACTTTTTAGTGCGTAGCAGCAGGGAAACTCCTAATACCTGCAGGATGCCTCTTTTTGAGGAAACAGAGTTGCCCCTGTTATAAACATGACATGAACCTCCACCGACACCTGTTAAAAACAGTTAAAATATCAAACACAGTTGAATGTCAATAAGCCCAACTCTTTAAACAAGTATATAGAATTGTCCATAGTGAATGGCGGTGGTGGCTTTATTTATCTTTATAACTCATGGTTGCACCTTTACAACTCAAACACAATATTTACTGTCCAACATTTTCTAAATGTAAACCATACCACAGCAAATAACTCAAATTTATAGCATTGCATTCATAAAAGGTTAAATTCCTGTTGAATATGTATCTCCCATGACCCATATGTGGTCCAGATATGTTGAGTTTTGAAAATAGCCTCTGATAGGACTATACCGGCAAAGTAAAGTTTACTTGCTTTTTACAAGTTGATGACATACAAATGACTTGATAATTGCCAGTTTTACTTACAATTTAAATGTAAGTATAACTATCAAGTAATATACAAACAAATGTCAAGTAGCATTTCATGAAAGTATGCCTTTTTCTAAGTAAAGACAGGGTAATACAAAACTCTTGTAGGATTTAGTTTTCACATCAAAGTGATTTTTACAAGGCCAAAGAATCCCCCCCCCCCCCCCCCCCATGTACTTACCCACCTAAACACAAACATGTAAACAGTATTTTCTGATCACCAACATAAAGTTATATTCAGAAAAACAATTGAGTAAGGGCAGAGGATGATAGCAGAAGAGAGGAAATCAACTTTGGGGTGAAGGTGAAGCCTGAGGATATTCTGTTTTTGGGAACGTGGATGCAATGAAGGCTTTGTGAAACATCATGGTGGTGTATTGGAATGTAATTCATTCATTGTGCTTGTCTTTACATTTCCACATTTGTTTATTTTCGTGTATAATTCCTGTTTTTCTCTTCATTGTTGTAATTTAATGTAGAATCAGTCAAAAGCTGCTGTCTTTCGGCCAGAGAAACAGCAGGTTAACAGATGCGTATTTTTGACTCTGCGTTGGATTTTGGTGCATCAATCTCCACAACACATACCCACACATACAAAAGCAGAGTAAAGGCTTTGGTCCAGTGGCGTGGGGCAGGTCTTTATCCTCCGGTTCCTCCAAAGGCCCTAAAGCCCCGCAGCTATACCTACATGCTCCACTCCCTCGTTCTTTCTAAATCCATCCATCCTTTTCCAAATCATTCTCATAATTCTCCTCCTCCCTGGAATTCACCTTCCCTTGCTTTTTTCCCCAAAACCAAATCCTTTTATCTCTCGATTTAAACCTTTTCCTCCACATCTCCTTCTTCCTATCTTTCTTGTCATATCAACTCCACCGCTGCTCTTATGTTTCTCTCCAACTCTCCTCCCGTCTCCCTGTGGAGCTCCACAGTCCAGTGACTACAGCTCCACAATGTCAGACAGACGTATTACGATTCACACAGCCTGGGGGTTGAAGGTGAGCTCGGTTTTAAATCAGTCACATCCTCTTGGCACACTGAGAAAAGTTACACAAGCCAACCCGTAGTTGGCACAGTTGGAGCTCAGGTGTCAGTCTTCACTGATGTTTTCCCACCATCACTTTGCCTGAGTGACTGTTTTACAGCTGTGTGGGCTCCTCTTCCTCTCAGCCACTTTTCTAAAACTTGTCTGTTCCCTTTAAATTGCACTGTGTTGTGTTGCTGCCAGTTACAAGACAACGAGAAGCTCTGAAGAGAATCTGGCTTCAGAGCAGAACCAGTGGGGAAGGATGTGTGCACATTGCTATCAGTGAGCTTGACCACACAAATTTACCAAGATTTAATCTGTCAAAACTTTTTTTTTTTAGTTCCACATAATGTCACAATAACAGAAAAACCTCTCCCATCACAGTTTCCATAATCCAAGGTTGACACAGTGTGAAACCGAGCTGATGTTCAACTCACAGACATAGATTTAAAGAGAAGCAATGACAGGCTGTCAAACTGTTGATCCACCACTTTAGTACAGACTGAAATTTACAAAATTTAATCAATTTTTCTAAATCATCAAAGATCTGCAAGACTAATTACATTCCCATCAATCTGAGTGTGAAGGGCTAACTACTAATTAACATGGTGGAAGCTGCTGGGTCAGTCTGCTCATATCCAAAAAAATGACATATAAAGACAGACCTCCAAACAAGTCTCTAAAGGTTTGAAATTGAGAGAATTGTTTCTGCATGTTACAGAAGGGATATGTGCCTTCTAACGTGGTCAGAGGGCCATTTTTTCCAAACAGCAGCTGAAATCTGATTACATGACTTATGTCTGTCTGCTTGTACTGTAATAACTGATGTACTACAGTCTGCACTTTTAATATGGACCACGTATTTATTATGTACATTTAATATTTTATCTGCATCTTTTAATTTATACTAGTTTTTTCATGCTATCTTTTGATATATTTCATGTCTGATGTAGCCGCTATGACATCAGTGATGCATCTAAACAGAATTTTGTTGCATTTATATACAATGACAATAAATCTCTTTTTCTTCTTCTTCTTCAACTCTGGTTTCCTCTTAAAAAATCTTACTTATTCTTCCACCAACCATATACAGGTAGTCCCCAAATGTAGATTTCAATTATGTACCACATGGAGGAAGTTTGTCCATAGACTGGGCCCCCCTGAAGTCCCTGGCAGCATGTTTTCAGTCCTGAATACCTAAAGAAAAGTTAAGTTGACGGAGTGAGATGGAGACTGGATGAGAAGAGGGAACAGCCCTCTTTAGACTGCAGAAGAAATGAAGAAAACCAGGAATCTGAGGTAAACTTAGTTTCCATTGTCACTTTTGACTTGCCTTTTTTTTAATTACTTTTGAAACCATTAAAGGACAAACTAAAACAACTAAGAGAGATCAAATTCTCATGTTGACTTAAAAGCCAAACCGTAAAAGTAGGTTTTGAGATTTGTTTTAAAAACAGCCAGTGAGGAGGCCTGCCTGATGTGGAACGGTAAACTGTTCCACATCCTGGGGGCAGCAACAAAGAAGGCCCGGTCCCCTTGGAGCTTACGCCTGGACCTTGGTTTCCCAAGGAGCAGCTGAGCAGCCGACCGGAGGCACCGTGCAGAGGTGTAGGGGTGGAGGAGGTCATAGAGGTAGGACGGGGCGAGGCCATTTAAAGACTTAAAAACAAATAAAAGAATCTTTAAATGGACCCTAAAGTGCACGGGCAGCCAATGGAGGGAGGCCAGGATTGGAGTGATGTGCTCCCTCTTACGTGCTCCAGTTAGCAGACAGGTGGCGGCAGCGTTCTGAACTAACTGGAGACGGGTGAGGGGGGACTGGCTAACTCCAAGATAGAGAGAGTTACAATAATCCAAACGAGAGATAATAAAAGCATGGATCACTTTCTCAAAGTGCTCATGTGAAAGAAAAGGTTTCACCTTCGAGAGCTGTCTGAGGTGAAAGAAACATGAGCTAACAACTGCACTAATTTGACGGTCCAATTTAAAATCACTGTCCATTTTAAAACTCAGGTTGGTGACAGTTGACTGTATGAGACAGTTGACTGTCAACAGGGCAGGCTTCACAGGAGCTACTGGGGCCAAAAACAATCACTCCAGTTTTGTCCTGGTTGAAGCTGAGGAAATTAAGGGCCATCCAGGCTTTCACGTCATCAAGACAGGCCAGCAGGGGTTGGAGAGAAGACGCCTCACTTTTTACCAAGGGGACATAAATCTAGCTATTGTCGGCATAACAATGGAAATAAACACCATGTTTTCTAAGGATAGACCCTAGGGGGAGCAGGTATAGGGAGAAAAGCAGAGGTCCCAAAATTGAACCCTGTGGGATCCCGCATAAGAGCAGAGCGGTGGAGGATTCACAGGCCCTAAGACCCACACACATGGTCCTGCCTGTGAGGTAGGACCTTAACCACTCCAGGGCACTACCACTGACGCCCTGTCAATATAACGAACTCCTTCCACTGCCAAATTTTGAAAAATGCCAGAAACTGTGCAGTGTGGGTGGATCAGAGGTGGGATGTAATCAGGAAGCAGAGAGCAGTTCAGTTGTGAATACACAGGCAGACATTATTTAAAAAATTTTCCCCAAGACTTTTACAGAGTTAACTTTTGGAGAAGCAGTAAGTGTAGTTTGCAGCTGCAGCAACAAGCCACGGCCCCCCCCAGCAACCACCACGGGCCGTTCGTCTGCTGAAGCAGCCGACAGAGGTACGTGATCATTCTTATTCCTCCGCCATCGCAGCTTCTATGCCCGCAAGGCGAGGACCCGACTGCTTTTGCATCTGGAGGGACGGGACTGAATTTTTTAAAATTTTGGTTGTGACATTGAGGAGCACAAAGTACTTTTTTACAACACGTTTGAGTGTGAAAAACAAAACCTGGTTTATCCTGTAGGAGTCATTTGAGTAATTTTTGACCCACAAAATCCTTATTTTTAAAGAAATTTAAAAAAGGCCTAATTTGACTACAGTATAAGTGGTTTTCATCACAAAGTAAAATGTTTACAGATCAACAAAACATATTTTATGTAGCCCTAGCCCTTTAAATCAATCACTTGTTGGTAGCTGATGTCCAGTGGATAAAATTTAACTTATGGAAATTGATAAAAATTAAACAAATTCAAAACTGGCCTTTAACTAATATGCTAATGTCTTGCTGTCTTCAGCAAATGTTTAGTTTACATAATTCTTGATCTCAGTGGGAATGATGAGGATAACCACAATAACACGAAACTCAGCACAAACAAGCAAAAGAAAAGGAGCTCAAGGAAAACCGTGACTGAAAGAAAGTACTGGAAGTTTCCAAGTTGTGTCTTCTTCCACAAGTTACTCCGCAGAACAACCTTGTGTACATCAGGAGAACACAGAAAAGTGAGATGTATTACTCAGTGCTGAGATAACAGAGACAGAAAGAAGGAAGGCAATGTTGTGAAATCCCTGTAAGGATAATTCTTCATCCTTAGTGAGTCTCTGCGGTCTCATGTCGGCACGGCTGTATGAGCTGTGTTTGTGCTGCTGCGGAAGTGACAACAATCAGACATACAGTAGCTCTGCAGACCTGAATTATTCAGAGATGAGATGGCGCAGCGGGTGGTGGAGGTGCAGATAGATGGATGGGCGGATGAGAGAAGACAGAAACGGTGCAGAGAAGAAGAACAAAGTCGGGGAGAGCAGGAAGGTGAGAAAAAGTTGAAGAAGTGGGGGCTCATTAAAAGCAAGCCACACACACCAGACACATGCAGTCTGGATTTGGGGGTGACATACCAGACACATGCACACTTAAAGGAAAAAACCAACATAAATTTTGCTCCAGCCTGTAAGGGACGTACTTTCATACATCTGCACACTGCAGAACAAGAAGAAAGCTAAAGAAAAAATAATAATAAAAAAAGAGAAATCTTCTTATCCACAAATGTATTTTGGGCTTCAATAACTGCACACAAAACATGCATCAGCAATATTTCTCCTTCAGACACAAACACTGCACCCTTCCTTCTCTTCCTCCTCCTCCTCAATCTCTTTTATTCTATGCATGCAGGCTCCCCATCGCCCATCACTCACATTGAAATTCCATCTGTTTTTGCAATCTGGGAGCACAGCTGTAGAGCTTTAACATTTACTGTCTCCTTGCCCAGCACAGAGGGGATGTATAGAAGCTCAAAATGGAGATTCTTACCAGGGAAATTGAACACATCCTATATGAAAAGAGCCCTGCAGGACTGTGAAGGATGTTTTTAGCACTGCTGGCATCTCAGGAGGTCTGCATGCATGCAGTGTAAACACCTGCAGCACTGTTACAACTCAAAATCCTCCAGGAAACAGGTTCACGGGGAGTTAAGGACTTTTTTGAACAACTATTGTATCAGAACTGGTTGAATGAAAATTAAATGGGAAAATTGGGCAGGAAAGGGAATATAATTAGTGACTTTGACTCTGTATAAAGCACTCAGAAGAGGACTGGAAATGGTTTGTTCCTCAGAGCCCCATTACCAGTGGATGTTTTCCCATCAGTGTGAGGAGGAGAAGGAGGGGGAGACTAGACGGTAATGGATTTGAACCTGGAAATAATGAGCAATGGCAAATTGTGTTCAACAATCAATATCATGTTTAGGGCAAAGCTGGGGTTAGTTTAAACTATAAAGGCATCAGGTTGTATTGCTGGAAATGAATTGAGAGGAATGCAACACAATAGCTGCGTTTACATGGCACAATTTTGATCCGATCAAACGCCAATCAGAATAAAAATGCATCATGGAAACATGTCAGTTGATCCGATCGGCCTCGATCGAAAAGAATTTTCAATCCAATCGAGAGGGGTGGTTTAAACCTTTTTACGATCCGATCAGCAGAAAAAAATGAGCATTTAAACACTCATTCCGATCATTTCTGTGGAATTTTGTCTCTGTGCATGCTTGAACCACGTGGGGGGCTGCGTGACGTAGCAGATTCAGGGAAGACAGAAGAAGCAAAACAGAACAGGACTGTGCTGGGCAGCCCCAGATAGCAAATGGAAGGTACCACGGATCTGCGGGAGCTGCACTGTTCGCCTTGGAACCGCCTTGCGGAGTCACATCGGAGGCAACTTGCACAGCAGTACGGATCCGCCGATGATCGGCGTTCTGACTGGAAATTCTAATGTTAGGTGGGCAGACCCAAAGCTGTTGCTGCACCTTTCCCCAAGATCCATAGCGGATCTGTTCGTGATCATGTGCTTCAGCCGCAGGTCCATGGACCCATTATATGGTTATGTTATTAAAGGCAGAGTGGGGTGGATGATGTTTTCCTGGAGCAATTTTTACTATATTGCTTAAAATCTCTTTCACCCAATTGCAGACAATTAATTAAATGCTCTGACACAAAAATTAAAAAATGTAGTCACCTGTGGAACGGACAGGACTGAAAAAACCCAATCCAATTGTCTTGAACGGCCTATGCTTATTGATTGAATGATGAAAGGGTTTTGGGGAGGGCGCGTGTGAAGCGGCCGTGGTGAGGGGGGGCACCAAAGTTCCTTTGTTTGCCGCATCTAGAGACAGCCTGCTTCCCAGTTTTAACCACACTTAGACACCTAAACACATAAAATAAGGACAACCACTTCTGAGAGGCAGGCCTTATAGTGTGTGGAAGGAGGGGGGGGGGGCTGGTTGGGTGGTCATACCGCCTACGCGACCCCACTCCTGACATGACTTGGCACTACCTCTCAGTTTTAAACAACACATATCTTACACAGTCATGAGCAGGGGGGGGGGGGGTGTCCTTTTCTACCCCGGTCTCCCGGGCTCTATTGGGGGAGGGGGAGTAGTGGCTGCTTCACGCGCTAGTGGTTAAGGCCAGCTGCATTGCGGGGGATCTGCTGGCTCGGGGGATGCCTGGCCTGCTGCGTCTGGGGGTGGGGGGTGGAGGGTGGGTGGGGTGGGGTGGAACGTGTTGGGGGCTTGGAGCTCGCGGCTCCTCCCCCAGCCAGGGCTACCACTCAGGAGGCACGGGGGCAAGAGTAAGAGTGAGGTGGGTATGTGAGAACAATGAATGAGAGTGTGAAAGAGGAAATGTGGGAGGGAGGAACTTGGGCTGGAAGAGGGAGGAGATGTGGGTAAGTGGTTGGAGGAAAGGGGGGATGGAGGAAGGAGTGGCATGCTTGTGAGTGTGTAGTCGGGATGGTCTTGAGGGGCTGAAGAAAGAAGGGCGGGAGTGTGACAGGTCAGAGGGATGGGCGGGGCTGGACATGTAAGGGGGGATTGTATGGGGTATTGGGGGAGGGAGGTGGGGGCGTATGTGTGGGGTGGAGGGAGGGGTTGGTGCAGGTATGTGGGGGGAATGCATGTGTGTGTTAGAGGGTATCAGGAGGTGGGGGTATGTGTGGACGGTAGAGGGAGGAGAGTGTTGGGGGTGGAGGGAGGAGTGAGTGTGGGTATGTAAGGTCGGAGCGGAGCGGGGGGTGCATGCGTGTGGGGGGAGTGCATGTGGGTGTTGGGGTATGTGTGTGGGGAGTGGGTCTGTGAGCGTGGTGGTGGGGTAGGGGGTGGTAGCGGTGGTGTGTGGGGCAGGGACGTTGGGGTGGGGGCTGGCCTGTCCTGGGGGGTGTCGTCTGGGGGGTCCGGTCCTCCTGGGTTTCAGTTGGGCCGCACGGGTCGGGTGGGGGGGGGGCTACTCCTGGGCGCTTGGCCATGGGCCTGGCGCTGTTTCTGCCACGGGGGGCGCCCGGCGTCCGGTGGGGTCGGCAGCTGCTGGTCTTGGTCGTGAGCCTTGCGGGCTTCCTCCTCCTTGCAGAGACGTGGCTGCATCTGCATGACTGTATCACCACGGAGCACCCTTTATTATGCATGTTGACACTGTGACGCTGCTTCCCGTTGCGCTGACTAGGTTTTACCTCTTCTCTGCGTAGTTCTGTGTGTGTTTGTATGATCTGAGGATACTCAAGCCACCTGCGGGTCCTCCTGTAGGGGATTGCTTGTCTTTTTTTTTTCCCCGACAGAGACCTTGGAATGTTGTTTAGGGATTTCTGTACAGATGTACCAGTGAACTGTGTAAGTGGATTCATGTTTTTTTCTCCTCTCTCTCTCTCTCTCTCTTCCTTACTCCTTTCTCTCTGTTCCACTTTCTATCATTACCTCTGTTAACTTTCATTTCTCCCTTGTCAGGCCCAGCAGTATGGTATGGAATGCTGTTATAGACAAATGTTTAATTAAAGAAATAAAATGAATAAACAGGATATCAAGTGGAGCCTTATATTCATAAAGCTCCGTTTGGTAAAGCAAAACTGTTCAACAAAATAAAGCAATCAGATTTCCATTCTGCTTGCTTTGATGCTGGACAGGACAAGTAAAAAAAAGAAAAAGAAAAAGAAAAAAAAAAGAGCAGTTTGCACCCAGAAACTGAGGAAACTATTGATCAACCATAAACTTCAATCCAACTGCTTGGGACTGACAGAGACAGGTGGAAACAAAAACCTCCAATACATCAAACCATTTCTCCTTTTCTTAATGCACGTGAAACAAAAATAGGAAATACTTCTCTCTCTTTTTTTCTCTTTATAAAAGGTTTTCCATTGAGACTAAGTTCAAACTCCCCAATGTGTCTGTGGTTGAGAGGATAATACTGAAAATCATGATCAAATATGAGCACCGTCCCACTTCCACAATATTGCAGCTGCTTCTGGTATGTATTTTGTACCCATTTTCTACTGAAGCAGGTGTCAGACTGGCTAATTACTAGTGAAGTAGCCTGACAGGAAACCAGTAAGTTTGTCAAGGAACATTAGCTGGAAGAAAATTAGGTTTCCGTTCTACTGCTGTGCATTAGAGCTCTTAGCTGACTGCTGCTGGGGGGAAGGACGAAAGAACACAACATGGAACTGCCCGTCTGTAAATGACTTGATTGGTGGTTTGTGGTTTTCCTGTCCACAACAAGCCTGAGCAGAGAGGTCAGAGGACTGAGCTACTGCAGAAAGTGTTTTTGAAAAGCAAAAATCATGTATGAGCAAGAAATGAAGCAGGTAAATTTTAGTGACAACTAATTTTTTTTACTGTAATACAATTTAAATAGTGGTAATAACTGGAGGGAGAAATAGAGTTTAAGGGAGTTCCTCTCATGGTTCATCAAGCTGAAGTGAAAAGAACTGCACTTGTTGATTTCGACAGAAACTTTCTTACAATTAAAACATGATTGGTAAACACAAACGAGGACCTTGGCAGGTGAATCTGTAAGGGGCCGGACATGCTTATTGACCCAAGAAATCCTCTATTACTTACATTAAGCTAATGTTTGGGTCAAAAGTTACATGGCATACTTTAAACCCCAGCAGGATAATTATCCAACACATTCTCACTCCCAACTCGTCATCTGTTGACGCTTGGGCAGGCTCCCCTCGCAACACCTGTCTACGTGCGGGGTATACCCATCTCATACATATGTGACGCAGCGGGTCTCTCTTTGAATGTTATGGAAATCCCTTATGTTTTGACTTAAAAAGCGTCCAAAAGCAACTCCTAGTGGTGGTTACATGACTGCCGAGGTCCCCCCTGGTGTGACCAAAAGAAAAATGGCGGATGCCCCTTCAATCTTCAGTAGAAATATATATTTTCCAAGATAGATTGTTGCTTCAGCTTTGTTCTGATAACTTTTCTAGCGTCAAATATACACTTTGTTTTCATAATATCCATTTGTTTCATGTAAACGATTCACAGTTCTTTTTCATGTTGACGTACATTTTTCCAGGTTTTGAGATTGTTGCTACGGTGGTTGCTAAGGACATTATCAACAACCAGCCGGAAGGAAGGGATGAACGGTGTTGCGGTGGCTGGCAGTAACTTTATTCATGTCATATACGTGTGCATTCCTCATGAATAAACAGAGTTCAAAGAGGGGAGTGGGTAGCGTAGTGGTTAATGTCGTGGGCTTTGGCGCAGCGGACCCAAGTTCGAGTCCCCGACACAGCACCCACATGAACCACTGTGGACCCTTGAGCAAGGTCCACTGCTCTCAGGTTCAACCTGAGATGGATGAAAATGTAGAGGATGAATTTCCTAATTGGCTCACTAATTGGGATGAATAAAGTATATGGAAACATAATAAATGCATTTTTTATTGTTGTATCGTTATCAGGTGTTTCTTCAGGCTTTAACAGCCTTTATATCACAGGATGAGAGGAGGGGGAAAGGGGGGCAGAGAATTGGGGGCTGCAGCAGTTCCCAGGCTGGGAATTGTACCGAGACCGGCTGCATGGAGGAATCGCAGCCTCTGAATACTGTGGCAGCTTCCCAACCAGTCGAGCTAAACACTGCCTCAAGTGTTTTAAACAGTTGTTAAATATCTTTCTTCAGTCGAACTCACCGTCATTTCTCCTCCTGCCGCCACCAGGATCACCGGAAAAGTCTCTTCTTTTATGCTCTCATGTCGTCAAATACCGCCAGTTAGGGATCTTCATAACATTCAATGAGAGACCCACTGCGTCACATGTGAGATGGGCATACCCCGTGCGTAGACAGGTGACGCGGAGGGAGCCTGCCCAAGCATCAACAGATGACGAGTTGGGAGTGAGAATGTGTTGAATTATCAGCACTATAGTTCTGCACAATTTCCTTTCAATAATTAAAAGGTTTGACATTTGGGGCTTTTTTTCATTCTCAACAATTCACTTTGCTCCTTAGTAAATCTGGCCCTGCTTCTTCTTCAGTAAAAATCCAAAATTGTAGAACTCTTTCCGCAAAAGCACCAAATAGGTCCCTAGAAATTTATCAGCCTGAAAAATGTGATACTGTGCTGTTGTCATGCAGGAAAGCACCTCAGCTTGGCCAACAACAGAGCTCCACAAATGCAAGACTGAGACAGTACATTGTGTTATTTTCCAAACTGTAGTAAAATCTGCCACCAAGAGATCCAGGCTGCTCCAAACTTGACATCAGCTCTGCTAACAAATCACAGTCGCACCTCTGATGACGGCAGCATGGCAACACCAACACCTGATGATGGTGAGAAGGTGCCAAGATCTGAGACGATTGTTTTTCCAAGACAAAAGATTTGTCATCTTAGATGTGACATGATATGTTTGTCCCCCCACCCCAGTCATGGTGACTGCAGAGGATGAGCTGAAACAAACGTCTGCTTGCCTTTTTACTTTCATCGTGAGACAGCGAGGCAGTGTGAGAATTTAATGGTGTGAGGCAGTACAATGTAGATGGAGTGTGAACTGGTTCCCAGAGCGTGCATGTATGTGTGTGTGTGCATGTGTGTGTTAGTGGTCCTGCAATAAGATTTTGCTGCAGTGCATTCACACATCAGCCTTTACTGCAGAACCGACCATGATGTCATCTTTTCCTTTCAACTTTCTCTTTCTGAATCCCTCAAGCTGGTGAGAGCTGGTTTGACTTCATTCGAAGGTGAGAGGTTTTCATCAGATGGGAAAAACAAAAGCAAAAAACCTGCTCAGTTCAGCTGCTTCTGTTCAGTCTTCTGTATCTGTGAGTATTTTGTAAAATTTTCAGTTTAAATCGGACTAAAATAAGTATACCAGTTATCTAACAAGCAATGGAAAAACGTTAAATACAATAAAAATGAATTACCATATTTTAATATGAATAAATCAAAACATCCTGCACAGGAGGTAAAAGATAGGTAAATATAAATCTCTTTGAGGGGCCAAAGAAGGATATTGTATTTCTTATTATTATTGTTTGTATGTTTTTTGTTTGTTTTTGTTTTTTTTAAAGAAATTTCTACTATCATTTTTTAAATCAGGCTCAAAAGTAGTCCTGAGTAACTTTATGACCTTCAAAACATGTATTTCTCAATCATTATGTCACACAGACATTCATTATGTACATTTTTGGAGGCATCGCTGCCCAGCAGCACCCCAGGACTGAGAAACCAGGATGTGACGCTGCGGCATATTACAGTTTCTCTTCATGCACTGTCATTTGACAATTGCATATCACACACTATTTTGTTTGCTGTGGCTGATACATAAAAAAAACACAAGATGTCATTATCAGAGGAAGAAAGTAAAAGACAGAGAAGGGGACAAAGTAAGAGAAAAGACAAGAGACAAAATCGGACAGATTTTTACTGACTGGGGAGAGCTTAGAGTGCTGGTACGATGAAGATTGATGCTGATGTTTGGAAGTTCAGTACAGGGTTAAAAACAGGGGTTTGGGAATGTCTTAAGACAAGGATGGCAAACTCATCGTTTTAGATCCACATCAGCATAACTTGATCTCCAGTGGACGGGACCGTTTAAATCATACCATAATATCCTATTAATCTAACAAAGACAAGGAGTGAAGACAGAAAAGGCCCTTCCACCTTTGGAAATGCGCCTAGATCTGCGGACCTCCAAGAAAAACATTGAAGAAGACCTCAAAGATCTGGCACGTGTGTACTTAGTGAGAAGGTTGGATCAGAAGACACAAATTTTCTCTCTGCTGCACAGTGGTTTTTTTTTTTTTTTTTTGCTCTTAACTGATAACCCCACTACTTTTTAATGCCCTGCCCCAAAAAACTTTTTTTTTTTTTTTAGTTTAAAAGAATTTGTAACATCTCAGGGATACCAAGTTCATCAACATGCATGACATTTCTTTTGTAAAACTGAACAAACAATGTTTGTGACTGAGCTTTACAAGCCTGAGGGACATAAATGTGGCTCCAAATAAGAACCGCTCTCTCCTTGTCACTCACCAAAGCTGCATCCATGATGTCAGAAGGGAAAAGGAAAGCATGAGTAGCAGGAACAGAAAAAAATAAAATGAGGATGTCAAAGAAAGAAAAGGGAATAGCTGGACGCAGGAAAGATGAGGAGGAAACTACCAGTGATTGGAGAGAGCAACGCGAGTGTCCCTGGTTCTGAGGTCCACATTCAGTTTCCACCTCCTCCACCTGCCCCCCTACTCACCCAACTCCCACCACCCAGCAGCTAAAACACATCACACTTTGATGACATAAACACACACACAGGAGGGGATGAGTTAGGCCCTGCTTCTGCAGCTCCCTTAGCGAAAAACTGGCTCTGAGATGCATGGATGTGCACTTCTGTGTGTGTGTGTGTTCGTGTGTGTATTTTTTGTATAGTCAGGATGTTAGAACAGCAGCACAGCCTAGTGGCAAAAAGAAACCAAGTGAGGCAATCGGAGGAATCAGCTCATGTGGGGTTTCTCTCTTTTAAAGCAACATTAGGTGTCTTCTATTTTATTTATATAAAAAAGAAACTTTAAAAAGAAAAAAATCTTTTGTGGAAAAAGCTGCCAGATCTATTATAAGTCATTTGACACTTAACTCATAAAAACTGTTGTTGGCTTCTTTTTACACACTTATCATTTTAAGAGTCCCAGCATGCATTTGGGAGGAGGTCGGGTCCATTAGAGTCTGGCAATATGAGTAAAGGACGCTAAAAAATTCATAGAGGTCTTAATTGCCACTACTGGGTAACAATTTAGTTTAATGGATTGTCCTGAACTCCTGCAGTCTACAGTTACACATGAACAAAGCTTAAAAAAAAAAACAAAAAAAAAAAAACAGAATCTAGACTTCTCATATTGTCTTTCAGGTGTGTTTCAAGATGAACTCAAAGCTGTTTTTTCCTTCACAAATCACAAAAATGTTGCATCTCCATAAATGAAAACATAGTTTCTGGAAAGGAATACACACCACCAACAATGAAGCCTTCATACTAACACGCAACATAAACAGTTTTAGAAATTATTACACAAAACTGAACAAACAGTGATTGATTTTCTTAAGGACAGCATTTAGAAAATAAATAAACTTACAGGTTACAAGGTTGTGGTCGCCTCCCTCAGTAGCTGGGTTTACATAGACCCAAATTTACCGATTGCTTTCGGTTTAAAAGCTCTTTCGGAATGAAAATGATCCATGTAAACACCTCTTTCCGAATGAAAGGTGCTAAGCCAAATGAATTTTCATTCGGTTTCACAGGGGTAGAATATTCCTTTCCCCAAACTGAACGGGGTATCATGTAAACGCTGAATCAGAAAGAAAGTTGTGAGGTTGCGCTCTTACAGCGCATGCTTCGACAAGACGTCAACATGCAACGAGTTTCTCTTTGTGCAGAAGGGGCACCAGGGGATCAAAAGTCTCCATGCAAACGTGCTCAGTGTTGCTGCAGAAGTTTTCTTTTAAATCCATTTGTTTGAAAACCCAGATCTGACTGCTCAGCGGTCACTCAGCTCAACTCACACAGTTGAATCAGCAAGCGGGGGGGGGGGGGGGGGGGGGGGGGGGGGAATGGGCGGCGAGCGGAGGGTGGAAGGAGAGAGGAGGCTGTTTGCTTGATAGTGTGCTCTAATTGGAGAAATTGAATTATGTATCATGCTAAAACTATGTAGAATGATAAGCTGCTGTCTGATTCAACCGTTTTTGAACAAAGAAACAAAGCTGACAGACCTAAAAAAGGAACTTTGATTCTCACTCTGGCCATTCACATGGCCTCATCAGTGCACAACAGATCATATTATACCCCCCAAAAAACCCAGAAAAGTGAAATTTGACGTCATGGCAACTTTAATAAAAAAAAAAATTTTAAGGAAAAAAAAGAAAAATGACTTTTCTGTGCAAAGTCTTGCAAGATGGGCATTACCATGGTGACAGCAGCACATATCCAGTCACGGCAAATTTCAATAAGTAGGGCGATAGATGGAAAATGAGAGAACATGGATAAGAGTTCAGTTCAGCTGGTTGGAGCTGAGGATATTCTACAGTTAAAGATAAATGCGTGAAGTAGAAGACAGACTGCAGATCTTCAGTTCATCCCAAGAGGCAAACTCCAAACAAAAACTGTAATTCTTTCTTCATCCGCAAGGGCAGGGCTATTCAACTTCAGTTTTAGATGGGCCAAATATGAAAATAACAGACTGCTTGTGGGCCAAAGTCATTTTATTTAAAATGCAATTTCAAGAAACATTTTTTTCACTGTATTCATTTAAAAAAAAAACTGTTTAAATTCCTTTGCTGTCACATTAACTGCAATATTGCACAAGCACATGACAGTTTTGTAAATTACACATTTTGTGTTGTGTAATAAACAAAAAAGGCATTGAAAAGTAAGTGATAAATATCTGTCAAGTGTTACTCCTCTTATGTAGAAAACTAGATGAAAATGGCACTATATATATTCCTCCTTGTAAGAATCATTTTGTGCATACTGAGGCCTCTTCATTCATACCTATGACTGTTAATTATCTCAGTAAAACAGTAGTTAGAAGACACATGCTCATAATATAAAAAATGTTTTCTAAAATATCAAATATAACTAGTGACAGGAACCATGTGGCTAATGTCTTTGCCTCGCAAAAAAAAATAGCGTGCGCTGTCATTGGGTGATCTACAAAGATTACATGCGCAATCTGTAACAGGCGCAAACAGCAGGATTTAAATGAGGATTTAGCGTGCGCTCTCCCTGCGCCACGAAAAGTTCAGAAGAGCATGTGGTAAATGCAAAATGAAATTCATCCTGATAGAGAGATGTTAGTTTCAGAGATAAAATATGAGGCAAATAAAAAACAGAGTATAAGATAAATATGAAGAATTCATTTGCAAAAATAGACAAACGCCATTTAGAAAAAACAGAGTTAACTGCTTTTGCACATAAACTTTTCATTTACTTTTGGAATATTTTCAGCAAATCAAGCTCACATGAAGTGGAGGGTTTTAATGATGCAAAATGGAGATATGACATTTGTACCCGACAGCAACAAAAGCAGTTAACTCCGTTTTTCCACAGTGGCGTTTGTCTGTTTTTGCAAATGAACTCTTCATATAATAACTATAAATAAAATCGATGCAGCAGGTTTCCCTGTGGGTCGTAAGAAGAGGCCAGTTTAAGAGCAGCAGCAGTTGCTGGGGTGTGGAGGAGCAGAAGATGATTTTAATTTAAAAATATGCCATTGGCAAAAAATAAAAGGAAATAAAAAGACATAAATAATGTCAGCTTTAACTACCATGATGCTGCAGCTGCAGATGTTCTGCTTCATGTCTAGAATAACCCGTGTTTAACAGTGATGTTGATTGTTATTTAATTAAATAATGAAAACTTGACGTGTCACCTGAACACATCATGAGAAATGATTCTGACCCGATGTCTGCAGTCCTGTGTGCAGCATTCTTTCAGCCATCAGTGCGTAAAGCTGCCAGTTATACCTGCTTTTCAGACGTGCTAAATTACACGCAATTTTTTGCGCCCGCTTTCCGTTGAATGGTTAATAGATCACATTGCGCATGTTAAACTGAGGTTTTGCATAGTCTCCTCCCAATATTTTGCGCCTTCTGGCAGAAACGCCCAGTTTGCATATTCATCTGCAGCAGATGCGCAAAATGGACAGCGGCGCTATTTTGGCCCTTGACAGGCGCAAACCTCCTATTGCCCTGCTTTGTAAATCAGCTCTGGCGGATTATTGCGTGCGTAATGAAGATAGCGCCTGTTTTAACAAGCGCAAACCTTTCGTAAATCGGGCCCAAAGTGCTTAAAGTAGTTCCACACTCATAAGTAAAGATGGAAGCTGTAAAACAGTAACCACTGCAACAATAAATGGGTTTTCAAAAATCAATGCAACTCAAAAATTTAAGTTTTACATTTTCACTCAAACCAGGTTACTCATTCTGCTTCTGCTATAGTGGGGGCCGGATCTATCAAAGGCCTGCATGTATAAAAATGTGAGTTATCTCACTGCACATGCTAAAAAACTGATCTACAGTATTAACAGCGTGCTAAAAGGGTTTGGTCTATAAAATGTGCTAAATAGCGCCTTTTATCAATTTAGAACTTTTTCTGCAATTAATTTGCAATATTGGGCGTTTACATGCAAAAGTGCGTGTAATGGGAGGAGAAAATGAAAATATATTAATTTAGCACTCGCAAGGCGATTTATCAACCATGAGACGCAGTACCTTGCTGGGTTTTTTGCGTCGATTTTAGTACGTCTGCAAAGCAGGTGCAACTTGCAGCTTTGTGCACAAAAGACTGCAACTTCTGAGAGGGACAATCCTGGGAACGCACAATCTGATTCAATCATTTTTCATGAGCAGTGAGGGCAGCGTATTTGGTTATCATTGTTGAATTCAATAAAAATCAAAACAGCAAAACACCTATTTAACAGGGGTGTAAAATATTCAGGATAAATGAAAGTTTGGAGTCACTGTGGAGCTTAATGAGAACTAAGGCTGCATCAGTTGTGTCTTTATTTCCCCTTTTTGCCAATGTCACGTTTCAACTTGGATTTTA
The DNA here is from genome assembly GCA_023101725.1 of Atherinomorus stipes. Lineage (NCBI taxonomy): Eukaryota > Metazoa > Chordata > Actinopteri > Atheriniformes > Atherinidae > Atherinomorus > Atherinomorus stipes. Next base: position 2,008,189 of record JALJCO010010956.1, read on the forward strand.
GCACCTGGACAGGACCACAGGATCAGCTGGCAGCGCGAGCCTCTGAAGCCGTTGGCATTGTGCCAAAGTGCGAAACTCGTGCGTAATAGAGACCATGTCGGAGCTGCAGACGCTTTCATTTGTTCAGCAACTCCTGACCCATGTCCTCATAAACTGGCCACTTCTAAAGCTCTGCCCAGATACCTGTTGTATCATTTTTTATATTTATCATACTTATTTTAAATTATTTTAGTTTTTTCCGTCTCCCTAATATCTCCATCTTCATCTGGCAACTGCCGTCATATTTCCCTTTGCGCTGCCGTCTCTCGCATTTTGCCACGCTGCAAACCTCGAAACACGCAAAATCTCATTTATACAGCATTTATCCAACACGTTTGCACTCGCTGTCATTTGCACCTTCATTCTTGGTAAATCACTCGCAAACCGCTTCAGCCCCTCGCGCAAAATTCCAGATTGCGTGGGTAAATTACTACACACAAATTTGGATCTTGATAAATCCGGCCCTGAGTGTTTTTCAGTCAGTGAGAGAAATTACACCACTTTGATTTAGCCATTTCTGCATAGTTTGGCTCATAAGTGGTAAGGGCAATCCTGAAAGCCTCATGTACTCTTCACTGGTCATGGAGCAGCATGCTCTTGTTTTGATGGCATTCATATGAGAAAAGCTTGCCCCACAAGTATAAGTGGATCCTAACATTGGCCCTCATTTATCAAACGATCGTAGAAATGATTGCACATCTGATTGAAAAAATGGTCGTACGATTGGACCCACGTGTGATTTATTAAAACGTTCCTATCGGTCCAATCTCGTCGTTCGAACAAACGAGTCTTGATAAATACCACAGCTGAAATCCATTGTCATTTAAATGTCATGCCCACGGTTACGCCCTTAAACATGCATGATTATGAGGCTTTGCCCAGCGAGGTTGGGCCATGGAGCGGAGACATTCTGCCAAAAAACAAACTTTTGGGGGGCTCAAGACAGAATTCCTCATTTGTAAGGAGGGAAGGATTAAAGGGGTGCTGTTTGGCAGCTTAAAAACCGGAACCCTGGGCTTTGGCGCGGAGGACCCAGGTTTGAGTCCCCGACCCGAATCCTAGGTGAACCACTGTGGACCCCTGAGCAAGGTCCTTAACCCCCCCCAACTGCTCCCCGGGCGCTTTAAGTAGCAGCCCACTGCTCTCTGATACTACCGTACAGAGATGGGTAAAATGCAGAGCCTTAATTTCCCCTCGGGGATCATACTAGTATAAGAAAAAAAAAAAAAAAAAAAAAAAAAAAAACAAGAAATCACTAAAATAGGACCTGCTTGACAAAGTGAAGTAGACCAAAAAAATCCTGAAAAGTTAGACATCATGCTGTGATCCGAAGAAATTCAGGAAAAAATGAGAAACAAAGTCATTGAGATCTATCAATCTGGAAAAGGTTACAAAGCCATTTCTAAAGCTTTGGGACTCCAACGAACCACAATGAGAGCTATTATCCACAAATGGCGAAACCATGGAACAGTGGTGAACTTTCCCAGGAGTGGCCAGCCGACCAAAATTACCCCAAGAGCACAGCGACGACTCATCCAAGAGGTCACAAAAGACCCCAGAACAACATCCAAAAAACTGCAGGCCTCACTTGCCTCAATTAAGGTCAGTGTTTATGACTCCACCATAAGAAAGAGTCTGGGCAAAAATGGCCTGCATGGCAGAGTTCCAAGACCAAAACCACTGCTGAGCAAAAAGAACATAAAGGCTCGTCTCAGTTTAGCCAGAAAGCATCTTGATGATCCCCAAGACTTTTGGGAAAATACTCTGTGGACTGACGAGACAAAATTGAACTTTTTGGAAGGTGTAGGTCCCATTACATCTGGCGTAAAAGTAACACGGCATTTCAGAAAAGGAACAATATACCAACAGTAAAATATGGTGGTGGTAGTGTGATGGTCTGGGGCTGTTTTGCTCCTTCAGGACCTGGTAGACTTGCTGTGGTAAATGGAACCATGAATTCTGCTGTCTACCAAAAAACCCTGAAGAAGAATGTCTGTCCATCTGTTGGTGACCTCAAGCTGAAGCGCACCTGGGTTCTGCAGCAGGACAATGATCCAAAACACACCAGCAAGTCCACCTCTGAATGGCTTAAGAAAAAACAAAATGAAGACTTTGGAGTGACCTAGTCAAAGTTCTGACCTGAATCCAATTGAGATGCTGTGGCATGACCTTAAAAAGGTGGTTCATGCTCGAAAACCCTCCAATGTGGCTGAATTACAACAATTCTGCAAAGACGAGTGGGCCAAAATTTCTCCAAAGTGCTGTAAAAGACTCTCTGCCAGTTATCACAAAAGCTTGATTGCAGTTGTTGCTGCTAAGGGTGGCCCAACCAGTTATTAGGTTTAGGGGACAATCACTTTTTCACACAGGGCCATTTAAGTTTGTATTTTTTTCCCTCAGAACCACCCAGTGTTTAAACATGACTTGTCTTTAGGTGCCAGGTTTCGGTACTTTAATAAGGGTTAAACAAAGGCTCATGATCTAATTGGCTGTAAAGATAGCACATAAAAACACAATGTGTTTTTTTCCCAAAAACAGAGTTCACGTTTATCTGTGTTGTAAACTACATTGTGGGTCATCAGCACTACAAAAAAATGCCTCAAATGTTTCCCGTTAATTGACTCAGTCGTGGTGGCCCGCAATGGCTATATTGGTAGCGCCATGTCTCCAATGCAGATAATGAAATGGCCTCACGTAGAAAAAGTCAACATTTCTTAGATGAAAAGTAGATGCTGATAAGTTGTTTTAGATTTTGCAAGTTGAAAAGACATTCCAATATAGATATTGATAAAGAACAGTAAACACAATGCTAATGCTAGCTTAAACAGTGTACACAGTGGTTCCCAAACTTTTTGAGCTACAACCCCCAAGATAACATGTTTGTGTTTTTGATTCCCGGCTATCAAGTGGATAATTGTATAATATCAGGTGGTCATCCTGCAGCATCCCCTAAGTGTGAGGCTGGAAAGTTGTCAGAATCCCTAAAACAGAATCTCTCAATGAGAAAATGCCAAATACAGATTTGTAATAAGGCATGAGTAATAACTTGTTTAGAAAATTAACGTGTTAATCTAACAGATCAGTCTCCTTTAATTAGCACATTTTGACAGCCCAAATAAAAATCCAAAATTTACTTGATTAATGTAGGCTATGCATTTTTTTCTTCATCCATCTTATCCAAAAAAGCAGACCTGTTGATTTTCCTGAAGACCTGTTAAGTGAAGCCTCTGTAAGATTTAAAGGCCCTATGCAGCAGCACTAGACACTGACTTGTCACTTGTTTGCAACTATTCTTTTCCACTTAAAATGACTTACTTACATTTTATGTTGGAAATCTGCTTTGAGTGGAAAAATGCCAAAGCTGAAAAATAAAACTCAACATTTGTTGATAATGTGTAATGCAGTTCTGCTTTTGTTCATTCTATGAAATTTGTATTGAAAAAAATGTTGTTAAAGAACTGGTATGGAGGTGAAGATATTTGTACTGGTACCAGTATCGATTTATTTTTTTCATTTATACCCAGCCCTAGCTTTACCAGAGGAAAATGAAAGTTTTAGAATGAAATGTATATATAATTGAATAAATGGAGTACTTGGAATAAAAAAGAGAGCAGGGGCATGGCCCACATACTCTGTATACAGAGACAAGTGATGATCTGTTTGCAAGAATAATCTTCAGCATCACATTACATCTTTGTCAGACTTGTCTCTGACAGATGGCGTCTCATCATTGTCTCAAAGTCTTTGCACATTTCGCTGCATTTCTGATGAAATTTCAAAAATCCCCACAGTTTTGGAACGTCCCTAATTTGGCTCTGTACTTTGATCCCTCGTCTTCTACACGTCCCCCAGGCCTTGCTGCTGAGAAGCGCTGCACAGTGTGATGTTCACGCTGCCTCGCTTCACAGCAGGACACTGTTACACAAGCGATGAGTCCCACTCACTTTCCGAAACGCCGTCTGCCTCAGCTGAGTTCAACGTTTGTCTCGGCTGATCACAGAGAGCCGTCTGCTTTTTGCTTCAGCTTCACTTGCTTGATGAATGCATTGTTGCAGTGTGCGTGCGTGTCTACCTGTCTGATAGGTTCAGGTACCCGAAAGCTGCAGCACAAGTGCGTGAGGCGAACAGCTGTATCCAGACTGATCTTGTGACCCACAGAAACGTACACCGGCTTGGAGCTTTTGTCAGAACTTCGAAGTGCCTGGATGGGATTGAAGAAAAAAAAAAAAGTCTCCTGTAACTTCTCAACATTCATCTCTCTGCAACTGAAAATCCTAAAAACATGAGACAAATTTCACAGGATGGCTGTTCTTTGGATCCAGCCACAACAAAACATCAGCAGTGTTCATCCGTTCTCGCCGCACCTTTCCAAGCACTTTGCCCGAGGCGGCTGTGAGTGGGAAGCTGTCTCCTCCTCTCTGCAGAGCAGCTATCTGTGGAGCCAAAGAGGCAGAAATCAAAGTAAAAAAGATGTACAACATGCCACAACAAATAGCAGTCAAGTGAAGCCAACCATTAACCTGATGTGGAGGCTTTGCATTCTCCTCCCTTCGGCTTTAACCTGCGAGTAAATCGACTTTTATGTCCAACTAAAGCCGCGCTTTGAGACATGAAAACAAGAACAAGGTACTCTGAGTTGCCCTTGTTAACACCTGTTAACAAAAGTTCCAAAATGGCTACTCTGACAGCTTTATTATTACTTGAACTAAAAACAAGATAACACAAAAAAGTAGTTTACAAAAGCAGAAAGGGGTTAAGTTTGATAGGTATGCCGCTATCTTGAAATTCTTTTTAAAAGTGCTGAAATAAAGGCATTATACATTTCAATAAAATAAGTATATATATTTTATTCTATGTCAAATTCTTTCAGAAACAGCCACAAATGAACACATGAAAAAACAAGCAAAGTCAAATTTATTTTAAAGGAGCCCTATCATGAAAAATGGACTTTTAAGAGCTTTTCAGCATGTCAGTATGTTATTTCCTCATCAAGAAATGATTTAAATCGTTATTTTTCTTCATTCATGCATATTTGAGTAATCTACATGAATATTTAAACCAAGCGCTACCTCCCTGCAAACGGCTGACTCCCCACCGCGTTACGTATGAACGTGGCACCAATCACGAAAGTCCAAATGCGCACGCTCAGTATCGTAGCAAGACGCCCTCTGTTGAACAGAAACTCAGAGAATCCAATACACACTCTCTGAGGAAGAAACTAACACCTGCAGGAAGATTTCCTCAGAGACAAGCAGCCATCAGCTAACAGACGTTTGATCCAGAGTTCAGGAGAATTTTCTTCCTTTTTTTTTTTCCTTTTTTTTAAGCTCTAGAGGACAGCAAGTTGGGAAAAATGCAGTTACGTTCAGCATGGTTATGTTCAGCATGGGCGTGTATTTGTTGTACTGGATGAATCGACTTGCCAGAAGTGGTTGGATTTTAACTTCAGGAGCAGGGAAAAAAACTCAACTTTGTGTGTGAACTTCACTCCTGACAACTTCATGAATCTCGGGCAGTAAAGTGTTTTTTTCTCTGGGATTACTTCTGAAACCTGACGCAGTTCCTACTATAAAAACGCGCATGGACAGACAACAACACTGGTGAGTCAACACATCTCTCAGCTCAGCGCTAACTGTTAGGCTATGATTTGTTCGCTAATTTACTTACTTGTCAGGGGTCTCTGTGGTACTTCTGTGGTACTGCGTGTACTTCAAACTCCATATCAGACTCTGGGTCGAGCGCATACAGCTCCATAACAGGCTCCTCCGTTTGATCCCGTCGATCGGAGTCCGATTATCCATCAATGTTTACAAGATCCATGTGAGTGCTGCTTAGCTCAGCGCTAACTGTTAGCCTATGATTTGTTCGCTAAATTACTTGCTTGTCGGGGGTCTCTGTGGTACTTCTGTGGTACTGCGTGTACTTCAAACTCCATATCAGACTCTGGGTCGAGCGCACACAGCTCCATAACAGGCTGGTCTGTTTTATCCCGTCGATCGGAGTAATTATCCATCAATGTTTACTACTAACATCCACATGACAGCTGCCAGTGCCGGTGCTACAGACAATATTGTGACCCTTCAGAATAAGTGTCTCTTCCGGGGCGACGTCATGAATTGGGCGTAAAACATGCTGCAATTGGTCGAGAGCTCCGCGGTTCAGTACAGTCAGCCATCTTACTTCCGTGTTGGAAATTAGATGCATCGAAAAACTAATATTTAACACCAAATTAATTTCTATAGTAACGATGGGAACATATCTAGCTTATAAATGCCTATATTTGACTTTTGGAACATTTGAAAAGCATGATACAGCTCCTTTAAAGAATAAAAAAAATGAAAATAAACACAAATTAAAATAATTAATCAACTAGATAAGCAGATATGAATAAATAAATAGAAAAGAAATAAATCTTGAAGAGAATTTTCAGTAATATTTAGAGGAAAATGCTTTTTATACTTACTCTGACTGAACTCCATAGAGTGACTGGATGCCTCAAACAGAAGCATTAAATTCTTTATTTAAGGATGCAGAGCTACCGGATTGAAAGACGACCTCAGTTTGTTTGTGTGAGAGCTAAAGTTTTGCTCTCAGAGTCAAAGAGACAGAGCAAAGTCAGGCACAGCGATGTGGGCTGCTGTTGACAGGTGCACCGTGGGTTACGGGCCACAGCGATGAAGGGAGTTTAGCCTCTGTGATGGATGGAGTGTCTGCTGTACTATGACTGATTACAGCAAGCAGCCAGCAGGAAGACGGGAGAGGCCGCACAGAGCCGCCGATCCCAGCTGGGATGTAGCCAACACGATGCGTGTGAGAGGAAGGAAGGCTTGGCTGCTCTGATGCTGGAGTCGGACCGATGCCAGAGCAGAACACAAGTCAGAAACACAGAGCAAGTCATCAATAACACACTAGTTTGAATTACAGCCAGGCTATCAGAAAGACAAAGAGAGACAAAGGTGAAAATGATGACAAGGAGGAGATGGTGAGAGAACAGAAGGGGGAGGAGAGAGGAAAGATGAACTATAAGGAAAAGATAAAAAGAAATAAATGCAGAGTATGAGATCTGAAGGACTCCGAGAAGCAAGGAGTCAAAAGTGTGTCAAAGACACACTTCCGGAAACTTAGAAGTTCTGGCATCTTTCATCCTGTTTTATCTCAGACTCAGACCAGAAAAAGCCACCCTACCCCACCTTCACACAGCACGGATTCAATTCAGCAGTAAACAACACAACAAATGGAGACCAGGAAAAGATGCACTACGAAAGGTAACAAATTCATCCAGGTCCATGAATCGGAGGCTTTACTCTGCAAAGAACACATCATGTTCTCCATTATTTATCCTTTGTGTTGTTTACTTTGACTTAAAAAGACTGATGTTCTTTTTTTTTTTTAGCTCAGTCAACAAATACTTGATGATGAATCCACTGGGACCACTGCACGCCACTTTCCCATTACAGCTCAGTCCACCATGACGCCAAAAACTTCAAACATTTTGTGTTACTTCTCAACCCACAGGCTTTCTCTTTAACTAACTAACTTTCTGATGCATAGAGAACCGCTGCATGTTGATGGTAGGTTGCATGCCCGCTGCACAACTTGTAAACAGGGACTGGAAAAAGTTGTTCTACAGTATCAGCTGCTGTTTTCCCCTCTTTATACGCCAATAATTCAGTCTTTACTACAATCTTCTGAAGCAGTAGTTCTCTGAACTACTGGGGGAGAGGTCTTTTTTTCCCAAATTTTTTGTAAAATCCTTTTAGTTTGTTATTTATGTTTTAATTTATTTAATTTTGTTTCTTTGCAAAACCACTTTGCTAAAACACTGAGCTAGAACTCAAAGCATTAAGAAAAGCTCCTTACTCAAGGGATGAACTGGTCTTGTGCTGACATAACAGAGAACTTTGCAAAGAACCAATTCTAAACTGGATCTAGGTCACAAGCACACATCATTTGTTCCCATTTATTGAAATTAATCTCTTACGGTGTGTTCAGACCAAACGTGATTTGGGCGTCAGGTTTACATGCAAAGTCAATGGCCGATGTGCGTCTAGGAGGCATCAAAAACCCTGCAGCGCGTCTAGACGCGTTTTTTGTGTCGAGTTTTGAGATTTTCAGCGTACAACGTGCATTAGGCGTGTCAAGGGCAAAATCTGAACTTTGGCATCTTGACACAGGGCGTCAACCAATCGAAGCGACTCAATATCATGGCGCAGACACATTTTATGACAGGACAGGAAACACCAAGAACCACCTGGGGAATCTCCACACCCTCTGAAGACAGAGGAGGATAAAGTGTGATCTGCATCCGGTCCCAGTTTCTGAACGGCGGTTTACCTGCTGTGCTGATGGGATTTACTGGGCTTACAATGCTGCCTTGCATCGGGACAGTGGGACGTTAAACTACACTGGATCAGAAAGCTGAAAGCGCCCCTCGTCAGCGAGCAGCCCCTGGAGTAAATGGTGAAACTCATCACACTCAGAACACCTCGAATTATCTGGTGAACCCAGACACAGGGTCAGTTATGCCCTATGACGACGTTCCCTAGCTTTGTTTATCACATAAAGCCGAGCCACTACTGCATCTGCCATGGTGCAAACAGACCGGTGACAGGAAAAAAAAAAAGGAGAGGCTCCTCCCGACGCGTGTCGAGCGCAACTTGGCTGGACATCCCTCGACGCGCGTTGGGGGCATCAAGATGCTGGGAATCAAGCGTCTGAATTTTTAGGGACACACTGTCCAACTTTGGGCATAAGGCGCGTTTTTGACGCCCAAATCGCGTTTGGTCTGAACACGCCTTTAGAAATCTCAAAAATAACACAATTTGAGGAATTTGCTCCTGCAAGGTTTAGTTTAGTTCCCCATTAGCTACAGGTAAGCTGCAGCTATTCTTCCTGGGGTCCTGAAAATACATACATAAATAAAAGATGATTAAAAATACAAATACAAATCAAACAACAACAAAAAAGATAAAAACTATAAGTAAAAAAAAAAAAGGTTAGTTAGATGTGACTCTCACACAGGTCTGTCTCACTATACATCTTCATGTACTTTTCCTTAGAAATCTTAATCAATAATAAAAATAAAGTAGGCAGAATACTTGTATACATTCAAATATATAGATATATAATATTAACAGTTATCATTAACATGTATACATATATATACAATGTGTACATACACGCATATCATGCACCTGAACCAACATTCATATGCACACACATCTAAACATGCATAATATGTATCTCCAAGTGTGCATGCAAATATACACGCAGCACAAATATACATCACAATCATAGATTTCTTATGTAGATAAAAGTTGTTTTAAATATAACTTAATTCTTTTTACATTATTAGTGAGTATCATCTTTTTTGCAATTTATTCCATTCTTTCATTACAAACATGACAGTGTTTTTATGGCATTAGTTCTTGCTACGGGTAAGGTGAAGTTGCCTCTAGTTGCATGTCTGGTACTGTACTGATGGTCTTCTATACTGAAGGAAAGATGCTTGAATAAAACAAAAGGCAGTTTTGAGATGGAGATGCTTCTTATAAGAATGAGCTGTTTTTTTACTAGCAACCAGTTCAGATCTTTATAGATTAATATAATATTTCTCCAATAGCTGCACTTAAGTGCTACTCGAGCAGCTTTATCCTGTACAAGTTGTAATTTTTTTATATATTCACCAGTGGCATTTGACCAAACTGCTGGGCAATAGTCAAGGTATGTCAATATTAGCGCTTTCATCACATAGTTCACAATATTTGAAGTTAAAAATTTGTAAGCCTTCTCATAATAGATACACCTCTCCCCATTTGTGCAATAATATTGTTAATATGTTTTTTCCATGATAATTTGGAATCTACAGTTACACCCAAAGGTGACTCCCAAATGGGTGTTACAGTAGCTGAAAACTTGGCATATGTTGTCACGGCATGCAGCAAGTTCTTAAAACATTTGAGAAAACTAAACAAGTGGAGGACAAAAGACGACATTTCAGGTCTAAAAAGAACGATCTACTGTAGCTGAACAGGAGATGAAAGATACAAAAAACATCAAAGACCTGAACCAGGACCTGAGAGATGCATCTGGACCCTCAGTTGACTCATCTACTGTTGGCTGAAGACTCATCAGAAATGGTCTCCATGGAAACATGGCTGTAAGGAAACTGTTCTTCAAGAAGGAAAACAGGTAGAAAAAGCTTAGGTATGTCACATGATACAAGAACTGGACTGAAAACCAGGGGAAACAGGTCTGGTGGAGGGATGAATCCACCCAGAACCCAGACCTCAACATTACTGAAGCAATGTGGGATCATCTGGACAGTGAATGGAAGAAAAAGCAGCCAACATCTAAAGAAGAGCTGGAAAACTTGATGTATTGAAGAATAAAGCTGTTCAGACCTGATAATGCCTTTCAAGTTGGTCAGAAACTGTTTCTCTTCTGATGCACTGCATTAGTATTTATACTTGCATGAGTCAATAAATCACTACACATTTCCTGTTTTCCTGACAATAATAATAATAAAAATGGATTAGATTTATATCACACTTTTTAAGGCACTCAAAGCGCTCACATTGGATCCATTATTCATTCACTCCTCATTCATACTTGGTGATGGTAGGCTACGTATGTAGCCACAGCTGCTCTGGGGCTGACTGACGGAAGCATGGCAGCTATTTCGCACCTACGGGCCCTCCGACCACCACCAGAACATTCACACACATTCACACACCAGTGGTGCCCCCACTGGAGGCAAGGAGGGCTAAGTGTCTTGCCCTAACCCTTAACCGTTGGCTGGGGGATCGGGATTCGAACTGCCGATCCTTCGATCACTGGCCGACCTGCTCTACAACTTGAGACAGTACCGCTTTCCTGACAATACAATATATAAAGAAATAAGGGTTGGCTCAAGACTAAATATTAAGTAATGATGTGAGGCTGCAGAACAATCTCTCCACCCACAGAATCATCCTGTGGAAAATTATTTATTGGTCAAATACACCCACATAGTACTATCATATCTTTACTTCACCTGCATCTGATACAGACATATCTGGACCCTTTAGAGGCATCCAGTTTTTTTTTTTCTTTGAAACTTTGGTGGCACAGTTCCTGCACACCAACATCTAAATGAGTGTGACAGCATTACTGCTCATCAGTGGCAGATCCGGTAAAACTTAATGTATTTTTCTACAAAGCTAATTTTTCGGCTATCTGGAAGGAAGCCTGATGTAGCTTGTGTTTCATGCATTACTCCGCAGCTAATTTTCCACCAAGCACTCAACAGCAGAGCTGTTGTTGACACGAAGCGTTGCAGTTCAGTCCGTGCCTGCAGACGAATTAGACAGAGCCCCAGAGGGCGACAATTACATCAATGTGGACAGGAGGGAGCTCTAAAATTTCACAGCATCTGAGCCTAAAGCTGCAGCATCGGCTTGTATCTCCAAAGATATCTGGCACTGTCAATAAAAATAGAGACCAACATTTGGGCTTCAATTGCATAAGCGAATATGTTTGACTGCATCCTCAGGCTTGACCATGATCTGCGTAAATAAAGATCGATTTCCTCTCCCACAGCAGAGAAGATAATATTTCCTGACGCCAAAGCCACCGACACAAATTGAGGGAGATGGAGACGCTGCTTCAGAGAATTGAATTAGCATGTTACACTGCTGTGTGTAGAGTCTTTGGGTCATAAGCAGACAGTGTGACATACTGATCAAGTTAGCAGTGAATCAGATGTTTTATGTTAGCTGTCTACATTGGCTCACTTGGAAACTTTAACGTTTTATTTAACTTTAAGGGAAATATCAATGAAGCATCTTTATCAGAGGTCCAAAAAATGCAAACATTTCTAAAAAATGAATAAATAAAAACAAGCATACTGATGTTATGGTTTAAAAGTAGCTGTTATCAGAGACTCTCCAAGGGGGGGGGGACAACCTTCATTCACTGATCACTTTATCAGGTCCACTTTCTAGTATTGGGTTTGACCCTTTTTTCTCCACAGCTGCCTATGTTTTCGATAGCGTTAGTTTGTCCATCCGTCCGTCAGCAACTTTCCAGAAAAAGTACTGGGCGAATTTACCTGAAATTTTCACCAGCCGTGTGCCTCAGCCCAAATATGAACCCATTAAATTTTGGTGGTGATCCAGATCACCTTCTGGATCCAGGAATTTTTTTTTTTTTTTTTTTTTTAAGGATTTTTGGGCACTAGTGGCCTTTATATGACAGTGTATAGCGACAGGAAAGGGGCAGAGAGAGTGGGGAGTGACATGCAGCAAAGGGACCTGGACCGGGAATCGAACCGGGGCCGACTGCGCTGAGGAGCTGTAGCCTCTGTTCATGGGGCGGCTGCTCAACCAACTGAGCTAATCACCGCCCCGATCCAGGAATTTTTTGAAGGATTCTTTATCATTGTGAGATTGGCCATGTTGGAAAGGCTGTTGATGAGGTGTCAGTGCTCCCTTTTAGCTAAAGTGTACAGCTGCACTACTGAGCACATGATCGTCAGGATGCAGAAATGTAACTTATGAGCAGCAGTGAGCACAAGGAGAGAAGACTGTTGGACAGACTTCTAGGCAGGTGAATATGGTGAGCTGTAAGTAACTAGTTTTATTTCTGCCTGAACAGGATGTTCAGGGTAGGGGATTAAAGGCAGGATAGGGGATCTTGGAAAAAAACGGTTCGAGGAAGCTAGATTTGAAAAAATATACACACCCCAAAACCACGCCTCCAGAGCGCAGGAATGCATCCGCCGATAGTTCTCAGCGAACATAACCGACTACAGCCGTGTGGCTATCTTGTTAGCTTCCCAGTAAAAAGCAGAGGAACCAATGGAAACCATGTTTCGAACCATGTTCGAAACATGGTTCCGAACCATGTTTCCGAAAAGAGATTATCATCTCACCTCCAACGTCTTCTGCTGCATAAAACATCCTCACTGCAAACACCAACACCTTCATGACTTGATCCACATCCATTTTTTTCTTTTTAAGAGCAAACAGCGGCATAGATAGGAGCAGCGAGCAGCCATGTTTCCTCTCAGTTCGTCTGCACTGTGAAACGCTTACGGTGAGTTGTGAGCACACACGCGCGAGGAGGGTGGGAGCACGGCTAACGGCAGTCGAGTTTGATGGACATTATAATCATTCAATCAATAAGAACGGGCCGTTCGCAGCCCCATCAACGTACAGGACTGGAAATAACCCCTTCCAATGAAATGAATTTCATTGGAAGGGGTTTTTCCAGTCCTGTATGTTCCACAGGTGATTAATTTTTTTAAATTTTTGTGTCGGAACATTTAATTCTTTGTCAATCCAGGCATTCACCTTAACTAGCCCTGGAATTCCTCACCTGTAAGCCTGTTTGTTGTATTACTGTGCTATTGTGATTAAGAGTGACCAGTAAAGAAAGTTAACTGTACAAGCGAGTCCTGTGTGTTCTGGCCAACACCCCATAGTGAACATCAAACCTCCTTACCAATGCCTAAACAGTCTAACATGAACATCTCCCTAATAGGCCAATTTTTGGAATTTTTCCTTATAACTCCATACAAATGGCCCGAGTGTTTGGTAAAACATAACAAGAAAGGATCTCAATGAGTTCTATAATGTTTCGAAAGTTGATCCGGATCCAGAGAAAATTATGGATACGATGATCCAGAACACACAGAAATGAGAGAGTCGAGCTGATTGGCGGAGGTCTGCGCTCTCCGAGTGCTTTTCTAGTTCTTATTGTGATAGATCCAACAAGGTGCTGGAATCATTCCTTAGAGACTTTGCTCTATATTGACATGATAGCGTCACATAGTTGCTGCAGATTTGTCAGCTGCACATCCATGATGAGAATCAGCCGTTCCACCACATCCCAAAGGTGCTATATTGGATTGAGATCTGGTGACTGTGGAGGTCATTGGAGTACAGAGAACTCATTGCGATGCTCAAGAAAGCAGTTGGAGATGATTTGTAACATGGTTATTCTGCTGGAAGCAGTAATCAGAAGATGCTACACTGTGGTCATAAAGGGATGGACATGGTCAGCAACAATACTCAGGTAGGCTGTGGTGGTTAAACTATGCCATGTTGGTCCTAAGGAGTCCAAAGTGGGCCAAGAAAATCTCCCCAACACCATTACACCAGTAGCAGCCTGAAGTGTTGATCCAAGACAAGATGTTTTCATGATGTTTCCATCAAATTCTGAGCCTGAATGTAGAGCTGAAATAGATACTCATCAGATCAGCAACATTTTTCCATCCTCTATTGTCCAGTTTTGGTGAGTCTGTGTGAATTGTAGCCTCAGTTTCCTTTTCTTAGCTAACAGGAGTGGCACCCAGTGTGGTCTTCTGCTGCTGTAGCCCATCTGCTTAAAGGTTGGACATGTGTGTTTAGAGACGTTATTCTGCATACCTTGGTTGGAACCAGTGCTCATCTGACTTCCTGTTACCTTTCTATCATCTCCAACCAGTCTGCCCATTCTCCTCTGACATCAACAAGACATTCTGCTGCTGCTCACTGGACATTTTCTCTTCTTCAGACCTTTATCTGTAAACCTAGAGATGGTTGTGTGAGAACATCCCAGTAGTCACTTAAATTCCCTTTCTTCCTCATTCTGATGCTCAGTTTGAATTTCGGCAAGTTGTCTTCATCATGTCTACATGACTAGAGGGACCAAGTTGCTGCCATGTGATTGGCTGATTAACTATTTGTTAACAAGCAACTGAGCAAGTATACCCAATAAAGTGGCCAGTGAGTGTAAGTGTACTTGCAGCCCTATGTTTAGCCTATTTATAGGCAAGTTTTTCTGACTTTGTTTTTCAACATCCCTCAGTAGGTCACTGAGGCTCCAGACAGAAACAAAGTGAACATTTGCATATTAATGAAATCCAGATTTTCCAGTCCCACTGGCATACTTTGACCAATACAGGTTTGTGTTCCAGCTTAATTTGTATTCAGAAAGTCACATTAGCATTAGCTATACAAGGAGGCCTTGGCTTGCAGTGAAAGTCTTGCTGTCAAAACAGCCCAAACACACAAACATACTTGTGTGAGAAAACATGTGAAAGGTAGTTCACAGAAAGAGACAGGGCGCACAGATACACTGAGAAGCAACTCTGTCCTTTGCTTTGTTCCTCGTTGATATTTCTTTGCTTTTTTATTTGAAGTGATTATACTTTGAAAACTTAAATAATTCATCTGCAGACTCTATTCAAGGTTAGCAGCTCTTTTACAGGAGGAGGGTATGAACGCAGCTGAAAGAAACAATAAATATGAATCAGCTTTGCATCTATTTTTCTGTTCATCTTTTTAAGTTCTGTAAGCCAAACCACAGAGAGACAACACTGCAGCACAGAGGGAGGAAAACGGGTGCATAGGCAGAAACTCCTCATTTTGAAGTGGCTGCTTTGTAACCACAACAAACAATAAAAATTTGAAATTTCTTTTTTTGGCAAATCTGTGCTTTGATTCTTACGAAGTGACTAAATCTGCAAGTGTGGAGACAAAAATGACTGTTTTCCTTTAAGCTAGGGGCATGCCATATTGTATAGTTTATATTGTATCACAGTGATACTGGCATGTTTTTTTGACATCAGCAGAAAAAATGACATTGTGACATCATGTGACCCGTGCATCACAGTAGAGCTCCACTGAACAAGTGAATTGGGTAACATGGCAGATCAAAGCAGATCAGTGGGTATGGGCTCCAAACTAGCAACCAGTTTGCTCTTTTACTAAAATAACAAACCAAACTAGAAAAGCAACTGAAATTTAAATAGAATCAGTTAGTAAAGGTTTGTTGATATAAGATGTCAGTGACAACTTGCCAGTATTTACAGTGTTTGATGGTGAGTACGGAATTAGCAAAGGAAATGATAAAATACAATATAGATGATTCAGGTCGGATGAATCCATTAATATATTTAAAAGTGACTTGACGACACAGAACTGAGACTTCATTTACCAAGAAAATGATATTGATAGAGCACATAAAAGATTTATGAGAATATTCGGGTCACTGTATGATCAAAATTTTACAAAAAAGGAATATAGTTAAAAAAAAAAACAAACAAGACATCTAAATTTACTAATAGTCCATGGATTACAACAGGGTGGCTGAATGCATGCAAAAAGAAAAATGAACTTTCATAAGACATCAAACTACTGAAGCAGAACACAAATATATAAGGTATGAAAACAAGTTAACTGATAGCACAAGGACATGCAAGAAAGATTATTATAAGAAAATAATAGAAGTTGATGAAAATAATGCTAAAGCAATATAGAATATACTTTTTAGGATTATAAAAAAATATATCAAGTTCAATAAGTTATCCCAAGTTTTTTTAAGATAAGGACAGAGAAAATCATAATAATATTAAAGATGTAGCTAATGAATTTAACCTTTTGTTTTAAAGATTGGGCCTGACCTGGCTTAAAAAAAAATCTGATCCTGGACCATCTGGTAGAATTACATATGGATTTTTGGAAAGGAATCTAAGTTCAATGTTTCTACCAGTAAAAGAAAAGGAAGTGCTAGATATTGTTAAAAATCGCAAAAGAAAAAAAAAATTCTACTGATTTTAATGATTTTGATATGGCGCTAATAAGAAAGGTCATAGAGGGGATATCTGCACCATTGGCATACATCTGCAATCTTTCATTACAAACTGGTTAATTTCCACAGCAAATGAAAATAACTAAAGTTATACCGCTTTATAAGAATGGGAACAGACACCACTTTACAAACTAGCCCTGTATCACTCCTGCCACAAGTCTAAAATATTAGAAAAACTATATCAAAAGAGATTGGACTCATTTCTGGAAAAAAGCACTCAGACAATCACGATGGATTTAGATCAGATCGACAGCACTTGCAATAATAGATTTAGTTGTAGAAATAACTTGTGCTATAAGTCAGAAGAAATATGCAGTTGGTTTGTTCATTAACCTAAAGAAAGCGTGGATTTATGAATTATTTAAGATTGTACTGTAAGCTGATGATACTATTTTTTTTGTTCTGGTGATAGTTCACAACAACTGTTGATTTACATAAAAGAATAAATGAAGAAATTAAAAATCTGATTTGACACAAACAAACTTTCATTGAACTTGAATAAATTGAAGATTATATTATTTAGAAAGTACATCAGAAATAAAGAAATACAATTACAAATAGATAGTATTCAGATTGAAAGAGTATATGAACATAAATTTGTTGGATTAATAATTGATGATCAAATGAATTGGAAATCACACAAAATATGTACACGCTAAACTGTCAAACAGTATTTCAGTATTATACAGAGCGAGGCAAGTTTTGGATCACAAATCATTACATATTCTATGTTATTCATTAGTTTTTTCATATTTAACCTACTGTATAGAGGTATGGGGTTATAACTACAAAAGTTCAATTGCGGTCATTATTCATTTTTTCAAAAAAGAGCAGTGTGTACAGTATGATTGATAATGCTTTATATCAGAAACACAATAATTTGTTATACTTGCAGTCAAAATCATTAAAATTGCCAGATATGGTGACTTATCAAACAGGACAAATTAATATTCAGAGGCCAGAAACAATTTCCTACCAGGAAAAATCCACAAATTGTTCTGTGTCCAAGAAGGACTACACCAACTCAGAAAAACACTTAATTTCAAAATTCATTGAGCACAAACAACCAGAAAACAATTTAGTATCTCAATCTGTGGAGAAAGATTATGGAATAGCCTCAATAATCACTTAAAACAATGTCCGAACATTCACCATTGTGAAAAGAGGTTTAAAGAGATTATATTAAAGAGATTTAATATAAAGAGAGGGGAATTTATAAATGGATATATGCATATGGTTATACATACTACTGTACTTGTGTAGTTGTGTATAAACACACTTATATTACTGTATAAACTAAATATAACTGCTATATATATTTGACTGGGTACTAGTAGTATACTGTATGGAAAGAAAACAAATCAAAGTAGTGGGAGTTATTTTGTGATTTTTTTATTGAAATTGAAAGGGGTAGGGATTAAAAAGCTAGACTTCATTCAAGTCCTTTTTGAACATGTTGAACTAAGAGGAATATTAGTTTACAGTATCAATTTAATTATTTTCATATGAAAATTGTATGTACTGTAGGTGTCTGTGTGTATGTGTGCATATGTGTGCATGTGTGTATGTATATGGATGTGTATATATATGTGTATATATACATGTATGTGTATATATGTATGTAGCCTGTGTGTGCATGTATATGCATATGCGCATGTCAGCAAACTTGTACAGCACCTTGGGCTCTCTATGTTGTTTTAAGTGTGCTTTATAAATAAATTTGACCTTGACCTTGACCTTGAAAATGTATTTTTCTAATTGATGTTTATGTTTGCTGCTGCATTTGTTGTCATTTATATGACCTTTATTATTGATTTCCTTTCCAACATGTTTGAAATGAACAAATGAAATTAAATGAATGAAAATGAAAGAATTTGCAGTGACTTGATTTGCTGTATGTCTTATGTCAAGCTGGACAAATGGAGGAAGGATTTTACTGTGGCTGTGACTTCCAACATCATCTGTGATATTGTCACTGCAATATTTTCTTTTCACGAAATATTGTGATCTTTTTTTGTGATATCACGCACCCCTAACTAATCTCTGTAGTTTCTTTACAGTACAGAGCATCTGTACAGTTCACAGTACAGATACTTTAAAACTGCTGGTATTAAAAAACATTGTCAAAAAAAACAATAATAATAATAATCGAGATCGAACAACATAAAAAATGGATCGCGATTTTTGTTTCCCATATCGTCCAGCCCTACTTTAATCTTTGTAAGTGTGAGTTAGGTGATGGTCTCACTTGTGATTGGTGCTCCTCGTTCTTATACACACCCTGCACCTGCAGCAGATTCTTGGCTACGCCCACACAGGGTAGTTCCGCCAGCACTCCCAGATGACACGCCAGGCCGAATTCTGCAATGGACCCAACAGTGACAATCAGTTTTAATCTCAGTGCAAAACGTCCATCCATCCATCCATCCATCCGTCCGTCCGTCCGTCTGTCCGTCCGTCTGTCCATCCGTCCGTCCGTCCGTCCGTCCGTCCATCCATCCATCCATCCATCCATCCATCCATCCATCCATCCATCCATCCATCCATCCATCCATCCATCCATCCATCCGTCATCCATCCATCCATCCATCCATCCATCCGTCATCCATCCATCCGTCATCCATCCATCCATCCATCCATCCATCCATCCATCCATCCATCCATCCATCCATCCATCCATTCATCCATCCATCCATCTGTCATCCATCCATCCATCCATCCATCCATCCATCCATCCATCTATCCGTCATCCAGCCAGTCAGCCAGCCATGCATAATTTCTGCTGCAGTAAAATTATGTGGCAACCAGATAGTTGTTTTACTAAAAAATAACAGAAAGAAAATATCTCAGAAGAAGTTTTAGAGACTAATGAAGTTTTTCGAGAGAATCAATAATGAATAGCATCCCTCTGATGAGAGCATAGTATACTCAGTTTGTTACTGATAAGAAAGATAATATAAGTTAGAATTTAAAACAGCAGAGCAAGACAAGGCAAATCTATCTATACAGCTTATTCCATAAAATTAGAAGATCAATATATTATCACCACATTGTCATCCTCATCAGTGTGTGTGTGCGTGTGTTTGTGTCTTCAAGAAAATAGCTTAAAAAAAAAAAAACTATAATAACAATCATAATCATAATTATAATATTAATAACTTGAACTTATATAGCGCCTTTCAACAAACCCAAGGTCGCTTTACAGATAGCCCAGGCAAAGAGTTTAAGCTGCTGGTTTGGCATCAGAATTTGACTAATCTCAATCTGGCCTACATGTGTGAAATAAAAGTTTCCAACTTCGCAAATCACAGTACAGATAGATCTGCCTACACTTTGTGCCTAATATCTCAGGATGCCATTAGAGCTCCAATGGTGGCCTGAGACAGACAATAATTTTCCATCATCAAACCTGAAAGAATTTCAGCCTATTCCTCTGCAAAGATCAGTTTTAACTCTGGGATTCCAATGGTGACTTCAATTTCAATAGCTTCATTGGCATGACAAGACAGTGCTTATATTGCCAAACCATATAACAATACAATAATATCAAACATATATAGTATATAGTATCAAACATATATACATTATCTAACAATATCATACAAACATTCAAAAACAGATAATTTTGATCAGTATACATATTTACAGGGTTATAGAGTTATGTGGTTCTAGATATGTGGTAGACTTCTCTCACATGAAATGCTCACATTACTATTGAATTAAAATCCTGCATTGGTCAGTGTAAAACACTAACTTTGTTTTTCTTTCAATATTCTTTGATTGAAAAAGTTATGTGCATTGATGTCTTGCTGCCTGATCAAGTTTTTGATGAGAATAAATTCACAAAGTTTTCCTACAGAATAAAAAATATCGTTCAGTATTTGTTGCATGAATGAACGAGCGATGCAAACCATGAAACTACCACTACCGTGTTTGACTGATGTGATAAACTTCTTAAGCTGAAAACCAGCATTTTCCATTTCCAAACATTTATTTTGGTCTCATCTGCACACTAAATATATAATCGCCAGCCCCATCCACATGATTGTAAAGAAACTGCAAACAGGAAGCGCAGATGGTTTTTAGATAACACTAGACAGGACTGTACATTTTGGGGAGCAGGAACTTTCTTTGTTAAAGCCCTGTCATGCATACGACTGTTGTTCAGAGCTCTGGTGATGGACTGATGGATATAAAATGAGACAACTTTTTTGTCAACAACTGTATTTTATCGAATTTTTTAGAATGCTCAATAACAAAACTATTTTTTTAAACAAAAGATAAATGAGACCCTTCTTCTGTGACACTACGGACCAGAGGACAGCCAGACGAGGAATATCATGTAGAAAACAGGAATGATTACATGAAACACACACAGATACAGTAAAGCTAGGCAAAGAAAGGAGCACCATGTATTTTATGTACCACTCTGTGTGGCCCAACGTTTGGGTGGAAAACCAGCTTGCTGACTCAACTAAAACCTTTACACATGAAACATTTGTATAGCTCAGCAGCAGCAAGACACAAACTATCCAGAGACAGATGCATCCAACCGCACTGCGTCTGCCTGCAGCATTTGTAAATCAGCAACGTAATAATTGGTCTGCAGAAGGTGCTGAAATGGCAATAAAATTCATTACATCCCACAACAATGTGATGGAGGAGCTGCCACTGGTTAACCTAATGGGTCACACTGAGGCCGAGTTGTTTGCAGGAACAGAGTTTAAGTGAATCAGATTTAAAGAAAATGTGTGCAAGTAAACTGGACTTAATAAAATATATTTTGGATATTGGATATAACTTAATATGGTTGTTATTAATACTGGTTTTACATTAGACATGAACATTGTGAAAATGTTGCAAAACGTTGAGACAGTGTAAAAAAAGATAGTGATGGAGGGTTTTGTTGCATAATGCTGATTACATCTATTAACAACAAATTAGAAGTAAATTTGCATTTTTAAAGTACTTTTTCTATTTTAATTATTTGGTCGAAGTATAATTCAAATGACAAAAAAAATTTTTCTAATGATTTCAGTAAGAGGTTAAAAAAATCTAAAGCGTAATCTCAAGTCCATTTTCATAAAAACTTCATCTCATGTCACCTTTGATGATCACTACCTCCTCATGTTAAAAAAAAAAAAAAAAAAAATATCAGCAAAACAGGCTAAACAGTTTTTGGGCATCACACTGACCTCATATCAGCAATAAGCCACCTTTCACCACAGTTTCAAAGCACAGACAACATGTTCTAGACATAAAAATACAGCCTGCCTGTTAAAGCGATGACTGACAATGAAAATTGAGGATTTTTAAAAAAAAAAAAAATGATAATGTCACCTGGCCATTTTCCAATGACTGAGAAACCTCGTGTTAAAAATGTTGATGCAGCTGCTGCACTGGAACAGACGTCTGTGGTGAAAGTTTAGCAAAGATCTTCAGTTCCTGCTGCAAAGCAGCAACAATCACTTTAGGTAAGATATACTTAAAATCACGTGTGTTGAAAACAGAACCAAAATTTTGTAATGCGTCTCCACAAATTTATATGAAATTATAACATCATGTTTCATCCACAATCTCATGTACATACAGTAAACTACAATTTTATCAAATTCCTTCAAGTTGTACAAACTCAAATAATTTCACTTCACGACCATCCCTACTAGACACTCACAAGCATACGCCTCCTTCCTCCATCCCCACTTTCCTCCAACCACTACCCACATCTCCTCCCTCTTCTAGCCCAAATTCCTCCCTCCCACATTTCCTCTTTCACACTCTCATTCAGGGATTTTTTTTTCTCTTGAAAGACCCACAACGTAACTTTTCAACCTTAAAACATGCATTTCTGACAAATTTGGTGGCACATCAACATTCATTGTGCAAATTTTTCGAGCTGTCACTGCCAAGCAGCGTCTCAAGGCTGAGAAGCCGCACTACGTAACTTTTTCATCCAGGATGCAACCGTGATGTTGCAGTTTGAGTACTGGTTGTGCACTGCGCCAGGTGCTGACAAACAGATATGAACACACTGGTTGTTTTGAATGCGCACCATGGTTGATTCAATAAAGAAATGCAAGGAAACATTACCGGAAGAAGAGAGGAAAAGAAAGAGAGGAAGGGACAGAACAAGCGTCAAGAAAAGACTGTCTTTACTGGCTGGAGTGAGCTCACAGTACAGGTGAGCTTGTAAGCCCACTGTACTGGATAAAGATGGATGCCAGTTTTGCCATTGATCAGGGGCGCGCCACTGAGAAAACTCCTAAAAGTTAGGTTGTGGGTCTTTAAAACTTTGCTTTATTCTATGGGTTTTTTCATTTAGAGAAGTTGGGCTATGTTTTTTTAACTGTCTTTATCATCAAAGCCTCTTCAGAAATGCTGTGAAGGACAAATAAATAAACTATATGAAAAAAAACTATTGTTTTTCAGTCAGCACCACCAGCACCAATCTTTAGCCCTGAGCTGGTCACATAGAAGAGTGTGGGCCCTCAGGACCCACGGCCCTGCATGTCTTCTAAGCAACCATACTTTGACACAACTGAATCAAATGAATGGCATGTTAACAGGTTTAAGGAGAACTTGAAGAGGAATTTCATTCATCTGAATCAGGTATGTTGGAGTAGGAACACATCAAAGTCATGCAGGTCTGAGGACCTGAGTAGTGAAACACTGATGTAGAAGTCACCGTAGCTCCTTCATGACCTATTAGGTATATGTTGGTTTTCATCGTAAACATCTCAAATCTAAAAAAAATCTTCATCACCTAAGTACTCCTCCCTAATTTCAGCTGTTACAGTAAAACAATTTAAATGTCAAAGTTTTCAGCTTGACTTTTGGTATTTCTACTTTTTCACAGCTTTGAAATTATTAAGTTTAATCTAATATGTTAAAGGTTGAATATGGAACATTTTTGTTAAAAGCCATATTTTTTTTTAAAAATGATACCTCCACGAGGCATTTGGAGCGGTGCAGAATGAAAGTACAGAATTTCCTTGAAAAATTATATTTAGCCTGAAAATAAATATAAAATAAATTTTAACGGGTTCGACAATCACGTTATATTTACACCTACAAGCCAATGCAAGCAGCCATCGCGGGTTGCCAGATACTGTTTCTGTGTGGAAATAGTATGTTCGGCACAGCTAGACTGGCACTTGGAAAAATGGTGGAGTCAGTAAGTCAAGCAGCTGCTTCAGAGCCTCAGAGATATCTGTCTCAGAAGGGGAGTGAATTGAGAAGAGCAAAAACTGGTGTAAATTTAAGTGAAGCCTACACTAAATGGACCAACATACACATTTTCCACGGCATCAAATCACAGAAATGGCGACTTTCCTCCTGGACCAGTAAGCTAACTTGCTTGCGAATGTGGCTAATGTTAGCTGCCAGTTCTCCGCAGTACTTGTTGGACATGGTGCAGGCAACCCAGCAGCTGGAGTTGTTTTTCTGTTGTTGCAACTACAACCTAGACAGTGGAGTTGCAGTGAGTTGAATAGCAGGAGTTTATTGAAGTTTTCTTGTGGGGTTCATTACCTCGTTACAGTATATGATTTTAAATGGACACCCATACTGCATGAATGTACATTTCATTTGCCATACACATTTGCCTTCATCTCACTGTGAAATTCATTTTCTGGCAGTACTTACCTTTCAGCTTTCTGCAATGACACAGTTTGACACCAGCATGAACTTCAAATCTTTAGAAATTTGCCTTCAAATACTAGAAAAAACTCCTGTTTCTTCAGCAGTTGTAAGCAAGACTTACATTTCTTAAGCATAGCAGGTAGCATTTATTCGCCAAAAGGGATCCACACAGCTGGTCTGCAGGACAGAAAATCCACTCTCAGAGTCTTTATTAGTCACTCTGGAGCAGGATGACAATGATTTCTTTCATTTAAACAGTATCTATAAGACTGTGGATCTGGGAGTTCACACTCTTTGCAGATGGTTTTCTAACCTTTTTTTCCCCCTTATTTTTTCATGATGTTATGATAAATTCAACTTCATTTTTTAGTCTGTCACTTCAATGCAAATCCTTTCCTCTGTTAGATTTTAGTATTTTTTCACCTTACCTCTGTAATGGAAGAGACCGTTCCCATCCACAAACACCACCTATTAGAAAGGAAACAACAGAAATTAATTCATAAAGACCACAAAAAAGCGTCTCTGTTGTTGTTCTACTGAGTAAACCCACTGATGGGAATGGATGACATTAGAAACTAAAGCTGGGAGCAGCATCAGTCCATCATTTACATGACTGATATGCAGGTTGACGTGTCCACTGAATATTTTTCCATTTATCTTTGGTTTATGGCCTGAGCTGCTCTTGCTGCCAGAAAAGTTGGATGTGTTGAAGTGTGCGATAGCAGAGTGTTTGAGCCTCTTCCAGATCTTTGCAACACATTAATAAAAGAAATCTCAAAGTCAGAGGTGACCCCACAGCCATATTTCTGCAGTGAATCGTATGTCATCAGGAAAACTCACTTCAAAGCTTTCAGATAAAGGGTCTGTCTTGAACTTAATGTCAACAGAAATAAATCAGGGTGTGTGTTCATATGGTGTGTGAAAGTATGTTTCTGCACACCTGCCTGCATGATGGTGGCGAGACAGAGTGGGAGGAAGCGGGGGAGGAGAGTGGGCTGCGAACAGAAGTGAGTGGGTGAGGATGATTTAGAGGCGACGGATTGAGGAACAGTGAGATGGAGAACAGAGGAGCTTTGTCATCGAGGCTGCAGTTTATTCAACGTGCATGAAGTAGGGCTGGTTTTACACCATTTCAGGAAGTTCAGGGGGTTGATTTGAATCCATATTTGATTCATGTTGTTGGCTCTCGATGAGCTTTTTAGAAAAGGATCAAAACTTATGCTATTGACTTTATTAGCCAGAAGAAGTCCCATTAAGATGCAGAATCTTTTATTTAAGGAAATCCTGGCCAGGTTGTACTCAAATTTACAATCTGGAATGAAAGTTAGCACGTTAGCATCGCTGCAATTACAGCACACTGCCAACCTTAGCAATGGGATAAAAGATTTGGAAACCAAAACCTGACAAGCTGTCAAATTAACACTGTCACTGTTAAAGAACTTGATATATGAAGAAGAAAGCCGATAAGAAAACATATTTCAATCTGAGCAATAGTTCAGCAGCAGAAAATAAAACTGAAGAAAAGGTAAACTAAAGCTAGTAGATGAATGAATCTTTTACTATCTTAACAAACAAAACGTTTCACTGTTGCTTCTCTAATGATGATGCTGTTTCATAAATTATTCTAATGATTCTAAATTAATTCTAATTTATCCACATTAGGTGCATATTGATCATCCTGACACTGTTAGCATGGCTGTCGACACAGAGGCAACAGTTTAACAGAGGAAAATCTTAAAAGAGAATGTTATTCCGTCAGACTGAAAAAAGTAAAACAATCTGAGAGCTGCCCTTAATGAAGAGGGAAGGATACTGGAGGTGGTCGCTGCAGTGCTGTCTGAAGCAGCCTTTCCCAAAGTGGGGGTCACAAACGACCCCCCAGTTTTGTATAAAGTACCTAAAAGCCATACTTGAGTAAAAGTAAAAGTACCTTACTGGAAAATTACTCAAGTAAAAGTGAAAGTCGCCTGCTAGAATAGTACTAAAGTAAAAGGAAAAAAGTAGCTAGTATTTACTGTACTTAAGTATCAAAGGTAAAAAGTACTGTTAATAAAACTCAATCAGAAATTTGAGTTTAACATTTTCTTTATTCCTGTTTAATTTAGTTTTAAGGTTTTGTTTAATTTGCAAAGTGTTAAGGAGTTTCAATACGTCCTTACATAAACCCAACCGTATACAAAAATATCTGAGACTCCTGACACCATAGTGCCATCGTTAATTTGAAATTTACCCGTTGGCCGCTGCTTTCATCCGCCGCACAACAGGGTAAACCAATGAAGGATGCTCAGGTAAATGTAACGGAGTAAAAGTATTGATTTTTTCAGAAAATGTAGTAAAGTAAATGTAATAGTCGTCAGAAATGGAAGTAGTAAAGTACAAATATAAAAAAAATACTACTTAAGTAAAGTAACAAAGTATTTTTACTTCATTACTACACAACACTGTGACCCCCACAGGGGTCCCTAATATCAGGCAGTTGCCAGATTATTGGAAGGAAATAAATAAATTAATAACAATAATCATCATTATCATCATCGTCACAATAAAAATAGTCCATGATCAAATAAATTTAGGATTATTAGGAGGGCTGTCAAAATGAACACATAAATGCATTAATCTGTGAAATTAATGCATAGATTTTTTAAAAACATTGATGTACAAACAATTATCTCAGTTATCAATTATCTCAGCCAGATGCATTCCAACAGCGGTGAACCAAATCCATCAAAGACCATTTTGTCCCATTTGTTGATTAAGTTTCAGATATTTTGCAAGCCTTGCATGTATAATTCTTATCATTGGGTGTCCAGAAACAAAATTATTACCGTGCAATTTTAAAAATCCTAATTTAGCCCTATCTCAGAGAGAGGAGCTTATTTTCAGCATATGGGTGCTTTGTCACAGCTGTATCCTCCTAACCTCTGAAGAAGCCTTACTTTTAGAGGATGACTGGAGGATGACACATACAGTACATCAACCATTCACTCAACTCAGGTCAGAGAATCATGAACACCAGCTAAAGTTATGGGATGAGGGTCTTGGAGCAAAAACTTTGGGAACCACCGGTCTTACAGTAAGGATGCCTCTTCACTATTCAAAGAATCATCTTGTTTCAAAACACTGTGCTACAAAGCAGCATGCATATGAACACAGATAATTCCTACATTTTTTAAAACTAAACAATGGATATGTTTGTTGTGGCACCAACCTGAGGCATGAGCGCAGGCTGGCTTGTCCTTAGACGCTGCAGAGCCTCCAGGAGGAAAGGAGTTTCTCTGAAGGCCAGGAAACCAGCAATGTAGGGGGCTGTCAGGGTCACCATCTGACTGTCCTCATACAGAACCTGACAGAAAGAAGCAGAAATCCTTTCATTTCACCGGGTTAAGATAATTACTTCCACAGACCAGACTGAAGCACAGTGAATCAAACTGCCAGGATTCATGCACTTCAAATTCAACCACATACATCCACCAACACAAGCTGTATAATCAACGAGGAACAAAATGAAACATCTGTTACTTTACTAAAAGATGTGGATAAACTGTCTTGTGAAAAATACATTTTCAATCTCTTTCATTTAGAAGTTTCTAAATGTCATAAGATAATAAAAAACAATCATCTGGCCATAACTTGGTCTTAAAATTAGGTCACTACAGCCTCAAATAAAAAAGAAAATATGACATATTACATCGGGCCATAATCTATTTATCAAAAGCAACCAGGTGCGGCTCCTCAAATGCACTTCATTAAATCACTATTAAGAGAGTTAACTCTGCTGTAAAGCCAGTGTTTGACAGTTTGCTGGTTTGGAGCATTCGGATGTGTGTTAAAGCAATGATGAGGAAGAAAGTCAACAGCCTTTATCTTAGTGACGCAATTATTACAACCCATCAATCTGTAAAGAGTTATGAAGCAATTTTCAAACTGGAGTCCGTCATTCTGCAGCAAGAAAGAATATTCTCATGTGAAAAATGTTAATGACAGCTGCCGATTTTCCCAGAAGTGGACATCGCAGCAAGTTCATGCCGAGCAATGCTCACAGAAAGTGAAAAAAAAAAAACCCAAAAAACAAGAGCTGCATCTCAGCTCAGCTAGCAAGTTCATGGCAGCCTAGTTAGATGGAGACTGAACAAGTATGGTTTGTTAGGAAGGGATGCATGATAAAACCTCTCAATAAAAAGAACATGGCAGCACGGCTTAGGCTGGCAAAGCTGCATCTGGACAAATAACAAGACTCCTTAAAGGCGCGATACCTGATTTTAGAACCATGAGCGAGGTGAACAGTGTAGTTTGAACTGTAAGCCTTGGCCCTAACTGTTTCTACCAGTGAGAAATGCTCCTTCTCTCATTTTTCTCTCCTCCAACTTGACTGGTTTTCTAAAAAAAAACTTGTATCTTCCAGTAAATTTACTGTTTTGGTTGCAGTTAATGGCTGAGAATCAGCTAAATGACATTTTCTGTCTATACCAGTAGTTTACCGTAACTACAGTTATGTACACAGATGCACAATTATGATGTGTTATGATGTTATATGCGACATTACAACATGACAACCTAATGAAGTATTTAACCAGCCCCTGCGAGTGAAAGTGATGTAAAACTTTGTCACATTACGGTGTCAATATCACTATTATATACGGTGTAGAGAGGACGTAGTCAGACCAGCTGAAGTAGCGCCAGCAGCCGAGGACATACAAAATGTTACTAAGAAGAAAGTGATTGAACAGATACCTGTCTAGGCGGACTTCCAGTCCACATTCAGTCCGAGGCCGTCCAGCTGCTCTCTACCTTCAGTACAATCCACCGAGATTTACACAAACTTTATTCCTTATTTGGTCTCTCCTGCGTTTCAAGTCTCTCTCCGTCTCAGTTTTGATGCTTTTAGGCTGTTTTGCTGAAGTATTGCAACTTTCCCTTCAATGGACGCCATGCGGTTCTGTTTACAAGTGCTGCCGTGCACGTGCTAGGGGAGGGCACTCCTCGTTAGGGAACGCTGTTAGTGGCTGATTGGAAACGGGAACTTCTGTTGAATGAAGTTCATTGGCCAAGAAGAGCGTCATGACAGAGTTAGAAACCAAAACTAAAAAGGCCTGGGTTCATGCATATACGCAATAAATGAGGAATTTATTTTCATGAAATTACCTCTTCGACCTCATATTATACTGTGTAGAAAGCATTTTTCTTAGAGAGATTAGAATAAAATCAGGTACAGGGCCTTTAAACAATGTCCTTTAGACAGACCAGAACCAAAGTGGAGATGTTTGGTCAGAACCTACAAGAAGCAAACTCAGCATATCAGCACAAACACCTCAAACCTGACGCATTAAAGCTTTGAGCTGAAATAAGATGTCATTTCTGTTCCCCAGGCCTGAATGAGAAGTGTTTAGAATAGATTATACAATAGTAGATAGGTACTTTGTGGACACTTTGTTAGCATGCTACACCTTTCTGCCCCTCTCTTCTGTTCTTAAACAGCAGTAGAGCAGGTAAACATTTCCCCCATGATGACCTTCCTGGCGTTCCATGGAGCTTCAGCAGGGTCCAGGAGGCCAGTAGCAGTAGCTTTTTGGCGCACAAGCTGCCATAGTTCTCTCATCACAATGAAACTCATTTTCTACTGTGACACATTACACACAAGCAACCTTTTTTTGAAAGTTTGGAAATTAGGAAAGTTGTGGAAAATAGTGAATAAAATTTTGACAAGGTGACCCATGGAGGTTACCATAGCAAATGCCAGATTAACATGTGGTGGCCATTAACTGCAGTCCACATGAACACAAAGCTCTTATTTGTGAAATCTGATTTTAGCCTTTAAATTCATCAGAAAAACTTGTGCAATACAGGATAAATTACTAATTTATTGTTAGAAAAAAAAAGGAAATACAGGGGTGGCAGAGGGTAATTAAAGATAAGACCCTTGACATGAAACAAATAAGCTACTTTCAAAAGTGTCTTTCATGTTTGGGGGTTTTATTACACATCACAAAAGATAGAGGAATATCTATATTCATTAGAAGGATGTTCTGTGTAAGGAATGGAATACATTCATAGAAACATAAATTACATTTTCTACAGCCACTGGCAAAAACATGGAGTCATCAATCCCAGATAAAACTATTGTAAAAACTCAACATGTAGGTTTTATAAGCCATACCTTTATAAAAAAAAAAAAACTAAAAAAAAAAAAAACATACCAATGAAAATCCACATAGAGCAGGGGTGCCCAAGTCCAGTCCTCGAGAGCTATTTTCCTGCAGCTCTCAGATGAATCCCTTCTTCAACCCCCCCATTGGTATTTATTCATTGTCATTGTTATCAAATGGCAGAAATTATCAGGGTAAATGTTTTAGTTCATATTACCCAGCTCTATCATCTACCTGGACAACATCATCACACTGGCCAAGGATGTGCCCGAGATGCTGCAGCGGCTGAGCCAAGTGTTTCAGAGATTCAGAGACGCGAGCCGCATTCAGACAGAAATGTTCTAAGAATGCAGTTCTAGAACTGCTCACCACGAATTTCGTTCTATGAACTACCCCTCTTCAGGGGAACTGTTTCATTTTGCATTCGCACGAGTCAGGGACCAATGGGGACCAACGGGGGCCAATGCAACGCAGCCGCCTGTGACAGACGTGTTACTTTTGTGCCTCAACAAAATAAAACAAAACCCACAAAAAGTAAGGAGAGAAGACAGCACCACTGTTTTCATGGTCAGCAGGAAGGAATTATTAATCATGGACGATCACATCAGGCATCTAACATCTAGCCTGGAAGAGCACAGAAAGAACAGGAGAAGAAGAATCGAGCGGCAGGCGATACTTCTTTGTTTTATGGAAGAAGAAAGGAGAGCAGAGCGCCCCAGATAAAGCAGAGGACGTGTAAGTTTAACTTATTAAACATGTGCCGGTTGTATCTGTGTCATATCTGTAAACATTTAAGATGGTATTTTATTGTTTACATTTAGTAGAAAAAAAATACTAAACACCTACATCATATGGGTTCCTATGGAACCCCAAAAAGACCCTGCCTCAGAGTCAGAGCACGATGTCGCTACTGACCTGGTAAGGTCCACAAAGTCAAGCAAGGCCCCCTCCCACATCAGTCCAAGAGCTTAGACGTTTCATTGGTCTTGTGTCTTATTACTGGAGATTTGTTAAGCACTTTGCCTCCAACGGGAACATTTGCACAATCTGACAAGGAAAAATGCACACTTCCGGTGGCACGCTGAACACCAAGCCACCTTTGACATGCCTGAACCATATTTTCCCATTCAGCCCAGCCACCGAAACATACTGGAGTCAATGGAAAAAACTGTATCTCAGAGATGGGGTTTTTGTCAGTAGCTTTTACCGTTTGGATAACACATATTTCTGACCCAAAATTGTCCTGCCACACAAAATACCACCCGATGTTATGCGTCAAATGCATGAGGGGCCAGTAGGTGGAAATTTTTGTATGGAACTGACTTTGGTGAACTTTAAGCTAGATACTCGTGGTACCACACGAGAAAACGTGGCCTTATGGTGCTGGACTTGTACTAACTGTGCATGCAGAGCCAAACCCCACAAAGCTCCACAAGTGCCCATGAAAACTGTCAGAGTTGGAGTCACGCAGAAAACGACATAACGCAAAAAACGCTTTATGTCCGTAATACAGGAGAATTTTACAAAGTAGACCAAAGCATTTCCAATCCCAGACGAAAAGGTCATGACAGTGGCACATGTTGCAACTGAATGGGTGTGTTGCTTTGGAATGGCTCACTCTCTGCATAGTGACCAAGTGAGGAATTATGAATCAGAGGTATTTCAAGAACTGTGCCGTCCATCTGGCATTGAGAAAACCCACACTACCCAATTTTGACCACAGTCTAACGGCCAGATTGAACGTGTCAATGTCACAATTCAAAAGATCCTGGCCTCTACAGTAGAGTACTATCTCTGTGATTTTAGCCTGATGTTCCCGATAGAGCAACCAAGCACAGTGCTACTGGTTTCACATGCAACTACACTCTTAGAAATAAGGTTTCCAGAGTGGTTCTTTGTGAAAGACAGAGATTCTTCCTAGAACCATTGCATCTGAAAATCCTTTTTTCATTGAAAGCGTCCATCAAGGATTCTTCAAGGGTTCACTGCATTTAAGGGGTTCCTTTCGGAACCATTATTCTTACAGGGAACCATTTTTTGGAGAAAAGGTTCTTCAAGTCCTGTTGGATGGGTGAAAATATAGCAAAGTGTTTGTTGTGCTGTGCAGTGCGGAACAGGGCGGAGTGGAATATCTGGAATCTGGGACTTAGGAGATTTTCACCCTCAAATATTTATATTTTAAAAAGTATTTCAAATACATGTGTCTGGAATGCTCTCATTTTGCAAAACAGTGTTCAAAGGCTGGCCTTTGAACCCTAGTCTCCATGACTGACAACTGTGCTGACCAGTCAGCTGAAGAATCATACCATGGAGCTGACTTCCAGTACCATTTTTAAAAGAGAGCCAATCAGGGCCACAGTGTAGATGACACAGGAATGGTCAATAAAGCATGCACCCAATGGAACAGAATTTTAGGGGTTTGTTTTTTGCCTAGTTAAAAATAATAATAATGGATTAGCTCTAGGTCAGCACTGCAGGCTTTGGTGCAGGAAACCCAGGTTCAAGTCTCCGATCTGGTAATCAGGTAAAATAATATGGGCTAATATACTTACCCTTTGTTTGCTTTTATAAGAATAGCTAGTTAGTAACCAAGCCTGTCAACATTAAAAGTCCTCTAAACTGCTGCCCTCTTGTTGATATTCATTGTCATTTTTGTTTATCTATTTATATTGTTTTGTGTTCTCATTGAGAAGATGTCTGGTGTGTATAACCTTGTGGTTCTCTCATAAATATTTGTAGATTTCAATGTCAGTTATCTTTGCTTTGTTGGTTTTTGATCAGTCTTTGTTTAATTTTTTCTGAACTTTCTATGTGATTTCACCTTTCTGCTGTGTAGCTGTTCTGCCTTGTTTTTTCTGTTGTAAAGATTTTTTTTTTTAAATTTGCTTTGTTTTTGTTTTTATTTTTTTTCTGCTACAAATTATTTTTATCTAATCAATTTAGGTTTGTTAGAATAACTGTTTACATATTTTATATTTCTGTATCTCCATATTTTAGGGAGCCTTTTAAGATCTGGTAGGGGACAACAAATGAAAACTAGCCTTTTGGCCAAATCTGGCATATTTAGGAGTTTTCCCTCCTTGTTTTTATATGCTTTGTCCCTATTAAAGAAACAAATAAATTACATAAAACCCATACAAAAGGGTTCTAACGTACCAAAAAGGGTTCCCCTATGAGGACAAACCAAAGAACCTTATATGGTTCTAGGTAGCACTTTTATTTCCAAGAGTGTACAGGATGTTCAGAAGTGAAATAGGTGAGCCAGTAGGCTGTAGCTGGTTTGCCCCAGACTTGCACCCTCAGCCCCAGAGTATTGGCAGCAAATGTGTGAGTGGCTGGAACTGGCTCACAACATCACTCAAGAAGCCCTGGGTGAGTCGGTCACAGGTACTAAAAGACAATATGACAAGAGCACCTCCTAAACACAGTACTGAGTTGGAGACACAGTGTGGTATCTCATCAAAGGAACACGTCATATCAAAAACAAAGTCAAAAAGTCCTCCCCTCCAATGAAGGACCCTTCTTTGTTATAGCTGGATATTGAAGTCTTTTGGATCCAAAAGAGCCCTAGAGCAAAAGACAAAGTCATCCAACATGATCAAATGAAGCCGTACCGCAGCCATGAGTCCCTGAACAACTCCTGGGTCCTGCACTGAGCCCAGAACTGGATGCCCTCTGAGATCTTCCTCCCAGATGTGGACAGGGACCAACCAGGACTTCGGCCTGTCGTCGATCTCTACTCAACTGCCTCCAGGGACGGCCCCAGCAAGTCCCAGCTGTCCACTCCACCTACTATTGACTCCAATGTGATCGGGTCTTTTCCATCCATTCCTTCCCATGTGATACTTGACTATGGTGGGGGAGCCACACCAACGGGCTCAGCATGTCTCATGGCCTGCACATCAGCGCAGAGGAATGAACTGGTACAGGGCCTGGGTCACTGAGTCATAACTGTTCATATCTACACGAGAGACTTTTTGGGTAACATTGGACTCTTGTCTTGTTTATAATGTTCTATGCATTTGCTAAGAGAAGCGTCTTTTCATTGTTTATTGTTATTGGTCAGGAAAATAACAAATCCTTAAGAGACAATGCTTTTATACTTGCCCTTTATTCCATGTCAGTGTATGTATCCTGATTACAAGATCAGTCAATATTACAACCGCCAGTCTCCAAAGAATAAAGTGTTAAGAGTGTAATTATTCTTATGCTTAATTAGAGGCAAGTGCATTTCTATGTAAATTTTACTCATGTGTTCACTGCTAAATGAGCTAGGTTTAAGGGGGGAGTGGGTAGTGGCCCGCCAATGTCGCGGACTGGGGCACGGCAGACACGGCTTCGAGTCCCCGACACCCAGGTGAACCACTGAGGACCCCTGTGCAAGGTCGTTAACCCCCACCAACTGCTCCCCGGGCTGCTATTTAGAGCAGCCCACTGCTCTCAGGTCCAACCTGAGATGGGTTAAATGCAGAGAACGAACTTTCTGATTGGCACACTAATTGGGATTAATAAAGTATGTCTTTTTTTTAAATCTCTATGTAGACACTTATTATAGTATAATCTACCCACTTATTCGCTTCAGGTAATATGTTGTACACAGCTCGATGTCTTTCCATTTTTAGGCCTACAGATATAGAAATTGTGTTGTAGTTTCATAAGATATTTAGATGGAGTGGAATTAGAGCTAATTACAGTCCACGGTGGGGGTAGTGTTGTGGGATCTGTTTAACTCCTATCTGTGGTCCAGGCGGCAGTGTGTCTTAGCGTGGGTGAGTAAGTGGTTGAGTGGTTGAGTGAGTGATCGGTCAGTCGGGCGGGCGGGCAGGCCAGCGAGCGAGTGAGTGAGTGAATGAGCATGTTGCGCGTGCATGGTGGAGCCACACTGCTGTAGATGAGCCAGGAAGAGCTAAGTGCATTTGAATATGTACTGGTAATAAAAGAGATGGCGACTGGAGCAGGTAAATAGCGATTGCATAATTGCAGTGCAGTCTTACAATAAAGACCCTTCTCTTGGGCATAACGGCCTGTATGTGTGACACCAGCTCAACAAGTGTAGGTTTAGTCTAGGGAGTTAGCTCCGAACGGAAAGCTACTTCAGCCCTGGAGAAGACGGATCTCGCTTGTGTCTCTCAACCACTGTTAGGAAAAGAATGATTAACACTACAGTGAAGTTGCTGTTTTGCAAGATATCAGCAGTTCACTCAGCAATAAATCCAAGGCACTGTCATGGTACCCATTGGCATTTTTGACTCATCTCAATAATAATAATTATGATGCTATAATAATAAATCATAATACATTTGTAGCATTTTTTACAAATGGGCCCCCTACAAGGTCCCACCCCCTGTGCACGTACAGTACTGGTCAGTTCTGCCACTGAGTTGTGATTGTGTCAGCTCACCTCTAGATCAGGGTAACTGAGGACCACTAGCTGGGCGCAAGCATTGACATCATCCCCTTTGATGAATGAGAGGTCCACCCCGCCAACCCTCTCCAGGCCCGAGAAGTCTGGGCTCCTCTGCCAGTCCTCAGTATCCTCCTCCACCACCTGCTGCCTCAGACTGTCCTGCTCACTGCATCGGGACACAAGCAGAAACAAACCTCTCAGCAAAGTGAGGACAACTGACAGTTTTTCATCAACTGAAGGCATAAAACTCCATCAATTTGAAACAGTTTTGTTCTACAAGTGTTGAAATGTCAACTAAATAGTAAAATCAGCAGGTGTGTGTCACACCTTTAGACATGTACAGTGTACAAGAAAGAGAAGGAGCCAGCTTTTTATTTTACCAAAGATGATGATGATGATGTGTGCAACCAGGAAAATGAAGGGTTTTAAAATCCATATAAAGGGAATCCAGCACAGGCTTCAAATGAGCTCGTGCCGTCAACACCGGCTTAGTCACAGATTCACAAACCAACATAATATGCTGAGCGGGACTGATGGTTCGAGTCCAGAGCAAACCTTGGGTTTCTGAGTGAGGTGCAAAGTAAGTTCGTTGACAGGAAGCCATGTGTGTGTTGCTGTAGACAGAAAGGCTGACTGACCTCTCCCAGTGTTTGACCAGATCCTCCACCGGAGGAGCGGACATCTGTGCCATCCTGCTAAAAAGTACACACTCAGCTGCAAAAGGACTTTTTCTCAGAGAAAGATCATCTTACAGAAGAAACGTGAGCGTCAAAAAGCAGGCTGTTTACTTCCGCGTATGCCGTGACACGGTACTAAAAGGGCGGAGACATTGAATTTATAGCTAAATGGTGCCATCTAGTGGTCATATTTGTTAACTACAACCGTAGTGTAAACGCAGTAGTTTTGCTTTAGTTTCCTTTTAATTCCTGTCAATGGAAACATGACTATTTTACAATCTGATGCAAAGATTATCCCTTATTTCTTTAAAGATATCCTGAGAAAGTGAAATAGCTGCAGCAACTTTAAATGGAGACAATTTATACAAATATAAATATAAACATATCTAAAACTTATATTAATATTTTTTTTAAAAAAAACAAGCGTTTGTCCAAATAAGTGGATCTTAACAACATTTGAAAGGGTGTCCGGGCAGGGACAAAGATTTTTATTTTTCATTTTTGTTTTTTTAGTCTTTTTAAAAAGAAAAGAGAAGGAGTCTACATTTTAGTATTTAAGTAACTAGTTATTACCAATAACATAGAAAAAACACATCAAAAAGTTTATGTTTTTTTTTTTTAACTTACATTAAAACATAAACATGAGAACATTAGATCTTAACCCTTTAATGAACCGACCCAAGAAAAAATTGGGGGGGGATCTGCATTTCTTTTATCTTATGCTTTTATTTGACACTTTAACAAAATAAGAAGTATATATATATATATATATATATATACATATATACATATATATATATTAAAGGCTTGATGGCGTACGTTTATATATATATATATATATATATATATATATATATATATATATATATATATATATATATACTTTCGTTTGATTTGTTGCTGCTATTTTTATTTATTCATTATATTTTATTATTATTATTTATTAATCAGATTTTACATTAGGCTATTATTATTATTATTATTATTATATTCATTCTGCTCACGTTATACGTCAATATCACGTCAAACTAAATACAAAACACTCAGATAGCCTTAGAAATTATTTTCTATAATGAGACTCTTATTTCTAAAAAATGAAGATAAAATAAAGTAAATTTGGAGAACAGGACAGTCACAGGGCCTACAAAACTTCTCAGCCCAGGGGCCTATCAGAGGAGGAGATTTATCAGAGAAAATTACTTTACCCCAGCCCTCAGCAGTCTGATCCCTGTTCCTTTTGCAGAATACTAGTCTGTCCTTGATGGCTTTTTTGGAGAGAAGTGTCTTCTTTGCTTCCCTTCTTGATACAGGATGCTCCTCCAAAAATCTTTGCCTCATATCACTGTAAATGATGTTGAGCACCAGCATCCTTTTAAAGCATCCAGCCTGATATTTTAACTAAATCAGAATGACAGGTTGATCTCCAGCCTTGTCCTTATCAACACTCACATCTGTGTTAATAGGAGAATCACTGAAATGATGTTTTCTTGGGATTAACTTCATTTCTATGGCAAAGAGGAACTTTGCATTTTAGCACAATTCATCTGATCCCTTCTCAAACTGTGATGTTTCTCAGAATTATTTTCTCTTTCTTTCTTTGTACTGATAGTAGCTAACACAGCTGGGCTTAACATTTACCATTTGAGTTTGGTACTTTTCACCTTCCTTTGAAAAGCTACTTAACACTAATCTATGAATCATTAAAGCTTTTAAGAGGCAGTTAACTCAAAGGATGAACCAGCGTTGTGCTTGCACACGCATTTCTATCCAATCCAGTTTTATTTATGAAGCACTTTAAACAAGAACACTGGGCCAAACTTCTGTACAGAAAATTAAAATTAAAGCCACAAATAACAATCGTTAAAGTTCACACGACATAAACTAGAAAGTAAAAAAAGACAAAACAAAATGTCTTAAATTGTTTAAATGTTTTAATGATCTTTTATTTTATTTCTGTTGCCCTCCCCCACTACATGTGCTGATGGTTTCTTTGAGTCAGAGCTTTTAAATATTGTAAATCGCTCTCTTCAGACAGGTGTCTTCCCATCTGCCCGTAAAACAGCGGTGGTGAGGCCCCTTCTGAAGAAGAGCAATTTGGATCCAAACATCTTTGATAATTACAGACCTGTATCCAACTTACCGTTTTTAAGTAAAATCATAGAAAAATCTGGGTGTTCTTTTTGACTCCGACCTGAATTTTATTCCACATATCAGAAATGTCACGAAGACAGGATTTTATCATCTTAAAAACAACGCCAGAGTCCGCCCCTTTCTCTCTCTTGCCAGCACGGAGGTGCTGATGCATGCTTTTATTTCCAGTAGAATAGATTACTGTAATGCTCTGCTCTCTGGTCTTCCTAAAAAGTCTGTTTCCACCTTACAGTTATTGCAGAACTCAGCAGCATGAGTTCTGACTCGGACCAGAGGGCGGGAACACATTATACCAGTTTTAAAATCACTGCATTGGCTCCCTGTGCATTTCAGGATTGATTTTAAGGTTCTTTTAGTGGTTTATAAATGCTTGTATGAACCCTCGCGGACCCTGAGGTCCTCTGGTACCGGCCTTTTAATTGTTCCCCAGGTGAGAACTAAAACTCTCGGTGAAGCCACGTTCCACCACTACGGTCCTCGTCTGTGGAACAGCCTGCCAGAGAACCTCAGGGACGCACAGACTGTTGATGTTTTTAAGAAGAGGCTCAAGACCTACCTTTTTAGCTTAGCTTTTTTATTTGATTTCATTTTACTTTCACTTTATTTTATTTGAAGTTATCTTAGACTTTATTGACTCGTTTAGCATATTACATATTTTTCTAAGTTATGTATGCTGTGCTCTGTGCTTGGGTGTGTGAAGGCTTGTTTTCATTTTAATATGCATTTGTTTTTAATTGTCATGCAAAGCACTTTGGGTTGCCTTTGGCAGGAAAAGCGCTGTATAAATAAAGTTTGATTTAATTTGATATAGCGCTTACCAGGCCGGCAATGTAAATAAGAATCTTGTTCTTAATGTCGTTGTCTGGTTAAATAAAATAAATAAATGAACCATTCAACAGGCCGACATAAAGATGGGATTTAAGGAGCAATTTAAAAATAAACAATGTGGAGGGAGGATCATTCAACAATTTAGGTGTACAACAGTTGTGATCCCTTCTGGGCTTGGTTTTAGGCAAAGTTTACCTCGACCCTTCAGGAGTAGCTCATCAGCTGACCTGAGGGAGCAGGTAGGTCAGAGAAAATGGCACAAGTTCTGTATTGCGTCTTTAATGAGGCTTTCGGGGATAATGATAATGTTCCAAGCTGCCAACTCCAGTGCAGACATGTGGAGTGATAAGCTCTGATCATTTCATAGAATCATGTCAGCAGAGTTTCATACAAAAAAAATTAACACATCACCAGCCGTTTATTCTTTCCTCATTATTCAAGTTTAATATCTCCAAAAATGTAAAGGCGCCATATTCTCATTAATCCAAATATACTTTTTACATAATTTCACATCAAGGTAAAGATATGCAAAGATGTCAGAAAAAGGAAGCAGACAGACAAATGTGTTTAACAGACGAGACAAAACAGTTATAGCCCTCATTTGTGAATGAGATCTCGAAGTGTGCATGCTGCGAGTCAGAAGGAGACGGCGAAGCATGAAGATTTTCTGGCATTTTTAAAAGAAAAACATCAGATCCAAGTACACTTCTTTGTGCCTATGGCTTCAATCAAAGGTCCACTCTACTTTCTAAAAAACAGAACAAAGTACTCAAAAGCAAAACTGGAGTGCACACGAGACAGAAGGAAAGAAGGAAACAGATCATTTCCATCAGTCTGAATGAAGTCTGCAGAGGGTGAAGCAAAGTTAGTCGTGGTTCTGAACATACTACAGGAAAAGAGAAGAGGCCAAGTGTTTATGCATCATATTGCAGAGATATCTCCCCTTGCCTGCAGCAATCATTCATTTTTACACCACACACACTCACTTGCACACACTTATTACAGCCCTCAGTCTGAGGAGGTCTTTTTTTCTCCGCAAAGCATTTCATGTTATTGCAGCTCGACGAGAGGTCAGGCGCTCACCATTTCTGGCTCACAACTTGCAGTTTCATGTAACAAAAACAGGCAGAGGCCTGTGTTTTCAACAACAAAACCTCCAAACCTGCCTATTTCTAAAGAAAAAAAAAATCCTGACAGCTGCTCTTAGCAACATGGCAACAGCACCCGACAACTCTTGGCAACTGATCATCTCTGCCCTCTTCAGGGAATCAGATCTAAGTGAAGTCATCGCTGCTCAGTAACTGGATCAAAAACCTGTTGCATTCAGAAATGATTTTATCACTACAGTGATCATGGAAAAAAAAAGCAGGTACATTTCTAAGAGATGCTTACAAAGGCTAAAATGGTATTTATTGACACATGGCTCTTAAATGGCTATCATCTTAATTCTTAAATAAGAAATCCATAAACCCATGAGGGGGCGCAGACCTCACTGCTTCACCCATCAAATACTCACCTCCAAAACACAGTCACAAACCAGCATTAGCACATGTACAGTATCAATGTCCATCTACTGGTGCACTGTCAAAAGATAAATCCTAGAACATTCATCCTCTATGCACACTCATATCTACATCACTCTGAATAAGTAGAGAATGACAGCATTGCCCGCTTACATCACACCCCTTCAAATTCAGGGCTCTCATTTGTTAGCAGGCGCTAGCCAATCAGTAGCACATTCACCAATCAGTGACAAGGCATCTCCTTGACGACATGATTTGGATTTGAGTTCCTTAACTGAGCAGATTCTGGACAGAAAGCAAACAGCTGCGTCAAAGTTTTCAGTAACTAATCATTGTTGCTGGTTGATGATGTTGATGCCACAAGATGTTTGTTTCTTGGCTCAGTTTGCTCGTCCGTCTGTCTGAACACAATTTACAACAAAAAGCTCATCTGCAATCAGCACCCATGATCCTCCACAAACATTTTCATGATAAATAAAAACATTTCACACAGTAGAAAGTCTAACTTGTGTTATTGCTATTAGCACATTACCTCAGTAAGGTTCCGACCTGGTTAAATATTCAACAACTTGTAAAGGTGGGTTTTCCCACGCAAGTTATTTTTCTTCTTCAGCTCCTAAATTTGCTGATGGTATCTCATTTGTTGTGATTCAATCAGCTCCAGATGTTTGCAGGTAATGTTGGACCCAGATCTGGTTCACGCATTTTCCATACACCCACCTACATCTGACCTATTAATAGCTAACTAGTAACCCACACCCACCCCTCTAGTGACAATATGGCAAACACTTTCAATTTGTGCATGTTGAATGTCGGTGTGTGTTTGCATGTAACAGAAAATCCCGTCTCATCAGCCGACACACATGGATGAGGTATGCACCGTGTCAGTACTGTGGGAGTGTAAATGCATATGTAACAGCGCCTCCGGTGTCTCCGCCCAGTCCCGCAGCTCACAGGATGGAAATATTGCTTCTTCCAGCCTTCGTCGAGATTCAGCTGCTGACCTCACCACCCAGCACGAGACAGGACACGAGCAAAACGTTCCGCTAAACGGTCCGATTCAAACTGCTGCCCAGCAGGGATGCCAGGCACAAAAATAGACAACCTTTGTGCAAAAATCAGCCCTTAAAATTGTTCATGTGGTTTCATTTTTTTCTCTTTGCCTCAGTATTTGAGAACTCTTCTTCTTCCGTTTGTGCAAGCATGCATCAGTTCCACATAGACTGGCTGTGCAAGAGGAACAGAGTCCAAAGATGACGACAAGGGGGCAGGAGAAGAGTTGGCTTCCATGTTGATGGTAAGGGCAGTGAATGGGGCAGGTTTCAGGGGATTCAAGTCCTCCACAATCCGTTTCTACCTGGAGATCATGGAGCTGGACTGCGAGTGGTTTGAGGAAGTGGTGGCGGCGCTGAGCTGAGAGAAGCCGCTGTGGCTCGACTCCAAGCTGGTCATCGAACCCCTGAGAGAGGAGACAGATTCAGTCAATGTGATGGTCGACTAAACAATCACACCTGAGTTAATTTCACATGTATGCAACACCTGATCATCCCCAGTCTGTCAAAGACTGAGTGCTTTGTGTGTGCATGACTCGTGCTCATGATGCAGAACCATGCAGCCAGATCAACCCTGCAGTGAGGGAGGAGGTTCACTCTGTGTAACACACAACACT
Source organism: Atherinomorus stipes (assembly GCA_023101725.1). NCBI lineage: Eukaryota > Metazoa > Chordata > Actinopteri > Atheriniformes > Atherinidae > Atherinomorus > Atherinomorus stipes. Next base: position 2,050,884 of record JALJCO010010956.1, read on the forward strand.
CACTCTGCCAAAGGCTGCAGCAACCAGCAGTCCATCAGGTGCAGCTGAGGGATTTATTATGAAGTGACATCAGTGCTTTAGTGCACTCTCTCTCACCTACAGTCAGTTCTCAGAGTGGTGAAAGTGTCTCTCTTTTAGCTTGGTCAGATCACCTGAGGCTGAACTCATAATCTGCTCCTGAGTAGTATATATTCAGAGTTTAGGATTCAACCAATCATCCATAAATAAAGCCATTTCTGCTTTGATTATTTTCCTAGTGATAAATACCCCAGCCAATAAAATTAGACACAACAGTTAAGTGTCATCCTGCAGAACTACTGGATCTTTGCTGCTGCCAGACATTAAAACCAAACTGAAAACACGCTGAATAAAAGCCTGATAGTTAATCCACTGAAAGAAATTTGTTTAAAAAAAATAGTATTAACTACCAATTTTCACTTTTTCTGATTTTCGATTTTTTAAAAATATATAATCTGTTAAATTTCTAGTAACCTGAAGTAAAAATCAATGTGAGATACATGTTCTTACATTTTGTCCTGATCTGCCAACAAGTTAGCTCTACTGCAAATACTAACTTTAAAACAGATTAAAAATAAATCTATATATACATATAGTATATTTAATAAATAATAACGAAACTTTACTTTGATTTGAGACATAATTTTTTTTATGTCACTATAAAGCAGCATCACAGCTAAATGCACTTAAGACCACTCAGTGAGTATAAAGTTAAAAATCTTTGAGCAGTGACTTTAACTCTTAGCTTTGCAGAATAATAAAAAACATTGCTGCTTTTTCCCGTAACGATCTCTATGTTCCTTTGTGCAGAAGCAGAATTTTAAATTATATTTAAAGTACATTAACATCTCTTTGACTGTAAAAGGAGCTTAATTTCCAAAAATCAACATCCTACTCTATTGAAGAGGACATGAAATTAGGGGTGAGAGCTTAAAGGGGAAGTTCAGGATTTTTGACATAGGGCCCCATTTTTGAGTGAGCCAGGATACTACTTATCACTGGAGACAGTTTCAACATATTTCATTCCGTTATTCTAGTTCCAGGAGGTTGCCGAGGCTAATGCTAGTGTAAGTCAAAAGGAATTTGCTAGCCTGTCATTAAAAACAATCTTAACCACTCCACAGAGCATCCTAGGCAAATAATTTATAACTGAAGACTATCTGTGTAAATGCCGTGTTAATAGAATAGTGCTACAAATAAAACTAACATGCATTTCGTTGCATTTTGATTGTTGCTGCTGAGAAACTTAAAGTTTTACGTCCTATATTTGGCAGCGGAGTGATGTCATCTTCTGCTATGTGCATGAAGGAATTTGATTTGACAAATATACAGTCAAAACTATGGTCATGTCTGAAAAGCATGAGGATATGTCAGATTTTGAAGAAAATTTCTAACTTTTTTCATGAAACTAACGGTCACCATCTCTCTATGAACCGGAATACACTGACAAAGGTAGTAACACTACGACCTGGAAGCAAAGTATATCATTCCACCGCTGGTAAGAAACTAGTTCCTCAATATGTAATGGAAAATTTGTCATACAAGGGTAGTTTTACTTGTTTAACACTCGAGTTTACTACTTTAACACGGCATTTACACTGATAGGCTTGCCAATTTTCCTCGGATGTTTTGTGGAGTGGATAAGATTGGATTTAATGATAGGCTAGCAGATTCCTATTGACTCACACTAGCAGTAGCATAGACGACCTCCTGGAACTAGAATAATGGGATGAAATATGTTGAAACTGTCTTCAGTGATAAGTAGTACACCGGCTCACTTGTCAATGAGGCCCTATGTCAAAAATCCTGAACTTCCGCTTTAAAGGGATTTCAAAAACAGTACTAAAAGTTAAATTAAAGTCATCACTCAACACAAGAATCCCAGCTCACACACTTTAATTCACACTTTAACTCAAAGTGTTCCCAAGTAAAAGCCTTTAATGCTAAACTCTATCCAGTGTAATGCGTCATGAGCTAAAACTCACTTTAGTTGAAATGCTTGGCTTGTCATACGCATTATACAATTCATTGATCTTCCTGACGAGCAAAAATAGTTCTTAATTCACTCATATGAACACAGTTATTGTAAATTGTACTGTTGTGCATTTGACAGAATTATTATTGGACTACAATAAATTGTACTGTCAGCGAAGTTCCTGAATTGGCACAATACAGATAACTGACCTAAATCCAGTACATTAGAAACAAAACTAATACTTCTGTGTATTTTTTTTTCTTGGTGATATATCAGTTAGATATAAGGAATAACTGTTAGAAAAACATCTTGTTAGAAACAACCAATGAGCTTTATGATGATCTTTAGTCTGTCTGAAGCAAATAAAGTGCTCTAAAAGGAAGGCAAGATTCAGTAAACTGGTAGTAAAATGGATGAGTGAAGAAAAACAAAGGTAAAAACAACCAATGTCTTTCTCTTTTTATGGTCTGTGTGTATCTTTGGATATTATACAACAGTTGAGATGGTGTTGCCTGAACTCAACCCAAATTAAGAACCCCGAAAGTTAGTCATGCAAGGAAAGTGTCTAAAGCTAACAAGTGAATAAGAACAAACTAAATTCAGGTGTAGCAACAGGGTTTGTTTTTCTCAGCATAAACAAAGCAAAAACATCCTGTTAGCTGATGCCAACAGAAATCATAAGCAAGAACAGATGCAAACAAGCATCTTTTTGCTGCGTTAGAAGCGTGACTGCCATGGAGGGGGCCACTCAGATTAGCAGCCAAAAGCAGCAATGACGATGAGCTATAGCTAACGGAAAAGGGGGCGAACACTGAGCCACTTACAAACTCTGCACATCACAGCAAGCCGTTCTTCGAAGGAGGAAGATAGAAGAAGAGGATGAAGAAGAGAAGGAGGAGAGAGAGGAGGAGGGGGGGAAGGGGTGAGCGACAGCACAGAAGTGGATTGGACAGAAAAAGACGGATTAAAGGAGTCTCCAAGGGAGGGAAGTATCATCATTTCAAAACTGTGGGCCTTAAGATTCATGATGCTCTTTAAGGCATTTCATAATCAAGTATCAAATGTCATACGTGGTGCTAAGTGGTAGGTTGCAGAGAAGCATACTGAAAGAAGACAGGAGTGAAAAAATGAGCAGTAATAACAGAATAATGACTGAAATTAAAAACTATTACATCATAATGGTAAAACAGAAGAGAAAAGGTAAAAATGTGTACATAGAAATAGAATTTACCTCCAGAGCATGGATACAAATAAACATCTTTAGTTGTTTTCACACATGCATTGCAGCCCTCACCCGACACCAAGAGCGGTTGTGATGTGGACATCAATGGATGTTCTGGTTTTATATGAGCAGCTTTGTACTTACAGTTGAACCAGAGTTTTATGCAACTGAGCCAATTGTGTTGAAAATAAAAAAATTTAAATACATCAAGTTAACATTTAATAAGACTGGAGTATTTCCCATAGACGGTCAAAAAGTCTGCTACTGTTTAGTAGATCAAAATGTTTGGACCTGTTTCAGCAGAAATCCAAAGTTCATGTGTGAAAACAGCATTTGTGTGTCACTCACACACACTCTTAGTTCAGTTACCAACCTGAAGTCCTCAGAGCCCAACACTTCAGTGTAGAACATGACTTTACACTTGTGTGAGGAGACCTGCAAGGTGGCCAGCACGTCATCCACCCGGGGCAGGTTGGTTGCTGAGCAGGCCGGCATGTTGTGAAACTTCCACTGGAGGATGTAAAAACCTGGCCAGCGTGTTATATGGGAACCCTGAGGAGAGAAAGGATTTATGGAATATCAATGTGAGCAGCAATAAGAGGAAACACCAGCTCATTGTCATGCAGCCCCACCTGCACGCTCTCGCCCTCCTTGCAAGTGAGAGGGGACTCCACCATGCTGTAATCTTGACCCAGAGTCCAGGACTTGTCAATAAGCTGGACATTGTTGACTCCTGGGGAGGTGATGCCATGCGCTCCCAGGGGGTCTTTACGTGGTGGCTGGGGGGCCCGCTTTGAGTGATAGATGTTGAAAACAATGTCACCTTTGCACACATCAAAGTCCCAGGTCACGACTGAGCCGGCGTCGATGATTTCAATCACAAGCTGCCCAGAGGAGAGAAAGGAGGGAGGTTCATGGAGTGAATAAATATTTAAGCTTTTATTTTGAGTTATTTACACATATAAGAAAAATAGAAAAGTTATTTTCCTGTATTCTTTGTTGGACCCAACAAAGAATCCACTCGACGCCCAAGTTAAATTCTTCTAATGTATCGGAGACTATTTTATATCATTTTAATCATTCTTAACATTTTTCTTTTGTCATCTGGGTTTATGAGTGATCTGTGAGGGACAAGAGTGGCCTTATTAACATGGTAAAGTGAGTCCAGCTAATAGATCTACACTCCCTTTGGAAGAAACTTTGTCCAGAAAGCAAGAAATATAATTACGGGCCTTTTCCATTGCAGCTGCACAGGGCACGGTACAGCTAAAGACGACCAGGATGGTTTTTGTTTCCACACAGGAGAAGCAGTAGTCTACTACCTGGAAGTGGGTGGAGTAGGGGCGGTCGAGACTGCTGTGACATCACTGCCGTGCCACGCGGTGGTCAGTAAAGTAAAAACAACAATGGAGGCATTGGATGATATTGAGGCGTTTCTGCTGTTGTTGTTTTCTCTGTGGCTTGTAGTCACCGAAAACTGAGCCAGATATTTTTAGAAGAGGCGAGGCGAAACACATAAGACGCCTATGATGACAACTTCCTTTGGCCAATCAGTGGAGAGCCGTCAGATACGTCCCGTTTTGTGTAGGTTCAGCACAGTTAGAGCTAGCTCTGAAAGGGGTGTGGAACATCGTAACAGCTCGTAACGGGTTTTCCCGGAGGAAACACAAATAAAGCGTGCCGTGTCGTGTGGAAGGGTTACGAAAATATGCAGTGGCAAAGGCCCATTAGTCAGTCTAACTGTCTGTGCACTCCTGCTTAATGTCCTCAGGATGGCACTATCTTGCCCCGTCAGGGAGATCAAACAGAAGCCCAAACTCTTTATTGCTTCTGCCATCAGGCTTCTAAATGACACTGATAGCATTTAACAATTATCAGATCTAAGTCACTATTACAATCTATTTCTTTATGTACTTATTTGTTACTTCTTTTCAAATCAACCATGTCAAATATTATAAGCCCCTTTGCATGCAATTTATATGCAATTTATGCATTTCAAAATAAAACAAGCAGGGTTTAAACAAGTTCTTCAACTCTTGAACCTTGAATCTTTAAGACACCAAGGTGGCGTTTAAAGAAAAGAAACCTTAACTTTCAGCTGCTACAGGACTAAATGTAGTAAAAAGAGAAGTCAGATACAATGAGAAGTAAGAAAGCAACAAAAACAAACACAACCTACTAGCAACAATTATATATCAGTCCATCTGTTGCTTGGTGATAAATTATGTAACATGACAGCAGCAGTATGTTACAGCAGGCAGATTATTTTTCAAAGACAAACTGCACGTGTTTCACATCTGAATTTAAAAACCATTTACAAAGTACATCCACTAGATGGTGGAAGTCCATCAGGGATGTCCCGCAGCACTGCATTTTCCTGCCCTACATAGCCATGAAAGCACTTTGTTTATTATTTCGACTTCTCGCATTGCTCTTGTGTTTTTGTCTCACCTCATGAGGTGCCCCTTTGAAAATACTGGCACTCTGATAGATTGTCTCAGTCCACAGCCGGACATCCTCATTCTCAAGCTCCTCACTAGTGCGGTACATAGACTTGGGAACCAGGCCGCCCTCTGGTACCTCACACTGCAGAGAAAAAGAGCATGCGCATGTGCACAGGCAAACACAGAACTGGGTCAGTGAAGGAGTTCTCTGTGTGGGTGATGATGTTTCCCAGCAAGTTTCAACACACAATTCAGTCAAATTATCTGATCCAAACTTAAACAACTGTATCTTCATCTATACACTCACCATACACTCTCCTCCTAAGAAATCAGGGATGATCTCCTTGTCTATGTAGTCCACAAGACCCCCAGGACCCTGGTAGTCATTGCCAGCATAGATCAGGAACTTCTTACGAGTGTTTTCATCGATGAATGGGCTCACCTAAAGCACATACAAATGAGGTCTTGAGTGAAAGGGGTGATGCTGGGGGGAAAAGCCCCCCATTTGAAGCTTCAATAGCAGATGAATCAATTGAAGGTTCAGATGTATCTCTCAGGTCCTGTGTCAGGTCTGGATTTGTTGCTTTTTGGAAACCACTTTCAGATCCTGTCTATCTGTTGTAGATATTATTTTAGTCTTGACACTTCTTTTGTCCTCATTTTGTCCAGTTTAATCATGTTTAAAGTTTAAGTTTAATCACACCATGCTGAGATGTGCCACGTTTTCAGCTAACTGCTCTTTGGGAATCACCTTGTTGCTGCAAAAATGCCATTTCCTGTCTGTCAAACTGGGTTTTCTTAGGCATTTTGCACAGACACAACTAAAGAAACAGAAACAAAAGATATCTTTGTGACAGGGTGCCAGTAAGAGCTTAAAGGTCCCATTTAAAAATGGTTCTCCACTAGGTTCTTTAATACATGTTGATAATGCTAGTTCATCTCTCGAGTTAGGAGCTTTTTATTCAATGCTTAAATAGAGATCGATAGCTAGATAGATAAAAAATAATTCATAGATGAGTGTTATGTGATGTAAACAAATGACATTCCTTTGAAAATGGGCAGGTACAAAGACTGGACTGAAAATGAGCCAAAAAGCAGCCATGACTGCAAGAATACTGAGAAACCTTCAGAGAACCTGGAGAATTATTGCACAAGACCACTTTAAAACACTACAGGAGAACCTGGAATAGAGTCAAAAATAGAGAATAGAGGAAACAAAGAGATATTTGCACAGCACTGTAAACCATTTCTGTAAGAGATTTGCATCACAGTGAAGTACAGTACCCTCTGCTATTCTTACCAATGTCCACAGGACAGGGAAGACTCTTGGTGCCCTCAAGATAAGCAACCGTCCCAGAGTCTCAGGGTAGTTTGCCTCAACAACCTCGATGATCCTCAGAAGCGCCTTGACCCCTGGTCGCCACAGATGACGCATGTTCAGCCCCTCCAGATCTACCAGACATGTCCAACAGCTACAGGGGAGGAAGTGAGAGGATTATGTGGATAAACTCACACCACAATCACACACTTGGTCTGAAGTGGGCTGCAGCCTCTTTCTGATCACTTAGCACCTGTCACCCTGAAGTGAGGCTTAAGCGGTGAAGGCAGCACTGGCTAATTCTGAACTCTGAATGCTGTGACGTGACAGCCACTCATGGCTCACATGCCTTCCTATGTGTCTTTTATCCCAGACACCGCCTCCCGATTGAGAGGGCTGGCAGATGACAGATGCTATCTCAGCTCTCACGCTGTGCACTCAGAAGCAAGCCTTGTGCATCATTATCATTGCACTAGAGATAATTCCCTGGACTGGTTCATACTATGAATGTCTGTGTGTGTATGCCTGTGTCAAGGCCACCGTAGCTTAACCGGATAGAAATTATGAGTATGCTTTTAAGCTATTTGGGTAAAAGAGAACTAATGTTATTTATTCTTTTTATTCTCTCCACTTAATTCATTTCTTTTCATATATGACCACTTTGCTACAGTTTTCATGTGAAAAGGACTCATTGACAGCTGCAGGTGACAGGATGGTAAATTTCATATTTCCATCTAGCTAATAGACCTTCATAAATTACATCACATTATCCTTAAGTTTTATTGTAATTACCCCATAATGCATTCAAACAAACTACTAATTCCTAAATGTCAGAAGCTGGAATAAAAATATGTTGGAATTTTTAACATAATGCTGCATGACCACAGATTTACCTGATGGGTCGACCAAACACCTTTGTGTTCTCCTCACAGCGTCTCAGGCCTTCCTCATTGATAGACAGCACCTAAAATGACATGACCAACATATCTCTTACAGCAAGTACATTACAAATAAGCAGATTATCTATACATGTTTTTAACTCTGTGCTTCCTGGTGTTAATTTACCTGTCTGGACATTGGTTCCCTAACATCTAATCCTACCATTAAGTGTCTGACCCAGAAACTTAGTGACCCACACTAATGCATTCAAACATGAACTGAATCGCAACCTGTGTTACATACATGTCTGAGCAGAGACTCTTCTCCGAGAGCGCGCACCAGTCCTTTGGTGTCCATCTGGCCCAACCTCAAGATGTACAAAGGACGGCCATCTGAGAGAGCAGAACAAATATTGACATGATCTGTCACTTTATTTACATTCCACACAAATGCAAGTGAAGTGGAAATGTGTGCACTGGAGGCGATTTGCTCTGGCGTCACACAGTAAGTGAGTACTGTCTACTCTTGTTATACAAACACTTCAGAAGAACTTTAAATGAAAAGAATAAATGCACTTTAATGTGGGAGCATAAAAGCAGAACTTGATTTGTTATGAACACGCTGTTATCTTTCTCTTTTAGTGAGTTACCCAAAGCGCAACTCCAAATGAAGATTGTGTGAGAGAAACATTTGTGTAATTACTTTAAGTGGTGTCAACAAAAAGGATCCCCCCTTTTTTTCAATTCTGCATGCCAAGCTGAAAGCTCTGGGTTGTTTGGAATGACTGAAATGCAACGGCATAGCTATGAAGTCAATCTAAGTTACAGTAACGTCCTCTGAAGTAATAGAAACATGATACTGTGAAAGCAGGTGCTCCTGTACTCAACATTGAGACAGCCTGCATAAATCTTAAGAGCATTTATGCACACATGACACTCCAGGGTGTTTACTTGAGGCGCTGTCTTCAGGTGTGGATGTACAAACAGACGTACCTCTGTCATGGTGATGCCAGCCACCGGTGTAATAGTCCTGCAGGACCTGTGGAGAGTTCCAGGTCTCCAGCAGGTAGTCCACCTGGTGCTGCTTCCTCCAGGTCAGAGACTGGCACAGTATCTCCCGTGCTTTATCAATGTTGAAGTCTCTGGCTCGCAGGAAACGCAGGATGTGCTCATCTTTGGGAATCTGAACAGAACCAGTGTTATGTTATAGTTGATTTCTGATTCATTTGTGTAGTCCTAACACAGTTTTACTTAAAGGGACTTGAGGCAAGATTAAGAAATGAAACTCTCGACTGCCGCTTCAGGTAACTGCAGCCACGAGCCAAGCCGTCACGGGAACGTACACAAACTGAAACTATAATGTTGTTTACTAACCCTTTTCTTCATAGTTACACTTTTTAGTGTCTTTCAGTTGATCTGGATCATTTGCTGACGGCAGAAGAATCCATAACTATCGCTTACAGTGTTTAAATTTAACGCGACTGTCTTCTTCCTGTATCAAAACTGCGGATGTAGCATTATTTGACGTCACGTCCGTAGAGCAGCGCGGGAAATTCAGACACCGAATTGCAGCACATTTTGCAGCACACAGCCTGTTTAAGGCAACGGAGAGAAACGTGGGTGGAAATGTTATTTTTGGTATTTAGCCCTTCATCACCTATTCGTATAAAAAAAATGGACATGCATGGTTGTTTTTTTAAAATTCCTGCCTCTAGTCCCTTTAAAGCAACCCTTACCAATCTTGCATTTCAGAAAGCACAGCTAAATTATTTGAATATCAACAGTCCCGCTTCACTCCAAAGACCCACCCCCCTTTTCCCTCTGCCTCCCAATGCCGAAGCAAAGGTCTGACAGGCAGGCCCCTCGGCCAATCCGAGGCGTGGGCCCCACTGCAAAGATTGGTTTAAAGTTTTCACTGAAACTTTAAAGATTGGAGTAATATTTTATTTTGATTAATGGTGGGTCTGTTTTGTATTTCAGAGTTCCATCTTGAGAACATTTTGTCCAATACTACTTCTCAAAGCTTTAACGTAGCATTATCTCAATATAAATACTTACTATTAGAACTGATGACTCAATGTTGTTGTACTTTTTAAGAACCAAATGCTGAAAAAAGCTGGAGTTTTTTTTTTCTCTTTAAAACAAAGTCTTTTATGCCTCTGCAGAATATTTGAGTTGTAATTTGCAATTTGCAAGCATGCAACTTGTAAAGCTTACACACTTTAGATACGGTCCACTCCAGGGCATTTACTCATCATCTTACATGGTCTGTTTTGATCCCTGTCGACTAAGATCTACAGAGATATTCTTGATCTGCCTCTACCCCATCTTCAGACTTCTGTCACTCAAACACAGACAGAAGTTGTTGTTCTCTGAAGCATTCCTAAAGTCCACATGGAATTGGGAAAGAAGTTTCAAATACACCACTCCCTCCTTTGTTTAGCCATTAGTACCAGCGGAATCCAAAGGAGCAGATTTCATTAAACAAACTCAATGATGCTGTAAATAATTTGATGGCAGGAACATCTGATTGCATATGTTAGGCTGACTATAATGGCCTGGTTTGAATCTGAGTGACTGATTATGACATGTTTTGCTGCTTTAAGTCCCATAGTTTAAAGTATATGTCGATTGTGTGTAATTTATCAATATATTACAAAGTGCTTGTATTTTGCTGTGCATTAATCATGTTAACTGTGCACTAATGCATCAACATTTCTTATTGAGCAGCAGCCCGTCTCATCCAGGACATGGGTTTCTACTTCCTGGTTAAATGGGAAAAAAAAAAAAAAAAAAAAAAACGAACAAAAAAAAGACTAAGAAATAAATTTATGAAAAAATGAATAATAACAAACCCTTTTAACTCTCTGATGCAAGAGTGGGCTATGTGCACAACTCCACTACTAATAGTGCTGCCTTTGTTTTCTGTCTTTCATTACTGGACAAACTGATTAATCCAGGTGTGTCTGGCCATTTTAGTCATGGTTACTGAGGTCAGGCACACCTGGAGTAATCGGTTTGTCCAATAATGAAAGACAGGAAACAAAGGAGAACTATTAAGTTCACAGGGCTGTACGGTAACTTTTTCCCGCTTCTAGCACTTGTGCTACAAAGGTTGCAAGTTTTATAGCTCAAAACAAAAAGTTGTAGCACCAGCACAAAATGTCTCTAAAACCTCTAGAAGTATATAACAGTACTTAAAACACACTGACAAACAATGAGAACACAATAAAGTCGTTTTCAGACTTGCATTGCGGAACATGAGCGGTAAAGTTCATCCGCTCTTTAAACGCACTCATCTTTTCAAACATGCTGCTTCATTGCGGACTTATCGCGTCCTGGGTGCTTTCAGACATCAGGAAATGTTGCGGAAAAGTCAGCACAGCCCCGCTCTCCCTTCAACTCTGTCCGGAACATTTCCTTGTGCATTCAGTCAAAACGACGTGCCGCAACATTTCCGCTCTGATGGCACGGGGTCCAGCCGGTACATGTCCGCTACATCTCCGGGGTAAAAGAGCGGATCGCATGTCTGAAATCAGCCGTTATAAAGTTTCTTCTGAAACCGCCCGCTCCCCTAAGATTTGCGTTGGGTCCCGCAGGAGTCCTGTCCCAATGCAGGTCTCCAGACCAAGCCTCTATGCTGTTAAAGAAGGGAGAGGCGTGCCGGACTACCGTAGACAGTGGAGCACTTTAAGAGTAAACAATATGTGCGTTCATGTACAGTAGGTCTCTAAAAGTCTCCAGTACGTCTACCAGTGGACGGGCAACTAACATGAAGAATTGTGGGAACTGTTGTTTGATGTAAGGATAATTACACTGATATGTTAACATTGTTATCACAATAGACTACAGCCACCATAGCGACACTGCATGACTTCAGCTGTCACGTCTCCCTTCACGTAGAAAAAAAACAACCCGCTTCCAAAGCTGTCGCACGAGTGCTACGAAAAAAAATAATTTGTCACACAGACGTTTTTTGTCATAGCACTTGCAACATATATGTCACACTGTACAGCCCTGGTTCAGGAAGTAGTAGAGTTGTGTATAAAGCCCATTATTAAAAACAAAAATAATGCCACATTTTTTCAGGTACAATGATGCGCTTCTTTATTTCAATCTTAACTGAATTTTAATTTGGTTTGCCAATTCTTATCTATTCTTCAAAATTATTTATAAAATGTCTTATTTATAAAATATAAATATTCTACAAAACACTGCATTTTCTTGTCCCATTTATCACTGAAGCAAACTTTCTTACTACAAAATATATACATAAATTACATTCTATATCTATTTATTCTTCAGTGAGTGGCAGTAGATGACTAAGGGTCCACTTAAGTGACAAATTTAGAAATATACCATCCACACTCATTTATGTACTAGAAAACAGTTTTTAAATAGGTGTCATTATAGTGGACACTATGCATCAAAGGGCTATAAAAAAAAAAAAAAAAACAGGACATTACCTTTCCCTTATGCGTCTCCTGAAGCCATTTGCGAAGTCTAATCAGACAGCTCTCCTGCAAGGGGGTCAGATCACCCAGGTAACGTTTGATATAGTCAGCATCCAGCTTATCTGCCCCAAAAAAACCAAACCAAAACATAAATAATTCAATTGAAAGTTCCTTCAAACAAAAACTTCAATCCCCCGTATGCAGATGGAGGTGAAACACTGTAGACCCTGATCAAGGCCCTGAGGCCCCAAACTGCTCCCCAGATGCCAAAACATGGCGGCCCACTGCTCTTTGGGAAATTTTAAATGAGTAAAATGGAGAACCCAATATCCTTAATGGATTAATAGAATTGTTCAAATAAATTACAATATGATATATCTAATGTGCAATATCCTTCTGAAACCAGATCAAACCATCTGTTAAGCCGTTTGTGTAATTTTGCTTTATTTCTAAAAACAAAAAAAAAAAATGCTTTTCTTTTGTTTGCAAAAGAAACTGTATAACTTACTAATAGTGAGATTAAGTTAATGTAGATGTGAAATTGCGCTGGTTGGCCACACATGGAAAGACAGCAATGTGCCAAGTAGCACCTTGTCTCCGGAAATCATCCGAAGAAGAAGAAGGTAGTAATGTAGAACAAGGATGAAAGAAAACTTAGGTTTTATCTGTAAAAAGGTAATCTACTGATCAAATTACAAAAACGAGTTTTTTTATTGATAAATTTAACCTTCATTATATTAATGACTTCAATATTTCCAATACTGCAGCTCAATTTAGGTGGGTATGTTCAAATCTGTCAGTGAATTTATATGCGACCATGCAATTTACAATCTAAATCTTAACTACAAGTTAGTTTCTTCTAATTTTAATTTTGATAGTTATTGTTTTTTATCTGTAATTTTTACACTTTTTAGGTAAATATTAGCAATAAGCTTAAAAGTTTTTTCCTTTCAGACATTTTTTTGTCAATCACTTTTCATATACAAAAAGAAAAAAGAAAAAAAAAAAAAAGATTGTGACTATTTAAAGACAAAACAAATATGCATAGAAGTATGAACAAACCTTCAGGTGTGCCAGCCAGAATATCAGCAAGGCTGTCCGCTTGAAGTCCGCTGCTGTCCAGCTTTAAATCCAATGAAGTGCCTTCTTTGGCATCGGTTGCCGGCGGGACAGAAACAGCAGGCGTGCTTGAGTGTTTGGGGAGAACAGGTGGGCTGGCAGAGAGGCTGTTTGGCCTGGGGATAGCAAGGGAAAGGGAGGAAGGAGTCCAGCGGGGCACGTGAGTGATGCCCTCATCTTCTAGCTGCTTCAGGTAGAACTCTATGATTTCTTTTCCCTGTGAAGAAGAATTATAAGAATATAGGTTCAGCAACAGTCATGAAATTTTTTCATATAAAATCTATTCAATTCAAGAAAGGCTAAGGTCGTGCATCAGGATTAAATTATTTCCCGTTGAAGTGGCAAGCAATCAAAAACACAAATAAAAGGAAGGGATTCAGCACTGCTTACATCTAATCTAAATGAAGGATGACTCATTGGGCTTGTAATAGAAGATCTCTACCCCAACTCTGCTTTTTCACTTGCACAAGCTTATTTATGCAATTACAGGATGAGATGACTCATGCTTATGCTTCACTGGACATGCCAATTTTAGTTCTGTATAAACCATACAGTAGCTGTTATAAGCAAATGTTTGTGCACACACAAAAGGGAAAACAAATTTAATGTGATGTAAATTAGCATCCGCGCACCTTTTTGATACTGCTGGCATACTGCTTCATAGCAATCTTTTCCACTGTGCTCTCAAAACCAAAGAAGGACTTGATGTCCAGGCTGGCAGTCTGTTCGAAGCAGGTCCAGTCCTCATTCTCCGGGTGGACCTGTGCCAAAACACACCAAAACAAACTGCATCTTTTACTGTAAGCACACGGAGAGGTGAGATGACAGTTTCTATGGTAACCACACATCCAACTTCACCAGATGATGACGCACAAAGGGAGCAATTTTCACACTGTGCACTGTGAGTGGGAGTATGTGTGTCGGTCTGTCCATGTAAAATTAGCCAGTACTTTACACGAGCAGCTTGGAGTTAAATAGGACAACACACAAATTTAGAAAAACTCAAATGCTTCAGGAGACTGATTCTATCCTATAAATGACCATTTTCTATCCATTAATTTACTCCACAAAAGTCCTTAAGGGTAATGTGCAAGAATAATCTTGATAAATAAATAAATTAATAAATAAAAGCTTTTTACAGCCTCAACAAGATAGGATAAGATTCTTTTTTTTTCTAACCCGGACCTTATTTCTAGAAGTATATATGTGCATTTACTCCCTGGTAAAGTTTCTGCATCACTTTGAGTCCTTCGGAAGATATTACGCTGAGTCGCCCTTGGTGTTCCTCCAGTAAAACGGGAGATACGGGGCAACCACTATACAAAACATTATCTGCAGCAAAACTCCTTGATTTTCGCCAATACTTTCAGTAGAATGAACGAACGAACGAGTACTATTGTCCCGTGAGTTCAGATTTAGCTTTCCGTTAGTTATCAGGGTGTTTTACACACTTTTCGGGGCCGCGCGTTCACGATGCGCGCTTCCATAGTACAGCTGAGAATAGCAGCTCGCTACCCAGATAACAACAATAACACAATTTGCGAAACTCTGAACTCACAGGACAATAGTACTCGTTCGTTCGTTCATTCTACTTAAAGCATTGATGAAATGAAGGAGTTTTGCTGCAGATAATGTCTCATACAGTGGCTGCCCTGTCTCCGCCATGATACTGGACATTCACCGAAGGGTGACTGCAATATCTTCCGAAGGACTCAAAGTGATGCAGAAATTTAACTGGTGAGTAAATGCACTTATATACTCCTAGAAATAAGGTCCAGGTTGAAAAAAAGAAACTTATCCTTTAGTAAATCAAGAGTTAAATGGATCCCAGAGGCAAAATGCTGGTAGCTTCATTACGCATGACTACCAAATTACTTCAGCTTCAGCCAGGCCCATTAGCCGTCTAACTGAGCTGTCCATCCTGGTTACTGTTGTTACAGCCAACTCAAGCACACAGTAAGAACCTCTGCACAACCTTGGAACTAAAATTAGCACCAGAGTTGGTTGGAGGCTAATGCGATGTGCTTGACCTCATTAACTCATAACACATCCATTCATGAACGAGCTGCTCGGGAGTCAGAATTAAACATGTGGCATACAGGAGAGGGGTTGGGGAAAATGGAACATGTGCTGATTTAAACCGAGTACTCTTGAGAAGCCAAAGTCAGCAAACATTAAAACGATTAACAGAAAAAAAACTGCATTTGCTTGATTGCATGGGTCAGGGTTGGATTTTTCCATCTTCTAAAACACAGTGTTAAAAGCAGCTTTAGGATGAGTTACTAACCGAATAGCAGCAGGTCTCGTGGATGATGACCCTGTTGGAAAAGGTCTCATTATGGGACTCAATGTGCAGAGTCCTCTCCTTTCTGTTCAGTGTGTTTTTCTGAATGAAGTAGACGTAGTCAACACCTGCAATCTGAAACCATAAACATCTCATGTTACTCCTCAAAGAAGTTGTACAAAGTAAAATAAAGGTACAGTTGCAACAAAGCTCTGTATTTTACATGGACAAAGCTGAAGATAAAAAGTATAACACACCCTTTTGAGAAGGCGGGGAGCATCCACATCCAGGGCACAGCGGCGTTCGATCTTGTTGGTGGAACCATCCTCGCTGGTCTCTTCATCCACCACGTCACTTGCAACAAACATGGGAATGAGATGACAGGTGGGAAAGCGACGTTCATAAGCCTGAAAGACAAAAAGGAACAATATTGTGGGCTGAGCCAGCAGTTTTTAAACTGGACAGATCATTTTACTTTTTTATGTTTCAATTTAGTAAGTAAAGTAGAAAACTGATGCTTTTCTTACTCCTTTGGCACCTCTCTACATGTGCAATACTTAAAAATGGCAGCATTTATCACATTTTAGAAGAGTGGCTGTTGTGAACTGTCCTGATTGCATAATGAGCTTTTGGAAATGACAGAAGTATCTGGAAAAGATTTGGAAATAGAAAAGCAGCTAATGAGGCATTTCTGACACAGAGTTCAAAGTTTAGGATATAACTAGTAAAGGCAAGTCTTGTACTCCCCATTACATAATATTCATTGGAAAACATCTCATGTGGTCTTAAGGAAAGGTAGAGAGGAAAACTGTGCTGCAAATAAGCAAAAGGAGAAAACAAGAGCTCCTAAAGCTGTGCACCGTTTCAAATTTTCACCAAAGCCAAGCAACATCAGACTCTGCTGAAGCACTTTTTCAATTGCTTTACAACAAAGGGCTAAACACATAATGGCATCGCTTAAGTGAGTCACCATATTAAATGATCTTGTAAATGCAAAACATAGGCAAATAAAGCTCTGTGGCAGCAGAAGCTGACCTGCTGTTGCGTAACGGGACCTGTTTGGAACAAGGTGCAACAACAGCACCCATATCTTCATGTTCCATCATCTCCAATCTTGATCGGACTGCCATGTTTGTAAACTTGGCAAGTCTAGACGGCAGGCAAGTCACCATTAAACCAAGTGATGCGAGTGATGATCTAACTCAACACCAAGCAAGTTTTGTATACCACAAACAGACTACATTTCAGTCACTGAATGGTTCATTTAAAAGAAAGACAGAAAAAGAAGAAATGAGGGTAACATTGACTATAAAATGTATTTGAGTTAGGGCTGAACGATATGGACAAAATTTCATATCTCGATATTCATGCCAGACATCTCAATATCGATACGATACGATATGACCACGGGTTTGTTGAAAACCAAGCACTTTGGTGGAAAGTGCAGTTTTGTTTGTGACTTCCAGAGCTTTATATGCAGGACAAGCGCAGGGGAAATCTATATCTTTTATATAGTTGCTTTAGCGATATTAATATCTTGAATGTCCATATCTCGATACAGATACTTTAACGATACATCTTTCAGCCCTAATTTGAGTATAGGAAAAATGTGGCAATACAGCCTCTTCATAAAACTGGAAATGTAATGTTTGATAAGGATTTTCAGTCTGTGAGAGAACATGAAATCAATTAAAGAGCAAAAGCTGCTCACAAGAATTGTGGCTCTGATGAAGTGCGTCTTAGCTCAACAAAGAAGCTGTGTTCAGTGAAGACTTGGAAAACCTACACAGGAAGTCTTAAGTTTCCTTTAACAAACCACAAAGCACTGGTGTGAATTAGGACTAGCTGAAAAGACAGAAAACTTGATGTTTTTATATTGTAATAACTGGTCTATTTTGCATATAAATGCCAAAACTAGATGCTTAAATTTTTCATTTGTTGCAACAAAACTGCCTTTTCAGAGCATTTCCATAATAACAGAGTTCGGTGTTTAGTATGGAGAGCAGTTGTTTTGTTTTGTCTCACAGCAGGCAGGAGTGTTCAGGCACTCCTGGCATCTCGCTGCCAGGGCTACAGATCCACTCAGCTGCCCACTGTCCACTGACTGACTGAATGCTGAGCTCTGTTGTTCAGCGCTGATGCTCTGGAACACTGGGCGTATGGCTTTGTCCTGCAGTCAGCACAACAGCCCTGACTGTAAACATCAATCTGACCCACTAAAAACCAAAGATCAACCACAAATGAGTGACTCCATGAACAAACTTCACAAAACAGTGAACTAAATAACCTTTTAAAAACACACAGTTCAAATATAGTCACATCTGAATGCTGCCAGTATAAAACTGCAAGTTTTTCAAAGACTTGTAAATGTAACACTGCTTGACAATAGTGGGAAGAACAAAAAATAAGAAACTTGATAAACCTATTTTCTTACACCCACATGTCAGAGGGTGTTTATGCAGGTCATTGAACTAAAAAGCCTTGATTAAACAGCTTTGTTTGTACACTATAACAGGACCTAACATTCATTTATCTTCTTTGACACCGTGAAAACGTCTTTGACACACATCATATAATGAGGCATTTGAGAAGGAAGACTCAAAATACACAGCTAAAAGGAGGTCAGCCAATCCTTAGTAAATATTCAGGTCACATTTATTCACATAATTACACAAATCTATGTTGACAAGCAATTAAATGTTGGCAAATTGTGTGGAACTCTGACACAAATTATCTTTCATTATTTTTCTTCTCCTACCCTTTTTTTCTTAGAAAGAATTATTGCTAATTGGAAAGCTGCTTTCTTTTTCTTTTAAAGTATGGTATTCCTGTTAAAAACAAACTAATTCAATCATTTCTCATTACCAGTAGTAGCATATCTACACTCAGTGCACTGAGGCACGCAATAGAACTGGAGTTGTCCAGTAACTACTGGTACTTCTAAAGAACAAGACAGTTGACAACAACAAGATGAACAGGCAGCATTACATTTTCTCCTGCAGGCTGTTTTTGAACAGCTTCTGATAACCATGACATTCAGAGATGATTAAATTAGTTTATTTTTGAGCAGACATCAGGCTTTCAACTCAGTAGAACTGAGAGTGAGTTGCCAGCTGACTCACGGACCTCTTTTTCTTAGAGAGCTGTTGCCATCAGTTTCTCAACATTCAAATGAAACGTTTATGATCAACAACTGTGCGCTTTTGTGAAGATAACTGAGCTGTGTTATAAATAAACTTGCCTTATATTTACAATTATTCAAATCATACAAACTAGAACCTGATGGTGATTTAACTCTCCCATTGTACTCAAGTCTGTTCTAGTGGATTTTTCATTTGTCAAAAGACTGAAAGTAACTAGTCAAAGCAACTATTGAACAACATTCACTTGCCCTGCTGTCAATGATTCTTGCAAAAAAAAGAGGCTTAGATGCAAAATAATTCCAATAGAAAATAGGTTTGATTTTGTCCTGAACTGTATGTGCACAATGGAAGCTAAACATTTTATTCTAAAATGAGTTTTCAAGATTCCAGCAAAGCTCAAGGACCATTGAAATAGTGGAGGAACCCCCCTCCCTCCCCATCACCATGGTGATGGGATATGTTGAACAAACCTCAATTGGCCGAGCCATGAATAATAGCTCCTGGAATTTAGTTGAAGACTTTATGTGCTTTCCAGTGGCAAATGAGGAAAAAAAAATATCTATATAAAACAAAACAATAGATGGCGACATGATTTCTTCCTGCATACACAGGAAGAAATCATTTTCTAGTTAAGGTCACTGGTATGTACAAGTAAAACACATTTGACTCAGGAAGGGAAATTCAGGAAATCCATGAGCTCTGAAAACGAGACAACACAAAGGGCTACGTGGTGCATGGGAATGTGGATTGTGTACTTTCAGGCAAGATGGTGTGAGAGCTGGCAAGCAGCCTGGGAATAAGCTGTACTAAACATATTTTAAACAGATTAAAAATGTTAGGAGAGGCAAAGTAAGGTGCCTCATCCACTGTACTTGATGTTCTGTTAACAAAAAATTACAATTTCTCCACTGTATTTCTGAGGCAGGCTTCCAACTTTAGAAAGGCAAAACAGAGGGAAAATAAAAATTCTGATGCTATGATCTTCTCAATTTATATTTGTACAAAACAAGCTGCAGCTAGCATCAACTAACTTGGCTGTTTTTGATGTCAGCTTTGCAGCTGAGGGCAAAATTATGCAAACATGTCATGCTCACCAGTTTTCCTTCAGTGACACTCTCGGCTGCCAGACAACAGTTGGTTTAAAAACAATAATAAAGAGTCAATTTCATTGTGAACATTGTATCTCAGAAATGCCCACTTCCTCATCCAGACAGTCTGTGGTGGCTGTGGGAAAAGCCTTTTGCTCTCAGTTTCACACTTCCAGAGAACTCTTCCAATTTCCTTAGAGGCTGAGTCATATCTCGGATGCTCATGAAAATGGTTGTGCAACAGAAACAACAGCTGCCTAGAGGTCAGTCTAAGCTATTTTTAATCGTCTGACTGGGAAAATGGGAACATTTAAGTCAGGGGTATTTTCAAGATTTAGGATTTTAGAAGAAGACGGCTTAGAGATGATGTCAAAACAAAGCAGCAAATGCAGTATAACATGCTGAGTTGCAGCAATTGAGCTTGGCTTTCCAAAGAAAGACAGAAAGAAATACAGAGAGAAATACCGAAAGAAACAAATATACGTTATTGTCGACAGTTCCAATATGTCAACATTGTCTGTATCAAAGTCACATAACAGAGAATGTGTTAACAACTAAACAAAAAATACTGACAGCATGCTTGAAAGCAAGTCCTGTACTGGTGCAGGTGCTGTGCTGCAGATAATGCTGTACCTGGTCATCTGAGAACTCTAACATTATGAAGAGGAAGATAAAGCTGGAAACTGACTGACTCATCCGACTACAGAATTAGAATCCAGTTCCTGGCTGTCCTGTTCTTGTGTGCCTGGGCCCAACGTCGTCGGATCTTAAAAGTTGTTCACATACACCATGGGTAGAACACTGGACACCAGTTTGGTTTAACCACTGCTGCTGAAGCTCCTGTGATGATATTCAGCAGTTTTCCCAGCACATGTGGGTCAGTATACTGTCATTTCTTGCTAAGGAAACCCTTGGAAGACCAGATCTTGGTTTGTCTTCTTAGCTGTTGGTTTGTCTGTATTTCTGCAGTGTATCCACTGCATCTGCACTTCTTGGCTATCTGGCAGCAGCTGTGATCTTCAGGTGTGTTTCTTGCATTACAATACTTATTTTAGTCATTTTGACCCTGAAGAATTTTCAAATGTGCTGGCTTAATATAGACAAGAAGCAAGGTAACAGAGATTGTGTCTTAATAAAAAGCATGACCTTCATCAAATACCCAAACTTGTGTATGTGTTTTTATGGAACCAATCAGATTTAAGCTTTCAATGGCTTTTTTATGATTTGTTTGGAATTTTGCCTGTGACTGTACAAAAAGAAATTGTACTTGAAGGCCTAAAAGTGATTTTTTATACAATATCTTATAAATGCATGGGGTGTCTGAATTTTTTTTTTTCAAAAATGAAAAATACAAAGGCATAAAAGGTCACGTCCTCCATCTACTGCCCTATCATTTCATGATACTAAAGTATCTCAAAAATGGTTGTAGTAATAATGATATAACTACCAACAGGCAATAATATTTGTGCTGTAAAAATCTTTGGTCATCTCTGAACTTAAAAAGACCCAATACATGTTGTGTAACAAATGTCATTACCATTGATGTAAGATACAAACAAAACCTGGCTCTGAGTGAGGTCCAGTCCACTGGCATGACTGTGACGTTAGTTAGAATGTGCTTGGTGACAGAAATCATTAGGTTTTCCCACCCACCACCTCAGGCAACTCTTTGTGTTAAACTGTCAAAAACGTCATTACAAGGGTCGAGATGACGCATTACACAAGTCATATGTGGAATTTTGTTGGGAGCTGTCCTCCATGTGTAAGCAATTTATCTATTGAACTGACTGGGTTATGTTTGACGTCGCTTGCAAAGAGGATGCTGTCTGGTTGGCCATCAGGAGCACAAGAACAACAGATTAGTTATCCACTTCTGGCTATTAATGACCACAAGCACCAGGATGCTGAAGGACACCCAATGTCATGTTCAGTCATTACACAAGTGGTCACAGACACACAACTGGTTTCAGAAAATGATGGTCCTGACACAAAAGACTTCTTGGGTAACTATTGACATCATTTCAGACATAAATGTAACACTATGAGAACCAAGAGGACAATTCCTTTAGGTTTCAGTGGAGATAACAGAGCAAATAACAAACGGGAAAAGAAAGAAGTGACAGATGTAGCTTGAAAATTCATTTTGTTTAAACGGCTCACCATCAGGGATAAAAGTTTATTTAAATATGTTTGCAGATAATCATTAGCAAGTTTCAGTTCAAACAAGAATGGCATTTGTTTTTCCTGAGAACCGGAGGAAAAACCATGAAGCAGCTCAGTGGTTTTAGAATTGAAACTGGCTGATACTTATCAAAAAATTAGCTGGAAAGAAAAATCTTTTCAAAGAAGCTAAGTTACTGAATTTAAATTCCTTTACTTGATTCCTTCTATTAATTACATTACCACGTTTTCTCCGAATACATGTGCATTATGTGGGCAGTGATCTGCCTCAACTCCGCACGAAGCGCGCACATTGGAAAATATGTTCACATCACCATGATTGATCATGATCAATTGGGATATCTGTGTAAGTTTTAGGGCCCAAACAAGCCTGGTCTATTAGGAGTTTCAACAAAACTAGTTTCACTGCGACTCGTGTTACCTTTTAAACGAACGTACTCAGACAAAGCACAGGGATTATTGGTGGTTAGGTAAGTAAATAGAAACCACTCTTGGGGAAACAAATCCTGTATCAAGAGCTTCCATGTCCCAGTTTTCCATAACTGGGCCAACCAGTTAAACAACTTGATTGGGATGTTGTACCTTGAGGCTCTTATGTTAATTCAGTACTAGCACTGCGTCAAGTGTTTGTTATACAACTCATGGTATGTTAAACTGACATCTTGAAAAATGAAGTCATATCTTAAAAAGAAAAGTAAGATTCTTTAATAGAAGGGGGATGTCACTATAAATGAAAGAGTTATTCGCAACAAGTGCAGAGATTAAATTAAAAATATTTTTCTTACAACTATTGCGTCTAAAAAACCCCAAGCCAAAGTTTAACTTAGATTAGAAGTAGAGGAAAAGAAAACCTCCCAACTAAAACATGGGAACAATAGAGCCTTTGGTCTCTGCATACCATTTCACCTACTTTTCTTCTTCCAGCAAACTCCCTGCAACAGCATGCATTATAATGGCAGAACTGCCTGGAACAGCAACTCTGAGGGAAGCGAGGCAATTTGCCAATGACACAGACCTTACATGAATGCAGGACCCTAAATATCTGGCGGGCCACGCTTAACTTGAAGGTAATGTAAGGCATGACTGGATGTGTGTGCACAGGAGAGCTGAAAGCAGTAAGACAGCTTTCTGTCAGACATCAAAAAGTCTTCACAGCAAGAACAACAAACTTTTTGTTAGTTAATCTTGGTTATGTCATTCTATGCTAAGGAGTCTGCAAAGTCCTTAGATTGTCAAACCAAACAGCATCTGAAAAGGTTGTGTTGGAAGTGAGGGTGTGCCATATCGTATAGTTTCATATCATATCGCAATAATACTGGTATTTTCTTTTTTTTTTTACATTGAGTAGGAAATGTAATATTGTAACATCATGTGACCCATGCAGAGGTGGGAATTGTGGAGTCAACAAGTCTTTTCCATGTGTTAGAATAATTATTTGTTATGCATTTGTTCTGCCCAGCCACTGAACCAGTTGAGTCCAACTCATTGTGCTTGATTGGACTCACCTAGTTCAGAGCTTGGGGAGAACAAACACATGACATGGGAAAGACTTGTTGACTTCACAATTCCCACCTGTGGACCAATGCATCACAGTGGAGCTCCACTGAACAAGTGAACAAGGGAATCTGGCGGATCAAAGCATAGTAGTGGGCATCTTCTTCAAACTAATTAAAAAAAAAATTGTGTTCAATGAAATAACAAACCAATCTAGGAAAAGCAATTGAAATTTAAATAGAATTAGCAGAGGCTTTATTTTGCTGTTAACTAATCTCCATAGTTTTTCAGTAAGGATGCTTTAAAACCGGCGGTATTTAAATAACAGTGAAAACAACAAAAACTGAGATTGGACAAAATGTAAAAAATATTCATTCATCCATTATCTGTAGCGCTTATTCAGTTCAGGGCTGTGGTGGTTGCTGGAGCCTATCCCAGGTCACCAGACTGGTGTTGGGGTTAGATTTATCTCTTTTTGGTCAGTAATTTTCCTTTTTTTTTTTTTTTATCAATGGTCTATGTCGACCAACTATGAAAGATTGTATTCTGTCCGCCTTTTAGTCTTTTTTTTCCTTTTCTTTTAGTCTTCTTTTCCGCATAATTATAATTAGTGGTTCTGGTGGTTCTTTCTTCCAGCTCTGTTCTGTTCTCTCTCCTCTACGTAATCTCTTGCATTTGATAAAAGTTCTGTTAAAATAACTGGTCTTGGGGAGGACAGAGCATCTTCTACATGGAAGGCTAGAAAACTGTCGGAAACTTAATGAATATAATAATAGCACATTTAATAACACCTTTAAGAACAGCCAAAGATACTTGATAGGAAAGAAAATAAAAACACAGAAAATACAATAAAGAAGCCAAGACAAACAAGAACAAGTTAAGAGCAGTGAGAATGTGAGTAAATGATGAGGAAACATTCCCAAAATCAGCTTCTTTCTCCAAAATAATACCGAATTAAGATTTTAATTAGGACATATTTAATGCTATTTAGCCTATGTGTCAAAATATAAAATGTATTCATAATATCAAAATATTATTTATCAATATTATCTTTATCTATTAATTGATCTCACATTCAGCTGCCATGTGGGAAACGGTGACGTAGCGCTGATGTTGGTCTCACACCAACATTAAATTGAGCAGCTCGTGTCTCCATCATTATGATTAAACACGGATATTCTGAGCCAGTTAGGCCAAAACTTTTCTTTGGGCTTCTTGGTACTGTAACCAGCACCGGCGCTACCTGAGGATCCGGAGGATTTGGGTCGTAAACGAGACCGACACCGGCGCTGCCAAAGCGCAGATCTTTACTGGTGTTGGTCCAGACCAGCTTCTCTTCAGGTGAACGGGAGTTACATTTACGTTATAAGACTCCGTGAAAGTATTGTCTTACCGGTGGGAAATCCGCCAACAAATGTTGGTTTATCAACGTGACATCTGACAGGTCAGAGAGGGAGAGAGAGAAAGGGGAGCGCGCTATAGGGCCGATGCACATCACTCCTTCTGAATGAATGGAGAAGGAGCGGCGTCGCCTCAATGTGTCGAGCCCTTGACTCTACGTTATTTTATGGCTCAGATGCAAACGTTCACCGCACATTACGTTGCTGCAATTGCAAGCGGGAATTTCCCGCATTATAAGAGCGAGGTTTGCGGGAGTTTATGGTATTGTGCTCGATTCCCGCAATCCCACAGTGAATTTCAGGCCCTGCACTACAAAGCCCAGTATATCCATTTGTCCCATCCATTTCTTTTCCATTACTTTTACTACTTACTTTTTAAAAGATTGCTTTATATTTGCTTCACTAGTGACACGTTGAACCACACTAGCCTCTAAGGGCTCATTTTGATAAGAATATACTGAATCCTAACACTGCTTGGAAGCTGAACTTAACAACTACAGTATGTGTTTATGAAAATTCCTAATGCGTAGGAAGTTATAGGAAACTGGAGCAGTGACACCATCCAATCTTACAGTAAAGGAAAGAGAAGTGCTGTTACAGCATTCAGTGTTGGCACTTTACACCTCGATTACAAGAATCAAGCATTTACTGAGAGCAAAATCGCTAATGAATCATTAATATAAATGCTGCTAAAGCTTCCTGGCATAAAAATGGTTTTAGGAAATATTGACATGGCAGAAATTAATTTACTAGAAGCTAAATTAATTAAAGAATAATAATGAAAAATTCAGTGAATATTTTGAGCACCAATCATAGTATACCCATAAAGCAGTCTAATCAAGCCTTGCTCCACATTTGACATAATATAGCTGCAAAAAAACAGAAAATAGCTTTGGCCAGCATTTGCATCATTATTAAACATGAAGTCAAGCATGTGGGTTGACTGTCACAGCGTAACACTCACACACCAACGTCACCATGATCTGAGTCACTACAGCCACAGCATAAGATGACTGCAGTGTAAACCACGCTAAAGGGCTGACTGTGAAAGAGTGTGTGCGCACACATTCATCTAAGTCTAGCAGAGGGAAACAGGCTGGGGGAGGGGAGAGACTGTGGCAGCATCTCGACCTTGCAGCAGCAAAGAGAGTGAATGAGTGTCCTGGTGATCAGTGAATGAAATCAGGTCCAGAAATTCCTCATAGGCTTCCACAGTCACGTGGCAGTGGCAGCCCAGTCACATGGTGTAGGATAAGCTCATCTCCCCAAAGCAGCCCATAACTTCATTATTTTTAGCAAAGTGAATTAAAAAAACCAGGCAAAACTCTGACAGCCTAATTCAGAGAATGGGTGGATAGTGACTGGAAACCCAACGGCAAAAAAACACTTGAACAGAAAAATCAAAGAACATTTCACCAAAGCATACAGACAAAATGCCTTCCTGATGTTGCATTTCCTTTGAGAAGTCCAATTAAAATTAATCAGGTTTTATTCAATGAGTGTTCACTTTCTTTTTTTCTAAATACTGTGATGTGAAAAGATTAAATTCCTTGTTAAAAAAAAAAAAAAAGAGTCCAACATGAAGGAGATCATTTGCATTTGAGACAGCTACCTCAAAAAGAGGCCATAAAGTGGTGCGAGTCACAGACTAGCCGACAGCTCAGAGGCGGATTAAAACAATGCAGTAAAGCTTGGGATGATTTTGCAGCAGAGATTTGGGCTGTTACAGCCTTAACCAGACCTGACCATAAGTGGGTCAGGACATGGTGGGACAGAACATCACCCTGGCAGGGCTATGATGCACTGAACCCGGCTAGACAGAGAGAAGGGGGACAGTGGGATGAGCCAAGTTTAGAAACATTGGCATGGCTATAAACACTCAAAATAATGAGCTTGTGAGTCAACAATTAGAAAAACGTACTAGGGACAACCTGTAAAGTGATTTTTACAGGAATCTGAGCTGGCAGTAGAGCTAAGAACTTCATTTTTAAAAAATATATGAGACCAAACTTTTCAACAACCACCAAGTTTTCCATCATCTCTCTGTTGTATGAAATATACAAAGACCCGTATCTTTGGCATTTGAGTTTTTGTGTTTTATCTAATTAACTGATGCATCTAATGGGCACGTGTAGTTCAATAAATGATTTTTTTTTTCATGCTGCATAAAAGAAGTTTAAAAATATTTCTGGTATAAAGCTGAGACAGGAAACAGTAACATAGAATCAAAAACAAAAGAGCAGTGCAAGGTAAGGCACACTATTAGGGGAATCTAATACAGAGTAGTTTATAAGTAAATTAGTTGGCAATGATCCACACAAAAAACAGGACAACAACAGATCAAAGATGAAGCCTCCCGGGTCAGTCAACTATCACAGCTGTCCATCTGAACCAGGCTGACAAAAACGGGTTTTATTTAAGTGTTGAATTTATCAATGATCCTATTCCAATCATCCTGTGGACATCTTTCTTCAGAGATAATAAGATGAAAGACACTGAGATGAGTCATAAAAGCAACACTAGGCTTCATTAATGAGCCCTCAGAAAACAGCCTATTGCACCGGTTAATAATGGGTTTCAGTCTCTTTTTTGGTGTACAATTCTGAAAAAAAAAAAACACTAGATAAAAGATAGTTCATACTTTAACCATTTAAGTTCACTGAAGCTGTCTCAGGGATGATTAAACAAGAAAATTTACAGGCCACATATGTATAAAATAAACTAATAAATAAAACTCTGGACCTCATTTTTGTCCTTTTTTCTTCTGGCATTGCTGCTCCATGTTTTATTATTTTATTTTCCCATGTTATTATGCATCTTGTTGTTTTTTATTTTGACATCAAAGGTTTTATCAATTAATGATGCATTCTAAGAGCATTTAGCAGACAATCCACAGCTTGTATTTGAGACTCACCTATCTATGAACTAAAACATTTTTTTTTTAAAGGTACGCTGTATCCTCTTGTGTTGCCAACCAATGCCACGTAAAAGGAAATGTTCCCTATTGCTGAAGGTGCCTACAAGCCAACATTACATTTACATGGCACATCCTGTTCCTTGCCCTGCTAAACTCCACTGGGATAGGGGCAGGACTAGAGCATTTTGTCCTTACTGATTAGTCACGTTCAAACGTTTCCATGGATCAGGTTAAGCTACAGATAAGTTTTGATTACATTATCCCCACTCTTTCAGCACGGATATTAAACTTGGACTTGTGGGACCCAAGGTAAAGTTATTGTCCATTTTAAGTTAGTGGACTCCGCTGTTTATATATATTTGTTTTTTTTTTTTCTCCTCTTGTGAATACTGAACTCGTTTATCTGCTGCTGTGTTCTAGAAGCAGCTGTCCCTCCAGGCCGGTAATAACAGGAGGGGTGTTGTGTTGAGCTTTTGACATTCCACTGAGGCTCCCTGAGGATAGACTGGAGGTTCTGAGACTGGACCACTGCGATAATGGCAGCAACAGCAACAGCAGCAACATTTCCTGTTATTGAGAGGCAGCAGGAACAAGAGCTACAGTAGCTGGGGGTGATATGGGGGGGGGGGGGGGGGGCTGACCTAAACTTCATATTTGGGCCAGGGTAAGCAAATGGGATGATTTAACTTATCATTTTGTGCTGAAAACTGTGCCGTTAGCCACATACAACACTTTGCACCAAGACCATTTAAACAAGGGACCACCACCTCTAGAGTGCACATCAGTTTCTAGAGTATCTATGTTGCATCTTATTTAAAAACATAACATAAATCTTGAACTTATTGGGATGATCAGTTGTGAGTCCCAATTCTGCCAGTGCTAAGAGTACTCATGTTACCCATATAAAGAAGGAACTGGGACTGCTGCAGAACAAAAACATCTAAAGGGCATCTGAGATCCAAGCCTCACTAATGCAACAGTACAGCCAAGCATATCAGCTAGAGGTTAAGGAACTTTGATAGCACCTGTCAGTGAGCAGAGTGGCTCATCAGTGCCACATGAAGAGTGGCTACATTTTATCTAGACTAAAGGAAAGCATTCAAAGGCTTTGGAAAAGGAATGTAGAGCCCCCCCCTCAAATTAGTAAATATATGTTTCAAAGACATGATGATATTCAAACAAAGTCAAGTAGAGAGAGAATACCAAATTCCTCAAAGAGAAATGTCAACTATAATGGCTCAGTGAGAGACAATATTTCAAAGGAATCTGAAAGGAGAAATGGGTGGAGAAATTATGAAGTTAAACAAAGCTATGGGCTGGTACAGTAATAGTGATATTATTTGGAACTTCTCTGCAATGACTGCATGATATGTAAACCCTATAAATGCTGTATATTGACAAATAAATGTCTTGACATGAAGGAAGCCATTTCTTGTCAGCACACTGCATCAACAGTACACAATAATATGACTGTTTTCAGGTATCTGCAATGGATATGTTAGCATGGGCAAAATGAGTTACTTTTCAGTCACGTTTGAGCCTTGCTTGAATATAGCTCCCTTTTACTTTTCTCTGCAGTACTTTTGCAGACACTGCAGAGCAGACTTAATGGTGCATCACAACACTTGCTGGCTCTTTTTGTTTTTTTTTTCCCTGAAAAGCTGGTGCAACTTCTCTCACTTCCTCTATCGCTGTTCTGTCGCCATTGCAACAGAATGTAAAGAAACATCCTGAGTTTGTAATCATGTTCTGACATTATGACACATTTCTAAGGGTTGCTGCCTTTTTCTGAAAACACCCCGTATATTTTTACTTCAAATTTGCTACTTCTACAAAATGTCACACAAGATGGGTCATCTCCAGCTTAAAAAAAAAAAAAAATCACACAAGTCTGCCTGGTTGTTATTACTGATTCTCCCCCTTTGGCAGCATGTGAATACTTATGAGAAGGTACCAGATCTCTATTTATAGCCATCTGTTTGCCCGCTGTTCAATCCCGCCTGTGCTAAGGAGATTTAGTCTTCCTGCATCCTCCCCGGTGCTAGCATAGAAAGCTGATTTACATTTGAAGAAAAATAGCAGGAGCTAGGTGTACAAATGCAATGCATGGCAGAATATTGAAGTGAAACAGTACCACTGCAAACTAACTTTCATTCAAATATAGTCATTCAAGTCATTCAAATGTATACAACTTTAATAAACTAATCATGTAATAAATGAGATGTTTTAGCTGAAATTGCCAGTGATATAATCAGGGCACGAAATACAAACTTTTACTTATGCCAAATAAAACAAATTACACACAACAAATAGCAGCTGAAGGCAAAACTGATAAGTCCTCTAAATCACACATTCACAAGTGACAACATGAACATATTTTTCCATAAATAATAAACATATAGCATAAATAATGCTGAGTTATGGTTCGAAACTGCATCAAAATCTACCCTTTCTATGTCTCCCAAACTTAGTGTTGTCATGATACGACTCCAAGAAAATTT
The DNA here is from genome assembly GCA_023101725.1 of Atherinomorus stipes. Lineage (NCBI taxonomy): Eukaryota > Metazoa > Chordata > Actinopteri > Atheriniformes > Atherinidae > Atherinomorus > Atherinomorus stipes. The sequence goes on from JALJCO010010956.1 coordinate 2,081,320, forward strand.
ATGCTACAGAAGCTCAGACTGAGTGTATTTCATTCGCTGGCTGCTGGAGCATTTAGCTAGTGAATCCTGTCTAAAATCCACCAATCCAATAGCACTTGTTTGTTTGTTTATTGTGATTAGTATCCAAATTATTAATAAATACACAAGAGCAGAAAAGAACATAAAATATGGCTAATCAAAACAGCGTTGGCTGGAGCCAGTGCTCATTACACCAACCCTTTTAACACAACACACATCTTCAGCAAGAAACTCAGTTACAGCATAGACTTTCACGTAAATAAAGAAATTAAAAGAAAAACAACAAAAAAAAACTTTCATCTCAAAAGAAAAATAAATACATAGAAAGTTATACTATGAAACTTTCTTCTAAGTCTTTGTTAAAGACTAAGTGTGAACAAAGCATCCAAGAAAAGACAAAAAAGGAAGTTAAGACAAGGAAAGTTGCTGATAAGTGAAAAAGAAAGAGGGCAAATTAACACTTAGAGTATGAGCCCTCGTGCTTTACCTCAGACAAAAACCTAAAGCAAGCCAGCTGGGCCTTAAAAGCCCTGCAAGGCGCTGAATTTTTTATGCTGCAGTGCAAATGGACTACTACCAGTGTTCTGCAGGACTTCTGTTAGACATAACAGCACGGCCATGTTGCATATTCACAGGCTGTGAGTGCAGATGTACAGCACAATGATTACACAACTCAGTGAGCAATAAAGAGTTTTCAGTGAAAATGAAAAGCCACGTGAAACAACTGAGTGCTTTGGCTTCAAGGTTGTAAGCATGAACGTACAGCGTTGTACTTTGGGCTTCAGAGAAGCAAAAGATAAATTACAAAAATCTGCTTGGAGCATTTTTCTTTTCCAATAGAGGCATCAACCGTGACAGTGATGTGGGAGTGTGAAGTAAGCACCACCACAGACTGCCTTCAAAGACAGCTCTCCGAGTACATGATTCAGTGACTACCTTGCCACAATGACCTTTGAAGCACCCACCCACCACAATTACACAACTCTGCATCTATGGCATACAAAATTCACGTGGAGAGAAAGTTGGCAATGATTATACTGTAGACAGGAACGGGCAATTTGGACTAAAAAATGTTTCCCGATAATTCCTGGTATTTGTCTCAATAACAATAAATATGATGATAAAGAAAAAAACAGTTTGGGGAGGGGAGGCATATGATCGCCTTTACCAGCCTTTCACAAACAATAATTTCAGGGGGTTGCCAGGTCACTGTAAATCTAATAAAATAAATAATAAATCCATCTTGTGTCTAGGTGAGCTTTCGGAAGGAAGGCAGTGATGGTGAAAAGGAAATGATTTTGTGTGTACTGTTTGGCTGTTGTTATATGTGAAACTGTATTGTTCACTGTCCTTTGTGTGTTCATTGTCCAGAGTAGGCATCTGGCTGAAGTGGTGCAAAACAAATTTCAGACACGTCTGACAATAAAAGGGATTAATTGATTATTGTATCGTATCATGTATCCTATCCTATCTTATCCTATTTTATCCTATCTAAGGCATGTCAAAATTAATGTGCCAATACACGGAGATTAATCTGAAGTTTACCCATTAGTTTCCTAAACAACTAAATTATTACTCATGTCATATCAAAAATCCCAATTTAGCATTAGCTCATGGTAAATTTCGATATTGGCAACATTTTTATATATTGCCCAGGCCTAATTACAGGTGATACACTTACCGCCATCACCAGCTCAAAAGGATGCTTGTACACCCGCACAGGTGACTGATACTTCTGCACCATGATGGGGATTACAGTCACACCAACAACCTGGACAGAAAAACAAGCATATCAATCAGAAAAAGAAGAATAAGTAACAGTTGCAGGTTTTTAAATGGTAGTAAAATGAGGAGTGCATCTAATTTATCCTGTATTTAGAGAAGAATCATTTTCTGACAAACAAGATTAAATCATTTACTGTAAGCTGCATCTGGTTCTATCACAGTAGACTGGTGTGCAGTTAGCTGAAGGTGTCTTTGGCTGATAGGTGGAATTATACTAGGCACTTTTGTTTGTGTCAAACACCTCTACACTACAAGAATACTGTACGTATGAACTGCAGAGGCAAACTCTCGTGAGCCGTGACTGAAGATCTCACAGATCAATGGATGCAGCATTTCCTGCTCATTTATCAGAGAGCTCTACAACTGCAATGACTTTTCGCAAATTACTGGGGGTATAACTAAGCGAGGTTCAGCTGCCAAAACTCTTAACACAACTACACATTACAATATAGCACAAAATGATTTAAAAAGAAAAAAAAAGCAGGATGTGCTCATTTTTTACAATGTAAGTAATGCATTCCACATGTCGGAGCATTTGAGTTATTCTCTGGCCTCTGTTCAAATGCTCCAGATGAAAAAAAATATGAGTCTATAACAGAATGTTCTAGATGCAAGAAGATAAGTAAACCAACAACACCACACAGATCTTTTATCTTTTTTGTTTTGTTTTTTTTCTCTTCTTTTTTTCAAATCAAACTGCATGTGATTTAAAGATATACTTTTTGTTTACAACACTTAGTTCAGTGTTGGGGCAATATTTAGCTTGGACTACTGGAGACAGATTCTGCTCAGCATGCTGTTACATGTCTGTAACTTCTGCTATGCTGCAGGAACTACGTCTGCAAAGAGGGGAGCAAGGTAACTTGGGTTGAGTACAGTGGCTCTGAGGTGCAAAACACAATGCTGTGAGACAAACCAAAAATACTGCACCAAAACACACACACACACAAAAAAAAACTGGTTCACCTTTTCAGTTTCATTTTTTTCTCTCCGTTATACTCCTGTGCTTTCTTAAAGTTTATTTGAACCATATTTTGATCCTAAATAATCAAACTAAACTGACTAAAAAAATTTAGTCCACCTTGTTGTTTTTGTCCAGTGTTGTTTTTTGCACCTCAGGGCAAGAATAGAGCAGAACAGGCAGACTACAATAACCAGGCTATGAGGCAACTATCAGGTAACCACACTCTTCTTTAAACAACACATTATTGCTGCAATACATAATTACCGTCATGATTCAGCATCAGTCAGCAACTTCAAAAGGCATAGCAAAAAAGAAAACCCACAACAACAACAATTAGCTGAATATGTGTAAATTTTGACACCTTAATGGCATATTATAAAAACAAACCCCTCAGCAAGAGTGTTTCTGAACATGTCTACCTTGTATTTAATTATATTTCCTTTCCATCTTACTCCCAGTGATTTGAACTGTAAAACGCTTGTGTGTTTTAGTTTGCTTTAACTGTCTCCTAAACGGGAACCAGCTGTTTTTAAACAGGTCAACTGAACCCTACAGATGGAACAAACGAAATTGAAAGTAATTTAAGCACATGTTCCTCCAAATAATTATATTCTGCTATAGGCTACAACAACTAATCTGATACAAATGGGGTTTGAATGTTATTTTAGGGAATTTTCTCCAAATTTCCTCCTCTCCAAATGGAAATCTTGTTGTTACTATTAGAATAAAGGATAAGAAGAACAAAATTGGCCATATTACATAGAAATAGTTGTGTATGAAAAATTTAAGTTGGAAGAAAAAAAAAGTTTGACCTACAGTGTTTTACGCATCTTATAGCTGTTGAATGTATAGCACAGAAATATCATGAAGACTTCATGGACAGTATCCAGAGTCTAATTCCATTCCATGGCCATATCTTATAGAGCCTGAGGAGTCACGTGACAATTCTGAGCGAAGCGGAGTCGCGCCGCCATGATGTTGGTACGGATTTGACTGTCAAAACGAGAGCTGACGGGAGTTTTAACATTGGAGGGAAAAGGAGCAAAGAAGAAAAGCCGTACAGAAATAATTTAATGTCTAGCACAAAGAAGACTTATTTGGAGAAACTAGGGGACATATCCGGACTGGACCCATCTGAGCTGAATGGCTCAGAGTGGGACAGTAGTCTGGACCGCTTACCTCCGTCCTCCGTGGAGACATGCGGCTGATGCATTGTGAATTATTTAGTCTTCACAATCAGTTTGTAACGTGGTAATATTTGTAATTTTGCCCTGTTAATGTTAGAGAAGTGTTATTCTGCCTTTTAGACAGTTAACTGTTATGCTGCTAGTTAAGAAAACATTTGTGAGCTGTCAGTAAACATGTAAGGAGGACGATATTTAACGTGGTTTCAATCATTTATTTATAAAAAAAAGAAAACAGTGATTAGTGTGTGTCTGATTTGTGAAAGACCAAAATAAGCTGTCAGGCAGATGTCAGTGGTGTCGAACATCACTAGTAAACAGATAAAAGAAAGTAACCGGAGTTTTCATCAACTCATGTTAGCTTGAGTGCTCGTCTTGACAACAACGATTTAGCATAGCTACGTTTGCAAATGCACAGCAAACAAGGACGATCTTATCCAGGGTCGTAGTGTCCGGTTCATTCTCACAGCAAAGCAGCATCTTCACAGGCACACTGGTATGACTGGAATATTGTTTACTGGTTCCTGCACACACAATGACATGTTCCACATGACTGCTCCCAGCTGAGCACGGCCGTGTGTGAGGGAAGGATCTAGCGGCCACATCGTACTGATTGATTCCTCATTATTAAAACTATCTGCAAGGACAGAATCACGGAGTAGTTTTTAGGGATACCACAATTATCAGTCACAAAGGGATCACTAGCTGGAGAACACACGGCATGCTGCATGTTGCTAATCTCTTTCCTTCAGACTGCAGCTGTCAGCCACTTGGCGCCCCCTGTCACTTCAGCAGTTTACACTCTGATTTTTTTTCTTTTTCTTTTTTCAAACCGGAGATCTTGAAAAACCGTAACTCGCCCTTGTTTGTCTTTTTTTTTTTTTGATCATCTTGACTGTGCGAAGAGCTGGCACTGTCCTTCACTCAACATTATAACCCAGCATCTCCAGTCACGACCAACGTAGCTCTCAGTAAGCGTACAAACAACATGTCGGAACGCCGGTTCGGAGGGGCGGGGCAACGCGCTGTGACGACAACTCCTCAAGCTCTATTACTATGGTAGCGTTTCTGTTCACTATACATAGACACACACATATGTATATAGGCTACACACACACGCGCACACACATACACACACACACACACACACACATATATACATACATACACATACATACATACACATATATATATATATATATATATATATATATATATATATATATATATATATATATATATATATATATATATATATATGAAATTATAAAAAATGGATTTACCCTGCGCTAACTTGTTAATGTAGGCCAACACAATAACAGCTGATTTAAAAATAGCTAGCTAGCTAATGCTAACTTTGCAAACCGCTTTCAACTTAATACAAGTATCAAAACTGGCACTTACCGGTGATCCGAATAGAAAAATAAATGTGGGCTGGTTTCGTCTCGTTAGTCGGTGTTTGTTCTGGAAGGGCTGTCCGAGTGAACTGCCATTCCTCTCCTCGGCTCTTCACTTCCCCGGCTCGCAGCTAATTGCTAGCTCAGTGGTGCTAGCTGGCCATGTAGCTGGAATAAAAATAAGCAAATGCCCTAACCGTAGAAGAAATCTCTTCAGAAAGAAGCCTTGGCGATCAAACTAATGTCCCCCCAACAGCCAAATGTTCAATCACGCCTTTGCAGATGAAGTGTGGACACCGGAGGGCAGGGGCTGTGAGTCCTCTCCTCCTCTTTCAGACGTGTTTCTGACTCGTTGATGTGACGTCGCTCCTCCCCGTTTTGGGAGCTCAGTTTTTTTCCACCTCACAGTGCGGCGCAGTGCTGCGTTCATAAAAACCCATCGCTTCTCCACATCTTTTTTCATCTGAAGGGCAGACAGCTGAGGACAGGCGCCAATGAGCAAATCTAATGGCCAGACCTAAATTAAACACCTATAATGTCATAGAGCATGACATGGAATGACGCTGCAGACAAAGAGGTACACAGAAATTATTTGCAGTTTCATTATGCAACCAGCTCAGCTGCAGTCACCAGATTAATATCATATGTTTCCAGGGCAGTGAAATAATACTGGTATGTGTGTGTTAAAGCTGTAAATCCAAAGGTCACAGATGTATGGCTGCCTCTTTACTCTCAGCAAAGACGCTGAAGGACTCTGAGTATGAAGATTTAACCTTACAGTGGGGATAATGGAACTGACTTTTTATGACTTCTATACCGCATCCATATTTCATTTTAGCTCCAAAATGATGGGAAATATTAAAGAGAGTGATGAATGGGGGGAGGGAAAAAGGGCAAACTATAACTAAACTATAATTCCAAAACGCCAAGTGAATGAATAAACCCACACGAATGACATTTTCTTTGGTCTGAAAAATTCATGCTTTAGTGTTTTGAGATTGGTAGGCCACTACCATATTAGCCTAGTTCATTCCATCCTCTCCATCTATAACTCCATCAAAGTTCAACTTTAAACTTCATCAGCCCTTATGCGTCTTTTTTTTTAAATTCTCTCCTCTGTTTTTTTTTTTGTTTGTTTGTTTGTTTGTTTGTTTTTTTTAAACATATCACTCCACACTACAGAAACTTAGTTTGGACCCTTTAAGAAGCCTAACAGCTGACCAATCTCTAAACTGTCTATGTAATTATCTTAAGTAAGGTTTTTCAGAAAGTTATCTTTGCAGTTGACATAACTATGTTTTGTTTTTATATGAAGCAGTCTGGTTTTAGAGCACTATAGTACAAGGAGGCCCTTGTGACTAATTGCTTTACTTTAGTTCTTTTAGATAAAGTGCCTCCTTTGATATTATTTATCAAAAGATCTTCTTCCATCCTGTAAAATCCTTTATTCTAAAATTAAAGATTTGACTCTTGAATAATTGTGTTTAAATCTCACTTACAAAACTTTTCCAGTCATTCTGAGAGTTTTTACCCCTTCACAATTCAGCTGACTTGTAGCATACCATAGGGCTCATTGCTTGGCTTCCTTCTGTTTTCTTGGACATGCTACCTCCTGATCAACTTAATCAAGAAGATTATGTGAATTACTTTTTATGCTGACATGTGTCAAAATGTCCTTTCTGAACATGCAGTATCCTTTTTCTCTAGTGGGTGTCATTCGAGCTGTTTTTTTTTTTTGCATGTGCTATTGGGGTACACAATATATACCTATGATATAATAAAGACGTGCTACAAGATGCTTCAGATCATATTCAAGATACACATAAAAAGGAAATGTAAAATGTAGTCAAGTTGCACCAGTGATTCAATGACAATTGCTCACAAGTATGTATAAAAAAGTGTGTAGTTCTATCATACTAAGGTCACACTTTGTTTCACACACTGGTGAGACAAAGTTAATAGATTTTTGGCTACTTTACAGATGCATCTTGTTAACTCCTTTAGTTTGCCTTACCTATCATTGCATTTGGGTATTTGGGGGCTTCAAACATTTTTATTTCAAACATTTTTTAACTTAAAAAAAAAGTTGGGCTTCAGTCTGTTTCTCTTCTTTGTTAATACCCTTCCAGTTGTGGAGAAGACCCTTTCATATGGCACAGAAGTACATGTAGCTGGGATATGTAGATGTCTCTTGGCAAGCTTGTGAATAAACTGTTGTCGTTGAATTCTTCTGCTCTGGAGATGGGACTTAGCCAGATAGAGCTGAACCTCCACTACTTATCACCTGCTGGAAATCTAAGTATAAGGTGGTGAAACTAGAGATGGGCCAATGAAGCCTTGTGAATCTTTTGAGGCTTTTGCTTGACTGTATTGGAAAAAAGAGTCGAAACCTCAAAGCCTCATATAGTCGACCATGCCAGTGACACCTGGTGGTCAGTTGGAGTCATAGCAGCTCCAATCTTCCATATAAATCATTCAACTTTATCTTCCAACATAACAGAAATACAGTCTTACGCTTGTTTTGTCCGTCTCATGATCATCATGTAAGCATGAAGGTGTCGCAACATTTTTGAAAGTGTACCAGTAATATGGTTTGATGTCAGTGTCAATGAGCCTCACATGTTATCAGTCATCACGCAGATTCGATTGGGGCTTCGAAGCATAGTTTCGAGCTCGTCTGTCTCACTCAAGTGTCAGAGGCTTCGAAGTCTCAGTGTCAAATGTCCCATCTCTAGGTGAAACCCACTGTATGCATTTTGTCTATGTTATTTATTTATTATTGTTTATTTGTATAGCATATTTCATGTACAGGACAATTCAAATTGCTTTACATAAAAGCATTTCAGCTGGGTACAGAGGAAGCATTAAAACAAAATAGACACTTTTTAAAATTAGGTCACTGTGAGCATATTTGTCTCTTTTCCTATTAGGTTGAAATTTCTTTTCCTTTTTTTCTTTTTGAAAATAAGTCTGGTTGGGGGGGGGGGGGGGTTTATGGAGGGGGGAGGAGACAATGGAAATGTACAAACTCACAGAGATGGAAGGAAAATGGATGGAAAACAATAATACGATACTTAATTACTCAGCGTCAACAAGCATACTTTGACAGAACACCACCAATGTGTTGGAGGAAGTGTGGAGACCAATGTGCAAATCATTTTCATATCTTATGGGACTGTCCTCTTATTAGACAGTACTGGATAGATATACATGGTGAACTCCAGGGCATTTTTAAATGTACAATTCCATTTGGAATGAAACCTGTTTATTTTGGGATCCTACCACATCTGTGGTCTAAAAAGGATGAATATTTGTTTAGCATCCTGTTGGTTACAAGTAAAATAAGTAAGAGATGGCTGTCACGAGAAATTCCCATCCTGTCAGCATGGTACGACATAACAATAGAGATATATAAAATGGAAGAATTGACGGCATGTATAAACAAAAAACAAGACTGGTATTTAACATGTTGGGAAAAATGGGTTACATGTGAAAATTAAAAAAGCCTTCTTTGATTTGTTAATCACGTCACTGGATTATTTAATAGACACTCCCTGATGTGGTGTAAAATCATGATTTGTTTGTTGAATTTTTTTTTCTTCTTTAGTTTGTTTTTGTTTTGTTTTTTTCCCTTTATCTTAGACAAGAACCTGTCTCTGGAAAAGATAAAGTGTACAGTTTAATATGTGGGAATCATACTCATCTCTGTAAATTGTTTAAACTGAGAAAGAATTTTTTTTAAAAAAGAGAAAAAAAGAAAGAAAATAAGTCTGGTTAAACAATTTGTGAGCATTTTTCCTTTTTTCTGTTAGTATTGTGGGCAAATGTCTTGTGAGCGATTATCTGCACACCACACCGGCCAATGCTCTAAAATAAACTTTCATAAAGCTGTAAATCGATTTAAAAGGGTGCTCTTGAATGATACTTTCTGACTAAATAATGTTTTCATGAGGACCTCAGGAAATCGTCAGCTTGTGAAAAAAGTGCATAATCTGGGAAATAGGATAAGAAAAGAGAGGTTTTTTTTTTAATTTGATGGATACATTTCTCAGCTGTAATGTGAGGATGCCAGTATTGCTGTAACTGGACACTTGACAATTAAACGTTTCCTGAACAGCTGTGTGTGCTTTCAAGATTAATTCTTGCACCAAAGAGCTCACATGGCTCAGAGATGACAAACATCTGACTATAAAGCCAAACAAAACTAAATCCATTAGTGAGACCTCAATGTTTGAGTCATCTGTGAGATGTGCAAAGCAAGTGTACAGAGAAATACTGGGATAATTATAAATGAGTTTTTCAGCTGAGGCACATGAGTGCATGAGCAGAAAATCATTTTCTTGGGGGATATAAAACCGTTTATATGACTTTCCTGGGAGAATCCTCTCCTCAGTGATATCATTCATGGTTTCTAGTGGCCAGGACTTCAATGGATTCGCCATATGATGCAAACCCCTGGCAAGCATAAAAGCAAGAAGAGGAGGCTACAGATCAAATTAGACTCACAGAGAAACAGGAGTTGTGAAACTTTGTCTTAAAAAAAAACAACAAAAATGAGCCATTATCATCATCATAAGAAAGCTGTAAGAGAATTACATCATGATATAAAACCCACACATCACCACAATGGGGAACACTTGTGTTATTATTTTAGCATATACGGCTGTCTTTAATACAATGACATTTAGTGATACTTTTAACTTCTGTAAGATGCAGCGGTATCACCCCAGAGAGAGCTGGGAGTAATTTGTTGGATCAGATCTAAGAGCTTCGAGAAAAACCTGCAACAAGTATACCCTAAACTAATTGTGTCTGATATTTTTTGTGGAGGGATTTTGGCACGCTCTTCTTTGCATTATTGCTTTAGTTCACTGAAGTTTGGGGTATTTGTTTATGACCCCTTTTGAGGTCCTACCACAGCATTTCAGTCAGGTTGGGGTCTGGACTTTGACTGGACCATTGCAACACCTTGATTCTTTTCTTTTTCAGCCATTTAGCAGATATGGCAGTCTGTTGTAGACAATGGGATCATTGTCCCTTTACATAACCCGATTTTAGCTTGAGCTGTTGGACAGATGAAGTATGAGGTGTTTGTGCTGATATTCAGTCCTACTGTGGATTATTAACAAACATCTCCATTTTGGTCTGGTCTGTCCAAGGGACATTACTCAAGAAGTCTTTAGTTTGTTAAGATGCAGCTTTGGAAACCTAAGCTGTGCTGCTACTTTGTAGAGAGAAGAGGCTTTGTCGTGCAACACTTCCAAACAAGCCATATTTGTTCAGCTCTTTTTTAATCAGACTGCCATAAACTAAGACTGGATTTAAAAGTTAGCATAATGTGCAAACTAATGCCTGTAGAGTCTGAGATGTATCTCTTGGGGTTTTTACCATTTGCAGTTCTGTCCTTGGGGTGAACTTGCTGGGATGTCCATTCTTGGAAAGATTGGCAACTGTCTTAAATATTTTCCATTTGTGTGTAATAAGTATTCTAAGATATTTATTTACAGTACTTAATAAGTACTGATGAGGACCAGATTATTTACTATTATGTCCCGATATGTCAAACTTTAGAAATAAAAGAGGATGCACTTCCTTTTTCCACATGGCAGTTTATCTCTTAGTCCGATGTTGATCCAAGAACAATAGAGTTAAAAACGAAACATTCAATTTCAATTCAAATTTAATTCAAATTTTTATTCAGTCACATATCCAAACAATAGATGTATACAGTAAAAACAACATTTGAGGTGACTGAAAAGGCACAGGCTGAAGCATAATGCTTATATCTAAGCCTGTCCATCTTAACGAGGTAAGCCACCCTTTAACATGTTATTATTACTAATAAAGAAAAGAAAAAAAAACACAAAACCATCAATGCATTAAATCAAAAGAAAACTGAAGCAAAATCATAAATTTAAAAAAGAAAACTCATCCTTCACAAATGATAAACTCTTGTATCCATCAAAAATATGTTTGGAAACCGTCCTTTTAAAAACAAAATAAGTACTACAAGATCTTATATTAATATTGGCATTATTCCATAATGAAACTACAGATAAACATCTTTTAATTTCTTTTTTTGCCTTTGGAACAGTAAACCTGCAGACATCTCTAAAATCATACTTGGGCTCTTGAAATGAAAAAAAATGTTTGTATTCTAACTGGGAGTATTTTTAATTAAGCTTTATACATTATTTGCATTATTTTATAATATACCTAATCAATAAATTTCATGACATGAAATTTCATAAACAGTGGGTGAGTATGTGCGTAATAATTTGCCTAATTAATGATCCGTATGACACGTTTTTGTAGGAGAACTATTGCATTAAGAGTTGTTTTTGTTGTCAATCCCCAGCCTTCCCCAGAGTGAACAATAAATTATATGTAAGGACTTATAGTTTAATATGTTTCTTGACTTGCACAAAATTACTATTATCTTTGACATCTGTCCCTAATAAACATGTGGTTTCCATGTAATGTGGTCAATAACCACCCCAAAAAATTTAATCTCTGTGACCCTTTCCACTGCAATGATGTTTAAATTGCTGTATTTCAAAGTGAATGCATTCAGGTCTAAAACTGAAAAAAATGATAAGAAACGTGCGACTGTCCTCATACTTACAGTCTGGTGTCCATCTATAAGCTGGTGTTTCCTGAAGACTGTCTACAGTTCTCATGTCCCGTCTTAAGTGTGTGACCTGGGCAAAATGCCAAAGCCTAAAGTGTAAATGGAGACAGTCATTTTAGGCCACAGGTAATCAATGCTGGTATGGGAATCTGATAGTTACTGAGATGTAAGGAGCTTTGAAAACAAGTGCCAACCTTTCCCACTGTATTTACGAGCTAATTTGAAAGCTGGACATTCAAGATCTCTGCCACATTAAAAAATTAAACAGGGTTTAAATGTTAAAGTAGCAGTAGGCCCATTTTCCTCTCATCTTGCTTGTCTTCATTCATTTTTTACAGTAACTGGATAAACACACAGACTTTAGGCAAGGTATGCATAGTGCAGGGGTTGTCCTGAGATGTTTCAACGGTTATTTTAGAATTTTGAATTCTGCATGTGTTACGGCTGCCTGGTTTCTAACCCCTTTGTTTTTCATTTTACATGCCAATCCTCCTACTTGATCCCTACGTTCTCCTCGGCCTGGCTCCCCACCACCATCTCCTCCCTCACCCTCCTGATTGCTGATCAGTCTCACCTGGAGCAGCTGGCTACAAAAGAACCCAGCACACCTTCATTCATTGGCAACTGCTTGGCCTGACAACAGTTGTCCTTAGTTTATGTTTTAGGTGACTTTAGTTTGACTAACTTTGTCTTTAGTTTTGATTTCCAGGTGTTTTAGTTTGGTTAATGATTTAGTTGTTAGATTCCCTTTTGTGTTTGGTTTTTGACTTACACTGGTAGTTTGGAGTTGGGATAGCTAGGTCTTTTGTTGTAGTTGGGTTTTGGTTACAGGTTTTAGTTTATGGTAGAGATGGGCCAATGAAGCCTTGTGAATATTTTGAGGCTTTTGCTTGACTGTATTGGAAAAAAGAGTCGAAACCTCAAAGCCTCATCTAGTCGACCATGCCAGTGACACCTGGTGGTCAGTTGGAGTCATAGCAGCTCCAATCTTCCATATAAATCATTCAACTTTATCTTCCAACATAACAGAAATACAGTCTTACGCTTGTTTTGTCCGTCTCATGATCATCATGTAAGCATGAAGGTGTCGCAACATTTTTGAAAGTGTACCAGTAATATGGTTTGATGTCAGTGTCAATGAGCCTCACATGTTATCAGTCATCACGCAGATTCGATTGGGGCTTCGAAGCATAGTTTCGAGCTCGTCTGTCTCACTCAAGTGTCAGAGGCTTCGAAGTCTCAGTGTCAAATGTCCCATCTCTAGTTTATGGTGCTGCTCGTTCCCTTTTTGGTTCATAGCCTAGGTTTGTGTCTTTTCCCCATTTGGTTCCCCTTTTTTAGTGTTAGGCTTTGTCTCTTTTTATTTGTTCCTTTGAGCAGCATCGCTAACCCCATCTCCTTTTCAGTTACAGTTTTCCGGGTTTTGTGTTTATGCCTTAATTCACCTTTAGAACAATAAAACATCTGGGGGAGGCCCGGGGACCGGCCCCCCCCCCCCCCCCCCCCCCCCCAACCCAAAAACAAAAAAAAAAAAAATCTTTCCACCTGAAACCAGTATTTTGTTTGCGTCCCTAATCCCTAGCAGAGCTGGGACGTAACAGCATGGCATAGCTGGGGACTGCTAAACTAGTCCTTCATATAAAGAGTTCTCTAAGGACAAAAAGGAGAAACTCTACACTCTGTGCCTTTGTGAGTTTTCTCCAGATGCTCCAATTTCCTCCCATAGTCCAAATATATTCATGTTAGCATAAATTAGGTGAAGCTAAATTGGCTGTGAGGGTGTGAACATGAGGAAGTGGGTCATAATAATCTAATTATCTGATGTAATGTTAATACCAAATGTTCCACTGTTGGTCGAGTTTTATGGTGTCGATGTGGGCCAAAATGGTGAGATGCAGTGGTTTCTGGTTTTGTTTTATTCTCTTTCGCCATCTAGTGGAGCAATAGCAGAAGAGCTTTCTGGGTAACTTCATTGCAAGTTCTTTTACTGCAGGCTGCCACAGCGTCAGCTGATGGGCCATTTCAGAACGCTGTTGCCAAGAGAAAAATAATTGAATAAAATAACAGATATAAATTTTTAATTAAAGAAGCTCAAATACTCTATCCATTAACTCTGCATTATCAAACCTGTTTTTGATTAATGAAATGAGAAGAGTCCAATATTCACCTGCATCTGTACAGTAGAGGTAATGTCTGCCATATTCTCTGATCTTTTATCAAGTTAATTTCATTAATGATTGTGAAAATGTTTAAACAGACCTGAACCAAAACAAAATTCCATCATTATTTCTGTGTCCAGTACATATTGATGATTCATCACTGAATATCCCTTTCATCCCATCATCCATGACGGTGTCTCTTCCATCAGCTATAACCTTATTTCCTGTTTTGATGTCAATAATGGTTTACATTTGACTTTCTTGGATCCAAGACCCATTTCTTTCAGCAAGTTTCTAACAACTCAGTCATAAACGTTGACTTTTTCTGTTTGATTTGTTTAGCATTTTCTAGTTCCATTGCTTTAAGTTTTCCACCCTGATGTTTTGATGTCTTTTTCAGTCAACCTATGTGTGTTTCGCTTTCACAAACTTCCCATTTTGTTTCTACATGCTCCAACTGTTAGATACCATTGCTGGGCATAATCAGCATAATCTTGAGCTGATATAAACTCTTAAAGGAGTTTAATAATCCTTTTTACTGGTTAATCTGTGAGCTCTCTTGTAGGAAAAGAGCTGTCAATCAGCTGGATGCAACAGCACTATTTTCTGCACTCTCATTTGCATATTCACCTGTGCAGGTATTTGAATCAAAAATGGAAAATTATAAAAGATCCCATTGTATTCTGCCTCTGTTTGAATGAAAGATGCTTCAAATCTAAATCATATCAACACACACTGATAAATAAGCAGTAACATATACTCAGAAAAAGTTAGGGATATTCAGCTTTCGGTTACAATTTCAGGAAAATGTAAAAAGTTCATTCCTCACTGATATTATATCATGAATGCTGGACATTTAACTGGAATTATGATGTGGCAATTCCTCCATTTCAAACAATTTGTTTAAGGAAAATTTAACAATTGCTAAAATACCACAACATAAAAATGACAATGTCCTAATAACCTATCATGTGTTTGGTGTTGTCTTGGTCTAATGACGTCTAAATGTGAATAACAGGATGATGAAAAGGACTGTTTAAAAACAAGATGACATTGAACCAGGACATTTAGAGGTCAAGTCATGGTTTAGACAATTCTTCTGTATTTTTGTGGGTAATCATCTTTTTTGAAAACTGCATTATGTATAATAAATATTTGAGCATTGAACAATGTACATGGGCATTGAAATGTTTAGAGCAAGTCTAATTAAGCTCACCTGGTAAGGTCAGAGTGCATTTTAGGTTCATTCTGACATACAAAAGGCCAAATATCCCTACTGTAATGTTATGCAATTTAAAGTTCCTTTCAACACATTTATCAATAGCAAAACACAGCCAGCAGGGGTCTTTAATCCTCAGTAGTTTCACACACTCATTTCCTTCAAAGTAGACAGACACACAAACAAACAAACACACATGCACACCACACACACACACACAGACAAATGAACGTTTTTGTGTGACTGTAGTTTTAATAAAACATACATCTGAAACTAGACATTTACAATCACTTAAAAACCTTTTTTTTTTCTCAATTAAATCAGACTAAACCTCTCTTGTTTTAGGTCAGTTAGGATTATGTTAATAATTTCTATTTGCAAATGCAATAATTGGAGAGAGAAAATATATGGGCCTAAGTGAAGCTTTTATTACTTTCTTCAAGGTTAGAAGTTAGTTTATATAATATGCAAAAATTACTTTGTCTTAAAACAATGTGGGAAATCCCAGATGATGTCATGGTTTTGAGGGCTTCTGATAGGTTAACTGCCAATATTTGAGTTAACTGGAGACATTTTTTGTGCAGGTAATTGAAGGCCACATCTCAAATACAATGCTTCCTGGTTTGACATTATGGGAAAATTAATGTAAAAGAAATCAGCCAAGATATCAGAAAAAGAATTTGGAGTTCCACAAGTCTGGTTCATCCTTAGGTACAATTTCCAGATGCTTGAAGGTTCCATATTCATTTGTTCATACAATTATCCACAAGTATAGACAACAATGGGAATGTCCAGCTATTATGGGTTGATGGGTTCTGTGTCCCAGAGATTAATGTATTTTGGTCCGAAATGTGTGAATCAATCCCACAACCAGAGTCAAAGACCTTGTTAAGATGATGATATTGGTGAGAGTTTGTCTTTATCCACTGTCAAACGAGTCCTGTACCTACATGGGCTAAAAGGCCTTGGACATAGCCATTCCTCCACAAGCAACATAAAAAAGCCAAATTACAGTTTGCAAATGCACAAGGGGGCAAAGACCCTAATTTCTGGAGACATGTCCTGTGGTCTGATGAAGCTAAACAGGAACTTCCTGGCCATCATGACCATCGTTGCATTTGGAAGATAAAGGGGAACACTTGTAAACCTGAAAACACCATTCCAACTGTGAAGTATGGGGGTGGCAGTATTATGTTGTGGGGCTGTTTTTCTGCCGGAGTAACTGGTGCACTTAATAAAAGAAAGAACATTATTTGGAAATATTGAAGCATCATTTCAAGTCATCAACCAGGAAGATGAAGCTAAGGCGTAAATAAGTCTTCCAAAAGAACAATGACCCTCAGCATGAAGCCAAAGCCATCACAAAGTGGCTAAAGGACAACAAAGTCAATGTTTTGGAATGGCAATCACAAAGCCCTGATCTCAATCCCAGAGAAAATTTGTGGGCAGAACTGAGGGTGCATTCACACCAGATAGTCCACTAGACTCAGCGGACTATCTTGCTCGGTTGGTGGGTGGGGGTGATCTCACAGACCGAGATTGCGTTCATGCTGCACTATAGTCAAACGAGCCACAGTCTTGTCGCTTGAGCTGCCACTTCTTCTAAGCGTGTCATGTATATTATATAGTCTAATGTTGACGTAATTAAAAAAAAAAAAAAAAACTTTCGTGCAGCACTGGTCTACTGTGCGGGCATGTTCCAAAGGCTCCATTTCACATCTAGTTGTTTAAAAACTGCATTCTGCAAAACTATGTTTTCTTTTGACCACAGACTGTCAATTAAAACTATCACACCACCGTTGCTCCACGTTTGACAAGGAGCCATTTCTAAAAAAAAAAAAAAAAAAAAAAAGAGTCCTACAAGCGTGTTTGTTTTGGTAGCATTTACCATCAATGCCAAACGTTTATAATGTAAAGCATTACCCCACAATGCCATGCTGGACTAAATGCAGTGTGGTAGTTGTAGTCTGTTCCAGCAATCGGTTTGCTTCACTTGTACCAAGACCTGCATTTGTAGGCGGACTGAGTCCGCTTATTTAGTCCGAATCAGAGTCTGTTTGTGCATTCACAATACCCCAAACAAAGCGGACTTTCCAAGCAAACAGACCTTGATTTCGAACAAAAAAGGCTGGTGCGAATATGCCCTGAAAAGTAGCGTGCAAGCAAATTGGCCTACAAACCTGACTCAGCTACACCAGTTCAGACAGGAGGACTGGGCCAGGTTTCCAGTAAACAATGGGGAGAAAATAGTGGAAGGAAACCCAATTTGCTTATGGCATACAATGGCAATGCTTCCAAATACTAAGGAAATGCATGTAAACGTCTGACCTCAAAGAAAGTAATAAAAGCTTCACTGAAGTATTCTCTCTCCCATTATTCCAGTGTTTAACAAAAATAAAGAATTTTGGTAATCCTAACTTGCCCAAAACAGGAGAGGTTTTGTCTGATTTAATTTCTGACACCAGGAAAAGAAAAAGGTTGATGCATCTTTTTTAGTGTTTGTAAACTTCTGGTTTAACTGTATTTAAGCTTTCTTTGAAGCAACATAAAGAGGGAAGCAGGTGAAGCACAAAAACAGGATGTCCCGACATAGGAAGGTTCTGCCATCAGCAGCTTACAGTAATGTCCACAAATGTGTTATACCAGCCAGCCATCAGTGATGGCATCAAGTCTCACTGAGACTGAGAAATTTCCTGCAGGTGTGTACAAACTGAGAGCAGCTTGAGAACAGGAAGTGGTTTCTAGAGTCTGACAAATTCATCTGAGCGGAAATGCAGACTTGCCATGACAGGAAACTTATCTTAACAGTCAACAGTCCAAACACCTACAGGTAGCCTATAACAAGTGGATTCTGTGATGTTTTTTATTAAGTTACAGTCAAACTTAGTTTACAACATTTTGTGCAACATAACATTTCCATAATTAAACTTGCAAGCATGGAAGGGGAGGTTTCAGTGATCAAAGTTGGATTTTGGTCTTTTAGATAAATTCAGAATGAATGAATTTTAAATTCAGAATGAATGAATTTTCATTTATTTGAAAAAGGGGATGAAAAATATTGTAAAGCCACACTTTTCACTCATGTGACAAATGATTCAAAATCAGGCAAAGGAAACATGTTTCTGTTATAGAAAAGGTGAAGCTGTAAACCACATCTACCAGCCCTGCACTCAATCTCACTTTGTCAACCACATCTGTGTTTAATTCTTTGAGTCACACTGAAGTTAAAAGCTTACTTTGTTTTCCAATTAATCCTGCCTGTTGTTTAAGAGAAGCTCATTTTAATGACTGAAAATAAACTCGGATATAAAAGCAGAACAAGAACAGAAGAAGGGAAGTACTGTATCAAATGAAAATATAAAGTGCAGCAAAAACAAGGTTGATTTTTGTAAATAGATGAACTTTTGAGTGTCATTCAATGCGGAAGCAAACAGCCCATGTGAGAGGGAGTTGGTTGCTGCAGCAAAGCAACCAAAGGCAGAGCAGCTACTTGCATGTTGTTGACGGATAACGTTTTTGCAAGACAGGAAACGAGAGAAGCAGACAGATCGAGCTGGAGAAGAAAACTGCATGCCTCAGCGTACGCAACATTCTCCAAGATAGCATTAGATTTCACAAAAAGCAGGTTTAGGTCTCCTTTGAAGGTCGTTGATGCAGCCTTGAAGAGGGAGAAATTTAGCCACACAGAAACTCTGCAATGGGCACTGAGGAGAAAGATTCAGAGCCTGCCGCTCAGCCACCTTCAAAGGAGCGGGGATCACCAGAGAAAGAAAAAGAGCCTCCTGTTGAGCCTCAAACATCTGAGTCTGTTGATGCCCTCAACACATACAAGTGGCATACCGGCTCTAAGGGAGCACTGAATGAGGTGAAAGAAGAAAGAGAAGGGGGAGCAGCTTCGTCCACATCTACCATGGATAGGATTCAGAAGGCTTCCAGCAACAAATGGAGCAAGGTGCAAAACTGGCGCAAGGCACTGAGTGAAGACCCTGGAGATAAAACCGCATCCAGCGGGAAAGGTGGAGAGGGCACCAAGCCTGATAAAGGGTCTGGAGGAACCAGGAAGAACCCGTTTCGAAGGGCCCTGTCCGAGCCCCCGGGATCACTTTTTGCAGCTCTGACACCTTCGTCCAGCTCTGCTAGCTCAGCCAATGCAGCGTCATCATCCTCTGCAGCTGCTGCAGAGGCCTCAGGGAGTCCCTCTGCTGACCCTTCACAGAAAGGAGGTGGAGGGGCAATCTTTAAAAGATACCTGATGAATGTGACCCAGAAGCTGAAGAGGCCCAAGCTGCAGAATCGCAGCAGCACCATGACATCACTGCCATGTAAGAACACATTGTTTGAAAAAAACAAATTTAGCTTTTGCTATCAAATAAGGGTTGAATGTGATGTTTATCAGGTAGCAAATGCTAATCTTGTGTGGCTAAACGGATTTCCCATTACACCATGTCAAAACTTTTAATGACACAGCTGTGGGTGTGGAATGTGTGATCTATTTCACGCCATGTGACAAATGCAGTTCCTTTTAAACACTGAGCTTAGTAGCACCTAATCCTAACATGAGGGGATGGTAAGAAGAAACTTACAGAATTCCTTGAAAATAGGAATAATTAACTTAAGACTCAGTTGTTTTGCATTTTGCAAAACGTAGAGGTCGTTAATTCACAAATGAAAAACCACATGAAACCGCTTTGCTTATATAGAAATCAGTCTCAGTGAGGGTGCTGAATCAGATTATATTGTAAAAAAAAACTCTGAATTAAGCACCAAAAGATAATTTCCAATATCTTTTTTTCACCACTATTAAGTGATTGTGTCCCATTGTAGATCAAAATGAATAATTAAATGTATCGGAAGAAACTGGTTGTGCCTGGTTGTGATGCAATAAGCATAAAAATACAGAAAAAGGGATGTAACACTTGTTCTGGTTTCATCTAAATAACTGGAAATAAAAACACATCTGCAACTGGTGCATCCTCTCTCCAGAGATGCTAACTGATGAAAACATAGTGAAACTTTCTATTTGAGGAGCATATCCTTAAAAGGTTTAATAACCTTGAAAGAATGATTAAGAATGACAGAAGATCACCTGATTATCCCATCGCTGTAGCAACAATAGCTTAGACATTTATACTTTCAGAAACTGTTGCCATTCAGTCAACTCCCACGAAGTTACTAAATAATTTCTCTCCATTATTAACCAATTTAGATTTAAATTAATTTATTTATCTTTTTACTATTTGATGATGAAGAATTCTCTTAACAAAGGAAGATTATTTTTCAAATCAGCGTATAAGATAATATAAGGAAAGTTCGAATCAGTGGTACACATATAATTTTGTATAAATAAGTGCAACCAGAAAGGAGGTATTTGGCCAGACTACAGTTGCAGTCCTACCTTTTTCATGTTAATGTAAATTGTAAATCTTGAGTTGAGTCAAGTGTTTGCTTTTTACTGGGAATATTTTCTCCCAACAAACAAAAAGAACATAAACAGAACTAGCTCTATCCAAAAATTTGTTGTGAAATTATTGAGAAACAGAAGAACACGTGACTGAACACAACAAACCAACACCTACATTAGTGTAGAATTACAACCCAACTCCACACTGAGAAGGAATTCAAATATAAAACAAGAACACGTACCATCAAGATACCCTTACTGTTGCAACAGGGACTGAAAATCAGAAAGTTAATGGAAAAACAGCTGTCAGGATTAATCTACTACTCCAATGTGTAGGATGTACTGACATTTAGTGGCACAAGCTGCAAACTGCAACCAACCAATTGCCTCTACCTTTTTTTAAAACTACAGCTGCAGTGTGTGTTGTTTGAGCTTCATCAGTATTCTGATGCAGCTTGACTGATGAGCAAGGATGGACTACATTGTCATCCTCCTCTCGAAACAGCTTGTAGTCAAATGAGGGGAAACTTTATAACCTTATTAATGAACAGAAAATCTTTTTTTTTTAATTGAATATTTAAGCAAGAAGTCTGGTTGTAGAACTGAAGTATTTTACATTAGCTTGAGAAAAAAAAGACAGAAAACTGCTCAATTTTTCTGAAATTATGAGAAAAGTGTGAGCAAGCATGTCCACCATGATGAGTTGAAGGTATTTGCCGTTCCCAGAGGCAGCTGCCTCAGTACTGCAGAATCAGAGCCTTCATGTATATTTCTGCTTCTGAGAGATAATTCTACTAACAAAAACCATAGTTAAAATATTCTTAAACTATATCAGAAATAGATAAGAAATATAGTTCACGTGTTATTTCAAAATAATGACGTTAAACACAGCCATTCTCAATATCCATAATTACCTATTTCTACACATATAAGAAAATGGTTTCTCTTTGATTTGTTTCCTTAAATCAATCTATACATCCAATTTCTTGACACTTTTAAGCTAGTTCAGCTGTTGACTGGGAACAACCAACAAAGCACATTTTGGTTTAGGCACATTTTTTAACGAAATGGACAGTGGGTGTCCGTCTTGAGCCCCTTTCAGACTAGCGCTGAAAAGCGGTAATAGTGCGGATTTTGTCCTTTATACAGCTTGCATTCAGATGTGTGATATGGTCTTATACCCTGGAGATTACTTATTCCAATCAGTGCTCTAACTCCCATTAAACAAAGCTGGTTTTAACATCTTAAACTCTGGAGTTCCCGGGAGCACTGATTGGGATAAGTAATGCCTTAAAGGGACATTGTGTAACTTTTCCTGTTATCTATTCACAAAAATTGATTATTTTTTTTCAAAAGTGTTTTTCCATTTGTCAGTAACCACTCCCATCAACAAACTCAAGTGCTCCTGTAAGCTCTGAATCTGCCGTTCATATCATTTGTATATACATCAAACGGGTAGGCTCAGTGGGGGCTGCCATGTCGTGTCACTTTTACGTTCAGTAGAAGCGTGACAGTAGGAAAGTCAGGAGGAATTGAGTGTTACTGTGATGTTGCATTCATGTGCAGTCAGGCAGACAGCCGTGGGTAACAAAACCAGATGTCATTTTAATCACAGCAGCCGAGAGAAAGACAGTAAAACATGAGTCAGGGAAAACAATATGACATCGCCATAAAACATATCAGAGATGGGGACTGAAGTCACTGTAACTGACAGACCACTTATTCACATAGAGGCTTGTTTATGTCTTTACATGCCGCGGCTGTCGTCCGTCTGCTGTCTGCACGGTTTCACGTGAATACAGCATAAAGAATATGAGTGAGTTGCTTGCGCTATACAACTGCTACACAATGTCCCTTTAAAAGACATTAAAGGTAGTTAATCATGGCACAGTCATAGCTACACCTGAGACCACTGGATTCACTCACAGAAGAAAACATCTTTATGTCTGGCACAGAATAGGCACAGAGCTCAAAGAGTTAATGCACAGATGTCTGGGAAAACCATTAAACTTATTGTCGTGTCTTATTTTCTTGTCCGGAAACACACTAAAAAGACAAAAAAAAAAACAAGAGAAAAAATAAAACTGTGTCTGTGGACACAAATCAGACACTATTTCATGTTTTACTGCAAACTGGGTTGTAGAAATGATTATTTAGTATTGGGTTCAGTAGCTCATTTGATATGATATTCAAACACATTTTATCATCATAAGTCACACGAAATGCACTAGCTGAAGACCTGCCAATGCTTACGATATGTTAATACGTGAAAACCTTGATGATGACACAGGAAATAACTTTTCAGTGGGTTGTCTGGTTTTCTAAAATGTTTCTGCTGAAACAGGCCTGGATCTGATTTTATCATAGTCAAGAGCACCACCTCTTTTATTGGTTTGTTGTCTTAAGAAACTGTTTTATTTTGTTAAACAAAAATCTATTTAAAAAAAAATCATAACCTTTAAATATAAACGTGACGTTCATGCAAATTAAAAAGGAAGTGAATAGGAGGAAGAAACCACATTGGCACAACTCAGCCTGGTGTGTGTTATGAGAGCGAGATAGCATCAGAAAATGGGAGTGGCCAAACACTGTATGAGATAAGTGCCATCATGCCATAATTACCAAAAATGAAAAACAAACTGGGGTCAGCATGCGCCTCCAATTATGCTGCTGCAGCTTCAGTAGATTACACACATCAACATCAGTTATTCAAAGTGATGGAAGCTGCTAGGGTCAGACTGACTTCAGGATGAGACTTAATGTTGTGGCACTGAGCATTTCCTCTGAAACTGTGTTGTGGCATGAATATGTGTGTGTGTTGGCAGATTTGGATGAAGCTGATTCGACACCACCTGTCCCCACTGAACTTCCAAGATTACCATGGACTCCTCCTCAGGAGGTCCTCTTATGGGACATCAGCAACTGTGTCCTTGGAGATGGACAAATTCTCATCTCTCAAGAGGACGAGGTACCAACACACATGCACAAACACACACTCAACAGCATCTTCTTCTCAGAAGAGAGACAGACACCTTAGAGATTACAGAGTTGTCTTATTCCTAAGAGTGGCATAATGTTCATGTGTGTCCTTTTTCAGCCGACAACGTGGATCAGAAACCGTGTCAGCAGCTGTTTGTCCAACCTCAGTATGCAGAACCTCGTAGATATCGACACAGGTCAATCCACAAACTCACACATATGAATTAAAATGAGGAACAGATTTGTTTTTGATTTTTTTTCAAGATGCAAAGCAAAAGCCACAAAGTTGTTTCTGGCATCAGCAACAAACTTGATTCTGCTTACAGTCAGTCACAGAGGAAATAGCTGGATGTTTATTCGTGCGAGTCACTGTCAAATTGCTTCCTCTACAAGTTTTTTGAAGAAGATAGCATCATCTGGGTGTTGTAACTGTCCAATGAAAGCTTTCAGAGAAAGGGAAACACAGAGCTGAGCCCTCATTTTGGCTCAGACGTATTGTTGAGAAGCTCAGAGGCGTGTGTGAAAACGATGTTTCTGAACTGATTCTGTTGGCAAGCTCTGACAGGAGCAACGCATGTTCATGAACAGAGGAAGGAGATGTTGAAGAGGCTGAAGTAACAGGACTGTGGCACACCTCTGGACTCAATGATGGGATTTAGACGCTGGTTTGTTTGTGGTGGGGCTTTAGGTAAGCAAAGAGATGAAAAAAAGAAATAGGAACTGTCCGGCAGAATTAGGTAAACGTGTGTATTTTATCATGATGTGGCTCTAGAAGTACAAATAAGGGGAAATAGTGGAGGAGTGCAGTATTTTAATTTTTACCACTGAAAAGCTTTTAATAGTAGTTGGCTAGAATCTGTTGATGTACTTTGTTCTTACATTTCTGTGTCAGCCTCCAGCTAAAAACCACATCCTGTGTGTCTCAATCTGAATCTATTTAGTAATGGTGCATAGCAAATATTTTCCTCAGTAAAAGCGTAGAAATAAGTGCTGATGGTATGCTGAAGCAGAAGCAACGGGTTTTACCTGAAAGATTTGAGAAGACAACCTCAAAAGCAGAAAATTTGACTTTCAGAGACAAATATTCTGAAACCGAGTTTGTTAATGATGACCAACTCTCATCAAGCAAGCTTTTCCTGCTTTGAGAAGTCAAAATATCTGTTCTGAAAAATATTAGCCTGTTTTTTGGATTAGCTTAGGCCTGGAAACCAAAATGCAGGAAGAATGACCTAAAACATCTGCAGAACTGACCACAAACTCTAAATGGAAACAATAAATACTTGGAAAAAAATATATTTACATCTTTGATTGCCTTTGGTTAAGCTAACATGTTTCATTTTTATCTTCAGAGTGTAGCCCTGACCCTGTTGGCCCGCCAGGTGGTCCTCGGCCAAAGACCCAAGATGGTGGTGTGAGGGTGAGTTTTACACACAAGATAATCTCTCCACAAGCACTGTTTCCTGTTGATGTAATACCTAATTGCACTGTGCCTGCCTTCGTCAACCACAGGCACTCATCAAGCGACGTCTTGACAAAGCCAAAAGGAATAGCACCACCCAGCTGGGCCCAGTGGGGCTAAACAAAGGAAGCAGGTAAAACACACTGTTCAGTTAGTGAAGGAAAAGGACTTACAATCTAAAACTGAAGTAGCTTCTCTGTGTTGCTGATGTCAAACATGTCCACTATCTTCATTATGGTTGCTGCTTTTTTTTATTCAGTTTAGCACAAAACAAAGAACAGATTTTTTTTAAAAATTACCTTTATAACTTTAGATCAGTTCTCTACACTGCAAAAACTCGAATCTTACCAAGTATATTTTTCTCATTACTAGTCAAAATATCTCATCACACTCAAAATAAGACAAAATTACTTAAAGAGAAACATTTCAGTAAGATATAAGATCTTTTAAGACAATGCATCTTATTTCAAGAAATCTTATCAAGAAAATTTTGCTTGTTCCATTGGCAGAATCTTTTTTCTTATAACAAGCCAAAAAAATCTTGGCCACTCTTAACATAAGTAAAATAAATATTTATATATTTTTTTGCTTGCAATAAGTAAAAAAAAAAAAAAAAAAAAAAAAAACACTGTTCGTATCACATTTACACTCACTTGTGAAATATCCTACAGTACCTTGTGTGACAGTGCAGGGTTCTGTCACTTTACCTCTGATTAATCATGTGCCCTGGCTACTTGGCAACAGGGATATCCCATTGGCTGACTGGCTAGTGTGTGTGACTCTCACCCAGGAGTCTGAGGATTGAATCCCACCTAGGCCCTCCTTTCATACTGTACCTTACCAAATAATAAACAGATAGGAAACGATATGATATCATATACTATGTTGTCCCTACTTAACTGTAGGAAAATTTGTCTTGGCCATGATGCTTAAAGACACACAACGGAACTTTTTGCAGTTTTCTCAGTTTTCTCAGCCCCCCATTGACAGCTAAACTAGCAATCCACCTTGCATCATACCTGCACTGAGCTCACTCCAGCCAGTAGAAGACAAGTCTTATCTTGACCCTTGTCCTGTCTCTTCCTCTCTTTCTTTTCCTCTCTTCCTCCGGGAATGTTTCCTTGCGTTTCATTGCCAAATCCGACATGATGCGCGTTAAAAACACCCGCTGTGTTCATATCCGTTTGCTAGCGCATGACACGGTGTGCAACCAATAGTCGGCTGCAACGTCTTAGATGCAAAAGTTACATAGTGCAGTTTCTGAGTCTTGGGACGCTGCTGGGAAGTGACGGCAGTGTGCAATCAAAACGAGTCAGAAATGCATATTTTTAAGGTATAAAAGTTCTGTTGTGTGTCTTTAAAGCTTTCACAATACAACACTGCTGCAGTCAACATATAAAATAATCAACTTGAAGTAAATACGCCTATAGGCATTTTATGGCATGCACCACCATTCCCTGTGCTGGTGCAAAAACCTGTTAGTGCAACATTCTTAAATATAAATTTGTATAGCTTATTTATTGACTTTTTAAAGCAAATTTTACCATTTTGATTTAGTCACAATAGCACCCATTTGAAAGCTTTTATATTAATTTTATTTTACTTCTACTGGCAATAAAAATGTTCTGATTCTGATTAATATGTTGATTGAATTGACACAGATTGGACCTTTTATTTCCTTTTAGAGCCAGGAGTCTATATTGACATAGTTTAGTTCAGGTTGGAGTAAAGGCATACACACAAAACACTATATTTAGGATATGTCCATGTCTGACCCAACTTAACACAAAATTTCTGACATTTTTGTGTTAAATTTCAAGGCACTATGGTTCCCGGGAGTCTGTGTCAATTCCAGTGGGAAGTCTAGATCTGAGTGCTGACACCAGCACCGTCATCAGGCCGGTCCACAGCTCCATTTTAGGGGAAAAGTACTGCTTTGAGGTAAATTTTGACTTGTGAGTTTAAGGGTGCTTTTGTTGATTCCTGAGAGAGGGTTGTAGAAGATGTCCATTGAGCCAGAGTAAATAAATCAATAAATCTAATTTCAAGTTAATGTGGCTTTATTTGTGTAGAGCTAATTCACAATAAAGGCATCTCAAGGCAATTTTATGGACACAGTCGAATTCACAGGTGGTCAGGTCCAAAGACAACTTCATTCTGAATTAAGGGAGAAAAATCAGTCATTCAGTCATTTATTTTAAAATAGAATTAAGTATAAGATCTTCCCAGTAACTCAGTTTTGTTGGGATTGTTGTATAATAGGTGATAAACTCTGAGAACACCCACTGCTTTGGCTGCTCTTCGGCTGCTGAACGCGACCGCTGGATAGAAGACCTGAGACGGGCTGCCCAGCCCAACAAGGTAAGCCACCAGCCATTTGTTTTTAATTTTAAAGAAAAAAAAAAGCCTCAAAACATCAAAGTACTTACTAAAATATGTCATTTATCAACGGCAGGATAACATTGAGCGAACAGAGAACTCCTTGAGTCTGTGGGTCAATGAGGCCAAAGATCTGCCACCCAAACGGCGTTATTACTGTGAGGTCCACCTGGATGGAACCCTGTTTGCCCGCACCAGCAGCCGATCTGTTGGGAAGCTGCCTAACCGCTCCAGCCAGGCAGGGGATTGCTCCACTGGGTCATCAGGAGGCCCGGGGTCTGGCGGAGCTGCAGCTGGAGGATGTCAGTTATTTTGGGGGGAATTCTTCGAGCTTGACAACCTGCCAGCCGTCTCCCAAATTAGCCTCCACCTTTTCCGCGAGGATGACCCAAAGAAAAAGCGCCTCTCCCGAGATGATTCCAGTCTGCACCCACTGGGCAGCGTGACGATTCCCATTGCAGATATCCGAGGGAGGACTTATCAGGAGAAGTGGTATCCCATTGCACCGTACAAGGCTTCAGGCACAAGTGGGACCAAAGAGTTACTGGGGCCACAAGCTTCCCTCCGCATCAAAGCCCGTTTTCAAAATCTAAAAGTGCTGCCAATGGAGAAATACAAAGAGTTTGCAGAGTATGTGACGGTGGATTATGTCCAAATGTGCAGAAAGCTGGAGCCACTTCTGAATGTGAAGGAGAAAGAAGAGCTGGCAGGGGCTCTAGTCCACGTTCTCCAGAGTATCGGCAAAGCCAAGGTGGAGAACAAGAACAAGTATTTGTACAGCTTGAACGCAACCTGATTTGTAAAATAATAATCACGCCTTTGCTTTATTTCTGAATGCTTCAGGAATTTCTCATTGATTTGGGCAGCGCAGAAGTAGAACGACTTGGAGAGAAGGAAGCGTTGATCTTCAGAGAGAACACATTGGCCACCAAAGCTATAGATGAATATATGAAGCTTGTTGGCCAGAAGTATCTCATTGACACATTAGGTAAGGAAGCCTAGCTGGAAAGACGGCAACTTGCATAGATAATAAGTTTTCATCTGATCGGGTTTCTTTTTGGTGCAGGGGACTTCATCACCCGCCTTTATGCTTCTGGGGAAAACTGTGAAGTTGACCCTCGTAAATGTCCTGCCACTGATCTCTCAAACAACCAAAAGCACCTGATGGAAACCTGTGAGGAGGTGGTGCAGAAGATTATTGAGATCCATGGGTGAGAAAAGATGGCTTATTTAAAAAAAAAAAAAAAATCAAAGTGTTCTAAATAGCTAACCATTTCTATCTCATGTATCACAGACCTTTTCCTGAAGAATTAAACAGAATCTTCTCCAGCTGGATGGAGCTGTGTGAGGACCAGGGCAGAGCTGAAATTGGGCAGCGTCTCATCTCTGCTTCCCTCTTCCTTCGCTTCTTATGTCCCGCCATTCTCAGTCCATCTCTTTTTGGTCTGACACAACCTTATCCAGAGCCAAACACCCTGCGCACTCTTACCTTAACGGCCAAAGTCATCCAGAATCTGGCCAACTTCACTCTGTGAGTGGCTTCTTCTCATACAGAGCATGCAGATGATAACGATGTTTAGCACACAGATTAAATATTTTGCTCTGTTTTAGGTTTGGAGAGAAGGAGGAGTACATGCTCTTCATGAATGAATTCCTGCAGCAGCACTGGGATGGAATGAGGACCTTTCTGCAAACAGTGTCCAATCAAGACACTGAAATCACAATGACATCCTTTGATGGCTACGTTGATCTGCCCCTGCGTTTAGCTGTGCTCCATGGCCTGCTGGTGGATATCATCTACAAGAAGGACCAGGTAGGGACAAATTATGTTTATTTTCGTTGCGATTGCTTAAAGGGTTTGTATCACTCTATAACAGATTTTTATTTCCAAGCTGTGATTGGTCTATTTCACCGATCAACATGCCACAGTTTCCAGAATCCACAAGTAAATTGGAGCTTGTTTCTTCTTCAGGACACAGTGGACCAGCTGCACCCTCTACCTTCAATTCTCAACCAGATAGCAGAGTCACTTGGTCCTGATGCACCTCGGATCATTGTTAATAGGTACGCAGAAAGGCTGCATCTCAAGCTTTATGATAAGCATGCGCATACTTTGCAAGGTGTCACTAAAACATCTTTTTTGCAGCCAATCTGGACAATCCAAACCAGTGTATGTTCCTCCCAAGGACTTGGGAAAGTACAGCCCTCTGCATTCCTCTCTCCTGAAGCTTGACTCCAAAGGCCTTAGAGATGGGTATGATGGATGACATTTTCTTTTAGCAAATGTTTTTGAAGTACTCATTTTGATAACAGTTGTTTTCAATTACTTACTAAAACCGAGGTGTAAAACTGTCGTCTCATAAGAAGATCAAATGTCTAAAACATAGAAGTGTCAAAGTTCAAAGTTAAAAATGATGAGATGACAACACACTGCACATGTAGGGCCATAACCAGGGCTGCACACATCCAGTCCTCAAGAGCTACTTTCCTGCAACCTTTAAGGGTATCCCTTCTCCAACACACCTGGATCAAATAATTGGCTCGTTACCAGGCCTCTGCAGAACAGACTGACATGCACATGAGGTAATTCAGCCATTTGATTCAGGTGTGTTGGAGGAGTGTTGTAAAAGTTTCAGACTGTCTCTGTGTAGTCTTTACACCCACTCAGCTAAAGCTTTAATCCAGTTGTTAATTCCACCTTTTTTTTTTTTTTTATGTGCTTTATTAATCCCAATTAGAGAGCCAATTAGGAAATTCATTCTCTGCATTTGAACCTGAGAGCAGTGGACTGCTATTAAAAGCAGCCCGGACAGCAGTTGGTGGGGGGGTTAAGGGCATTGCTCAAGGGTCCACAGTGGTTCACGTGAGTGCCATATCGGGGACTCGAACCTGGGTCTGCCGCACCAAAGCCTGTGACATTACCACGCTACCCACTCCCCCAACCTTCGGACATTTATTTTAGGACATTTTCAAGCAATCAGGCATGCTTTTGTTTTCCATGGAAATTAGAGTCATCCTGATTCCCTAGATGGTTGGACTCCATACTGGACTTAATCTGACATGTTCAAAACTCAAGCCGCCTAGCTCATCTCCATTTTTCCTGACTTAAAACCTAAAAAAATGCATTCTTTACCAGCAGTATACAGCATCAACCAAAGTTTATATTTTTCCTTAACAGCTAAAGTGTAAGAAGAAGTGA
Source organism: Atherinomorus stipes (assembly GCA_023101725.1). Classification (NCBI taxonomy): domain Eukaryota; kingdom Metazoa; phylum Chordata; class Actinopteri; order Atheriniformes; family Atherinidae; genus Atherinomorus; species Atherinomorus stipes. The sequence goes on from JALJCO010010956.1 coordinate 2,112,094, forward strand.
TTTGCTATGATGCTGGAAAGGACATGTTAAAAAAGAATCCACAACAAAATGAAAAATTACACTGTGTGGTCAAAATTTTATGTCCTGTTCCAGCCAAGATGCTAGTGGGGAATATACAGAACATACAAAAAAAAATGTGTATATGCATTTATATATTCAGTTGTATGGAATATATTTCCCTTTAGAGTGAGAAAATGTGAGAAAATGGAATGTACCAAGACATGGTTGTCTCCTGAGGAACTTCCATCCATTCATTTTCTATACCTGCTTATTTTAGTGTGTGGTCCCATTGGGGCTTGAGCCTATCCCAGCTGCTGTTAGGCGAGACCTTGGACAGATTTCCAGTCTAGCAAAAGGCCAACACAGAAACACAACCACCCACTCATGCTCACATTTGCCAGCAATTAGAAGTTTGCACTGCATTGTTGGTATCTTTCAAATGCATCTCTTACTTTCTGTGCACAACACAAATCCTGCCTGATAATCTGTCTATTCTCCAGTGATGGGAGGATTCGCAGGAGCATGAAAGAAAGGAAGCCAGTCACCAGAACTCAGAGTGCTCCACACAGAAGGCCTGGTCACAAACAAGCTCTGAAGAGGCAGACGAGCTCTGAAGCTCTACCAACACCTGACCTTGAACCTGACACCACCAACCAGCCACTCATTTCTCCACCAAATCCTGTGAGTACAAACAGCAACAGGCTCACTTTTAGCAAATCTGATGCCTCGAAAGTTTACATACTGTATCCTTCCATTAAAGACAGAAAAAAAATCAGTTGCCAGTGAAAAAGTTAAAATTGACAAAATAACAAAAACATTTTGGCCCACTGTTCATGAGCAAGGTGCTCTAATATGTCTGGAACAGTTTTGCTTGTATGATCTTTTAAATGATTTCTTTAAACAAAAATTCAAAGTATATTTAATTTTGCTAAATTATAATTTAGTACTTTTTTATTTATTATAACTTTTTTTTCAGTTATTTGAATTACTATTTGGAATTTAGCCTTTTCAGGAGGGTATGTAAACTTTCCAGCACAACTGTACTTCCTGTCAAGTAATGCATATCAAATATATCCCCTTTTTTTCTTTAGAATAAAAAAAACCCCACTTCTGCAATCGATTAAACAAAAAAATAATGTCAAAGGTGTTTCATCTTGTTTGTTCAGAATGTCAATCCCAAGCGTCCACCTGCACCAGTTCCCTGGATCATATATAACAACAGGGAGTCCAGTGAAATAAAGACAGAGGATGAGCAGTTAAATTTACTGGACAGGGTACGTAAAGCCATCCAGCTATAAAGTCCTCTAATTCTGCCTGATTATAAGACTGTTTAATTATGAAATCAACCTGTAATTCCCAACCAGCACATTCAGGAGCTGTCAGAGCTCCGTCTGGGGATAGAACAGGTGACAGAGCGGGAGCTGGACATGGCCAAGCGACTGGAGGACTTCATTATCCAAAGCCAGGACCAGAATGCAATGCTGCAGGCTGAGGTCCACGAGCTGCGAAACCTGCTTGCTGTGAGAGAAGAGCAGCTTGCCAGTGCTACATTCAGGTGAGACTGTGAAACCATTTGAGTGTATTTATGATGTGTAGAAACTCTGAACTCACTCTGCATAGATGTTCAGAAATGCTTATCAACAGTAAATGGTTTAATGTGATTAATATTATTTGACCTGAGTGATGAGCGTCCCTTCTGTTCATTCATTTCTCTGCAGGCTGGGTGTGATTGAAGAGGAAAGGGAAGAAGATGAAAGGAAGCTAAGTGTTGCAGTTGCAGCAGCTGAGAGAGTGAATGTGCTGGTAAGAAAGACACATAGTTGTCATTCAGGGATATCGAGCTTTGATCAAATCGAAACGTACTCCATAACTCTTACTTTAATCGAATCAATCCCACAACAGACAAATGAGATTCATGTAAAAAAGCTACATGAGATTAGACGAGGGATTTTGATACCTATACGAAAAAAGACATACTATGGCATGTATATACTGTTTTTCAAAAGCTGACATGGTTTTCTGAGACTTTAATGAAATGATTGTGACATGATTTGTTCAAAGTACCACAGAAAAGCAGTACTGCAGCTCCTTTTTCAAATGTAGCTCTTTTCAGAGGGGCTAGAATTAGAGTGTGACATGGTCGACTTGAATCCATTCTTTTCTCATTCTGAGTCTTCTTTTTAAATCAGTTGGAATTGATAACCCTCGGAAGACATTATATAAACGTGACAGAGCATGCAATCAATAGCCTGAGAGCTCACACTACCACATGCAGCAAAACAAGGTCAGATTTCATTTGCACAAGTCTAACACTTATTTTCACGGGGGAACTTTGGACTCTACCTTTAAAAGTACAGAATGTAAAAAATCAAAGGTCGATGGTAAAAAAAATGTGATATACAAATTTAAAACTGTGTTTCTATTGATGCGTAATCGTTGCACTAGAATAGCTGTTATATGTTTATTTTCTAAGAATTGGTCAATCTACTTGCTGGGCGGTGCACATATGGAGGCTGCCATATTTGTTTGCTGTGGTGTCCCTGAATGGACAAAACAGTGTGTGTAAAGTGAGAACCCTCTGAACTATAAAACTGCTGTACCAGCTTTGTTTAATGGGAGTTAGAGACTGTTTGGGATCAGGAATGCCTTAAAAGACATACAAATAGTTACTCATAGTACAGTTATAGCTACACCTGAAACCACTGGATCCACTCACAGATGAAAAGATCTTTATCTTTGTGAGAATTTTGCCACCAACGGCCACCATACATTCCAACACTGCTTGAAATATGAAGTAATTTAAAAGAAAACATCTTTTCTTCCAAATATCCATCTTTACCACTAGATGCCAGTAATTCTTACATACGTACATACTTATATATGTGTGCCTTTAAAATACTAAGTTGGAACAAAGAACTCTAAGTTTCTAAGAATTCTGAGAGAGAATTTGAAGTTATTTCTCAAGGCATCTAACGTTCATGAGTGTCACCTGTTGAGTTTCTGGAAATGATGCAAAATGCAGACAGTATTAAAGTAATGCTGCACAAACATCTAAAATTTATGTAAGATTAAGTTGATAATTCATCAAATGAATAACAAGTAAAAATGTAAAAATGAAACAGCTTTCTAGATCTCAAATCTCTTGTAGAATTTATACTATCTGCGTGTTTTTTTCTGTTAAAAGCTACTAATCAGACAAATTTTTTATAAAAGAACATTACCTCATTAATATAAACTTGAAATGTATCATTTTGTGATTATATAAAATTACTCTGCTTTCAATAAATGAAATATTGTTTTTAAAAACTCTGGAGGAGGGGAAAAGACTGTAAAGATAATTACGCCAATTTGGCTGTATGCACAACTCTACTACTTCCTGAACGTAAGCCAGCTCCTTTGTTTCCGTTCTTTCATTCCAGGACAAACTAATTAATCAGGTATGTCTGGCCATTGTCCTCATGGTTACTGAGTTCAGGCACACCTGCATTAATCAAATCATCTAGTAATGAAAGACAGGAGACAAAGGAGCTGGCTAAAGTTCAGGATGTAGTGGAGTTGTGCAGAAAGCTCATTGCCAGAAGAGCCAGTCGTGTGATAATTGTGATTGGTGTTTTCTGGGCACAAACCTCCAAACAGGGCTTTGTCTGAAGTTGCCATGGCTGTGTTTGCTGCCATCAAGCGGCAGAAAAATGCCATAATATATGCAGACTCAGAGGGCAAAGTGCGTCCAGATTATTTTTAAGTCTTTGATCGAATGAATCTTGTGTAGAAAAAGTCCAGAAAATAACATTTAACATCAGAGCTGTTAAGTAAATGAGCTGCTTTTCACTGGAGTACTTTCAGTCATGACAGAGGCGTTGACATCCGTGATCAATGGAAAATCACATTTGAGATAATAATTTAAAAAAAAGACTTCTGTTAGATTTCAAGTCAGGATATTATACTTTAATCAGAATACAGAATAGAGCATTTTTGCTGTTTTTTAGTTAAGGTAAAAACTAACCACTGATGGAAATGTGCCTTTAACAACAACAAAAAAAAGTTTTAACTTTCCCAGAATGAAAACCATTTTAACATGCCGCACCTACTGTACCACATACTTTATGATGGGTGGAGATAAAGATAGGGAGAGTGAAGGAAATGTCACCTAACATCATGTAAATCTGAAAATCCTCCAAATGGTCAAACCCCGGTGGCCCCCAACAAAGAGCAGAGAGAGAGAGAATGTTCTTGTTCTGAGTTTATGAATTAGTCCTGAGATTTTCTAAGACAGTTGCTTTGTTTTTACAGGAGGAGCAGTTTGTCGGTCTCATGAGGGACCTTCAACAGCTGAGTGAAGCCTACAAGAGCAGCCAGAACAACACACAACACCCTGAAAAGCCACTTATCAACAGTAACTGAACAGAGAAGGCTCAACTTTACTTTCAGTTTTGTATAAATGCACATACAGAGCTTACAGGTGTGAAACCTAAAGGATTTTTCAGCATTTTTAATTCTTCTAATGCATCAAATGTGGTTTTCTGATTAATAAAAACTACAAAGTATATCTCTTGTCTGTTTCAAAATGTAGCATCACAGGTGTAACAATTGTTAGAAATTAATTTACTCATCCATTATGGTATTAAAGTATCAAGATAGTCATAATTCAAAGTTTTATTCCAAGTTGTCATATTTGTAATCTATTTCAGTACAAAACATAACAGTATGTACTTCATTTCATAGCTGCAGTTACTTATTCTGATTTTAGATCAGTGTCACCAAAGTTGACACAGTTGGATTTCTTTAGTTGCTGAAATTACTTCCACTTAGCTGAGTACTCGTCTTCATTTAAAGTTATACCGTGAAACTTTGGCCAATATGGGAAAAAAACCTAAAACTTCCCAAAGGGAACAAATGTCTCAAAAAAAAAAACTCTCAATATTGTTTAATTTAAAAAAATCAAACAAAAAAAAAAAAAAAAATTATTATTAACCACAAATAAAAAAAAACGGATAAAGAATAATAAAAAAAGGAGGGCGGCCGGAAACTAGAAGACATAATGCTGGAATTTGAGAATGGCAGCCAGAGAGAAGAGAAAAGTGCTATAAATAAAAAAGAGAAAAAAAAAATATTTACTTATATTAATAATAATAATAAAATATAAAGAATATAATTTTTATAAAAATTGGGTTTCAAAGGTTTCACAGGTCCTTTAAAGAGGCTGTAACAAAAGTCCACAAGTCTTCTCTTTCTCTTGCTGTTATTGAACATGGATCTGTTCATTTCTCACTCTTACTTATTTGCACCTAACAATTATTGTTTGTTAATCTGGAGCCCACTAAATTTTTCTTTTCTTTTTAATCAAATTTCATTTACTTGAAATTACCTCTTTAGACCACTGAGCAGTGATCTGAGCCATCAAACAGCATGAAGAAGGTTGCTTCAACATTTTTGTATGTTAGTCATTAAAACCAAATATGGTCCCTGCAATGAGTTGAATGAACATTTCATGGTGGTCCTTGGAAACTTGAGGTTCAAGACAATTGCCAACCTTTGCTTGATGTTAAAGGAAAACATGGTTTGCTGCCAAAATTCATTTTAGTTCCCAAGTAAATCTTGATCTAAATTTTTGTTTTTTTTATATCCTGGTTTTGTGCAGGTTTTTTACACATTTTATGGGTGCCAATGTTGAATGTGTTGAGGTACATAATTATATAACTATCTTATATACTTATTTTAACGTGTATTGGCTATCCCAAATAGCACTCTTTTACATACTTATGATGAAGTAGTCTGTCTCTGAAGGAGCTCTGTGGGCTTGTCAATGTATTCTGGATGGGAGTTTTCCAACATTAACCATCCTCTTCCTCTCTTCCACTGCCTCTGCTGGCTTCAGAGAGCATCCCAGCACAGAGCTGGCCTTCCAGATCACTCTGTCAGGTCTCTTCTTGTCAACAGCTGCTATGATGCAGACCCAGCAGACAACCCCTCCAAAAATGGCTGATTCCAACACAGAGTCATAAAAGGTCTTCAGGAGCGCCCCCTGAACTCCAATAGACCTTGGTTCTGTAAAAGTATTTGGGTGTTTCCTGTCCAAGACAAGTTATTTCTTAGGCAAATAAAGCAGGACCTTCTCCCAACTGGTCAAAAAGTCATCAGAAATTCTGGTGATAAACGTTTTGCTAACAGGCCAGCTTAAAGAGTCGAATCTTTGTAAGAGAACAAGAACAATCAACAACCGGGGGAGAGCCAAAATTTCAGATAGGGTGGGAAGAGGAGAGAATAGGATGCCATTAGGTCTACTGTATGGGCCAGTTGAAAAGATTTAGTACGGATAAAAGTTTTCTGGGTTGGAAACAGGTTGCTCAAAATAAATTAGGAGTTCTGTAACCCGATAACATTACGTTGTCCAGATTTGGATTTTATCTGCATCAAAACTTCAGTTTATGTTGTTCAAAACTTTTAGGTAGGATTGGGCTACAATGGGCTCTATGCACGACTCCACTACTTCCTGAACTTAAGGTAGCTCCTTTGTTACCTGTCTTTCATTACTGGACGAACTGATTAACCCAGGTGTGTCTGATCTCAGGAACTGCCCAGACACACATGGATTAACCAGTTTGTCCAGTCATGAAAGACAGGAAACAAAGGAGCTACCTTAAGTTCAGGAAGTAGTGGAGTCGTGCATGGAGCCCATTGACCGGAAGGCTGTTTTATTCCGATCCCAGGAGAAGGTTGGAGCAAAGTATAATAAGACTAAATTAAAACTGGTCAAATAAAACATTTGCATCATGTAGTGTTAATTTACAGTTGGTTTATCCATCCATTACAAAGATAAATGAGATGAAGCAAACAGCATTCTCCTATTAAACCTGTCAGAGCAGTTAACACTAAATAATTAATAAAATAATACTCAATAGTAACTGTATCTTATATGTACAAAAAATGCACTAAAATAAGACTTGATGAAAACATTAAATTACACTCAAACAAAAATGCATATCAACATACTGTAGACACCATTCATAAAATGCGAAATAAGATTAAGCTCTAAGCCAGGAGGAGAATTTGAAGTTACCCTGTTCACACCTGACTCACATCAATGACTCATCAACAGGCTTTTGAAGAACTTAAGAACAAACATCTCATTTAGTTCAGGTGTGTGGCAGCAGGGAGAAATAAAATTTGCAGGACCTGGTCCAAGAGGTCCGGTATCTGTAAGCCCTGCTCTGAGTGATACTAAATGTAATCAGGAAGCCAAAAGAGTCGAATCTTTGAAAAGTATCGGATTTCCCATGTCTAATGAAGACACCTCTGTATCACGTGCTCTGATCAGCTGTGAGTTTGGAAAGGAGTGCAGCCAAACCGACAGGTCCAAAGCAGCTTCCGGGGTCGTGCCACGGTGCCAGAGACGCGTTACGTGGAAGTGCTCTGTCACCGGCTATCAAGTCAGTGTTTCTACCTACTCACCGGGACAACTTACCAGTCTGTTTGGACCGCGTCTTCTTCTCTAAGGTAACTAGGAAACTTAACCGGAATATGTGTAATATTTGTCTGTGTATTTAAAATGAGCGTGACTGAACGTGAAACAGCGTCGCGCACTTCAAGTTCGCCTTTCAATTTTATATTATACATGTAACACTTACAGTTAAGATTATTGGTGTCTAATTACATTAAGAGCTACATAAAGAGACTTAGCATACTTAATGTACTTATTTCGCTTTTAAACGAATCAAAACGTGTCTGTTTAGTTTCGTTTCTGAATCCTGCCTTTTTAAGTTTCGTTTCTCCCTCGCAGACTCTCCTCGTCATGGCCAGCTGCGGCGACTCCCAGTTTTCTCTTCTGACCCTGGAGGATGAGCTCACCTGCAGCATTTGTCTGAGTCCCTTTGACTGTCCGGTGACCATCCCCTGCGGACACAACTTCTGCCAGGACTGTCTGCTCTCCACCTGGAACGGGGACTCCTACAGCTGCCCGCAGTGTCGCACCTTCTTCGCCACCAAACCGGAGTTGAAGAAAAACACGGTCCTCTGTACCGTCGTGGAGACCTTTAACTTGAGGTCCAGCAAGAGCACAGCCGGTCTGCAGGGAGAGGAGGAGAAAATGCAGGAGGAAGAGCAAGCACTCACGGAAAAGAAAGATGTCATCCACTGTGATACATGTATGGAAGCTGAGGCTGCGAAGACCTGCCTCACCTGCATGGCCTCTTTCTGTGAGGACCACCTTCGCCCTCATCGGGAAAATCCTGTCTTTCGCCTCCACCAGTTGAGTGAGCCTGTTGGGGATTTGATGGAGCGCATCTGTCCAGACCACCACAAGCTGATGGAGCTCTTCTGCACCCAACATGAGCGCCTAATCTGCAGCCTCTGCCTCCAGCAGGTCCACAAAGGGTGCTCCTTCTCATCTCCTGAGGAGCAGAGGAACCTGAAAGAGGTCAGGGTTCACGTAAACAGCCAGTCCACCCAGAAGTATATTACACTTTTTCTCCATTGGTTTGGCTTATTTCTTAATTCAGAAGTTACATTCTCAAAACTCTCTAAGATCATTTGGCTGAGCAGTCTTACAGTTCTCATAACACCACAGCTCACTTGCAAAAGCTCATCTCTCCCAAAACAGTTCATTCATCCTTCAGAACTAAATTTCTTTCCCATACAAATAATAATCAATTCAACTTTATTTGTATAGCCTCCATTCATGACAGTGTCACCTCAGGGCGCTTAAACAGACAGAAAAGTTCAGGTCAGATTCATAATAGTCTAGTTAAGGAAACCAACAGATTGGATCGAATCTTGACTTGACCCGGTCCAATCCCCCATCCTGAGCAAGCACGGAGGGGTGGCGACAGTGGGAAGGAAAACACCTTTTTAACAGGGAGGAAAAACCTCTGGCAGAACCCGGCTCAGGTAGGGCGGCCATCTGCCTCGACCGGCTGGGGGGGGAAGAAGACAGAAAGGGAGACCAACAAACACTGCAGAGTCACCAAAACGGACAGATCCTTCTCAATCACTTTCTCATTTCTCTAAACAGACTGGATGTTCTCGCCACTCTTGGTGTTTTTGCCAAAATAACCTGGATTTTTCAGCACAGCACCACGTTTCACCTGCAGAAGCTCATATCTCTCCCAAAACAGTTCATCATTGTGTCGAAATCAAGTTTCTTTCTCATAGAAATCGTCAGAGCACCCAAAATGTATCATCCCAGTAGCATTGTGTAAGCACTGCAAGCCAAAACGTTAAGGTATTTTGTCACTATGGCAGAGGACTGTGGAAATATCCCTCATGGCCACCTCTGTTTTAGCTCAGTCCTTCATTGACTATGGTTATTATGCCAAGTTGTTTTTTTGTTTTTGTTTTTTTGTCTAGCTAATGGAATAGTTATTTTTATCAAACAAAACAGGATTTTACAGAGTAGTTTCCAACATTTGACAGCACACATTGCACTGATACTACCAAGGAAATTATAAACAGTTATTCACACAATTTCCATACATCAGTCACTATAATGAGTGTACAGCATAACATAGCTACTGTTATAAACGCAAACAAAATCAGCCTATAATGCTGTAAAGAAGGCTTGAGTTTCACACATTTCTTTACTGGTTGCTTTCCTCACCACCCTCCGCCTCCTGCCCATCCACATGCTGCTGTCTAGCCACAGAATCTCATCTACATCACACAGTGCATGTTCTCCCTTGCAATGCAACGAGGGAAGAAACTGCGTGCGTGCCGTAACCATCTCCTACAACGACGCTGTCATCACTTACAGCGTCCATTCCTTGGAGCAAGGGCCTCTGATTTTGGGCCAGATGCTCGTACACTCTCCACCTCCAAGCAGAGGAAAAAACTCCTCGATGGGGTTAAGGAAAGGACAGTAAGAGGACTCTTCCTCAAGCAGGCAGTTGCCTTGGTTCATTTACTTGGTTAGGTGCCTCCATGTTCAGAAATCGTACTAGTCTTGATTATCTATCGATCTAAATGTCTGGCAGCGTTCACAATCATGGACAGCTCCTGTCAGGTAACAAAACCTGTTTGTTCATCTGATATTTGTGAAACTCCTCCTTCATTAGTCAAGTTCTAATTTCACCTGTCAATTATGTAATCAATTTGTTAAATGTTCCAACAGATTCGTATAAGGTTTTCATGGTATTTTGGTCTTGACTAGTTGAACAGACTATTCTACATGTGATAACTCCTAGAATGAAATGATGCCGATATGTTTTGGAGAGAACCATGAGACTGAGAATCAACAATCGGTCTAGATCAATAAGATCTATTCACTTGTTAATTGTGCCAAATGTAGGAGAACTGTACTCAATCAGTTCTAAGACATTTGCAATTTAATGAAATAAATGAGTGATGCAATTATTAGAAATGCACCGAAATGAAAATTCTTGGCAAACAAAATGACCAAACCCAAGGCTGAAAACTTGAACACCGAAAGACTGTCAATTACTAGAACCATAGCATTTTTGGCTACGATGTGTAACCTCACTAAAATCAAGGCATTGCAATAAATCAAATACAAAAGTATCAAAATATTTAGCACTGACATTACAGCAATGCACAATATAAATTAAAATTCAAAATAAAATTTTTAGTTTGACCCCACTCGTGTACATTACATAATGCCTTTTTAAAATTTTTAAATAATTACAGGCTTATAACTGACTGGCCTGCTGAAAGACAATGAAATATGTTTTCTCATTAAAAAAAAAAAAGAATTGGGAATGCGTGTTTCCTAAAAGTGTTGCCAAAACCAAAAAGGCTTCTTTTTGGTGTGCTAGGAAGAAAACTGCAGTCATGAGAGACTTATTAAACCTATTTTTTTTTTAATGTAGTGGCTTCTAAATGCAGTGTAAACCCAACTTGTGTCTTCATGAACTGATTGATTTTGTGTTTTTCTGTTTGCAGTCTGATCTGAGAGCAAAGCTGGGATTGCTGGATGGAAAGCTTTTAAAGAATGAGACTATAATATCTGAAATGAAGGAAATTCACACCAAGCTCAAGGTAACATTTGGCTTTCATGTGAAATTTGGCTGAAAGCAAAATTTAAACAAATTTATTTCCAGTTTATAGCTGTATTTGTATTCAGGTGTCCTGTTGTTGTGGTCTTCCCCACCAGGACTCTGCCATAAACAGGAAGAAAGCTGTGGCTGTAGAGTTTCTGCAGATGAGGGACATGCTGCGAAGAGAAGAGCAAGAAGCTCTTAATGCGGTGGACCGAGAAGTTGAGAGTGGGCAGACCAAACTCCGGGCTCTCATGACCAAGTTCTCTGAGAACATTGAAAACATGAACAAAGCTAAAGAAGACATCCAGAGTCTGCTGAGTCAGTCCCAAAGCATGGCGTTCCTGCAGGTGGGACAGCAGCCACACAGCTGCACCGATGATGCTGTCATTTGTTTTTTAGTAGATGCATGACAGGCAAACGTATGTTTCACATGATTCTGTCCTTAGGGACAGAGGTTTTAAGTTTAAAACTCAATTTCTTGATCCAGACATCTCAACATGACTCAGAGAGTAGTGATACTCTTGGACACCATGCTGTAGACATGAGGACTTCTCAACTTCTCAACATTCCGCATGAATGCTATGAATTTGCATTGTTACCCATCTTCCTCTATAAATGGAAAGGTGGAAAAAAAAAATTAGTTTTACTTTTCCTTGCAGACTTCATTCAACCTTCCCCTAGCTGTGACTTTTGATCCTTTTACCCCCCGGATCAGCCTGGACTCCAAGAAGGTGTTGGCATCTGAGAACTTTGCTGTTTCCCTGAAGAATCATCTAACAGAGATTTTAAAGCAGCCTGTGGAGGCCAGAGCACAGATGCTTACAACAGGTGAGAATGAGAGCTCTTAGATGTACAATTTTAACACTTTAATAGTTCATTGAAAATGTTTAGGTATATGTTAAAGACAAGGTGGATGATGTTTTCCAGGAGCTTTTTTTTTTTTTTTTTTTTTTTTACTATATTGCTTAGTCTTCTACACACCCTGATTGCAGACAATTAATAAAATGTTCTGACACAAATTTAATCACCTGTGGAACTTACAGGATTGGAGAAACCCCTTCAAATGAAATGAATTTCATTGTATGGGGTTGTGAACGGCCTGTACTGATTGATTATTTTGTCCATCAAACTCGACTGCCGTTAGCCTTCTTAATCTTGCCTCTAGTCCCTTTAAAGTACAGTTGTCACGGTACTAAAATTTCATTCTCAATACTGATACTAAAGTTAGTGGTCAATACTCTATACTTTTTTTCGATACAAAAGGGGAAAAAAATCACCCCAAAAAAATAATAAAAATACAACAAAACTATATCAGAAAAGACCTTTAAAAATAGAACTATACCTAATATTAAAGATCTAGTTTGTGCAGAGATGCAGTCTTAAGCTAGGTACACACTACAGGATTCCTGAGACCTTCATAGATGTAGTGACCACACACTTGATGATTACAAAAGACAAATCACACAAGATTTGCCTCTTCTGATCATAGTGTGGGGTGTACAGGACGGAGAACACCCCACACTAACTGATTCATCAGCAGAGAATCGGCCCCTTCACTCTTAACATCTCAAGTCTCGCGATATCAGACGAGACTTTGCGGTGAGACTTTAGCATAAACAAACGTTGCGGACTTTTCAGCCTCTTGCATTGTGGAAAAAACACGCATACATGGAGTAATATGAATGTGGCTGTATGACCGTGAGTGGAGGTGAATAAAAATGGCCACAAACATTAGATGGCTTGGTGGTCAATGTCCACATATTTCCATAAAAGGGGTAAAAAAGGGAGAAACATTTAGGGGTGGAATGAAGAAAAAAAAAGAAAAGTAAAAAAAAAAACAAAAAAAAATAAAAAAAAAAAGAGGAGAGGTCTAAGGAGGGAAAAAAAAAAACAAAAAGAATGGGAGAGGAGAGGAAAGGGAGAGGAGGGGAATAAAGAGGGAAAAAAGGGGGGAAAAAAAAAAAAAAAAAGAGAAAAAAAAAAAAAAAAAAAATAAATATAAAAATAAAAAATAAAGAAAGAATTAAGATTAAATTTTCAGAGGGGGGGGCGTGGTGCAGGGATGTAATAAGAGATAGGGAGGAAAAAAAAGTAGATTATATAAAAAAAAGGGGGAAAGAGGGGATAGAAGGAGGGGAAGAGGGGGTAGGGGGGGGGGAGGCCTCCGGACCTTGGAGAGCAGGGCTGTAAGCTAATGGCTGTGTGCTCTTTGTTTGCTTCCTTTTCCGTCAGTCAGCTGTTAGCTCTTGCGTTTTGATTGGCTGTTGTTCCAGGAGCCTCCATGTGATTTCCCAATGAGAGAAGCGTTTTTGATTTTGCACAACTGTGAACACTGAGTGTTCGGGTCCTCTCAGAGCACCACTCATACCAGCATTTCTAGTCGCAAATATTAAACATGTTCCTTATCTACGATCTCCTCGCCTTCCTATCGGATCGAACAAAATCACTCGTAACTCACATCACACCATGAGAAGATCAGATGCGATGATTTTTGCAAACATCCGACAATCAGACCTTTGATGGCTTTAATCGTAAGGGGGAAGATCGGGACATAAATCGGGCTGATTTTCCTGTAGTGTACCTGCCTTTAGTCTTCTCCAACTGTTCACTGTGATTCAGAAGAGACAAACTAAAAAAACTTCGACCTCTAGTTAGTATATTAATTTGTGTCCTTTTCTTCACAATACTTGGGACCAAATCAAGTAAACAATAGAACAAACTAACTGGGATGAACTAGATTTTAAACTAATCTTATAAAATTTTAATTTGGTTTTTAAATGTTTGTCTACCATCTATATTCAAAAGCATCAATATCTGACGGTAAGCCAGGGTGAGATCATCCAGCAGCAGTTTCAGGGTGTTTATGGAGCAGAGAACATCCCCTGCTTTGACTGCAGTTGAAGCTGAGATGCTGCAGCACGAGCATGAGGTTTGTGTGAGCGCTTCAATCTGTGGACGGGGCCTACAGTAGCAGCCCCGGCTCATTGAGAAGAGTAAGCGATACTTGCTTTCACGTCGGTCTGCATGAGTCTCCAATAATGCCAGAAAAAGTCACTGGATTTATTGCCAGTCACTTTTTGAAACAAAAGTTAATGGAGATGTCTAGCTTAGACCGTCTAAATCACTAAGTTAGCCACACTGTAAACAATGGGCCCTCTAGAAAGATGCTGTATGGAGGGGGCTGCCCACAGTAGTGCCTGTTTAAAAGGGCAGAGGCGGCTGATACTTTCCGAGACCCAGCAGACGGCAAAGTGGCGTTAAGTATCGATACCCGTGCTAATTAAAAAATAGTATCTAGTTAGATATTATCGATTACTATCTGAGAATTGATTTTTCTTTTAGACAACACTGTTAAAGACAACTGGTGAGCTCTGGTAGTTGGCAGGAATGGGATATTAAAATGGGACACCAACTCCAATTGATGCTGTGATTTGTGGAGGTGGGATTTTTCTTTTCTTTAAAGGGCCCATTTTATGCATATTGACTTTAAGTGCTTGAAATGGTCTTCTGGGGTGTTTTTAACTTGCAGGGAGACTAAGGGCGCATCCACAAAGCCTTTTTGATTTGAATCAGAGTTCGTTTGTTTGGAAAGTTTGCTTCATTTGGGGGAGTTGTGAATGCGCAAACAGACTCTGATCTGGAACAAACAAGCGGACTTGGTCCGCCTACAAACGCAGGTCTCGTTTTGGTGATATTGTATTTTTTTGCCTTCTCAAAACCCAAAAAACACAAGCGGAGAGATGTGGAATATGGGCTAAACGGTGTAGAACATGGATAAACGGTGTGGAATATGGACTAAATGGCGTGAAAAATTGATTAAACAGCGTGGAAGACCTCACTCGCAGCTGCATGAGGCTGAACGCGGAGCTGGACAAACTGTTTATTCCGAGGTAAGACGCTAAAGCCACCTATCACAGTAGTTTGCCAGACTTGGCAACTGTAACCATGGAGGGCAGGACTTAGCAAAGGGTCAATTGCATTGGCATTGTGGGTAAACGTTATGACACACACGTGTGGGACTGCAGTACTTATAAAGATGGCTTGTGGTCAGACGTGGAGTGACAAGGAAATAGGGCTGGGACGATTCGTCGACGTAACCGATTACGTCGACGCAAAAAATACGTAGATGCAAAATATGCGTAACGATGCGTCGTCAGACCAAAACAAAGATGGCGGCGCCATGCGACTTCAGACTAAAACAAAGATGGCGGCGCGATCTCCGCGAGTGGCTCTTCCAAGTTTCCAAAGTGTAAGGCAGTGAAGGCCCACACTCGTTTATCGAAAGTATAACTATATATTAGGGATGGCGAATCCGAAGCCTAATGAGACATGAGACAACTTCCGTGAGATCGACGCCATGTCTTCAGACCAAGGGGCAAACTCCGCCTCAGAACAGTGAAGCTCGGTTCCGCGTTGCAAATAGTGTAATCCTCCCTTCATCCGCTAGGGGCTGGCTCCAAGAGCGAGCAAATCCCCATAGACTCCCATGTTAAAAACGCCAACTTCACAGCAGAAATAAACAGGTTTACAGCCTGGTTCAAAAAATCATTTTAGGTTTATTAGGTCAAGTTTACCTTCATGTCAACTGTGAGGGGGGTGAATTTTTTTATAACTCATTCGTTTAGATGTTATTTATTCTTCAAATTACACATAATTAAGGGCGTGTCCTTATGATTGACATGCGGCAGACCGGAAGCTCCCCCTGCCGACCGGAGGCTCCTAGTTAGCTCCTTCTTTGCTCTTAATAAGGTCTCAGTTTGTTACAGAGTCGCACAACGGCGGTGTTTAGTCAGCGAATTGCAAGTCTAAGCATGTCTTACCTTAACCATGCCGCTTAGGGGGCTTATCTTTGTTAGCTCCTCTTAGTTTCGTGTTAGCTCAGTTAGCGTTTAGCCCACAGTACGTCAGCTGTCAATCATTTGCCCCGCGGCCGCGCTGTGCCCATTTTAGTATTTTCCTGGAGTGACGACGTACGTGACACGGCAAGATGGCGATGGTAAGACACGCCCAACTGGCTTCACATTTCTCTATTCAGAAGAGACCGGAAGCTACGTCCAGTAATTATATACAGTCTATGCTTCAGACACGTCAGGCCTGTTTGAGACGGTCAGCATGAAGCACGAGCTCCATCTGCTGGCCGTGGGTGTGAACTACAGCTGATGCCGGGAGCTGTCTCGTCTCTGACTGAATATAATTAAAGTCTCAACCTCATGTTCGTGTTTCATCTGCTGGTAATAGTATTGTGTAGTCACTTCTGGGATAAATAAAGAATTTTTAATTTCATTTCCAAGTGATTGGCACCGGTATTAAGCATTAACAGAATAAAGATGAAGATGCACTTTTTCTGGAAGCTAGACCTATGTTCAATATAGATGTTTAACTCTGAATGTTTACTTATCTTCATTATCTTTTGTTGGAAAATAATATCTGTCTTAGCTTAAATCCTCCAAGTTTACATGATCATATTATTTCAATAATGACTTTTTTTTTATTATTTTCATGTAAATGAAAGAATTAAAAGCCTGTTTTTCAGTCCGCTGTGTTTTCAACATAAATTTTACATTCTGTTGGTTCATGAAAAAGTCCATGACAGGCTGCTGGCTCCCACTGCCTTTTTTTATCATGCTCTTTTTTACATTTTAGATATCTATATCAGCATAAATTGCTGTCTGTCAATTTATGAGGAGATGGTCGAATCGAGCTAAAAAGTGATTCGTTAGATTGATCGATGCATCGAAAAAATAACCGATAGATTAATCGTTTAAAAAAATAATCGTTTAACACAGCCCTACAAGGAAATAAAGGCTTTAATCGATATTTGGTCTGAAAGTATATCCCAGCTCCTCGTAAGTGTGCACAAATTAATGTTTTGTGGAGGAAACAGAAGTTGTGAGAACCTTGTATGTTTTATGTCTTGTCCTCGCCTACAGTAAATCCGAATGCAGCACCACCTTTGGGAACATTATTCAAAAGGTTTGGCCCGTTTGGTGACGGTGCAACGTGAACGTGATCTCTGTCGCCCCCAGCCGAGCAGAGTCCCCAAGTCTCGGCCCGATTGGGAACTCTGCTTTCTGAATGCACCCTAAAAATGCCCATAATGTATAATATGGGCCCTTAAAAGTGATGCAGTGACTGTCATACTTTCAGGTGAAAGACCAGCTTCTGTCTCAGGGAGCAAACCCGTTGGCTCTGGAGCATCCAAAGAATCTGGTATGTTCATCTGTTGGGCATGTGTTAAAGCTAATTTTCTAACTTGATAACTTAGTCTTTCTGTTCCTTCAGTGCCTATCACACTTCCCAGGCCCCAAAGTCCAGCTAATCAAGCTAAAGCAGCCCAAAAGAAGAAACAAAGTAAGTTCAGTCACATTCACTTAGTTGACAGTTACTTCAGTAAACTTAGCTGAAATTGATACTTTTAATTGATGAACCCCAGTTTCCTAATTCCCATAATCCATGGTTTCTGGGGTCCTGAATGAACTTGCATTTACACACTCAAACCTGGATTTAAAGGCTCTATTCTGATTCTGCACAATTTTTTTTTGAACTATGAGTAAGGACAACAGTCTAGTTTGAACTGTAAGCGCCATCCCTAACCACTTTTCACCATGAGAAACTCTCCTCCCACTCGGCATGCATGAAACGTGCACATCTCACTCTTGTGCGCAAGGAAACGCTCCAGGGGAAACTCGAAGTGTGTCCTTTAACAATACTTCTGGAAAATGTAACAATAATAGATTTTTTGGGTTTTTACAATTTTTGGGACTGATTTGATGCACACGAGTTTAGTCGGGCTTTACACACTAAAAGCCACCATATCTAGCAATGTGCAACACAACTGCAGCCAGGATCTCCTTCCACTGAGCTGCTTTATCTTGCAGGATGCAAGATAACAGAAAAGTTTCCTCTGAGGCTGATTGTCTCTTGGAAGGAGTTGCAGGCTGCAGCCATATTGCGGATCCACAGAGCAGTTTTGTTTTGTTTTCCCCCTTCTTTCTGTGACAGTGTAGGGTCCTGTCACTGTCTCCAATCAGGCACCCTGGCTATTTGGCTACAGGTATATCCCTTTGGCTGACTGGTTGGCGTGGGATTGAATCCCGCCTGGGCCCTCCGTTGTGTGCCTTGCCACTTTTCTACTCGGCAGCACACATGTTCTGAAATGTTGAAATACATCTGTTAAAGCAAGCCAGCTCCAAATAACTGAAAACAGAGGGCTTTTTGGGAAAAAGCTTTTCTTGTTGGCTGCCATGTTTTTTTGGATGCGTTTGTTTCGCTGGTATATAGTGATAGGTACCGAGTTCGGTACCTTTTATTGGTACCTACCTAACTGTCGGTACTACCAAGTACCGATTCGCATAAAATCAAACGGTACCATGTTTCGGTACCTAAATGCACCCTTTTTACTATGAGGGAGTGGAAGAGTTGAACGTTGCATCGCACGCATGACATCAGCCACAGCGCCCACGTGTTCAGTCAGAAGAATCAGTTGATTGAAGCTTTTCTGGCTCCGCTTCTCCAAAACATCAAGCTTGCTACAATATTTGAGATGCAAAATGTAAAAGAAGCGGCGGGAATAAGTCTAATCTGAGGAAGCAGCTAATTAAACACAATATTCTTCCAAAAGCTCCGTTCCCGATGCTTTCTCTGCAGCCTGCAGAAAGAAGGGGGAGAAGTCAGTCAGCCCCTCAGCGGTTGAACAGATCTAATCGGGGGGGGGCAGATAACCAGCAGGGTTCAGAAACTGCCGTTCAAGAACTCAATATGATGGCAAACTCATTAAGCATTTACATCAACCAACACAGTAAATCAGTTTGGGGTCTGACGTGCAGGTCAAGTCTGTCTGTCTCTCCCTCCTTCGCATCCCACATCTAATTAAACTCGTCACAGCAGAGTTTCCGCACGCGAGTGCACCGGCCACAATACTTACATCTGTCATCGAGTCTGCGTCTCTCTGAAGAAGCTTGTATGGTTTAACCAGCAGGGCAAAAACTGTGTGCACTGTTCGTAAACTGAGCTTGATCATTGCAGCAGGAGGCTCACAGCCTCCATCCTCCCTGTGCAAAATGCAGTTTAGTGTTGGAGAACATTCCACCTTTTTTTCACATTAAATTATTCTGTCATTAAGCTTCCCTCTGTGTACCAGACACTCCAACACAATGTAGAAAAAACAGCTGGATTTTGCTTTAATATATTAGTTAAAAATTATACGTTGAGAATGAGAAATAAATCTGTTGCCATATAAACACACACAAAAGTACCAAAAACTGGTACCGTACCAATTCAAATGTGAATGGCACCCATCCCTACTGCTATATGGGAGGGCTGAAGCTGCAAAGAATCATCATTCATAAAAAGATGTTCACACAAGGCAAATTCAAATTAAATCAGATCAACTTATCACCTAACCCTGGTTCTGAACTTAAAATTTGTAATTGTTGGAAATTAAACATGTTTTGAGTGACAGAATAATTTCCTTCTTGTGCATAGTCTTCTGTTTTCAGTGAGATCTGAGGGGTATTCATCAATAGTTAAAGCCAGACTGAATCAGGAAAGCCTCGCTTGAACTAACCATCTCCCCTTGGCAATACTGGCTCAAATAAAACTGCATTGGATTTTGATTAGTGACCAAACCGTTTGTTGTATGTCCCACTGACCCTCGACACAAAAATTGGGGGATTTCAAGGACAACTGGGATGAAAACAAAATTTTAAGCTTTTCTGTAACTCAGATATTCATCTCAAATATTCAATTTGTTTTTCCTATTCAGAAAATGCCACAAAACCTGATGGCAACATGGCAAAGAATCAAGCCAAATCCATGGAAAACCTGCTCAATTTTAGCGGGAAGGACAAACCCAAAGGACATCCTGCAGCTGGACCCAAACAGAAACCAGGTAGATAATGGATTTATTTCTCTTCTAATCATTGCACACAGTTCACATTGCAACTCTTAAAACCACCTTATCTCACATGAGAACAAAACTTGAGTGATGAGCAGAGTTCAGCTGCCATGTTGCCCCAAAGCCTCATACTATGTCTTCTGCTGTAGCTGCTTCAAACATTCCCCAAGAGATCCCTAACTCGGAAAAAAGAAATGAGCTTCTGAAATGTGAGTGCAGCAGACATATTTATTTTATACTGTAATAGCAAGTATTCTTTCTGAACAGCATCTTTTTTTTTTTGGGTTTTTTTTGTTGCTTTCAGATGGCACTGTGCTTACTTTTGATCCAAGAACAGCCCATAAACGCATCACGCTAAGCGAGGGTTTCACCAAGGCCGCCGTGTCAGACGTGCACGCCAACTACCCCGACTGCCCTGAGCGCTTCGCCGTCTGTTCCCAGGTGCTCGCCTCCAAGGGCTTCTCCACGGGCCGCCACTACTGGGAGGTTCGACTGAGCAGCAACAACTTCATCGGTGTAGGTCTGGCTTACAGCAGCATTGACCGCAAAGGCCCCACCAGCCGACTGGGCCGCAGCCCTCTGTCTTGGTGCGTGGAGTGGTTCAACGTGAAGCTGTCGGCATGGTATAACAGCACGGAGACTGTGCTGGCTAACCCCAACCCAAAGCGTGTGGGTGTGCTGTTGGATTGTGAGGAGGGCAGAGCTACGTTCTATAATGTGGCAGACAGAGCCTATCCTTTCTATTCCTTCATGTTCCCTTTTGGTGATGCCATCTATCCAGCTTTCTGGATTTTCTCAAGTGGCTCTTTCATTACTCTGTGCAAGCTGCAGTAAGCAAGTGCATGCAGTCAATGGTGAGGAAAAATGGTTGTAAAACCAGCCTTGTAAGTTCAACAGTAAAAATTAAACCACACATTGGCTAAAGAATGCCACTATAACGTAGAAGTGCCCTTCTCACCCTATGATTGCATGTTCATGTTGCATCTGGTTTTAGTGAATAACAGTCCCAGATAACTTGTTTAAATCAGCTTGCTTAAAATCAGCAGAACAAAGTTACCTGTTCACTTAAACTTGACCTGCATATTTAATTGTCTTTGTTTAAAGGCATATGCCACCTCTGGGTGAATTGAGTCTCCCCCCGCTTGCACTTCCTCTGAGCAAAGGATGCAAGACATGATTGACATGAATGACAGTTATTCTTAGTGGGTGCAGTGTTTTTTGTTTTTTAAATAGGTTTAGTTTTGGGTGTATTGAGAGGAAATCTGGGGGAAGATAATTGTGATTGTCTTTCTGTTTGATCGAATTGATATCGAAGATGCTGATTCTGTCCAGTCTGAGAATCTAACAGATGGCCTGATTAAAGCATCACAGGATGTTGGAGCTAATGGCATATCTCTTAATTGTCATTAGTTCTTCTTGGGAATTGTGTTGAATGAGCAGCAGTTGAAATTTGCAATGTTTTTCACAACATTGTAGAGGCTGCATGACTTATTCAGTCATGTACTGCAACTGTTCTGGTTACAGTATGAGAAGTATTTAAAAACAAATAGTTTTTAAAGCTTCATGTCATCTGCAGAATGAAGAACCGTGAATCTTGACTCCAGTCCAGACAAAAGATTGAGTTCTCAGATTTCCGGTAAAATAAATCTGGGAATGTTTGCTCCCATCCCACTCTTCTGCAGTTACAGCAGCAGGACTGGACATGATTACACATCTTGAGGCTGACATCCCTGTTTATTACATCAGTGGATGCCATGCTTCAGTTTCAATGTGTTCGGTAGATTCAGTGACTTTTTACGCTCCTGTTACTGGTTCTGCTCTTTGAACCACCAGCATAGCAGTCGAGTATTCCTCCAGCATTGCTGGTGCACACCTCAGCCTCTGATTTTCATCAGCTGGCTGCAGAGGGCATCGAGCAGCAGCCCCTGTGTGAGCTGTTTGCACATGTGCAGTGTGTCAGCAAAGTCTTTACTAGCAGAACACACAGAACTTGCTCTGTAAACTTACTTTATAGCATGCGAGTGAGTTCATATGCAGTGGAGAGCATATAAAGGAGTGAATCACGTAAGCACCTTTCATTACAGCGTTTTTAGTTGCTGAGTCTGTTAAGCAGTCTTAAATGTTCACTTCAGTTCTTTTACTGCTTTTTTTTGATCAGACAGAAGTCATATAAGACTCTGTTTCAACCATCGTGTGGCAGTCTGTCATAACAGCTTTTTGTTTTCTGTGATGGTGTTTAAAAGAAGAAATAAGAAAGCAGAGATGGCTGTAATGTGAAGCAGCTGCCTGGGAACACACTCGAACCTGGGATGTTTTCTGTTTTTGTGCCCCTCAGAAATGAAAATACTTTTGGTTTTCTGTGGTAGGCACATTTATACCAACCAGCCATCAGAAGGCTGTATTAGCTTTCTGTAAGTTGGAGGGAAGGTGGTGAGAGAGATTTTCAGTTTTGTTTGAAGATGTTTTACCAGCCTGTGAGATGTATTGCAGTGACTCATTTACTGATGAAGCGACACTGCAGGCGAGTTTAAATCAGTCCAGCTGATGATGAAAGGTGTAAAAATGATGAGCTGTGTGAATACAAAGCATAGATCTGACCTTCACTGTGTATTAGCAGTGAAAGTAGGCCTTTAGTTGGAGAGCTAAATGGTCACTTTGTCTCTACAGCTGTTCTGAAGCTATGTGCTGAGCTCTGCCGTTGTCACCTGTTTCCATTGCTTATCACAGTGGAGACATCTTGCACCATGGTGAAACATTAACTTTTACCAAAAGGTTTAAGTGACTTTAGTGGCTTGTGTTTTGTTTAGTGGGATTAAAAAATTGCTTCCGTTTGCTCTACTTTAACCAAATAAAGCCCCCCATTTTTAATTGCTCATCAGAAACAAACAAGACACCAAGAATCAGCCATGCTCTGCTCTTACACTAAAAAAAATGGCTCTTTAGGTTTTGTATTCTGTATTTCTTTTAAGTCTGTATTACAGAATGAATAAAAGCTTTTGTTTCAAATGACTCATTTGATTAAGTGATGACAGGAGTTGATGCAAAAAGCATCTTTGGCTTCACAGGACATTAGTAACAATCTAGTAATCACCATTTAGTTAAAAGCATGACTGATTTATTTCAACATTCCTCCATATGTTTAGTCTGATTATCACTGCATTAGGCAAACTCATCCAAGTTTTCTTGTGCTTTTGCCCTATTTTCAAGAGGTTCACTTATTTTAATTTTTATGTTGAACTGTAATTTAAAATGGTAATTCTTTGAGTTCTGTCTTCTGTCCAGATGGGTATTCCATATTCTTCTCCACTGGTTTGTGGTAGATCTGAAAGTCAACCAACACTGCTTCTCATAGGCAGATCAGCAATCACAGGCAATGATGAAAGCGGAGTCATTTTACCCTCATTAAAGCCAAATTGAGTTGAAACGTTGAAAGTGCAAAAATGACCAGCATGGCAATTAATATAAGCAAATCTACCACTATGTGAATACTGTTCAAGTGGATCTAAGTTTCACACATTTTGCACGATAATTTTGAAGTATAGCTTATGGCATTCATTTAACACTTATGTAAAATATTTACAATTACACAGTCCTCATACGAGTAGATTGCATTATTAAGTTTAGCGATTTGAGGGTCCATCTTTACCTGTTATCACCTAAAGTAAATTTTTCATCTAGCTTTTAGGATCAAACAATCTCAACTTTTGAAATAACTCATACCCAACAGGGTCAACCACAGCACCTCAATAAGATGGGAGTTTCTGTCCATTACTTGCTCAGAGTTCTCTGAGAATGTTCTGGGATAACTACTGAGCTATGACTCCTTGCGAGGAATTTTTAGGTTAAGTTAGGAGCTTTCTGGAAGGACTCTTTAGGATACGGGCCCAGGTCTAGGACCGGATTAAATGAGGATCAAAAAGCAGTTGAGTTAGCTGCTTGTTTTCTGGAGCCAAATAGACTGTTTCTGGAAGTAAAGGTTCTGTCCAGCACCACGATATTCTCTTAGAGTTGAGGTTAGTCAAAGTGTCATCTTGACTCAAGATTATACTGTGAACCTGTTTGATTAAATCTGGTGTCATAATTTTTCAAGTTTTTGTCTAAACCACATTTAAAACGACAGTTGGCCAAAGTAGCATATGACATGTAAATATTTTGGTTTTGGACAAACTGCGTTTGAATTGCTACTTTTTTTTTTTATCTACCACAATGAAACTTTTTACTGCAAAACACACAAAGATGTAATCAATGTGAAAACCAATAAAAATTGTGACAAGTGAAAGCACAAAGACAAATGTCAGATTTCCCAGAGGTTTTTTTTCCTCTTGTTTCAATATTCTTCCAAGACCAACAAAATAATTACCAAGATCAAATCAGCTTCATGACTGTTATGTGATGTTTAAATGTTAACCTGTTTCTTTTCAATGAAAAACTTGTTTAAACTAGTCCCTTGCAAAAAGAAAAGAATCATTACAGCTGTGAGGAGAAATACAATCTGCCTCACAGATGACCTATGAATGGTTTTAGATGTATTAGATGACTGATCTTTATACTACACCCAGTCTTTCATGTGATTCTTGCAGACAATATTTGCCTGGTCCAAACTACGATTTAGGATTTTGGCCGACGGAGGCGTCGAGACAGTCGCTCACTGTCGTGCACGATTCTGCGTCGTCGGGTCGCAGGACGTCGTGTCTTCGCTCCGTGTAATGTGACACAATAGCGATTGGCGATTTGGCGTCTGCGACGCTCCACGACCACGACGAGAAAGACTGGCGTGTCAGATTTTTGGTTTGTCCGTGTAGTGTGACACGTCCCACGACATGTCCCTTCATATTGACCAATAGGAGGACAGTGCGTCTTTCGCCTCTACAGAGTGACGCTCAGGTGCGCAGGTACACAAACAAAGTGGAGGAAAGGAAGAGAGACGCAGCCGCTTCGGTGGAGCGGGGGAGAGATTTATGGAGCTGTGGCATCAGTTTACTAGAAAAAAAAAAAAGAAAAGAAGACTGGGTGTGAAATTTTTTTAACAGTGTTAAACCTCCACGAACATTAAAGGGTGCATCTTTTGAATAAAACATTCTTTATTAAATCGATATAACCGATATGTGTGTTCTATAGTAATAGTAATAGTCAACAGTAGTTACAGCAGGTCCAAACGTGCACGAATGTGACGCTCTCAAATAAATCAATGACAAAATCACAGAAAAACACTTTGTTTAAATAAAAACACGCAACATAAAGACATTGCGCTAATGAGATGAGAAATATGACACCCATGCGCGCTCGTGCACTCAGCGTAACTATCCACTTTACGCGTGATCATCAAAGCTAATTAACCATCTGAACACACCTACTGGATGAGAATAGACACAGCGATGCTGCTGTGCACTGCGCAGCTCTCAGTTTATCATGCGTGTGTGATTTCATGTGGTTGCCATGGTTTCCAGCGTGCGCTCTGAACTGATGGAGTTCAGTGAATGACGTGAGGACGCACCCGTATGCGCTCGTATAGAACAACACACTTTTTTCACTTCATTGCAGTTTTTTAAAAGTAGCGTCACTGGGTCGGCTGGACTTTGCTCGTGGAGCAGACTGTGGTCAGCCTGATGGTTTTGGCTTCGCTTGGCACCGGGCGTCCTGCGCGCGGTGCGTGATGCACCTGGTGGAAGCAACGGCGCTGATCAGAGCCCAGTTTCTCTCTTTCAAAGCTGTTTTTCAAAGATGAGCAGCGAGTCTTTCTGTGCGCATCATGGATTTAATCCTGTTTAGTTACAACTGAAAACCCGCTCCACAGAACAACTGGAACAGGCAGAATACACACAAACAGTTCATGTTGGTCACAATAATGGAGGGAACTGATGTCTCCGTCCACTTTCCATTTCATAAGTGACCCAAACAGTCAATTCAGAGACTCAAGTGACTGATTGACAGCTGCTTGTCCCGCCTCCCGTTTCGTGTTGTCTTTTGCGACACCCCGCGACGATCAGACGGTTGTCTGTCTGGTGCAATCCTTGTAGTGTGACCACTCGCGAGTAACACGACACCGTACGATTTTATGACACAATTTCTGTTAATGTGACATATGACCATCGTGAACGACGGAAAAAGTCGTGTAGTTTGATCCTGGCTTTACTCCTTCAGATTAGTCACTTAACCCATTTCATAACCAGCACATTGTCCCAGTAGTGTGAACATATGTCAGCTAACTAGTTATCTGCAGTCATTAAATATGTTGGAGGAAAAGAAGCTGGCTGTCACAGTACATTTGTTCCAATTTGTGTGTGAGAAGGCATGTCCATTTTGTTCATCTTTTAACACGAAGGACTTATTAAATGCCTGTGAAGGAAATTGATCTGCTAAAACTTGGTAGCGACAGTACAGCAAGGAACCTCTGACAGTTAAACTCACTTGGGGTTGGCCACAAGTTACTTGGGTAGGAGAGAGTGGGATCTTTTTCAAGGGGCAAGTAGTGCCACCCTGTTACCTAGAAAACCATAGGAGTTGATCATGTGACCACAATGTTTGAAGAGGCATCCATTTCACTCATCTTCCAAAGAGGGCAGACACACTGCTTGAGAATAAGCACATTTAAGTAAAAAAAAAAAAAAAATTGCACTCTAATATTTATATAATCAAGGTTTTTTGATTGCTGTGTTTGAACAATTATAGACAACTTTGAAAACGGTTCAAAGTGGTGCCAGTGGCACAGCTTATTCCAACTTAAGATCATTTACTATATATCACTAATTTGTGTTTTAATGTTATTTTATATTGAATTCTTACATTTGAAAAATAAACCTTGAAAAGTGATGTGGGCAGGTTAAAACAATCCAAATCCTATAACAGTATGTTGGATTGGTGGAGAATATTAAAGGGGACAAGATAAGTGCCAAGTTTCTGAAGCAAAGTTGTAAGAGGTCTGTAAATGGAAAGTTCATCTTCACATTTAGAGAAAATTATTAAGTGCTCATTATGAATTTCTTTCTTTCTGTCTTTCTAGGGTAGTTTTGGAGCCATTGCGATGGCTCCAAAAACGTAATTTTTGTGTGCCATCAAAATTAATCAGTTTTAATGTCCCCACGAGGGCAAGACGTCCCCACGGTGATGGTAAAAATCTGGAACATGGTCCCCAAAATGCTGCAAAAACGCGCCCACACACACGCCCACACAAAAAGTTGGCTATTTAAAAAAATACTGCAGGACTTGGGATGTTAACATTTTGACTAAATCAATCTACAGAGGACATAGATTTAAAACACAGATTCTGATTTGCGAAACCTTTGTCTTGTTTGTGAAAGTGCAACCCCCCCCCCCCTTTTTTAAGAAAAAAAAATTAATTGCCTTCTTTGTCATTTGAATGTCTGTGAACGAACATAAATAAAAAGCTGTGAATTGTCAAATTATTTGCATTTTCATAAGCAGAATAAAAGTTTCAGAAATCATAAACTTTGTTTTAAAGACTTTACATTCTGTTGAATAATTCAGCTTTGTTGTTGCTGTTTTTTTTGTTGTTGTTGTTGTTGTTTTTTAATTGATGTCCATAGTAAATGATAGACCGCTCTTTATATATGATCACAAATCAGAAACCACCTTCAGCGCAACAGGAGTGTCTTTGTCTCTCATCATGTGATGAAACCATTTTACAGTCCTGGCCATAGACATCCTGGCGATTTCATCTAGTCTGCTGAAGTCACCGACACCAGCAGCAAAGGTAGGACGACTACTGACTAATTCTTGATCAATTTGATGGACTGTTCTAATCAGGCTAAGAAAAGTTTTGGAATGTGAAGTTCTTGGCCCTGTCTTACAGTCTTTGGTCCACATTTAAGGCTGGAAATATTTAAGTTTCGTTTCGCCCTCGCAGCCTCGATTCATCATGTCGGGCGTTGAAGAACCTCTTTCAATTCTGACCCTGGAGGATGAGCTCACCTGCAGCATTTGTCTGAGTCCCTTTGACTGTCCGGTGACCATCCCCTGCGGACACAACTTCTGCCAGGACTGTCTGCTCTCCACCTGGAACGGGGACTCCTACAGCTGCCCTCAGTGTCGCACCTCCTTCGCCACCAAACCGGAGTTGAAGAAAAACACGGTCCTCTGTACCGTCGTGGAGACCTTTAATTTGAGGTCCAGCAAGAGCACAGCCGGTCTGCAGGAGGAGAAAAAACTCGAGGAGAAGAAGAAGGATGTCATCCGCTGTGATACATGTATGGAAGTTGAGGCGGCGAAGACCTGCCTCACCTGCATGGCCTCTTTTTGTGAGGACCACCTGCGCCCTCACCGGGAAAATCCGACTTTCCGCCTCCACCAGCTGAGTGAGCCTGTTGGGGATTTGTCGGAACACATCTGTACCGAACACAACAAGCTCATGGAGCATTTCTGCAGCCAACACGGCCGCCTGATCTGCAGCCTCTGTCTCCAGCAGGTCCACAAAGGTTGCTCCTTTATTTCCCCTGAGGAGCAGAGGAACCTGAAAGAGGTGCCACATCTTTTTTTTTTTTACAACAATTTTACTTTATTCTGAAAACTTTGTAGAGGGTGTAAACTGATTCTATACTTGTCTTTTCAAATATTAATACTCAGACCACGGATTAGTTTACTTGTGTGGATTCAGGCCCAGGCAAGGTGGCTGTATTTCTGAATCTGTATGGACTAACATAGGGTTTTGGGGGACTGGTTCAAGCCCCCCAAACAGCCCACTGTGTACTGAAACTCTGATGTCTGTCTCTATAGTCTGAGTTCAAAGAAAAATTGGATTTATTAGATGGGAAGATCGAGAGGACGGACGCTGTTGTGTTTCAGATGATGGACATGCAGGGCAAGCTCAAGGTAACATTTGCACATCACATTTAATTTTTAGTGATTTGTTTACACCGATCTATTTGTTTTTATATTTTTGTCCTTGAATCCATCTCTGCCCAGGACACAGCAAACAAAAAGAAAACAGCACTGGCTGCTGTGTATCAGCAGATCAAAGATATGTTGGTTCAAGATGAGCGCGCCGCACAGCACGAAGTTGACTGTGAGCTGGAGGTCGGTCAGACCAAACTTCAAGACCTCAGTAAGAGGTTCACTGAGAACAGCGAGAGGATGAGGAAGGCCAGGGAAAACATCAACAGTCTGCTTAGTCAGTCCCAAACTTCGGCTTTTCTGCAGGTGGGATGAATTAGAATCACACAACTGTGACGGAAAGAGAAAAAAGAAAATGAAAATTTTTCTATTACACATAACTATTAAAATGACTTAAAATAAAAACTGTTGAACCAATTGAATCTGTTGAATCTGCCAATTCATCAAGTTAACTCACAAAGCAAAGGAAAAAAATGGGTTGTATAAAATCTTCTCTGTCTGAGCATGCACAAGGCGACAGTAGAGAGGAAAACTCCCTTTGAGCAGGAAGCAGCAAAACTAGGAGTCCATCTGCCTTGACTGGATGGGGGTTGAGACGAAAGAGGGAGTCAACAAGCGCCAAGAAATAAAGAACCCCCTTCTCATGTGTTTTGGGGGAAGGCGGTGTACATGGAAAACAAAAACAACCAGTTCAACGTTTGGCTCTGGCTCTCGTCCAGGGGCTACAATAAACCATCATTTTGAAAATATTTACTTACTCTTGTTCTTGTTCCTCTCAGGCTTCATTTGATCTGCCAAAGGTTGTGAAGTTTGACCCTTACACCCCTCGAATCAACCTGGACTCAAAAAGGGTGACATCAGCCCAGACCTTTGCTGCTGTCCTAAGGGAGAGCCTGACAGAGACCTTTGCACAGCCTTTCGAAACCAGAGGGGCATTATTTAAATCAGGTACGCGTGCTGATGTGTGATTATACATTGGTAGAAATATGAGTGTTAAGGGAAACCAGTCATGTCCAAGTGGAAGCATGGTGTCTTCTAAATACAGGGAAGCAGTCTTGACACATGATTTAGTAGGATATCCATATATTTTCCAGTTGTTGCAGCATTGCATATTATGTTTTTGCTGTGAGAGAGTGGTGAGTGGGTGAATGAGCGACACATGGTAAAATGTTGCAACTCATTTATTTTCTACAGTTAGAAATGAAGATTCTGCTTCAGAAGCTGCAGGCGCTGAGAGATCTGCACCCCAGCCAGGATCTGGTAAGTGTTTGTCCACCGAAGAGCCATAAAGCCGGACATCTAAAAGAAAATTGCAAGTGTACCTCTGCATTTTTAACAACTTTTAATAACAACAATAACAAAAGAAAGCTTAGTGTGTGTGTGTGTGCAAAACCTGCAAAGTTTTCATGAATATCTTCATGTATTATAAGCATTTCATTTTTCTTTCAGTACAAGAGAAGTCGGCAGAGCAAAGACCTCAGACCAGGTCCAAAAGTCCTGGTCGCCCACCCACTCAGTCCTTCTTCCAGGCAGTTCCTATTCCTGCTTACATACCGCAACAGCCGGCGTGGTGGAGTACTTCACATTGT
Organism: Atherinomorus stipes; assembly: GCA_023101725.1. NCBI lineage: Eukaryota > Metazoa > Chordata > Actinopteri > Atheriniformes > Atherinidae > Atherinomorus > Atherinomorus stipes. Next base: position 2,142,414 of record JALJCO010010956.1, read on the forward strand.
GTGCAGAGCCCGTCACAGCACTTTCCCAGGGATCCATCTTTTGGAGGACAAAACACACGTGAGATAAAAAATTTAAAACACACAAAGTCTGTAATTCAAGTTAATTTCAGCAAACATGCAAACAAACAGTTAATTCCGGCAAAAAAAACAATCCTAAGAAACGCCCAAAAAACAAGTTAATTCAGCAAAAACAAAAAAGTTAATTTAGCATGCATCCAATTAGGAAAAGATAAAGCAGGAATCAACAGAGCTGTTTACTCTGCCAGTTAAAACCTCTCAGAATGATGATAAGCCAGAAAGACCAGCACCCGCCCGCCCGGCAAAGTCAAACTTACAGAATTCTCAATTTTCAGAGCAACGAAAAGACAACCGTAAGAAAACCTCATCAGGAAAAAAAAGAGAAGAAAACTGTCTGCAAACCGGTTCATAAAGTCAGGCCGAACAAAGCTGGTGACAAGAGCCACAAGCTGAAAAATGAAGGTAACCAAACTGTTTTCCTAATGAAGCAAAACTTATGGAGGACAAGACCCGAGCAGGGTATCCCAGCCATTTCCACATGGGTAAAGTCTGTTCCAGCTTCTGCTCATAGCCGAGTCATCTTAAATTCATTTTGTCCATTTGGCCCATTTTAATGGATGCATACCTCAAACAAACACCCCCAGGGAAACTTTTCAAATCTAGTCTGATTCCTCTCTTGGGATTCAAAGGGCAGGATTTTGCACTTTGCTGCCCCGTAATGAAGGCTAGGTCAGCATCTGTCTGACATCCTTTCTCTTCTCTGAGCTCATTCCAGGCAGTATAAGTCAGTTAAATGGCAACTCTTTTTGTATCTTTGCTCTGCTTGCTTGCCCGTTTCGCTTCCTCCAATAATGTCTTCTTGTGTTTCCTGTTTGAACCGGTCATGGTGCGTGCCAAAAAAAGCCCGCGTGTTGATATTCAGCTGCTCACATGTGACACAAAGCCAAGAAGCAAGAGGCAGCTGTATGGCTCTAGGCTGGAATAAAGTTGTGAAGCGTGGTTTCTCAGCCTTGGCAACGGCAGCTCCAGGAACCTGCATAACAAATGCCACTCTGCCATTAAAACAAGGCAGAAGTACAGAGTTTTAGGCTTGGAAACGTATAGTGTCACTTTAAGAATGAGTTCATCGAGATTTGGTTGATAGAATATAAGAACTTTTGTCCTTATAAAAAGAGCATTTTACACAGAAGTTCATTTCAATAAAACACATTTAAAGCAAGAATGTAATAAACTGTAAAGGTTGAAACTAAAATTCTCAAGCCTACAGAGATGTTTACTGTCATTACTGTGTCATCTGGACTGGCTGAACAGGGCGCAGATCTATCCAGCTTGACGTGGATGAGCTTGTTAGGTTTGGAGTGTTTCCATGCAGGACGTAGTTGAACTTGTTTCTCTTCAAACACACCATCCCATGAATAAACATCAGGCCATGAAGGGTTTGTTGAAAAGATTTCAGTAAAGAAACCTGTCAAACTGGTTGTACGATTAAACTGGAGTGATTTTTATTTTAATACTGCGTTCACAGCTTTGAAAAACAGGACTTTATACAAATCTGAAGAAAAAAAAAGCTTAGATGAATTGTGATAAATAATGTATTTTTAGAGCTTTTGTGACATTGAAGTTATTTTGGTCAGATGCAACAGGTTTTTGGCAGATGTACTGACTGGAGAGCAAGTGTATTTTCTCTTTTAAATGTGTTTCTGTTTCATTTCTCAGACAAGAGGAGTGATGCTGGTCATAAACCTTTCCACAGTAAGTCATTGACTTCTATGTTCTCCTGGTGAAAAAATAGGCTCTGCTCCAAATGATCATGCATATGCTGTTTTTGTTCATTTCATGTAAAAGATCAGAGCGAATAACTGAATGTTGAATATTCTGTTAGATTTTTCAATATCCTGGATTTTATTGATCAGTACTACCAAACGATATATACAGTCGTCCTCAAACTTTTTCATACCCTCCAATTAAAGAAGGGAAAAAATCAGCTGCCTGGGAAATAAGTTGAAATTGACAAAAGTAATGATAAAAAAAAATTATGAAAATCATGACATTGATTTTGAATCGTGGTTCCAAAGAAATATTAAAACAAACACATAAAATATAAAACAAGTAAACAAGCATGATGGGGCTCTGAAGCTAAAATTTTGTTGAACAACACTTTGTGGTAATCACTGAAATCAGGTGTTTTCTGTAATTTTCAAAAAGACTTTTGCACCTGTTGACAGGTATTGTGATCCACTGTTCATTGGAAAGGTGCTGAAATGTTTCTGGGACCATTTTTATTATTATTATTATTTCCAACCACAACACAAAAGCGATATTTTCTTTTGCCACATTATAATTTTGTAAATTTTTATTTATTATTAGTTTCTTTAGTTTCTTGTTATTTAAATTATTATTTTGAATTTAGCTTTTTCTTTAATTGGGGGGTATAAATAATTATGAGGACTGTATACAGTACATAATTGTTTTCCTTTTTTTTTCTGTTTCTTTTTTTTTTTTTTTTTTTTACTAATCTTTTAAAATACAATGTTCCAAATTATTCTGCATTGTAAGTTTCAAAACATGGAACAGGTTGTAAATAACTGAATCCTGAATTCTTTTGCAAAGCAGTGCACTGTTGCATACATTTCAGTCCCTTTTTTACCAGACTGCATGAAAACTGGGACTTGCTTAATAATGTGGAACAACTTCCTGAAGTAGTTTCCCTTTGACTTGGGAATTTATCCAACCTGCCTGAGCGATCTAAACAGTCAGGAGTAACAACACAAGCTACATCAGCAACAAAACCCCCCAAAAGCCAAATGTTTCATTGACTGAAATCCCACTTGCAGAATTATGTGGGAAAACACAGCAGTTGTTTTATGTTTTCCAAACTTTAACGCTCAGATTTATGTGTAAAGGAATGCTACAACACCAGTTCTCATCCTATTACGGCCAAAAAAAAAACGTGATGTTTTGTTTTCTTGCACAATCACACCTTAACAATGTGGGTTTGCTGGTTCAATGGAAGGTACAGATGAAGTTATGGAGAGATGTGAAAGTTTTCTGACTGGTTCATCTGGGATGTTTGATGGCTGGAAGAGAATAAGGGTGCACTAGTTGACTTTGGAAGAAAAGAGCAACTGATGACATGAAGAGAGAATGAAAAGTTTAGACGAGATAGAGGATGAGAGATGAAGGGCATGGTGGAAGGATGGATTAGAGTGAGAGGAAGATGGATGAATGAAGGGGGGAGGGTGGATGGGAGGATTGGAATGATAAATGGTAGAGGGAGAATAAATGGATGAGGGAGGATGAGTTTCACCTGGTTTTAATGGTGGAGCATTGCTCCAGAACAGAAGAAAACACGTTAACTTCATGTGTCCTAGAGCCCAGACCCAAGATATCACACCATGTCTGTGGCCACAAGCAGCTTTTGAAGTCTTCTGCTTCTTTTTTAATCATTAAATACTTCCATGTTTTTATTATTGTTAAAGTTTTATTCAGGAAATAGTAAATTGTAAAATGATCAATTTCTTGAAGGTTTTTTAGAGCTCTTCTGACTGGTTTGCTTTTGTAATCTTCCAAAGCGGCTGGAGGGAATTTTCATTAATTCCAACTTTTTTTTCTCAGTGCACCTCTCTCACTTTTCTTCCAGAACAAGACAGAAAGCCGCACAGCGCACCAGGAGGACAGAAGCCTGCTGCCAAAGCATCCGATTTCACCAAGCAAGACAAACCTAAAAGTCATCCTCATTCAGGGAAACCAGCTGGACACCATCCTGGGAAAAATAAGTAGGGGTCTGCAGCATTTAAGGTTTGGATTTACCTTATTTTAACACCTGGTAAGAACCAGCAGTTTCACTTGATGTTTGACAGTGTTTTGGGAAGATTTACATTGTTTGCAATTAGTTTTCTTGCTTGGAAATGGATATCTACTGCTCAGTTCAGTAGTGTGTGTTAAATCCAGTAAATTATTAACACATCAGGGTGTAATGTTGTCAGTGTAATGGTTTATTGGGTGTGTGTGTCAGCTATGATCTCTGACCAGGTCGTCGTACCAGCTGCCTTTTCCCTTAGAGCCATCAGGTCTTATATAACGTAATAAAGACACAGACGCACCTGGTTTATATATAAAAAATATTTATGGGAATGTCTTCAAATTCAAAAGGTCGCTTCTTTACATTCATTTCAATCGAAATCTGCTTTTGTCACCAGCTATTTTCTAATTGATTGTTAACATTAAAAGCTTGCTTTATTCCAAACAGCGTCTTTGTATTTTCTGTTGAAAACGGAAGACATATAAGGCTTCCTAATGGGATAATATTAGTCAAAATTAAACTGATTAACATGTTTTCTGCAGGTTCTCATTTAGCTTAAACATTCTATTAACTGACTGAAGTTTGACAGCAAATAAAATATACAATCATTAATAATCAAAGCATTTTGGTACACAAAACAATTAAACATGATGTAAATATTGAAAGCTGAAGTCAGCTACATATTATGACACTTTGGATTACAAATAAATACTGTTTCTGTCTGCTGACAAACTGAAGTGCACTCGACACAGCAATCATCAACGTCATTTCTTTATCTGTCACTATAAAACGAATCAATTCTATCAGGTCATATTTATAACAGGAAACACGGTTGGTTGCTTTAAAATGCAGGAAAACTATTATGTAAAATCCTTAAAGCAAATTCAGTGCAACACACACATCAAACTCAGGTAAACACAGATGAAAAAGTAAAAGATAAAGCAGGTGTCCTTCAGCAATAGGACAGTCACCAAACAAACAGGAGTTGATGAAACTGGGATGTTTGGTTACCTGCCCAGGAGGTGCACATTTAAAAAGCGTAGGCATCACACGGCTACAAACTGATCCCTGCTCAGCTTTACAAAGCAGCAAGTTCATAACAAAGCCTGACTTTTCCAACATGGCTCTGAGAGACAAGCTACAAACAGGACGTTTGACACACAGACATGAAGCAGTCAGTAAAATCCAGCAGGTAGATCAGTGTCACCTGAACACCACATACATGCAAGAGGTACTCAAATAAATGCTCTGCTACAGTGGTTTAAGTAGAGGAATACTGCCTTTAGTCTGCCGCCTTGTGGTGACTAGCAGGGTAAACATGTAGTCCAGGACTGTATGAAATAACATGCAACAGTATAACCTCATCAGCAGGAGTCACTACTGGCAGTAACGCCATAATTTCATGTATACACGTTACATGCTGGGCAGTGGAAGTGTAAAAACAGTGCAACACAAAATTCAGCAGGTAAAATAAAGTATTGAATGTCAAAATTTTCCTGAAAAGTGTATTTCCAATGGGGCTTAACTCACCTGTATGGGGCAAAAAACACAGTAGCTGAAGTTTCAGTATTAAAAAGCAAAGTGAAAATTAGCATTAGCTGGTTCAGTTTCAACTCTGGGCCAACAAAAGGTGGACTTTAAAATGTTTCCGTGAGCACTGCTGGGGCAGTTGCCTGGAAGTGGAAAGAGCTTCACTTCACTTCATCATAAACTGGCTGGGATTTTTAAAGCAGACATCCTCCAGAAAGAGCACTGAAAAACTCCTCTCAGATGCTCCTGGAGGCTTTTTCTGTTCCCGGGCTCCAATGAGCTCCCTTTGTTCATCTGGCCTGCTCCATCAGCTTCAATTTAAAACTGCTCAAAACTGATTTCTTTGTACTTGCCTTTGGTTACAACACGACGCAGAAAGATCTGGTCAGCAAGAGCCATTATTGCAAAGAAAATGAGTCATGCACTCATCTGACCAGACTTTACTCGCCCACTAATTCACATACTTGCTCAAATATCATGCTACAAACTTAAAAATTGGCCAGAACATGTTTTTCTTCAGTGGAGCATTAACATGACGAGTGTTCGTACAGGCCACGGTAGCTGAGCCCAAATTTAAACTCTTTGGATCCCATAACACTCACCATGCTTAGAGGACAAATGTCTCTGCACATCACCCCAAAAAGATTAAACTAACAGGGATGTTTGGAGGCGGGAACATGATGGTGTGGGGCTATTTTTCAGCCAACTGTACTGGTAAACTTATTATAATTGAAGGGGGAGGTGGCCAATGGGTGCCAACAATGGGTGCCATCAAGATGATGAAGATGAAGAAGGATGGATATTTCAGTAAGATCCCAAATGCAGCCAAGGAGGAATTGGTCAAAATCACACCTGAGCAATGCTTGACTTTGGTTTCTCTGTCCAGGTGTCATGAGGTTGTCATTACAATCAGAGTTTTTGTGAACATTAACTAAGTTTCAGTAGGCATGTTCAAAACTTTTACCCTGTCATTCCTTTTCTTTAAACAACTTCTTAACTTCTTTGTTTTTATTTCCTTGTATGTATGAAGTATTTGGGTTGTTACCAACAACACAAACAATTGTTACTAAAAACTGCATGTCAACAGCCCCATTAGAAATACATTTACTGGGAAAATGTTGATGTATTCAACCCTTATTTTACTCGCTGTATGTAAACACAAGGAGAAAATAAAGGTTTTACATTTTGGCAAAGTGGATCCTCAGTTAATTGGCAGTACACTCAAAACAAACCTCAACAATTTAGCTTTTTTCCTGAAGCTCCTACAGGTAAATTCAGCATATGCAAGACAGACATAATGTTAATCCAACAGTTTGGTTAGCTCCTTGACACGTGCACCATGAAAACATAACAGCCAGTGATGAATGTAACGATCACTTCATCCAGATTCAGAGATTCTCAAACTATCACATGTAAAAGGGGAATTTAGTAAACACTTGGATCAATTTTAACATTTAACATCCACTTAAATCAACAAGGACGTGTCAGCAGAAAAGTTGAATCACTGATTGTTTGTGCTTTGTGTGCAAGATGTGGAAAAAAATAGCATTAAAAGCATCAGTGGTGACAGCAGTTCGGCCTCCATATGCATCTTGTGACGACTATTTTTTATCATTTACAACTTAATGGCATGCTGCTGATTTAGACATGGCTTTTAGGGGATTGATGGGACCTGGACATGTTAAAATGGCTCACTGTTACCTGCAGGACTGCACTCAGGTTTTCATTTTAAATACAGTATAATAAATACAGTGCAGTCAAATACAGACTCTATGGCATGAGGGAGAGGGGGGTCAGTGCAAATAAACAGCAGTCTTTATCTCAACATATTCACTTCCTTCTGAGTTTCCCAGGAGGAACTGCCTGAGCTCAACATACAGGTGATGTGCAGTTTACAGACCAAAACGAACCCACACTGGACTGAACCCAAACTAATCCTCTGATGCCAGTGATGGCTTTGAAAAATATCCACTTCTTACACAGGAAAATGCTTAAATCTGATGTGTGTATGAAGATCTTAGAGAAGAGCAACTAAAGCAAATGATGGCTTAACACAGAGCTGGGTAAAGGATAAGAACAAGCAGTATCATGCTTGAGCGGAAGCTGGACCCGGGGGCCTGGGGGAGTCGTGAGGTGTTGGGTTCTCAGTCTCAGAGGATTCGTCGTCATCATCGTCGGTCTGCTCTGCGCTGTGGTACAGCATGAAGGCCTGGGTCTTGTGCGTGATGGTGATGGTGCAGGGCCCCTGGGCCCATGGTTCCCCGTCTACCTGCATGGGCATCTTGGAGCTCTTCAGAACCAGCTGAAACCGAGAAGAGCAACAATAATTTTACATGGATGATTCAAATTTAATTAGCTCATCCATATTATTATTTTTTTAAATAACTGATATTTTTTTTTAAATGCAACAATGTGTCAAAAATATCAGACATAAAACTGATTATGGTATCAAAACTAAGCCACAAGGTAAAAAACATAAAAATGTTAAAGGGGAAGTTCAGGATTTTTGACATAGGGCCTCATTTTCGAGTGAGCCAGGATACTACTTATCACTGGACACAGTTTAATCATATTTAATCCCGTTATTCTAGTTCCAGGAGGTTGCTGATGCTAATGCTAGTGAGAGTCAATAGGAATCTGCTAGCCTGTCATTAAAAACTCAGTTTGAATCATGCTGTTGTTTGCAATCAGAAACGGTGAGGGGATTTCAGACTCTACCTTTAAAGCAACCCTTACCAATCTTGCATTTAGAAAGCACAGCAAGATTATTTGAATATAAACAGTCCCGCCTCACTCCTAAGACACACCCCCTCATTCCCTCTGCCCCCCAATGCAGAAGCAAAGGTCTGGAGGCAGATCGCTTGGCAAATCCTAGGGGTGCACCCCACTTCAAGGATTGGTTGGAGTTTTCATTGAATATTTAGAGATTGGAATAATATTTTATTTTGATTAATGGTGGGTCTGTCTTGTATTTCAGAGTTCCATTACCTCATTCATAGCATTTTACCCTGTTAGAAAAATAGTGTAAGAATGCAACATCGGTAAGGGTTGCTTTAAGTCCAGTTGGTGACTTTTTCTTTTTGGATAAGAAGTGTATTTGTCTTTAACTGGGACTTCAATTAATAATAGTTACAAAAATTACACCCCATAGTTAGTATCTGGCTTATTTTTTTCCCCACATCATGACACCTTTTCAATGTTTCAATACCTTTAAAAAAACTTGCATGCAGATGAGTATAACATTGAAAAATTCAGATTTAGTAAAGCTTGGTCTGATTCTGAACCTTGTTCCCTCCTTCAACACTTTCTATGAGCAGCAACACTTTTGATGACTGCACACACTTGTAGATCTGTGAGGCATCAGACACCAGTAAAAGTTGTTCAAGTTATTTTCATGTGTTGCTATGGCAGCAAGGGTAAATATGCATGCAGGTGCAGAACAATAGCAACAATACTCTGATCTTTTTTTTTTTACAGTTAAAATAACACTGCAAGTCTAGTTTTTGTGCCTTAGCAGCATTTTTTGTGTTCTTAGTGACAGTGTAACAGTGGACTATTTTCTGAAGGGCTAAAGATTGCCACATAAAGAAACAGGGTGAAAGCGAGCAGGGAAAATGAGCACGTGCAGGAGCTGAGTGGCGTACACTAAATCAGATTAGATAAAATTAGATTCTCGAATGCTGCATGAGGCGAATAGCAGAAAAAAGTAATTTGATTCCCTCACTGCTCTTCTCTACACCCACGTGTGTGTGTGTGTGTGTGTGCCTCACCCTGACAGTGTGTGCTTGTCCCAGCCGCACAGGGTTGGCCAGTTTGACCTGGATCTGAGCACAGTGAAAGGAGCCAAACACCCCCACAACCTCCAGCAGACCATCATCCAGCCTGCAGCACCAGACAAGAAACAACACAGCTGCTCACTTTTAGTCGCCATGGTAACTCTACTGATGTGAACATACTCAAATGAGCTTTAAAGTTAAAAATAAGGGAAAAAGAATTCATCTCACATCTGATGGCTAGTTTACAAAGTAGTAGTCACACTTTATACATCTTACCGAGTCGGGGGGCACGGTTCGTCTCCCATACCCTCCCAGAGTCTGCAGCCTCCACCCCAGTAGCCGATGTTACAAACGATGATGCCCTCCAGACTGGGCAGTGCCACCCTCTCCCCATCCAGCTCCAGCTGTCGTGGAAACACACACAAACAAAACAGAACTTTCAAATCATCAAAAATCTCAGGTTTGACACAAATGATTAAAAACTAAAATAAAAACATTTTTTTGTTTAGGAATTTGTTTAAGTGTGGCCACAACATGTACTTTTTAATTAGGGCTGGGTATTGTTAAGAATCTCACGATTCAATACGATTTTGGTTCTTTGGGTTGCGATTCAATATCAATTCAATTCAATTCAGTATTGATTTAAATGCTTTGATATAGATTCAGTAGAAGTAGGAACTCTGTTGTTGACTGTTAAATATTTATTTTCATGCCCATGTATGTGGTATATCAACTCATATTTAAATGAAAAAAATATTTGCCAGTTTGGTGTTGTAGGATCTAATGTGGCCTTTATCCCTACATTGTAAATAACATGCACAGCTCCCCCTATTAGTCAGGAGCTGAATCGATTCAGAGGATTAATGATTCCATATTGAATTGCACAGGGAAGCGTTGCAATGCATCAATTAATTTATATCTTTACCCACTCCTATTTTTAATGCTTGTTGCAACCTGCTGTTTTTAAAGTTTCATGTAAATCACTCCTGAATTGTCTTGTACATGAAATGTTTTATACAAATAAACCGGCCTTGCCCTCCTGCTGTGGCCCAGATTCATACTTAGACACATTAAGACACCGGTTTGTCAAAGTCAAAGTGTCAAAATGACCAAAACATAAAAATTATGATATTAAACTCAATTGTTAGATATGTAAAATCTGAAAGAAAAAACATCAGAAAACAGAAAACTGCAGTCATGTCAGGAAGAAATTAGAAGATTTTGCATGTCAGGGTGAAATAATAAAATAATCTTTATCAGGTCTGAGAAGAAAGTAATTGAACAAACAACATATGACATTTTGCACAGGGTCAATATTTACAGAACAAACACTAAAATACAAAAGCAGAGTGTGAGAAAAGCTAGCTACTCCCTCACCTCTGCCATGGAAATTATAATGATAAGTAGCAGCAAGGTCGGGCTATTTAAATACATCTGATTAACTGATCATCATCAGCGTACACACTACTATTGTCACTTTGCTGCTCTGCAGGATTCAGGTGTATGTTAACACCTGCCGAGGAGGAAAGACATCAGCAATGATCTTAGAGAAGCAACACTGTTACCATCCATAAATCTGGGAAGAGTAATGAGTAGAGATGTCCACTATTAAAGGCCTAATATCGGCATTAAAATGTGATACTTGAAAATATCTCTGGCTGAGATATAGCCAGTTTGGGATCTTTGCTCTCGACCAAGCGGCAACCTCCGGTGGCCAGCAGTGATGCAAACCCGGAACTTGACATTTTCTGTAATATTCCCTTCATCCGCTAGGGGCTGGCTCCAAGAGCGAGCAAATCCCCATAGACTCCCATGTTAAAACGCCAACTTCACAGCAGAAATAAACAGGTTTACAGCCTGGTTCAAAAAATCATTTTAGGTTTATTAGGTCAAGTTTACCTTCATGTCAACTGTGAGGGGGGTGAATTTTTTTATAACTCATTCGTTTAGATGTTATTTATTCTTCAAATTACACATAATTAAGGGCGTGTCCTTATGATTGACATGCGGCAGACCGGAAGCTCCGCCTGCCGACCGGAGGCTCCTCGTTAGCTCCTTCTTTGCTCTTAATAAGGTCTCAGTTTGTTACAGAGTCGCACAACGGCGGTTTTTAGTCAGCAAATTGCAAGTCTAAGCATGTCTTACCTTAACCATGCCGCTTAGGGGGCTTATCTTTGTTAGCTCCTCTTAGTTTCGTGTTAGCTCAGTTAGCGTTTAGCCCACAGTACATCAGCTGTCAATCATTTGCCCCGCGGCCGCGCTGTGCCTATTTTAGTGTTTTCCTGGAGTGACGACGTACGTGACACGGCAAGATGGCGACGGTAAGACACGCCCAACTGGCTTCACATTTCTCTATTCAGAAGAGACCGGAAGCTACGTCCAGTAATTATATACAGTCTATGCTCTCGACGCAGAATATAGTTGTCACAAGCCTACAGCACCCTCTTGTGGCATTGGCTGGTAATGTTTACTCCTTGGTTCATGTCAGTTGGTATGAATTAAAGGCAGGGTAGGGGATCCTGGAAACTGTTCGAGCAAGCTGCATTTAAAATACACCCGCCCGAAACCACGCCTCCAGAGCACAGGAACGTGTGTGCCGATGATTTACAAGCAGGATGGCGATATAACTGATAACAGCCTAGTGGATAGCTTGTTAGCTATCCACTAGGCTGTTATCTCGGGGAGAGGGAATTTAAGCTCGATAGCCATTTCATTTCATCCAATTAGACATCGATTGAATGGGGTTTTTTTTCAGTCCAGTCCCGTCCATTCCACACGTGACTAAATTTTTACCTCTGCCAAGAAAGTTATGTTTTCGGTAGCGTTGGTTTGTCTATCTATCAGCAACTTTACAGGAAAAAGTACAGGACGGATTGACCTGAAATTTTAACCATCCGTGTGCCTCAGCCCAATGACGAACCCATTAAATTTTGGTGGTGATCCGGATCACCTTCTGGATCCAGGAACTTTTTGAAGGATTCTTTATCACTGTGAGAGCTGCTTGGCGGAGGTCTACGCTCTACGAGTGCTTTTCTAGTTTTTTATTGTTGTGCCAGGGCATTTAATTGGCTGCAGTCAGGCTGTGAAAGAGATTTTAAGTAATATAGTAAAAAATCCTTCTGGAAAACATCATGCACCCTGCCTTTAACATTAAAAAATATATTAAATTGCCAGAACGGCCAAAATATGAAAAAAAGTGTGACATATTGTCTGGGAAATATGATATACATTTAACTCGTCAGCTACTTGTCCTCTCCCTCAAAAATTCAAAATATGAGAGATACAACTTCACAGTTTTCTGCGTGGATCAGTATTGATTGATGTTGGATATCGGTATATTGGATATCTGTAGAAAAAAAAAAAAAAAAAAAAGCAAAACAAAAAAAAGAACAAGAGCAAATATCGAACACCCCTAATAACAAGGTCAATTATTTCCATAATTCCATGATGGCCATCTTTCTACTGCAAGAAAGATTATTCACAAATGGAAAACATTACCGATAGCTACTCATCTTCAAAGAAGTGGACATCACAGCATGCTGAGATCATGCAATGCCAAGAGAAACTGCAAAATACACCAGAACTGCATCTCAGACTCAGGCTTTAGTTAGTGTGTCAAATGTTAAAGTCCATGACAGTTCAGTTAGAAAAAGACTGAACAAGTATGACTTGTTTGGAAGGGTTGCAGGAGAAGGACTCCTCTCTCCAAGAAACATGGAAGCACAGCTTAGGTCTGTTGGACAGACCAGACCAAACTGGAGATGTTTGGTCAGAAAGTGAACATGGCATTTAAAGAAAACCAAACACAGCACATTAGCACAAACACCTCATACCAGCTGCCGAGCACATGACTTGAGCTTGCGTGCAGCTACAGGACCTGAACACCTTGCAGTCATTGGGCCATGAACTCCTCTGGATGCAAAAGTAATCTAGAGTTAAATGCGAGTCTATTAGAACGACAGCTAAAGATCCCAGAACAGTGATCCCAAATACAACAGAATGACTGAAAAATCATGAAATGATCCAGGCAAAGTCCAGACGTCAACCTGATTTTAAGTAGTGTGCTTCTTAACGGGGAGTTGGGGATAAACTAATGCTGCAAACTTCAGTGAACTGAAGCACTGTTGCAGTGCAGCAAAATTCCTTGTTTATTTCCTTTTTCTTGGCCTTCTTTTTCCTTTCTCTTTTTTTTTTTCGAAGAAAGTTGTTTAGATGAGCTTTTCCACCCTTTCCTTCAGTCTTTCTGCTAAACTTTAACCTTGCTGTGAGGAATGCCTGACAACACGCAGATTAAAAAATGGAATACACACCTGCAGGTTTGTATGTTTGCCAGATAAATGTTGCACGTACTGTGACAGCACCTGCCCACACTAGCTGACGAAAAACAGAATCAGCATGAAGCTTTATTACGCGTTCAAGTTTACAGTACCTCAATCCTTTTATCCAGATCTTTGCATTCCTGCACTAAGCAGTCTTTTGTGCCATACAGGAAGTACACAGCCTGGAGAAAGAGTAAAGGAGAAAATGTCAAGAAGGAAACAGCCAACAAATTCAGAAGCAATGGTTCTATAGGAAAATAAGCACGTGGTCAAATTTGAATAAGATTTGTGTATTCAAATGCAGTGTTTAGACCTTATTTATGATGCGGCTGGAGAAGAAGGAGGGTGTTTTCTCGCGGTGTGCGTGGAAGTTAAGTGCCATCAGAGCATCAGGCCCCACAGAGAAGTAGTTGTTCATGGACAGAACCTGAAGAGCAAATGCTTTTAATCACCATGAGGTGTGCCAGCTGTTATCATGTCAGCATATAGAAAGCAATTGTACGGGTCAGAAAACTGAACATCACACTCACTTTTGGTTTACGAAAGTAGAGTCCTTTCGAAGCCACCTGAACTTTCCACCTGTGGAATCATTCATGTGGATTAGCGGGTGAATTCAAATAGCTTTTGAAGACATGAAAATAAGAAATCAACTATATGAGGAGTTTAGAAAATAATATGTTGCAAAATCTGAGCAGAATTTTCTAACTCAATGCGGTCCTGACACCCCACCTGTCCATTTTGACCACTTCAGCATCCAGGATGTTACGGAGAACCTGCTCCACAGGAATCTCTCCAGCATACCCAGCTCCCCAGCCCAGAGTGTTTGAGAGGTCATTTCCTGTTCCCAGAGGCAGAATGGTCACCCTCGGGATGAACTGGTCTTGCCCCTGACAAAGAAAAATGGCAGGTTTAGTAAATATTTTGAGATAATCTCTCACTGCTTCAGTAATGTTGAGGTCAGGTTCTGGGGAGGATTCATCCCTCCGTCAGAACTGTTGCCACTGATCTCTAGTCCAGTTCTTGTATCATCTGGCAAACTTAAGCCTTTTCTTCTCACTTCTCTACCTTAAGAACGGTTTCTTGGCAGCATTTCCATGGAAACCATTTTCGATGAGGCTTCAGCTGACAGTAGATGGACCAACTGAAGGTCCAGATGCATCTCAGGTCCTTTTTCATTGTTCCCATTTCTTCAGGGTTCTTCTTCAGATCCAGTCTCTCGACTGTAAAATTTTAAAACAGGCATTTCTTCTTTTATCCTCCACTTGCCCAGTTTCCTCGACTGTTTTAAGGAATTTACCCACAGCATGCTCAGATACGCCAAGCTCTCATCTTTGGGAGTTCTTTGGGAATCACCTTGAGTCACCAAGTTATCGTTGGTGTTTTTCATAGATACAACAAAAGAAATAGGAACAAATGATGTGACTTGTATCAAGCTGCTTGTAACAAATAGCCTCATTCACCAACATCTTTTTTTTTTTTTTTTTTTTTTACAAAAAACCCCTCTGTTAGATTCATGAATATTTTTATAGACCATAAAATTGATGGCATCTTTCCTCTTAGACTGCTGAATACCAATCACTCTTTAAGTTGAGAGGAAGAACCAGGTTACCCTACTTTGCTTAGATAAACACATGAAAATACCCCAAAAGAAAGTCATGACACTGGAGGGTAGAGTGCCAACAGACAAAAACAAAAATACAAAAACAAAAAAAGTAAAGATGTGCCCTGAAATCTGTTTGTCTTCATTTTAAAAGTGATAACTTGGTTATAAAGAACCACACAGTGAGATTTTAATTATATAAAACCAGCTCTATGTACAAAAGGGTCATTAATAACTCCTAAACCTGGACAGCAGCCTGGAGTCTGGTCTCATGACTGCAGCAGGACCAACATCCTTGCAGTAAAATGGAAGCTACACCATCAGATACATTTTCATCTCTCTTTACATACCGAAACTTCAACAGTTTGCATAGTAAATCACCTCCTTCTGTGTCCAAACACATCCCTTTAAGATGCGGTGCGTTGATGGAGCGAGTGGTGTTTATAACCAGGGGGTCAGATTATAACCTCCATCTCCTCATAAAACTAATTATCATAAGCTCTTTTCAGACTTGCTCTGGAAAGCAGTAACAGTGCAGACTTTGTCCTTTATACCACTTATACGCAGACATGCATTCCACTCTTTTACCTCGGAGATGTAGCGAACATGTACCAGCTGGCATCCACGTCACAGGAGCAGAAATGTTGTGAACGCACAAGAAAATGTTCCAGACAGGACAGAAGGGAGAGCGTGGCTGTGTTGACTTATCCAGGACATTTCCTGATGTCTGAACGGGGCCGGGACGCAATAAGTCGGCTAGGAAGCGACATGTTTGAAAAGACAAGTCCGGTTACAGAGCGTCTGTACTTTATCGCTCATGTTCTGCAATGCAAGTCTGAAAATGACTATAAAAACACACTGCTGTTGTATATTTCAAGGATTAAAGGCCACATTCAGCTGGTGGATCTGGGAGCAGCTGACCTGGTCGTTTATGGAGTGATGTTCTTGCTGCTGAAGGAATAGATCTGGTGAGGGTGCTTTAACATGTGTGCAGTCTACTGCATTAATGGTTTAAGTTAGACCGGCAATAGAACTGAATTCTGTCTTGACCGCTACTTGATCTTGAATAAATACAATGAATGAAAAATAACTTAATTTTCTCCCGACGGTAATTATGTTAGGACTTAATCTGCAATAACTTGTTTAGTTTAAAATAACATTTTTTGTAAGTTACCAAAAATTATTTTGAAAATCTGACAAAAAAAATGCTGTAATTTTACAACTGAGACAACACAAATGCTGACTTTGTTTAAACATATCAGCACTCAAATGCTCATAAGCGCACTCCTGAGTGTTAGTAGGATTTATTCTTACCTAAGAATGAATCCAAGGTACAAATGGCACAATCTTTGTAAAAAGTTCCGGAACAGGACTTAAGAACAAACTTGTTAGAAAGAACTGTTGGTAAATGAGGCCAAAAAGTGCCTAAAAATATGATTTAAAGACAAGTTCTTGATAGAGTTTTTCGATCACGTGTCAACTCAAGACTGGCTCATTCTTTGAGTAAGGGACCTAGATTTTCATACCAAAATGCTTTGTTATTAAGCAGCTTTAAGAAAAAGATAAGGTACAACGACTGGACTGAAAATGTCAATGTCTGAATAATAATTATGAAAGATCTTCAGAAAGTCTACAGAACTGTTGCTCCAGACCACTTTAAAGTCTGGATGTTTGGAAGTGGCATATAGAGAGATGAGGAGTAGATTGATACTTCTGATGGATGAATACAAACA
This sequence comes from Atherinomorus stipes, assembly GCA_023101725.1. Lineage (NCBI taxonomy): Eukaryota > Metazoa > Chordata > Actinopteri > Atheriniformes > Atherinidae > Atherinomorus > Atherinomorus stipes. Next base: position 2,159,192 of record JALJCO010010956.1, read on the forward strand.
ACAGAAGAGGAAGCAATGAAACATTAATACTTAGTAACAAAGACCACAAACACAACAAACACAGACATCTCACCTTCAGCTTCATAGCGTCTATGGCATCGAGCACCCAGCCCACGGTGCCGTCACCTCCACACACCAGCACCCGAACGCTGCCAGGAGGGAGGAGGGTGCACAGCTGGAGGGCTTTGGAAGGACTCAGCTCAGATAGATCAAACACCTTCAGAGAAAAAACGATTCAGATCAAAAACACTGAATTACATCTGAAGGGACCGAGGAGACGATTGGAGTTGGATGGAGAATCTCACCTGCACGGGGTTGAGGAGGGTGCGAAATTCTCCCAGCAGAGCCTCCCCCATGTTGTTTCCACTCCGTGTGTTTGCCAGGACCAACACTGGAGTCCAGCTGCTGCCGCAGGAAGTCCCCAGCTACAGAGACATGGACAAACAGCACTGACATGTTCATTACAGTTTTAGGACGTCAAACAGCAGCAGGATGTTCAGAAAAGCCAAGTTAGGTGTTCGGAACCTTGCTGTACTCGTCCGGGTGGCGGCGGCGGAGCTTGTTGACACGATAGAGGTAGTAAGGAGGGATGATGAGGCTGTGGAACTCGCCCAAGTCACACACATCTGCATCTGCCAAGCTGTCCATGCAGTCATCATGCACTGTGGTCTGACACCATACACACCTGAGAGAGGGGCAGAGGGATTCAACCAATCAGAGATGTGAGAAAAGCAGGATCCTTTATAACCTGCAAGTGTGCAGGTCTGTCTTTGTTTAAGATCATACTAAAGTAAATCATCTCATGCACGTCACTGTCCACATGTCTATACGACCAAACTGGAGAAAAGCGCAGAAGGCTGCAGGTTTTCATCATGTTGGGAAACCTTTACTGAGCTACAGTGAGAACTTTTTTAGATGCAAACTAGAGTAGAAGCAAAACTTTGCTTAACTCGATTAAACTGACCGGACATGTTAAATGCATTGAATAAAGTAAGATGTTTGGGTTACATCGTCAGGAATCAGTGCTGGATACATTCAGTTTCCAGCACTGATTTGTTGTTTCTTAATTAACAACAACAACAAAAAAAAAAAAAAACGTCTATTTTGCCTTTACAACTTTGTTTTATATTTATCCTCTCAATGTTTCAAGAAATCTATGCACCCATTTCGACATTTTTCTGAAAATGAAGAAATGAGAGGTGGCTCTAGACTTTTGCGTAACACTTAATGAACTCTGTGTAGAGTCATGGATACTTCTCTCGTTTTTGAAACCACTGCAGAGTCTGGGGCGAGCACCGTGAAGTGAAGCTGCACCTCCCACACTACCTGAAGTCGCAGAGCTTCGGCTGGGTCCCACACTGCTGCTTGCACACAGCACAGTAACTGGCCAGAGGCACATTTCCGCGGACCCAGCGGTGCCTCGTGGCTTCGTCGGCACTGGATGGAGCCATGATCTCCTTGCACAGCAAGCTCCTGTCAGCCCGCCGCAAGCACTGCTCGTCCGCGCACACGCCGCAGCAGTCGCAGAAAGCCCCGTGGAGAATGTGCTGCGAGCATACGCAGCAATAGGTGGGCTTGTTGAACAGATCTGTGTAATGCCAGCCGTGTTTGCTTTTCCGAAAAAAATCCTTCATGTAGGTTTTCCGCTTGGAGCGCTGCGCGCTGCACCACAGCGTGATGATGACCGGGATGATGACGGCCAAGGAAGTCCAGAAAAGCAGCGTCCACTCCTCCCGGGAGCCGCAGTCGTCCTGCCCCTCGTCCCCTTCTATGCACATCGCTGCCGGACTGGAGCGCGAGCGATGATGTTAAGGAGCGGAAATAAACGATGAAGAGAGTGATGTAAACAACGCAAACTGGAGAGGACCCGCGACCCGTTTCGCTGCGACGCTCATGTTGACCAACTCCAACAAGATGGTTCTAATATTTCTTTAGATAAAAACATGTCTGTAAAACTAGTAAGAAACAACAGGACAAGGACGTGACGATGTTCCTGCCCGCTATAATGTTCACACCGCTTCTCCAAAGAGTATTTACGCATCAAGATGTTAGCCTCCACAGAACCGCGCATGCGTACATTCGTGAAGAACCTGCTTGGTAAATTGTACAATTAAATGTGCTTTTGGTAATGTTATCTGTATCTGTGCTATCTTATCTGATGGAAAGATAACATTCTATTATATTTATTTACAAACCGTAAGAGAGTTGGAAAAGGGGTTCATTTCTGTTTATGTGAAGACATTAAATGAATGGGAAAAAAAGAAAAATACTTTGTTTATTCCTGAAGGGAAATTTAATATTGAATATTAAAGCCTTCAAAATGTAAAACGTTGAATGAACGTGTAATGGCCAAAATTACATAAAAGTGCATTTTACCGACACAATATCATACCTACCTTCTCCAGCATGAACATCTAAGGTGTCTTTCCCTTTTTAATCTGGTCAATTGAGATAAACAAGGTTGAAAAAAACTGCCAAGTGTCTACAGAAAGAGGGCATGCGATCAATGCAGATAGGTAAAAGTATGCTACGAACACTAAATGACCTAAATTAATTTTTCGGTTAAGAATGTTTCTGGCGGTGAAACATTTGTTCAATACTTAAACAGAGAAAAATGATTACGAAAAAGAAAAGAAAAAAAAAACAAGCCAATTTCTACAATCATTGATGATGGTTGATGTCCCCATAAAAATAATTTTTCACGAGTGAAGTCCATGAATTAAAGGAATCAAGCAGCGTTAAAGCCATTTAAGCTGCACTAGGACTACTTATTTATGTGATTTAAGGAACGTGTGTTGTATGACTGGTTGTCAAAGCCATACTCAGCTTTTCTTTTTTATTGCAACTGTACTAGCTCAGACCTAAATGTTTTCTTTTAGTGATAAAATCCAAAACGCTAACGAGAAAAAAATCTCCTGTTCCAAAAATTGAAACATTTCTTCATTACTTATTTAATCTAAGCAAACCCGGAAGTGAACCGAGACCACGTTCTCATTTTATGAAAAAAATCATCTCTGATTTGGAGCTTCTGGCGTGCGAGCAGCTGGTCCGTGGTGCGCATGCGCTCTGAACTGCACCCTGAGCTAAAAGCGCGTTAGATAAGCAGAAAATTGGACCAATGCTCGCAGCGTTCCAGAAAATGATGAAAATATGGCTGTAAACTCCAAACGGTTCCACGAACGCATGGTTAGGGGAATGGGCCAGCGAAAGACGGAAACGGAAACAATGACGCATAATGACGTCTTCTTTCGATCGTCACAGGCGGAGTTGTGATTCATCCAGTGTTTACATGTAAAATAAACATAATGATCGTGGTTGTGCTTACGAGCGCCATAGTGATAAAATATATAAGCACACAAACAAAAAACGACAAAATTTTGAATGGGCCCTGTTATTTGGTGCAGAGGATGAATTAAGAGAAAATAACATACACTAAAGCAAAACACTGCAAATAACTATTAGGTTTGTTTGTGTAAAAAAAAGGGATAATTAAGCTTTCATAACAGTCAAACTGATAATACATTTACGGACACTGTTTCATGTATCCCAGAATTATTGACTTTCTGACTTTTTGGTATTGTCATAGTGGAGAGTGATACTGAGGTGGGGCTCAGGGCAGCTGTCTGCATTCACTTAACACTTTACTCTTCTTCGGTTGCATGTGAACACAAACAGCTAACTAGCTAATCAAATGGCAGCAAATCAATGCATTAAGGTACTAAGACAAGACAGCTTGGGGGAGTTAAACTGAGCATCAGAATGAATAAAATGGTCTGTTTCAGAAACTGCTGATCTACTGGGATTTTCACTCTCAACCATAGGGTTTACAGAAAATGGACTGAAGAAGAGAAAATATCTGGTGGGCAGCAGCTGTCTGGCCTTGTTGATGTCAGGGGTCAGAGGAGAATGAGCAGACTGGTTGGAGATGACAGAAAGGAGGAAGTTAAATAAGCCCTGGTTCCAACCAAGGTATGCAGAATAGCATCACTGAATTGTCCAACATTGAAGCAGATGGGTTATAGCAGCAGAAGACCACACCGGGTGCCACTCCCGTCCGCTACGAACAGGAAATGGAGGCTACACTTCACACAGACTCACCGCTGCCTGTTCTGACGAGTCTCCATTTCAGCTGCACATTCAGATGGCAAACAGACTCAGAATTTGGTGGAAACATCATGAAACATGGATCCATCCTGCCTTTCAGTAGTTTGCTGATCTTGTCCATCCCTTTTCAACCACGGTGGAGCATCTTCTGATGGCTACTTCCAGCAGGATAATGCACCATGTTACAAAGCTCAAATCATCTCCAGCTGCTTTTTTAAAAATGACAATGAGTTCACTGCAATGTCCTCCACAGTCACCGAGCAGCTTTGGGATGTGGTGGAACGGGAGATTCTCATCATGGATGTGAAGCCGACAAATCTGCAACTGTGTGATGCTATCAAGCCAATATTGATAAAAAAATCTCTGAGGAATGCTTCCATTGCCTTGTTGAGTCTATAATACCATCAATTCAGGCAGTTCTGGAGAATAAAGGGGTCTAACCTGGTACGAGTAAGAAGGACTTAATGAAGAAACCAGTGAACTAGTTAAAAAAAAAATAGCAAACAATTCAAAAACTCTGAAGTTCACACATTCAACAAATGTTGAGCTACCCTTTAAATAATGTGAGCTCCTGATGTATTTGGAAATGACGTCATACAACCAGTTAGGACCATTGTCCTAACACAACAGTGCAGCTCTGAGAGAAAGCTTCAGTTCACTTTCACACATTTTGAGACTGTTTTGCCACTGTGAACCTGTGAAATGGTTTTTGTCAATCCAACTTCAGGAGAACCTCCGGCTGGGGAACTACTGAAATCAATAACAGAGAAAAGATGGAAATGATTAAGATTGGCAGGTTATGACATTCCTCAATGTAAAATACACTCCAAAAGAACACAACAGATCCAATCTCTCCATTTAGTTTGTGTTAGTACACTGCCATCTAGTGGACAATCCCATTCATGCCTGATTGAGACCTACAGGACATGAGTGCTACCAAGAATTCCTCCACACTGATTTGTCACCTTCAGACCATTAAATTAATCCACATCAGTCACATTTCTTTTTGCATCACTGTTTAGGATCTCTGTGAACCTTGTCCTTTGTAACATGACCTCTGTACGTGACCATTTGTGGATGAGAAGAAGGAGGAGGAGGAGGAGGAGAATTTTTTCTCCCCCTGCACCCCCTCTGGACTGTGGTGTAGACCCGACCTCAGAGCAGTGAAGGCTCATGCAGGAAAAGGTGACGAAGATGAAGAAGCTGGTGGTGTTTTTGCTCTGCCTGGTCCTGCTGACCGTTTCCACAGGTAGGAAGCTCTCAGCCTGATTTCTGACTTCACCTTCCTCCTGTTTTTCCAGCAGGTGTGAATGATCATATTTTTACAATGAAGCTTATTTCATGTCATCTCCTGAAAATGAATTATTTCGGATAGTTTTGCTTTATTTTTGTTTCTGTTTATGATGAAGAGGTTTTTAGCAAACCATTTATATTCATATTTATTTTGCTGCATTTTATGTTAGTGTCTGATCATTTTACATGTAACTTGTATTTTTGCTTTTTTTTGCTTTTGCTTTAAGAAAACATTAATCCACAGAATGGGTCACAAAAGAAACTTTCTTGATTAGATAGCTGGAGAACCTCTGACTGTTTTGCCACGTTGCCATTAGGGCCCATCAGCGGCAGCTCTGACCTTGTGTTGACAGAACTGGGTTCATTTTCACAGCAGAGGAAGACAGCCCCCCCCTCGACTGCCTGCAGTACAGTCACGTGCTGCACAGACTCGACTCCCTGGGGAGCGAGGGCGATGAATGGGCACTTTGTTGCCTATTGGGCCTCCTCACACAGGCCTGGGTTTGGAGAAAGGGGGACAGAGGCTCCTCACTCTGCAGAGGCCAGTGTGTTTGAGAGCAGCACCCGTGGGGCTGACGGGGGGGGGGGGGGCAAACAGCCTCACATGGACACAAACAGATCAGGTCAGGCAGCAGCAGCAGGTAGAGGTGAGAGGTTTATTCATGGTTCTGAACATAGTGTTCAGTGGGAGGTTACTTGGATTAGCCAGCTGCCAAGAAAACATCTGTTATACTTGTGAAAAAAACGAACAAATAACAGAAAAATACTAAACTTAGAGCAGATAGTCAAAGCTCCTGAATGTGAGGGTAAAGAATAATCAAACTTAAAAGCAAAGATCTTGTTTTCTGATTCTCCTTTCCGCAGAAGGAGAATCAGTAGTATCACAGGACATGTTTATGTTTGTTCTTTCCCCCTCAGATGCCAACCCTGTCATGAAGGAGAGCTCTGCTAAGCAGCTGCTCCGCAGCAAGAGGCAGGAGCGGCCGCTGAAGGCCGGCCACCCCGATGAGCCCATGAGGGTAAGGTCCAGTCGCAATAACAGAAATGATGGAGATTTAACTGAGAACATCAACTTTACTAGAAATACTGCCATTTTTTTTACCACAAGTTTAGAAGCAACAACACAGTGTGTGTGTAAGATGCAGACATTTAAAGCTTTCTTTTAAATAAATGTATTATTACTCAACTACTGATATCAGTCCTTCTGTGGATTATTTGCTGCTAGGTAGAAAGATTTATTTTGTTAAAAAATACTACTATAATATCAAAATGAGGGTTGAAGTTTTTAGGGGGAAAATGAAACATGCAAAAGCATTGACCATCTCTTGTTCTGTTTGGATATGTTTCCAATCAGTCAGAGTTTCTTGAGATTTGCCATTGTTCAGACAATGATCACTGACCTATGAACCTTTCGAATATATAAAAAGGCTCTTAACTCAAGGGATGAACCAGAATCGTGTTGATAAAACAACAGAAAACCTTGCAAAGATCCAGTTTTAAATAGGACCTGTAAGCACTTTAGAATTTTTCAGGGATGCAACAAGAAAATGGGAACAAATCATCTAGTAATGATGAGAACACTGTTTTGCTGACAGAAAATAGTATTGTTGCTGAAACAATGTGATGGTGAAGTCAGCATACTGTATCTGCTGGCATGGTCTGTAACGACTTAAACATTTGAAGAAATGGACGAGTGGAGGAGAAACCAGGAAGTGACAGACCTGAAAAAACCTGATCTGAAAGTGACGTCCTTCAGAAATAGGAGGAAAGACCAGACACAAGACCTGAGACATGCATCTGGACCTTCAGTTTATCCGTCTGCTGTTGACTGAGACCTCATCAGAAATGGTCTCCATGGAAGCACAAGACTTTTTTGTAATACTTTACATCCATCTAGATGTTCTTAAGAAGTCATTCTTGAAACAAGGAGAAAAGGTGGAGGTATGTCACATGACACACGAACTGGAAGTAAATCAGTGGCAACAGGTCTGATAGAGGGATGGATGGACCTCTTCTTGAAGCAGTGTGGAATCATCTGGACAGAGAACGGAGCAAAAGGCACATTCAGAGAAGATCTTTAGAAAGTCCTTCAAAGGAACTGTTCCTGACAATTGCTTAAATGTATTACAAAAGATATTGTCAAAGACTATCCTGACTTTTGAAGAATAAAGCTGCTTAGATCAAATACTCACCTTCAGGCTTGCTAGAAATCGACAAACTCATTTTCATCTTTATTTTCCACATGGTTTTACATATTGCTGCATGCATTTCCCATTTTCCTGGCAATGTATAAAAATGGGGGGTGACTCATGACTATTTTGCAGTACTCTGCATCCATCCAGCCATCCAATCAAAACTGACTTATTCAGGGTCAAGTCAGAGGGGCAGCAGCCTGACCAGAGGCCAGGACTTCTCCTGACCACTTCAAGCTCCACCGAGGGAATCCCGAGGCCTTCCCAGGCCAGCCGAGAGACATAATCTCTCAGGTCTCAGTGCGGTACATGTGGCATGACATTAGAGATAAATAAGAAATAATACATCAGGAATGCACGGTACTATCATTTTTCTACAAGTGCAAAGATATTAGAGTGGCTTTTAAATATTTTTCTTCTTCATTTTGTTTTGTTTTGTTTTACAATCTGTAAATTGAATTTAATTTGGGGGATTTTATGCATAATTTTTACAGTCCAAACTGATTAGAGAAAAAAAAATGCTGAAAGAAAGAAAGAAAGAAAGAAAGAAAGAAAGAAAGAAAGAAAGAAAGAAAGAAAGAAAGAAAGAAAGAAAGAAAGAAAGAAAGAAAGAAAGAAAGAAAGAAAGAAAGAAAGAAAGAAAGAAAGAAAAACTGGTGTGTTTGTTTTCAGTCTTGCACCATCTGCAGTAATTCCAGCTGCAGGTCTCTCGGTGTGTCTCTATGATCTTTGTACACGGAGCCACTTGGATTATTGCCCATTCCTCACAAGCAAACTGATCCAGCTTCTGCAAGTTGAACAGGTTCTGTTGCTGTATAGAAATCTTCAAATCATGCCACGGATTCTCAGTGGATTAAAGTCTGAGCTTTGACAAGACTCCTCCCAGACATTTTAGTCTCTCCAGTCTTTCTGTAGTCACCGTATCATTGTCCTACTGCATGGTGAACCTCTGTCCCAGTCTCAAATCTCCGGAAGACTGAAACATGTTTTAAATCCAGAAATTCTCTGCATGAAGCACCATTCATCATTCTCTCTTCCCATCGGCTTCCCTGATTTTGTAAGCTTTTCCTTGATCACCAAAAGTTCTGTTTTTATTCTCGTCTGAGCAGAAAAGCTCTGGTCTTATGTTTGGGGGATCTACCACGTGCCTTTTGGCCAGGGCTGTCCGGCTCTTGAAGGCCACAATCCTGCAGGTTTTCAACACCTCCTCCCTGCCACATCACACTGACTCAGATTAATGAGTTATTCTACTGTCTATCTAATATAATTCAGGTGTGTCGAAGCAGGAAACCAGTAAAGATCTGCAGGACTACAACCCTTGACTGGCTTTGGACACTGCTGCTTTTGACAATCTTATCTGTAGGCAATCGTCCTTTTTCTGGCCACTCTTCCATAAAGCCCAGCTTTGGAAAGACCTGGTCTCCCCCATTTACCAGCTCCCTCAGGGTTACTTTTGGTCTCCGAGTTGCCTCTAATGAACGCCAGCCTTGCCCAGTCTGGGATTTTTGGTGGAGGGCTGTTTTATGGTAGTTTTGTTGTAGTGCCATGCTCTTTCCATGATTATGTGATTAATGGTGCTCAGTGGATTTTTTTTTTTTTCTAATTTTGGTTCTTTCCCAAATCTTATACTTCTCCACAACTTTGCCCCTGATCCATTTGGAGAATTGATGGTGTGAGTCTGAGAGGTGCAAGATCATCAGACACTCAACTAATCATGAGATCTGAAGGTATTTCACATCAGATCTTATTCGGAGGCTTCTGGCAAAGGGGATGATTACATATACAGTATATGCATAGCTTTTCTTTGTTTCTATCTCTAATTATTATGCTCTTGTCAGAAATTAGCACTGGTAGGGGGTCGGATACTTTTGTAAAGCCCTGTAGTTGTTGTGCACTTGGAGGTTGTTTGAATGAAGCATACTGTCGGTGAACACTAAAGTCATTCCAGACACAGTCTTATTCAAACCAGAGCTTACTGAAAATAAAAACTCCAAACATGTTAATGATAAAAGTAGACCAGGCTAAAGCAGAGTATGAAACTCAAATTAAAATCATCTTGTGACTGAGCTTGACCTTCTGTTGCTATGATACAAGTTGCAGGATGTGTCCCTTTTTTTTTTTATCTGCACTCATCTCTGTATTTTCACTTTCTGCTTATAGAAGTCAGCAGGGTTTCAGTCTGACTCACCCCCCATCATCTATCATCTATCTTCTTTTTTTTTTTAAAGCTTATATTGTAATGCACTTCTCTTCTCAGGAGCATCTGCTCCACATGCAGGCTCTGGATCAAAGGGCCCAGGAGACCAACATGGAGAACTGGTTGAATCCTCACTGCCCCCCACGCTGTGACAGGAACTATGGACACCCGGTCTAAGGATGATCAAGGTCACCAGACGTCCCTTTCACCCTTTCACCACTTTCAACCCAAAATCCAAACAGTGCATGAAGGAAAAGCTGCGTTCCGTATGTTTGCAACGATTTGCTTTTGATACCCCCCCCCCCCCCCCAAACCCAAAAAACTTCCTGTCATATCAGAGATACAGTTTCTTTCTCTTTTTGTTTTTGCTTTTTTGAGAGTCATCAAGACTTTTTGGCACAACAGGAAACCACAGAGATCTGTTAACAGTTTCAGTTATCAGTTAAATCTCAAACTGGATTCAAATGTAAATTTACTTACCAGCACCAAAACAAAAAATTACAGAATGTCACAATGTATGGACATGTGTGTGTGTGTGTGTGTATGTATATGTATGTATATACATATGTAAATATATATATATATATATATATATATATATATATATATATATATATATATATATATATATATATATATATATATATATATATATGTATATAGCCTACACACGTGTGTGTGTGTGTGTGTGTGTGTGTGTGTGTATACAAAGGAGCAAGAAACACATGAAAAAATAAAGTTAAAAGACCCAGTCCTGCCCAGCACAGCTGCCCAGTTAAGTAGAGAAACAATGGAACTCTTTTCATCTTTTTTTGAGTAACACAGTCACAAAATATTTTATTTACACTGAGTATATGTCATGGTTGGTTCTGCAGATTGACGTCATTTGTCTTTTTTTTCTCCGTGTGCAGAAAATGACCGGAAGTGACCGAACATGGGCTGAAGTGGCGACACTTAAAGACAGAAACTTTCTTCTTCTCTTTTCCCTCTAATGTCCTCTGGACATGCAGAGACGGTTTTGTCTTGTATAAGCTGGTAGTTTGCTATGTAACTATTTCTTCATTTATTTTTTCTAATCTTGTGACAAAGAGAAACTTGTTACAGCCAAAAATAAAATACTGAGTAACACTGTGTCATTTATTTATTAATATATCTATTTTTATTTCTGCACAGTGGGACCGTAGTGTCACAGGAGTGCGGTATTTTGGCTTCAGAAAAAATAGGGGCCCCTGGGCCCACATTTAGAGGATCTTTGGTCATAAAGGGGGAAAATAAGAATAGAGAAAACATTTTTTTTAAAACTGTCTTAAAACTGGTTTTACTTTTTCTTTTTTTATTTAATAAAAAGATTTTTTTTCTGATTCTCTGATTTGTTAAATAACACAAGCAAAATAGAATAAAATGAAAATAAGAAAAGCGCAAAGCCGCGCTGCGCGTGTCGCTAAAGTGCGTCCAGCGAGCTTTGCGGCTCCGGAATAAACGTTTGCAAGGCTGCGTCGCAGACGTGTGCAAACAACATTCTCGCCCATTAAACTCTGACATATACTAACTTATCATAAGGCAGACATGAAAAACTCGAAACCACCATAATCAAATCCACTGGGCAACAATGATAAAAAACTGTTTTATATTTCAAAAAAACACTTCGTTTGCAGAAAATAAATTAAACCGGGATCGGCTGAAATGGAGCTCACAAATCTTGATCTTTTCTTGTAGCCAAGGCCGATTTTTCTAAATAATTAAACTTACTGAAGCTGGTTAAATATATTAAAATCAGACAGGTCTGAGGACGAATAGAAAGGCCTTTTATTTAAATCAAAATCAAACCCGCAGGATTGCGAAATTGAGATTAACACCAGAAAAATCGACCTTTCGGAAATAAAAGTTACAGATTAGATCACCCACTGATTATTGAAATTTAATCCGTTTTAGTTTGTATTTACAAAGCAAAACAGTCCAGTAATTTATACGGCTCACATCAACTTTTTCCTCATTAAAAGACGTTGAAATAAAACCTGAATAAAAACCCACAATGAGAAATTCAAATGGTTTATTGAAAAGCCTCTAAAAAGCAGTCAACTCGTTACATCAAAGCTTTATGAACATTTCTATGAAAATGTAAAATATTGAACGTTAATGGGAAAGTAGTTATGTGCACCTCGGGAAAACTTTTGAATTTATTAACTTATAATTAGAAATGTTAGAGACGTTACAAAACTCTGAGAAAGACACGTCTTTGAAGACAACACAAACATTTTTTTTTAACATGACTGAATTGAAAGTGCTTTAGTTAATTTTTAAATATTAGCCCCCATTGAACTGAACAGGACCAGTCTAATTGGTTCAAAAATATTAAATAAACTGTATTTAATATCTTAGCCATGACTCACTTTTCACAATGTATTAGCTTGAGCCCAGGTTGGGGGCGGGGGGGGGGGATCTTGTTAGTTATAATTGAAATATAGTGAAATTCACCAGCTCTGTACAGGAAGTAGCCAGCTGCTGCAAAGGAAACATGCAACTCATGTTCACCAATGCAAAACGGACTTCATTTGATTTGGTCAACACATTAAATAGATGCCCAACTTTATAATATATATATATATATAAATTTTATATATATATTTTATATGTATGTACATATGCACACAAAGTAATTTGCTTTTATACATTACATACAAAACTGCTTTGCTTAATAATCACACTATCTTATAAACTTCAAAATTATTCTGATGAAAGAAAAAAAAAAAAAAAAAGAAAGAAAAAGCGTGGCATAAAGAACTTGATCATGAATTATCTTTTGTCCTTGAAGAAGCCCTTAGAAGTGCTGCTCTCCTTGATGGTGACAGTCAGGAAGTTGGTGGTCACGTCAGTCACCAGGATCTTTTCCACATTGCTGAGACAGGGCCTCCACGTCACTTCATCCAAGTCATCATCGAGCCGCGTTGGTGACGGCCTGTCCAAAAAGTACGGTTTTTCCATCTGTGGAAGTGTTGTGGGTTGACTCAGGCTGTGGCTCATTTTGGAGTGGTGCTTTAAGTGTGCGGGTACCGAGTAGCCGGGGCTATCCTTAGTCCTGTGTGTGTCCAAGTCTGTTCTGAGCGAATGCAGGCTGCTGTCAGAGTAGAGCTGTTTGTAGGCGTTCCCGCGGTTCTGCAAGTGGTGATGATGGTAGTGGTGGTGATGGTGGTGGTGTTTATGACTGTGACCGTGGTTCTCTGGATGTCTGTGACCCAACTTGATCAGCCTCATGTCTTCACTTGTCTGGAGCTTGGTCAGCTTGTGAGGGCCGTGGCTCACCTGCTCCTCCGATTTCCTCTTGTGGGGCTCAGAGAGGACAGGGTTGCAGCTTCCGTCGTGAAAGCGAGGCTTTGGCTTTGGCCCTCTCTTTTTGGGTATGTGGATTAGTCGGTCTGAGGTGGTCTGCTGGTGCTCACGAGTACTCAGCTCAGGCTGTCGAACACGTACGCTTTCCCCGCGGTTAACGGTGCTTGGTGGGAAGATGGTGGGGACGACAGCCCTCAGGCCCTCTCTGGCCCTGGGGGTGATCACCGGCTCTGGGGTTGGGTAGGTGATGTGCATCCCTCTGACTGACTCGCTCCTGAACTCATAGGACTTGGATTTAACTTTAGCTTGAGCCTAGCAGATAAATGAGGAAAAGAGAGCAAATCAGACAAATATGCAGAAAATAAACTGTTCTATGATATGCTTTTAATGATCACATGGCTTTTTCCAGCAGATGGTGTGACAGTAATTCAGTATCTATGAAACAGAATTCGTTTACCATTGTAATGCAAATTACTGCACCTATATGACATTTATAATCATATATTAATTGGTTTCCAAGGATTGGGATATTTTTCAGGAGACATACTTGTTCATTTTAAGCAACTTTCTAGTTGACAAAAGAAAAAAGCGTACACATCAGACTATGATGCTTTTATTTATCGGCTTACATTCAGGTTATCATATTTTTGGAACACAGTTTACTTACAGATAGTACAATTAAAAAGATTGTACAGGCATTAGTCTCAGCTTGGGGGTTTGCCAGCAGCAGTTTGTTTGGTATTCAAAGCTGCCACCACATCCCCATTTGTTAATAGCAAAGCAGAAAACACACCCACTTATGGGTGGGCTATTTCTAATATGCATAATTAACACCATTACAGAAGCTTAGTGGTTAAAGGACCTATAAATAACTCGCAGGGAAAACACATTGTACAATATGTTAATTCGAAGGCATGCACAGCAAGACGGGAATCTCACTTCCACTGTACTTGATGTAAACATTAAAAAGAAAGAAGAGGGGAAAAAACAGCGCTGTGACATTTACCTTAAGAAGAAACGTCTTGGGTTTCGGTCCTCTCTTTTTGGGTCCGTACAGCTCTCTTTCACGCTCCCTGTGAAAAACAAGACACCCATTTTTTCCCCTCAAGTGTCACGGGAGCAAAGTGCACCGAGTACCGCACACTTATTAGACTTGTTTACGTTCACTGGCTCTGCTGGTAGAGGCCACAAGTCTCACCTCTGCTCAAAAGCGACAAACAAGCGAGAGTCCAAAATGTTCTCCTCTGGCTCCCAAGTGCTGTATCTGCGAAGCAAAAACATGAAATCAGACTGAGAAGGCGACCGCTGACAAGACACCCTGTGCGGACTCTTTGCTGCATTAGCCCGCGAGCTAAAACCATCGTGCTCCGTTTTAATCCCGCTGTCTCGCTAGCTCTGTGGAGCTAACCACAACTACAACCGATACAGCCGCGTATTGAAAATGTATAACAGTGACGATCAAGCTGCACTTACTTGGGAGACCATCCTTTCCATTTCACGAGGTATTCGATCCGACCCTGAATGCCACCAGAAACAAACAGAAATTACTTCGTTAGCTTGCAGCGTAACAGTATAGTGGAGTGGTCTGTTTGTGCGTTGTATTCGACTCTGGTGAAGAAAAGGGGCTTGTTACATCTCCCGCCTACCTTCCTTATCCTCCGTTTGATGATAGATTCGGCAGCAAACACCCTCTCCCCGACGGCAGACAGCTCCATGTTTACTCCAGTGCTACCTACCGTTAGCTTGCTGCGCGGTAGCAGGGCAGATTTTTTTTTTCCACAGCCCCAGCCACTCTGAATTCCCGACAGACCATAATACTCCAGAACAGAATGGACGTCAGCGCAATTTTTTTACAGCGTTGCTAGGGAACCACAGTCGGTGGAACCTCTACGAAAACACCCATTGGCCCAGCCGTTGCTACGTGCTTGGGTTGCTAAGTGAGAGGAGGAGTTTCATATTGAGTGAATTCTTTCAGGGTGGGGGGGCTATTTTACCCGCGAAATGAGTGAATCATCTCGTGCAAGTTATAGGATAGGTATAAAAATGCACGTGGCATCAAAGCAGTATGGTTACATGAATTTATACGGTGTCATCGTGGAAACAGAAACGCCAGCCATACAACGATTCAGCTTCATTTACCCTAAAGCCTGAATAAACTTAAAATATCGACGTAGTTGTTATCCTGACGGATAAATAAACGTGGTTTTTAAATGATTTCACAAGAAAGCAAACAATAGCGCTCCTAACATTACTCCTTAGAATATATGCGACGTGTAAGGAATGTAACTGCAAATGCACTATTTTTGTTATTCAAACGTTGTTAACATGTCAGGCCTATTACTAAATACCCATTGCCGACTAATTTCGAAGTCATAGCTTTATTTTTGGTCTAAGCTTTTGGGAGTTAAAATACAAAAATACCCGCATTATAAACTACCCCAAATAGCCCAATAGCCAAAAATTTAAACCTGGAAGTGAGATAACTAAAACTTTTTCAAATGAATCTTTTGTTGTCGAATCAGTCTGATTTCGCTCAATCAACAGGCTTATAAAATGTTGAAACCACTAAAATATCTTTATCACATAGCTTTGAAAAAAAAAAAGAGGAGTTGGTGATAATTGAAACAGCTATGAGAAAACCTTTTTGCACTGGAGTGGAAGATCCGGTCATTTGTTTCTCGACTCCAATTTCGGGGTTAAGATGTTGAGGAAGGAAAAAATAAAAGAGAAAAGCCTAAACATAAACATAAGATGTCATTAACAATTACCTGTTTTTTTTTTTTTTCCAGTTTTTGTTTGTTTATTTATTTATTTATTTATTGGGACAAAAAAATAAATAAAAAAAATAATAGGCTAGTGATTTTCATATCCGGAAATAAAATGGGTATTTTTGGGAACTGTTTTTTGTGTGATGTAAGCTTAAGAGCAAAGCAAAGGTCTATAGATTAAAAAGATTTTAAAAAGAGCGCGATTCCTAGCCTATTTGTCAGGCCTTAATTTAATCAAATAAAATTAAATAAACTACATTTTTTAAAGTCCGATTTTTAGGATAATTTTGAACCTTGTGTTTAATTTTTATTACTTTTTTTCCATTTTTGTTTTAATACATTTCATAGGCCTATTTTTTTATTTTTTATTTTATTTTATTTTCATTTAACTATCGTTCGCTGTCTCACGAAAGGTCAGTTTTATACCCTATAGGAAACAAATGCGAAATTAATTTACAGTGAATGTTTATTAATATTTGAAGTTAACAGACAGAAATAGCCTTTTTAAGATTTGGGGAAATATTACAATGCAATACAAGCAAAAGGAACATTATAAAATTTAGCTATTATTTCATTTTGTAGATAATGGTGAACTTTGACTCACATTGGTGGCCCTCTAATCCTTTCATCTTCGTTGAAAAAAAAAACCCTCCTGTCCTTTCATATAGGCTAGGGTAGTTTACTTTGAAAGAAGGCCGTTGACGTGCATCTGCACACAGTAAAGTGAAACTGCAATTCTCGACACATAATCACACAAGATGCTGTCAGGTAGCCCGAACACACAGGACAAACTCGGTAAGGCTACATGAAAGCAGGCCGAATGCGCCACACAAGCTACATATGAACGGCAGCCTATAGGTGCACGCTATTCATCATCCCCAGAATATGTAGCCTAATCACGATCCAGCACAACCACTTAATTTTTCTTTCTTTCTTTCTTTCTTTCTTTCTTTCTTTCTTTCTTTCTTTCTTTCTTTCTTTCTTTCTTTCTTCTCTCTTAATGAAACTTTTACAGTAGGCTACAACTCAGTGGCCACATGCAGCCACAGATAATGCAGTCATTTTTAGTTTCTTATTGTGATGACAAAATGGGAATTGTGTGGAAGAATCCACTTCTTCCACAGGATCCCTGCTTGGATAGGCCTAAACCCACTTATTCCATGTGATTCCTGCTCAACCAGAAGCATAAATACTCGAAGTGAAGTCCCGATCACATAAACGTTTATAGCCTAACTGTGGGAGGGGTCCAGATTTGGACCGTTGTATTTTGCACAGTACAATTACTTTACCTACAATATTTAATTGAAAATAACAGCGAGAACTATAATAACTATATCCTCTTCACTTTCACTATCAGCTGGCAACAGGCTAATAGTCTTTGAGTTCAAAGAGACTAAACTTGCACTGATATTTTCAGGGCAGCTAATGATCCCACGGGAGGCGGTTTTAAATCACACATTTTGTGATCACACAGTCACTAATATAGAAAATAAAGATTTTTTAAAAAAAAATAAAAAATGGCTATCTTTAATAGTGTCAGACCAAATCACCCTTCTGCATAGCCTACATACATTTTCCTCCTGGCAACACAGTTGGCAAATTGATACGATGACAAAGTGGCTTCTTTCACAAAAACTTGAAACAGAAACTTTATGGATCATTTTAGAGTTTGTTTTTTATGTTTTATGAATTTTTGTTTCATATTATGGTAATAAGAAATCTAATCTAACAAATGTTTTTAGACCAAATTAGGCCACCTGTGAGGGCCTCGGGGGCCTTCAGAATCACCCTTTCCTTATTAGGCTTTTTAGTTGAGCATGCATTTCATAATCTATTCTCAGATTTTTCCCAACATAATTTCTGTAAAGGACTCAGAACCATTTAACCATCAGATTTTTATTTATTTATTTATTTATTTATTTATTTATTTATTTATTTATTTATTTATTTATTCATTCATTCATTCATTCATTCATTCATTCATTCATTCATTCATTCATTTGTTATTCTGTTTTAGTGTGGGAGAAAGTGCTGGAGTCAAATTCATGTTGGGCTCTTTGGTTTTTGCATGGCAAATAAAGTTGACTCCGACCTCCCATGTTATTATTTTCTTTTACAGGCGCCAGTGACGGTGAATGCAGGCTAACAGCTATCAGATATTGAAACAGCCTATTAATAGGCTACATGTCTATGCCAAGTCTCATATAAAATAACAAATAAACAAATCAATCCAGTATTGAAAAAAAAAATCTCAAAGTTCACATTTGTTCTTCACCTTTATCCTTTGTGTTTGAAAAATAGTGTGGAAATAAAACACTGCAATATCATGCCAGACTAGATCTCATTCGGAACCTTGAAAGCTTTACAAATCAGTCAAATCATCTTTAACTCACTTGTGTTAAAGATGGTAAAGACGATAAGGAACATAAACAGGCAGACAGAGGGGATGATAACAGCACAGACCACCCAAAAACCAAAACAACTCTAATAAAATACAGCAGGTGAGAAGGAGATAAAGAAAGAGGTCGTGGCGAGTTACACTTCAGGGAAGCCAAATTAAGGGATAATTAAGGGACTTTTTTAAAAATATAAAAACGAATCCAGATTTTAATTCAGTTAAATAGTCGTAGCCTAATAATGGTTGTTTATTATCTGCGAATGTCTGTGATCAGAATGCAAACGAGAAAAATAAAACGAAGAAAAAAATAAAAAAGGCCACTGCAGGCGGATTTTATTCTCGCGTGTGTTTGATATAAGTAAAGAGTTGTAGCACTCTGTTTAACCCGCCTCATTTAATCAGATATGAGATCAAATCTACGAGAACATCAGTTTTGTTAAAGACAAACACATCGGATGGAAAGCATTTATAGTGGACTTGCTGATTTCTTGAGCAGATAATATCCGTCTGCCTTCGCACCCCTACACTAGGCCTGTTTATTTGGCTGATATTTTCATCTGTAGATGATCTTGTGTATGCGATCAAATTTTCAGTGCATAAACAAATTCTGAGCGCACGCAGCACAGAGAAGATGGGCGCAGCTCAGACACTGGATGCGATTGGTCTCGGCGCGCCTGCAGTGCAGCGCTGCCGCGTTAAAACATCATTGGCTGGCTTGTATCTGGGCAAGACGCGCGTTCCCCGGTGCAGGAACAAACGGGGAACACCGGCCATAACGTGC
Organism: Atherinomorus stipes; assembly: GCA_023101725.1. Classification (NCBI taxonomy): domain Eukaryota; kingdom Metazoa; phylum Chordata; class Actinopteri; order Atheriniformes; family Atherinidae; genus Atherinomorus; species Atherinomorus stipes. The sequence continues at coordinate 2,178,252 of JALJCO010010956.1, forward strand.
AATGTAAAAATACCAAAATCCATGGTGCAGCTGGAAGGAAAGGAGGGCAGGTGGAGCATTCTCTGTTAAGCAAATCAAAGTTGATGCTTTGCACTTACAATACATAGATTTAACAAAAATGTGGGATCATGAAGTGAAGGAAATTGTTATTTTTTTTCTAAAATAAATCACCTCTTGATTTCCTGCATGGTCTTTAAAATTATGTTCGCCTACTCCTAATTAACAATTAGAAGATGGATCATTATAACAACTAACCGAAAAGAAGGCGCTTTCATTGGACTCAACGTGCATCCAGGCTTCTTGCAATTTTGCTGCAACACAGAAGACATTTAAGGAGACAAACATTAACCAAAGGCAGCCAAAGTCTCACCGAGTTCAACTGCAGCACCATCAACTCGCTGAACACTGAATGGACGGACAATTAATGCCCCAATCTCCGACTAAATAAAAGGCAAAAGCCAGACTCCAAAACACCTGTCCTCACTGCTTCTGAGTCGTACGTGGTGACAAATATGCAGGATTTAGAGTTGATAGTCGCTGGTTATAAAACAGAAAATCATCATGACTTCACAGATTGAAACTTTTTGTCTATGGCTCATGGTCTCAACCGTCCCAGTTTCCTACGTTTGTAGATGGCCATTTTCTCCAAAAATGCATAGGCTACTGTTACACAACTGACCGTACAAACTGTAGCCAAAAGAAACTTTAAAGGTTTTTTTTTATAGGTTAGGTAAACGTATTTATCTTTTTTTTTTCAAATGGGCAACAAAATATTTCTCTACAAATAACTTAATCACATCTCACGCAGTTGAAATCACACTCTCGTCTAAGTGCAAATGGAAGTTAAAGGATAAATATTTTCCTATAAACTTAGAATGTGGAAGATGTGCACAAAATGCTGCGTTTGCGTGTCATGGTGAACATTTCACAATCGGGGTCACAGGCTGTTGCTATTCTGTTTATAAATGCGGGAAAAGAGTGAAGGCCCATTTCATAGGTTATACTCTTTAAGGAAGTTTGGCTCTAAGTTTTCATGAAATGACAGAAAAAAAGCCAGGAGACCCTTGCAGCATTAGGTAGCCTACGTCAGAAAACCGTCTGAGCCGTGATGGCAGTGATGATCACGCAAATTCTGCTTAATTAAAGAGGTGACATGAAGAGATAGCCCATGATTGATTTCTAGTTTAATTGATCTGAGATACCACATACAAAAAAAAAATGGTAATTAAGTCTAATTTATGTAGGCCTACATCTGCTAATAACATGTTACTTTCTGCGCAGAAATAACTGTTGGCATCCTGTCAGGTCCAACTCTGTGTCGCTTTTGCTGGCTGTAAAAGCAGGCGCACAAGACGCTAAAGAAAAGCAAGGACATGGAGCCGGCCGAGGACAGCCATTTTCTATGTCGCTGCTCGCAATAACGCGCAGAGAAAGCGGCTTTGCAGGCGAGCTGCAGAGAAGGGAAATGGTCGAAGGCTGCCAGTGCCGCCACTGTCATCTCAGTTGTCTAATCCGCTTCTTCTGAGGATTTACCCTTTAAACAGAAACAAATTACAAGATAAACCGATGTTTTCCGGGGAAGGTTTGCGAGGGCGGCATCTTTTTAAGCGCTCCGAACTCAAGGAACACCAAACCTTGTGTGTGCTTATCTGCGTGAATGAAATGTGAGACGCTGGAAACTGTGGAAATAATAGCTGCGTTGTGTCATTTAAGCAGAACAAGTAGGTCAAGCGAGGAAATCTGTTGGCTTCTTCAGCACGCCGGCTGGATTCACACACCTGACACGAGCAGCTGTTTCATGTTCAAGAGGAGTTTTAGATTACTGAAGCCTTTCCATAAAACCCTGACTTTATCCGTTTCTTCCCCAGTAAACTGGAGTTAAGAGCGAATAATAGCCAATAATCGTTGTTTTGTTGTCCTCTAAACGATAGACAACTTTATCCTTTAATTACAAACGGATTTAACGCTGTTAAAATTTTGACCTTTTAGACAGACTGCATTTGTCCATTGAGGAAGAGATGGATTAAACGTTCCGTATATTCCAGTAAACCAGGCCCGACGTGGAGCAACAAAACGATAAGGTCTTAGCGGCCTTAACTCTTCAAACACTGGCCATACTTTCAGAAAAAAAAAAAACGCTTTAAAAGATCTAAAGTGAATGAAGCATTACTCCACATTAACTAATGAGAGGGGTGCATATATGTTCTCAGTGTCTAGGGACATTTATAGACATGAGAGAGTGTATTCAGTGTCAAAAATGGTTACCATACCTGACGAAATTGCGGTAAAACAGGGTAGGAATAGGAAATTTCTATCCTTGCCTGCCTGTTTTTCTCCCATTCACAAATAGCCTATGCCATTAATCACTTTGTGACAACAAAAATCCTTTTTTAACCTTTATCTGTGCACAAAAATACACTTTTGATCTTGTTCTGTAAACTTTGGGGGCTTAACATTTAGCTAATTTTGTCAGTAAACATGACTGCCCTATTTTATATATTTTTCATCGTAGCTGGTCTTTCATTTTTCAGCTCCTGCAGAGACCTTACAGGATGAGCTAAAAGCAACCTGCTCCTCTGAAAATAAACATAAACCTCACCCAACTGCAAATAGAACCAAGCACAATTTTAGCTTCTTCAGATACAAGGTTTGCAATCACTGCTGCAGCCTCCATCTTTCTCTTTCAAAGCTCACCTGTCATGGGGAGGGCACATTTGTCTAGTGATCCTTTGTCAGAGTCAAGAAGTAGAAACAGATCAAACAGTTTCACTTACAAACATGTTTTATTATTGCAAAATCCTACGAAGCCTTCACTTTTCAGTATGCACATAAAACGCTCCTGTTCTCATACAGCAGCTCAATGGACCTCAGAACACTTGGTGCCACAAGGGATTTCTTTTTACTAAATTTGGCATTTGTGACATATGAAATGTGCTTTTTACACACATTAATTACTGCTGTTTTACAAAATGTGTCAAGACAAGCCCACTGAGTCCTGTGGCTGTGCAGCCTTCATGGAACATATTGCAAAAAGTTGATTCACAGAGCACCCTGCTGGGAGCCCTAATCTGACAGATGACGCAGCTCAACGTGCGCATTTATGACTTGATACTCAACTGAAAGAAGTTCCTGTGAATGAAACAGTTTCGGTTTTAATGGAGGTGATTTGTGCTCAATATGCAGGACTTAAAACATGGTGAACGGAGAGCAAACACATATACCAAACATGGATAAGCTTCAGTTTCTTTCCTCTTACTTTTCCACAACACATATCATATTTACTGACAGGAAAGGTGCTTCATTTATCTTTATCTGCTTGTCTAAGCACGCCTCATGGCGTTGCCTTTCCAAGCAGCACACATCCTCGATTAAAACACACACGCACACATACACACAGGCCTGGACACAGTGTCATTTACCTTGATTCAATATAACTTTTCTGCCTTACAAAATTCTCCCTACATGCCTACATTTGTCTGACATTATCTGCTTTGTAGACAGCTGAGAGTATGAATCAAAACACATCCATAGAAAAGTGAAGAATATTTACAAAGGTAAGTGCATCTTTAATTGGATTTCTGTATTTTCCTTCTGAAGTTTAAACAGTTTGATCCGAGTCAGAAAAAGCTGAAATGGGATATTCAACGTGATAAAATCTCCAGAAATAACAAGTCAGACTTATGAGTAGAAATCTGAAAAAAAAAGGAAATAAAGAAGTCTTTATATATATATATATCTATATATATGTATATAAATCTGAGCTTTACAAAATGAAAACAACATCAAAAGGTTCATTTCTACATTCAAGCATCCAGAGATACAAATATATGTCATATACAATTATACAGTTGGTACCCAGCTGTTATGCTGAAATGTATTCCTTGAATGTAACTGTGAGGCAGTTCGCAGTAATGTCTGTGATGACTATATTCCCAAGGAAAGGCTGGAAAGACGGCGGACTCTCCTCATTTCCTTTTTCGTGGTTAGAGTCAGACACTGAGTCAACTCTCTCCTCCTCTGTAGATTTGTGTGTTTCAGTCTGAGTCTGAGTTTCTGTTTCATAGTTTTTCTGCGTTTCATCCACTGGAGGCGTTCGCACCTCCACCCGGGTGTGTGTCTCGGACAACGTGGACCTAGACTTGACAATGCTCAGGTCCATGGGTTCCTCTTGGTCCACGTACCCGCAGTCCTGCAGACTCTGCTGCCCGTTTTGGTTGACGCTGATGCTTTGGGAGGGTGGGGCAGCTGTGTTTGGAGCACTGACACTCCTGCAACTCAAAAACCTCTTACTGCTGCCGTGCTCCTCGCCATCTGCGTCACAGAAGTGTCGCTTCAGTCCTTGGAGCCCACCTTGGCCTCCTTTCTTGTTGAGCTGCGAAGGCGCTCCCCTCTCCAACGGCTGGGAGAGCAGATTAGGACTGCTTGTCAGTTGTAAAGGCTGATCTGCTGGAAGCTGACCCTGACCCTTGACCTCATCATGTTTATCCTGTTCTGTCACAGTGGGCTCTGTTTGAGGAGACTGTTGCTTTTCTTTGGGAGAATCTCCTTTCAATCCCAAGCTGAGAACAGCAGGGCTGTCTTTGGGGTGTTTGTTAAATCCATTCATGAGGCCGAGCTGTTTGACCAGCTTCATCTTCTCGAGGTGCTTCTCCATGCTGCTGTCCCTTCCTTGCGGCAGCTTTTCAGCCGTTTCCGAATCACCGTTTTTAATCTTAGCCGATTGCATCCCATTTTCCATGTACTTGCTCATGACAATAACAATTCGGCCGTTCTTGTTTTTGTTCTTCACAATCTTTAGCTTGCTGCTGCTCACGCCGTTAGACTGCGGTGAAGCATCCTCCTTTGCTTTCACCTTCTCTGGCTCTTTGTGCCCGTTGAGATCCGCGGGAAGTTTCTTCAGCTCCATGGTGATATCCTTCACTTTCGTCAGACAGCCTGAGTCTTTATCCCGAACCCACTTCTGCTGCAGCACCGGAGGCAGGTTGTATCCTTTGTTAGTCCCCTCTGGAGCTTTCACCTCTCGGGGTTTAGCAAATATCGGCTCGTGCACCTTGAGGTCCGGCTGATAGTGGTGATGCTTCTTGCTGTTGAGCTGGTAGTAGAACTTCTTGCCATTGGCTTGCTGTTCGGCTTCACGCTCCATGCACAGCGGCTGGTACTGGTGGTGCTTCTTGCTGTTCAGCTGGTACTGCTGGGCCTGGGGACGGAGCATCTGGATGGGGCTGGACTTCTGACAGCTGTCGTCGTCCCGGGATGCCTCCTGCAGGTCCGCCAAAATGCTGGACCTCCGGGCAAAAGAAGGCACCTGTGAGACCAGATAATAATTAATGTCATTAGAAATTAAGAGTATCCATCAACATTACACAAAGTATTGAGCTATATCTGGTGTTTGAATGAAAGTTTTAAAAGCAGGGCATGCTTCTGGGCAGGGAATGTGATTGATGACTCTTCTCCAACAGTATCTAAGCATGTGTCCATGTCAAGGAGAGACAAAAAGCCGTGCTTTCACTGGGTCTATGAGCTGCAATAAAGACACTGAGTTTGGAATGTGTGAAGGGGCTCTTCTGAGGCCCCAATAAGAGCCCAGTTTATTTCAGGGGCCTTGAGTCCATGTTCACACAGCCCTCCTACAGTTCCCCTTCAGCTCTTTGAGCCACCGGCCCGGCCATCACGGTGACATTTCAAAGTGTCTCCTGTGGCTGTGACCTCAGCTCGAAGGAATGCCGCTGGTCGCTTTGTGTCCCATCATTGACTTTATACCATGTGTTACCACCAACACCCTCCTGAGAGGAACAAAAACACTCCTCTGAGGGGATCACTCAGGCTTTTGGGCCCTTGATCGATGTACTAAACGGACGATTCACAGCCATTTAACCAGAACTGGAGCCTTAAACATGCACTTGCACAGAAGCTAAATGATCATGCTATATGTACAGTATGAAAGTCTTGAGCCACCTTTCATTTCTTTATATATTGCCAGGAAAATAAGATATATAGATGGAGCAACATAATAAATTTTGTGCAAATATAAGTGGAAACGCAGTGAACAAGGTGAAAACAGTTTGTCCAGTTTTGAAGAGCTTTGAAATAAAAAAATTGGTCTGAGTAGGGTTACTCTTCAGCACATCCTGAACCTCTTGGACAAACTTTCTTGTATTTTCTTTTATAGTCTTCAGGAACAGTTCTCCAGACTACTCAATTTCTTTTCAAAGCAGATGATCCCATACTGCTTCAATAATGATGAGGTCCAGGTTCTGGGGAGGATTCATCCCATCAGACCAGTTGATGCTGATTTTCAGTCCATTTCTTGTGTCTTTTTCCCCCTGTTCCCCTTTTCTTAAGGATGGCGTCTATACAGCCATCCTTCCATGGAGACCATTTCTAATGAGGACCAAGCCAACAGCAGATGGATCAGCTAAAGGTCCAGAAGCATTTCTCAGGTCCTGCTTCAGGTCTTTGCTGGATTTGTTCCTATTGCTTTGGGACACCACTTTCACATCATGTTCATCTGCTGTAGATATAAGTTTTAGGCCTGATTAATCTTCTTTTGTCTGCAACTTGTCTAGTTTCCTCAGATGTTTTAAGGACACTGCAAACCATGTGAAGATATGCCAAGTTTTCAGCAAAATTATATTTTCTGTCTGTCAAACTGTTTTATATTTGATGGGTATTTTTTTGGGCTGTGACTAAAAGAATGAGAGCAAATTTTGTGTCGTTGTGACATCTGTTACTGACAAAGAGCCTAAATATCCAATTTATAATGGGTTCTTTGCCAAGTTATTTGTTATGTGTCGACAGAACACTGGTTCATACCAGCTTGAGCTGAATGAATCACTGATCAGTGTTATACAAAAACATGTTGCTCAGAAAATGTTCAGGTATGAAGACTTACAGTAGACTGAAAATGAGTGGGAAAAAACACAACATTCAAATGTCCAAGGAAAAACCTTGAAGGACTTTCAAACTGTTACTAAAGACATTTTTAAAAGATTAAGAGAAAGTCTGACTGCCTGGAAACAAAATATAATGAGATGCAAGGAGGCTCATGATATTTACAGTGTTTCTAGCATCTGCTGTGGCTCTGGAGTACCATCAGCATCAGTTGACCACTGCTATTCACAGAAACCTTTAAAAACATTCTTTAAGTTTGTATGAGCAGGAAAACATTCCAGGTGAGCCTCATTAAATATCAGCCCGCTGTGGAAATCGCCATCAGTTTTAAAACCTAACATCCTTCTTTAATTCAGGATTTTCTGAGGCTGAGAAGGTGCTATGTATGAAAATGAATCTCACTTTAAAAAAAAAAGAAAAAGAATAATTTGTGGAGATAAATCAGGATTCTCCAACCTGAACCAGAAGGTGTTTGGGTTTGGGTCCTCTCTTGCGATATCCCATGAGCTGTTCCTGATGTTCCCTGTGGGAGGGGAAAAAAAGCAGCCAATCAGCGAGCCATCTCACAGAGACAAGTCAGCGTTGCGTGGCAACACAACGTCACGGGTGTCCTCCTCAGGCTCAGACAGGAAACACCAAGCCCACACAGAAAGTTGCAGTGACAATTCCTGGTGAAAATATCCATTCATAAAGCAAAAACCTGATCCAGAGATGTGGATTTACTTTTCCAGAGCTTTCATCTCTTTATACAAAAATACATTTTTAATACCTTAATACACTTTTTTCAACAATGACCTGAAATGAGATTAGTTCATTCCCAAGTAACATTATCCGGTATAATGTATCTATCCTTGTTGAACATAAAGGCAACCCCCCAGACTTTCCTTTGCTTTCTCCCCGTCTCCACACAAGTCTCTTTTAAGCAGTAACTCAATACCGCAGACAGAAGTGATGTCAGATTCCTCCCCCACCCTCCTCCCCTCACATCTAATTACAATGACAACTCCATGTATTTTCATAGCCTGGCATTCAGACGATTTGGCTCCCCAGAGAGACGTGCAATTAGTTTCAATAGAGAGACAGAGATAATTGCAAAAACAGACGCAGAGTGATGTCGATGTTTTGCTTTAACGTGTGACCTGCACCTTAAAGGTTGCTGCAGGCAAAGGCTGAGAGAAAAACCAGTGACAGTTTAACATGCTGTGAATTTGAGACATTCAATTACACTGTCCCGCAGCTGTGGAGACACCATTTTAGCAATTAGCAAAGCAGTCCAAGGAAGTTCCTGTGGGTTAAACTTTTTTTTAATTGGGTTTTGATGTTCTAATGTACTCACTAAACAATAAGTCATCTATGATTTGCTCTGTAAAGTCTCACTTGACTGTTGCACCTCTGTTACATCATGATCTTAGCGATGCAGAATGATGTAATCAGCAGAATCTGACACTAGACGACCGTCACATGATCTCCAGGAGGTTTCTCTGGGTTCACTCCACGTTTGACTTCAACGTGTGCATGCAGGATGGAGTTGTGGCTGGATGGTTGGACAGCGGGTAGCACTTTGCCACAATAACCTGAGACTGACTCTCAAATGAATATCAAATGCAAAAACCTAGATACTAAACCTTTCCAACACAGCAGTTAAATCTTAAATAAACACGATGATGATTTTAGGTCAGAATTTTAAGCAGCATTCGTTTATCATAGATGCCCGTTTCTAAATTGCCTAGATGGCACGAGTTTCTTTGGCCCACATTTGGCTCTTAATGACTTTGTTGATCCAGGCAAAAACATAGCCACATATCCTGCAGACAAAGTCCAAATCTACATTTTCTTTAGGCCTTTGGTCCATGCAAGGCTCTCACGACTCTTACTGTTACCCATTTCAAAGTCAACATGACATATTGGCCACACCTGACCATAACACTTACCAGTGTCATTAATGAGCTATAAATGTCAAAGTAACCAGATTAGGTCCAAATATGAAAGCTGTGTACAAACATGAAAAAGAGCAATAGAGAAGCATCTAGAAGCGATAATGTTGGAAACCCTGCATTAAAACAGGCCTGGTTTTGTTATGATGCGGGCCGCACCTGCTGTGGAACCAGTTCATTCACCTCTAAACTTACCGGTCTTGGAAAGCATCAAGCAGCCTTGGATCCAGGATGTTTTCCTCTGGTTCCCATGTGTTGTATCTACCCAGAAAGTGAGAGGGAAAGCAGAAGGCGCGTTATATGAGAGAAGTGGCTGACATTGACAGGCTGTAGCTGGATGGATTCTCCAAACTCAGGAGATTAGCTCCAATTTAATCTATAATTTGACAATCCCACCACAGAACTCACTGCAGGTTTGTGCATGTGTAAACACAACACTTGTCCCCTCCTGTGAAAGCACGTGTAATAAATCTTGAGTAACTTTTAGCGCCGCAGTGTGGGGGAGGATACACCAGCCACCCTGCAAGTCCAGATCTACAGTTTAAACATAGTGCTCAATTATAGACGTGTCCTCCTTTAATTGGCACGCTGGGGATTGCATACATAGTAAACCGCATCCATCATCGGGGCCAAAGCAAGAACGCGCAACCGCCCATCAGCGCGCCCACGCTCGCAAGAATGCTCACATTCACTCGTGCACTCTTGTGTTTTCAATGTTTGTGTCATAATGAAGCTGAGAGGCAGACTTACCTTGGAGACCATCCTCTCCACTTGACCAGATACTCAACTCTCCCCTGTGAAGGAGAGCAAACGAGATCATGAGCGTAGCGATACTTTACTCCGCTGCACCATCACCTCACATTTACATAAACAAAGCAGATACAATCTGTCAAAAGATAGAAGAAATTTGGAGAGAAGCCAGCCTCTACTATAAACGCATGTGCGTAAAAAAAATGTCCTTCAGAGCTCTCATGACAAACCTTTCGGCTGCGTTTCTTCTCGATGCTCTCCACCGCAAAGACGTGCTCTCCTGCGGCGGGTAGCTCCATTTTCCAACACAACACAGGAGGCTCTTCTGTTTTTGTCACCGGACACCTTATCCTTACTCTCAGGTCGTTTTGCCCCCCTTTCCTCCCTGATGTGAAACACAAGATTTCCCTCCTCCTCCTGATATCACTGCGCCGCTTCCCTCGCTTTCCCCCTCGGACAGACTCGCTCTGCAGACGAGTTCTAGCTGCAGCCAGAAAACACTTCATGCAAATAACCGTTGGCGTGACGTCGCACGGGGGAGGGTGATGGGGGCGGGTTGTTTCCCATGCTGCCTTCAGGAGCTGTCGGGAAAAATGTTATCACGACTTCAGAGAACAGTCTGGCAACAGCTGGTGTGACGTTGGCAGGTTTATTGACCCCCCGCCCTCACACTCACACTCACACACACACCAGCAAGAGACTCATGTCAACAAGCACAAATTTACACAATCTTTCTCTTTGATCTGGTGACGCTCGGCTGTACAAACATTAAACGTTCAGTTATTGTCCGTGGAGTGTCCAGGTTTGAGTAATTCTCTGATGAGAAATTGTTTTTATTCAGAAAGATTTCACAGGAAAATTATGAATTAATCTACCTTTGACCACAGAAAACTAACACAGCCATGAACCATGCTGAGCTTCCAGTTTGGTTAGTGAATCATCTGACATCATGGTATAGTTTTGTCCGATTTGTGGTTTGCTTTGCTCATTTTAGTTTATTGATTATTTCTTTGTAACTGTTTTTTTAAGGGCCCCAGTTTGAACTGTTTTCCACATCTGCTCAATTTGAGTCCCATACTTTTGCATCTAGCCTACATAAAGTCATTCTGTTTCTCTGTTTCCCTGCAATGTAAAAATGTGTCACATCCTGCATTTTGGTTGTTTTTAGTCTCTCTGTGGATGATTAAGCTGTGATTATTTTTGGCTGCATTTATTCAAGCTTTATTGTAACCTCTCTTGTTGTTGTGACAAGATATGTTGCTTTGGGATGTTTAGTGTGTAAAAATTGCTTATTTTTGTTACTGATTTTTTTGTGTCTCATAGTAGTCACCCTGTGTCAATGACCTAACCAAACCACCTCACATTAATTGTTTGTTTTTGTGATCAATTATGCTGTCTCACTTGCTCATGAAGGCTATTTGTTTTGAATCTATGTGTGATTAAAGGCTTCAACTGATCTCAGGATAATCATATAAAAAGCTATAATCTTGTGATAAAACGAATTCCTATCTTGGCTCCCTAAGCCTTCACACTTTTGAGAACATTAAAAATTCCTTTTGTATATAAACCTACTTTGTGTCATTAAAACTTAAAATCCAGCCAAGTTAGATACGTGTCATCAAGATTCTACAAAATACGAGCTGAAAAGAGGTCCCTGAATGCAGCATCTCCCCCTCCAATGTTTCTGGATGTGAAGCTGCGACGGGCTGCTGTGAATGGTGACAGTATTATTCTTAACCACGTTGGCCTGAATGTGCTGTTCAACAACGTATTTAGCAGCTTGGCAAGGCCTTCCTTGTTTAATCCCGTACTTTGGGTTACATCACATCAACAGACTGGATTGCGACATATACGTGGAAATACTGGTGCTTATAGGATACAGCCTAGGCCTAAACCCGTGTGTATGATTAGCACTTGAAGGAATCTCTGAAATTAATTTAGCAGCAATAAAGAAGTTTACCCCGAAGCTTGTGAGACAACCATTAACGACCAGGGAACCGTTTAAAGGCCCAACCCCCGTCAGACCTGAACCGTGTTGACAATGATTTATCACCGTCACTATAACGGGGCCTTCTCTTCGGGCGATCGAGTCAAAATAGAAAGCAAAATTCAACTCAAGCTTCACAGTGTGTATGATATGAAGATAGTGCGATGTGGATAGGTGCTTATGTAGGCGTTAAGTCCGCTCAGATGCATTACAATGAACAGATTTCCATATCCACTGAGTCAAGGTCACACAAAGAGATGACATTTCACACAGCTCCGTGTCGCGGGGATTTTCTGGTGAATTTTCGCAGGCTTAAGAAGATAGCTCCAGGTTGAGTTTAAGTCGATGTAGGTCACCCCGTCGGAGTCGGAGCTTTAACTCAAACTCCAGAGGGGTTATCTCGGATAGCGACAGTCAGCAGCCGCTTCTGTTTTACTAAAGTGCCCGTGGCCGGCAGGAGCCAACGCAGGGCCTGAAGGGGAAACACACACACTTGCACACACACGTGTCCACCACCCAAACCGACAGTTTAAACAGGAAAGGCTGTTGCTAGTTTACAAAAGGATATGAGTAGCAACGTAAAGACTAATATAAACGACATAATCTGCTCCTGTTGTGTCTAAGTGATTTTCTCATTTTGCGCATATAGCCTATTATTGAATTTTAAATTACGATCTAACATCCAAAGGGCTGATATATATTATATGTATTTTGAATTAAATACTTAAATGAATGCAGTCCTGCATTGTTTCAAACGGCTGGGTCAAATTAAATTCAGCATCGAAAGGGTTAAAGCGCAAGGTCCCCGCAGGCTGCGGTGCTCGGCCTATTACAGAAAGGCACGACTGTCTCTCCTTATAAGGCAAATAGCGCTAATCAGCAGTGAAATATCGCTTGAAATGATCTACCTTGATGCACTCCAATCGTTAATTCCCCCCCAAATACAGCTTTTACAGGCGCAGGGACAGCTAAAGCATCCATTATGATTTACTCTTTTTCTCCGTGCTCGCGCGCAGAAGCCACAGCGCGCGGACGGACAGTGCACGACGCTGTCTCCTGTAATTCAGCTGCGTCACTGCGAAATTAAAGATGAGCAGAAGGAATGTGGCCATTAAGTTTGACGTGATAGGGAAGCTGCCGTCACAGTCACGAAATTTCTGGTCAGGAAAGCTTTAATTCCTAACGGGGCGTGCACGTGACGGTATAAATACCTTCCTTCCAACCTGCAGTGGTCTCATCTGAAACCTGCTTCGGTCCGCTTCCCTCCCCACTTTACTTAAACAAAGCACCAACAACTTGTGCGGCAAAAGGTTGATAGTAGCCGCACAGTGCTCTGGCGACAAGTTTAGCAATGGTATGGAGCATGGCACGTGCCGTGTGGATGGACGGAATGTGATGCCGCACGTGCGCGTGATAACAGAGACTTCACCTGAGCCCCAACACGCAAAAACGTCGCGTGCACTTCAAGCTCCGTGTTCGTCATTAAAAATACAAACTTCCTCAAAATGAGCTCAGACTTCGTGGAGGTAAACACATTGGCATCTGCTGTTAAAAAGAGCACATTGTCGTGGGCTATTTGGCTGGGAAGCAAGTTAAACGACTTAAGATAAGTAGGCTTATTCTATAAAAAGAACAAACAGGCCCAGTGTCTTTTGACAGCTAAGAATAAAGAATGTCTTCAGTCTTCAATCCATCTTTTGGTCCCCTTTTAATAAAAAGGAAAACAATTAACAAACAACTTTTTTGGTATGAAGTTCCTGCAACATTTCCAGAAAAAGAGAAAACTTTCCTCCTCAGGGCAAACATGAAATTGCCTTAGAACAGCTGCAAACTTTCACACGAATTACAGCAAAAAAGCAAAAAAAACTGAAGGTGACAATTTCCTGTGACACCAGAAATCCGGAAAAAGGAGTTTATCATCACCAAAAACATTGTTCTGATTTCCAAATAAATATGAGTGCTCTGTCTTGATTCAGCCTTAAATGCATCTGCACCTAAGTGAGGTGTTAGATGAATGTATAGTCTCTCATTGGTTAATAAAACATGACAATGCAGTGACAGTGTTTTATCTCCTTATTCCTGAAGGGAATACTTTGACATAACGAAGACTGAACCTGACTGCTGCAAGGAGAAGAGAAATAGAAAAGAGGCTCACTCCAGTCTTACATATCATGGGCCTAAACTGGAGTATGCTGTTCTCATGGGAAGGAGAAGGAACAGTATGATGTTGTGGACAAAAATCTGTGGAGTAACTTTGTAGAGAACATCTAATTAAAATGAGATTTCCACAGAGGAAGAAGGGATGCTCTTGCCATCACAGTTTATTACATATCAAATGACAGCAGTGGAAAAACATAACGACGAAGTGGGAGATGAGATGCCATAAGTTCAAGTGATGAGGTTTGATTAAACAAGTATGGATTCATAGATGTGTAGTTAAAAGTCTGCTTGGTTGTTTCAGTTCTCAAGAGGAAACCTTTCTATTACTCCTCATGCATTGATTTAACTGAGGAGATGTTTAATCATATTAAATAAAAAATTGTTCTAATTTAAAAAGACAGCCACATCTAAATGAAACCAATTATCTAATCAATTAAAAGATCTATTTGGAGTGTTTCAGGATAGAAAGGCAGCTGACCACAAACTCTATTTTGTACCAAATTGATTCCAGACTTTCAGGCTGCAGTTTCTTAGTTATTTCAACATGAGCTTAAAAACCTGGAGTTGAGGGGAGTCCTTTACGTTCTAATCAAATAACCTGAAAGCAACAGTTCAAACTGACATTATGATGGAAAAGACTTTGTTTCAGCCTTTCTTTTTCTTCATAATCAAACCTGTGAGTCATCGTTGCGCCACACGCAGCTTTTAATGCCACTTTAATAGCAGCTCAGCCTGGGCTCATGACATCTTTATGGCTGCAGCAGCAGCAGCAGCAGCAGCAGCAGTGGGAGGGAGACAAAGAGAGGAGCATTTACAATAAAAAAAGAAAAAACTCACACTGAAATTGTAGAGACAAAGGGCACAACACTTATCATCTTCTAGGAGAGTCTTACCACCCTGAATCATCTGAAATAACAGACTTTTTTGGAAAGACTTGAGATCTATTAGATGCTGCTCATTTGTGAGTGAAGAAAGCAGCACATGATTAGACTCAATTAATCTGAGGTGAACTTTTATGAAAAGTCCTCTGCAAAAATGAAATGTCTAGGTTCCTCTGATGTTACTGAGTATGCGAAAATAAAAGGCTCAGGTCCGGGAGCTTCACAACTAATCTGAAAAATTGTAAGCTCTAAACCACAGAGATGTTTGCATCTTGCAGGTTTTGTTTTTTATGGAACAAATGGCAATTCTACAGCTTTGCATTTTCACAATTCAGTAAAACAATGTGAGAATTTTCTGAATTTACAGTTTGTAACCATGCTTCCACAGCCTATGCTTTATAGGGAAAAGTTAACTTTTGGTTAAATCTTGTATAAGTCTGCTATTGTTTGTGTTTTTAAAGGCCACATCATCATTAGAAAATAAAAAGTACCCACGGCTGTACCTGAAATTAGGGCTGGGCGATATATCGATTTGAAAAATATATCAGTATATTTTTAAAATGAGATATGGAATTGGACCATATCACGTATATCAATATATGTACTGTAGTTCACTGTTTGTTTGTTTTGTCTTTTTATATAAATACTGCCCGTACTTGGGTTTATCATATTTAATTCCTATGTAATGTTTCTTATTTGCATCTGTGAGTTTCTCGTACAGTTATACAGTATTTATGTTTACATTTTATTATTCTTTGAACAGTTAAGTGTTATTTTAGGGATGTACGATAACCATTTTTTAAAAACCGATACCAATATCTGATAAAATTTCAGCTCCTAAAAGCGGATACTGATAACCGATACCGATAACACACATACATACCTAATTATACCATATCAAAAATTTGAACATTATGGGGTAGTTCGTGTCTAAAATAAGAAGGAAAGGTGGTTTGGAAGCAGCTTGGGGTCTCTCCTGTGAAGCAGCAGCTTTCTTTCCCTAATTGCAATATCTCAGCGAGAAAAGCTTAAAAGTGGGATTTTCAACTTCTGCATGTCTGATCATAAAAATTCCAACTTTATGGGACATGAGTTATCGGGGTAAGTTGTCATGAAATCGGACTTATTGGAATGACATTATAATTTTCTGTTATCGGCCTGATAATTATCGTGCATCCCCTCATCCGGCCGGTTTAAATAGAACTTGTGACGTCATATTTGGCTTTGACTGTGACTAAACATTTGCTCTCACTTTGCGATCAAAATATTGAGATATATATTGTTCAACATTCAGCCCAAATATATCAGGATATGAGTTTTGGTCGATATCGCCCAGCCCTACCTGAAATCACCCTAAAGTGTCGTGTGTAAAGAAAAAAAATAAAAGAAAGAAAATTTTTTAAAAAAGGAGAAGCTCGAAGCTGAAAGTTAAACGGATAAATGAATGTGCAGAATTGTTTGGTAACTACGAAATTACTTTCCTCAACAAATAGTTTATTTCTATACCTTTTCCAGATAACAGATAGGCTATACAACAAACACTATTATCCATCCACAATATGCAAGTTTCTTGACTTCAAAAACCAATATAAAACTTCTCAAAAAGATGTGTTGTTTTCACTCATGGTTAATCTTACCTTTGGAAGGACTTTTATGTTAAAATGACACACTGATTTGTAAGGGTTGCTGTAAAAATACAGCCATTTTCTGGGTATCCATTTCTGTTGGGGATTATTTAGAAGCTGTATGAATAAGAAAAAATCAACTGAAATAAAATTCCAGTGAAAACATCTAAACAGTTTCTGTTTTTTTCCGGTTTTCTTTATCACTTCACAGAAATTAGGGATTGGGAAACTATTTTGCCAACAACTTTGCTTGTAAAGATCACAATAAAATGACTCACCAGCTGTTTCCATTCTGAGTCAGAAAACACAAACATCCATGATTCATTGCCTGCTTTCGAAATATAATACAGTACTCTGATATTTCCAGAAATTAGAGGAGCTCTCTCATGTGGATGTCCACCACAGTTGTTTTGTTTTCCCCTCTCAGTCTACTTCTTGTGAAGACGAGTTCTCCTACTGAATTACAGCATGTCATGTCATGTCATTTTCTGTACCGCTTATCCAGTTCAGGGTCGCAGGGAATTACAGCATATCGTAATGTTTTCTGTTGAGTTCATTTTGGAAACCCTGCTCTCTAATTTGTTTCACACCTGGTCTTTGTTGATTGTCATTCCCTCTTCATCTTTTATTTCTTACTTCAGTCTTTATACTCTCCCACGACGTCTTTCTCCCCCCCCCCCCCCGGATCTTCGGCTGCATTTCAGATATTAAAAAAGTGCTCCAGAGTCTCGCTCAGCTTGAGAGTGAGTAGAAAATAAAGGCACATCATTCTGTGGGTGTGGGTGTTTAAAGTTGATTTTCTTGAATAGAAAGACAATTTCAACTTGAGTATTGTTGTATTTAGTTGACCTCTTTTAGGTTGGCTGGTTGATTCCCTCTTTTGGATTTATTTTTGGGTCAGTAAAAACCCAGGGTTTGAAATGACTGTGTGTCCTCGCTGCCTTGCCACTTGGACCCTGACAATCCTTTATGATTGCAGCACTGTAATTTTCCTCCATTGGTTCTTCCATCAACTCATTCAAGACTTAGCCATTTTTCTGTCCATAAAATCATTAGAAGCTCTTTCCATGCTTCAATATTTTCTTGTTGAACTCTTGTATAAATCTGTTTGCTTGTAGACACTCCAGGTAAGTTGTGGTTCTGAATATGATGGCTTCGCTTAAAGCTGAACTATCTCAAGGCTTATCAGCTCATTTCTAATTTCTTTTCTCTCTCAGTTTTTCTTTCTTGCTACCCTTTTGATTATTTGGTGATCACACTTGCAAAGCTAAACTTTTTAAAGACTATGTATCTGTCTGAAATGAATGTAATCCTTCATTTTGCTCATTTTACCTCAATTATTGAAGCTCCTTAACGTCTGTGCACACTTTAATTGAATACTCTGATCACTTCAGGCCACACCCTTCCTCTTAGAACAATATCACCTTAAATTTTTGTGACTTGGAAGTGGAAAATGTGCATAGAAATAATGATAAGGTCAGACAACTCATTTTCCTTAAAAGCTTGATGTTAAGTACAAAGTAACATGAAAAACTCCAGCGCGAGAAGGCTATCTTAACTCTGTTTTTCAGTATATACAGAGACGTCCACTGCTGCATGATTTTTATAGACTGATGAAACAGCAGCGTTATGACAAGCTCCATCTTCACTTTGTAGAAGTTATGAAAGCCAAATATAATCTTCAGCGTTGCCTCTAAAGAATTTGATTACCCACAGCATGTTGGTGTGTAACAAATGTTTTCAACCTGCCGAAGTGACAGAGTCAATTCTGCCGCATTTGCGCAGTCCCACTTATTATCTCCTCCTTTGAGTTTAACTCAAAAGGATTCTGTGATGCACAAAGCAAACCATGTGCATAAATCTCCAGGATGCAATTAGAGTTTCAAGACTCAGTCTTCATATTGACATTTTTTTTTTTATCAGGCTCATAATGACGTGGTGGTTAATAGGTGCACATGACTCATAGCTGAAATGAGTCTCATGGGAAGCTTCACTCAGGGTTTCTAAAGAAACCGTGTGCTTACGTCAACAGCAAAACCTCTTCACGACACAGGCTGCTTGCATCTCCAGCGAATTTAGAGTGAGAGCGGGAAAGATGTACCCTGGCATGGCTGTGACTCAGATTCCCATCCAGACCTGTAACTGATGAAGTGTGTGTCAAAGGCAGGTAGCAGTAATCTGTAGTGATCACTGAGCTGAGTGACTCACCCTTAAAATGTCTGCATGACTGGTTATGTGCTGATAATGGTGTGGACTGAGTCTCTCATACCACGCACATACAAAAACTCGGAAACCTTTTATGAAATTCCCAATGAAATGCACCCAGCCTCCCCCACCCTGACTCACCCACAGTCAGCTGTGTAGAAGACTGTGACCTCATGTGGATACTGTCCTTAGCATGTGGTCGGTGGCAACATTTACTGTACAGCAGTTACAGTTTACCTGCTCAGCCTCCGTCGCAGGACATAAGAAGAAGCTTGGAGCTCATAAACAAAACATCCCTGCAATCAATCTTGATGGGTGCAGATGCAGCTGTTTGCTGATTGACATGGTTCTAAAAATCTTGATATAATTCAGTTTCTGTTTTGCTCATATTGATATCTATTAGCATTAAGTTTGTAGTGTAACACATTTTCAATGGATATGACTTCTTCCTGTTTGCTCTTTAATTGATTTTAGATTGTAAAGAACTCTACAAAGCCCTTCACTTAATGCTCATGAGTCACTGGCTGCCATGGTGATGCCTGGCATTTTTTATTTGAAATTCTTGGAAAGGAGGGGCTGTATATTGATCTCATAACACAGAGGCAGACCAGAAACAGATTCTCAAGCAAGCAGTCTCAGTGCAAAAAACTAAAATGCTGAAAAGTTCCATCATTGTGGGTGACAGACTCTTGTGTTGAACACAAAGCAGAGTCAGGATTCTTTCCCACATTGTTCAATTTCTGTTAAGTCTCTGGCTCTGATGCTGCTGCACTAGCAGATAGTTGCAAATCAGATTTGACTTTCCACAATGAATTTATAGATATGCAACCTTTCTGGTTCAGGATCTTATCTGCCTTAAGAAGTAGAGTCTGCTCTGTGACAGGAAGAATTGTACTAAAAATCTGAGTTGTATAGTTTGAATAGAAACGGTGAGAGTGCAGGCTACCTGTGGTAGCCTACTCCTGTGCTGCTGACCATCTTCTCAGACACACAACCTTTCAGTCACACAAACTGTGGTCTGTTTTTAGGTAGTCATGATGAATCCAGGTGTTTGCAAAAGCATCCATCTCTGTTTTCTGGAGCTTCTCACTTTACAGTGGAAGTTGAATTGTGTTGAAAGCACTTGAGAATTACAGAACATGGAAGACACAGTGCTGCCTAATTTGGCAAGATGACAGTGGACTCATTGAAGCAGATGATGGCATCTTCAACCCCTTCGAAAAACACAAACTGTAATTGGTCCTGAAAGGTATTCACTTGCTTCTTGAAGTGAAGCAATAACAGTCTCTAAAGAACCTTCATGACATGGGATGTGAAGGTAACTTGTCTGTAGCCATTGAAGGCAGATGGATAAAAACTTTTAGATGCTGAAACAAGGCAGGATGTTTTCCAAAACATAGGAACTTTTTTTTTATAATGATGCTGAAAGTTTGCTTCAGAATCTAACATAATTACTCTGTGTGGGTTTGCAGACCTTGGGGCTGACATAATCAGCCCTGTTCCTGTTCTGTCTCTCCAGCTGCTTGATGACCTGACTGCAGGAGACAGACGGGCTAGAGGTGGTGGCAGAGGTGGTGGCAGAGGAGGTCTCAGCATGTCCTGATGTGAAGCTGCGCAAAAGTTCATAACTGAGCACCACAGTGAAAAGGTGAGAGACACCTTTTCATTATATTTTTTGCATTTAGCTGCTTTGTCAGAACAGGGTTGTTATTGGGAAAGCAACCCATTGTTCTTGTATGGATGATGTTCTCCCCACAGAAAATTATGTTATTTGTCACAAGCTCAGTCAAGTTACTAAGAAATTTTGGTCTGTGACTGTGTCTTAAAGGTAGAGTCCGAAGTCCCCGCTGCATTTCTGTTTTTTCTTCGAGAGTTCGAGTGACTGGCGCCTGCTCCAATCATGAGCTCATTTCCACACAGCTTCCTGTCCTTAGCGCTGTCATTGGCTGGCGATATAAACAGAAATCTCCACCCAGAAACGTCCCGAACACACCAAAACAAAACGAAAGAGCGAATTACAGGCAGGGGGAGAGAGAGTTGCATTCAAACGCACCACTGCACGCGAGTTGAGGCCTAAAGGCGCGGTTTGAGACGGATTTCACTTACACAAGTCTAACGTTTACTTTCAGGGAGGGAACTGCGAAAGCACCCTTGTAGAGTATCTTCAACATCATTAGACCATGTTTTAATAGTCTGTTTGCTGACTGGTTGCTGCTGAATGATGGGAGTGTACATTAACGTGAGTAGAACCAGATTATGATCTGATCTTCCAGAAGGAGGGAAGGCAGAGGAGCTGTATGCATTTTTAACATTTGTGTGAAAAAAAAAAAAACAACGTCTTATCTTCTCTGCTGGAGCAGATGACAAATTGTTGGAATTGCAAATTGTTGAAGTGTTGCACAGAGAGAAATTTTGAGATCTCCATGATTACCATGGAAGCATTACGGTGTGTACACACCAAACATGGGCATCGAGGGTGTCAGGTTTACATGCAAAGCCCATGGCCGAAGTGCATCCAGGAGGTGTTGACAAGTTTGCGGCGCGTCACATGCATCGTGCGCAGCATGTTTTGAGCGTTTTGGCATTCAACCCCCCTGACGTGCGTCAAATGCTAGAGTTGGAAAACTGAACTTCTGCAGCATTGACGCAGTGTGTTATGTCTCGGAGTCATGACGCAGAAACACATTTTCTGACGGGTAGGAAAATACCGAGGGGACGCCGGGGAATCTCTTCACTCCACAGAGACAGTGGAGGATAAATTGTGATCTGCGTCCAGTCCCGGGTTTCCAAACAGCAGGTTGATGACCTGCTGTCACGATGGGATTTAATAGGCTTATAATGCTGTCCTGATGCAGGACTGCAGGTAGTTAAACTGGGCCGGATCAGACAAAAGCTGTGCCCATTGTCAATGTGCAGCTCCTGGAGTAAATGGTGAAACGAACCAAAGGCAGAACACCTCTGAACAATTTGATGAATACAGACACAGCGCAGAGATGCCTGATGACATCGTTCTCTGTCCTTTTGGAGCAAATAAAGCCAAGCAGCTGCTCAGTTTCATCCGCCATCGCACAAAGACACAGACTAAGACAAAACTACCGGGTACACCACCACACTCTAGAGAGCGTTTTTGTCTTTGAATGTCAGCATCTGATTTTATATGAACCAACTTTGGGCATCAGGTGCGTTTTTGACACCCAAATTGCGTTTGGTGTGAATACAGCATAGGGTGTTGTGTTGGAAGTCTAGCAACAACTGAACTGAAGATTTCACAGGCTGTATCTGTAGTGGTAGCAGGTAAAATATAGATTAGAAAAATTGGGTAGTTAATGTCAGTAGAGATTTAACCTTACAACTAACTTTGGGGGAGTGGGTAGCCTAGTGGTAGCATCATGGGCGGACCATGGGAGGACCCAGGTTCGAGCCCCCCGACACGACACTCCGGTGAACCACTGTGGACCCCTGAGCAAGGTCTATAACCCCCACCAACTGCTCCCCAAGTAGCAGCTCTGGTACCACTGTACGGAGATGGGCAAAATGCAGAGTCCTAATTTCCCCTCAAGGATCTTAACAGTATAAAAAAAACAAAAAAACAATTTGGTGTCCTGTGTGGGGATCCTCCTCATTATAGTAACCATAGGGTGACACCATCTGCCAAGCACTGCAATACCTCCACCTTTATTCACTCACACTGTCTTGGCAGGCTCTACAGGATCCCACAACAATGAGCTAATATGTAGACATATAGTGTACTCTTCATTGCCACGGCATGTTTGGTTTAGGGGGTATTACATACCATCTACAATACTGTCTTCACTGCTAAAACAATCTATATCTGACCAAGTCTTACGTTCAGCAAAAACTGTCTTAACTATCTCAATTTGAGAGTAATATACTTGACAAGAGTATTGATCTAGTTTTGAAAGTAAATGTCTTTCATTTCTTAGTAAGTTAATCTTAAAATTGGTTATTTCATATGCATATTAGGTTAAATTATCTCACTAGGACACTGTTCACATCACATTTCACTCCTAATTTTAGCTGTAAATACTTGTTTTAAGACCTCAACGTAGAAAATTCTTTTTAGCAATTCTCAAATTAAAAAAAAAAAAGATCTTGTTTTAAGATTTCTTACTGTAAAAGGGATTGAGGGATTTTTCACTAAATGAGGGACTTGAAATGAGAGTTTTACAACTTGTTTAAAGAATGGTCTCCCTGTCTAGTCTCCATATTTTTTTCTTATTTCAAGAAATCTTACCAAGTGTAATCATCTTACTGTATGAAAAGATAATTTCACTCGATTATAGTCAGATTCTTTTCATTTTCAGTGTTTTTAACTCATATTAAGACCACTAAATTCCTTCATTGTAGCCATGCTTTTTTTGGTTAACATCTACAAACTTGGCAACTCTACCTGGTCTAGTTTCTCTTACAAGCTCCTGGTGAACTCCTCTGGTAACAAATGTGGTACAGATGCAACAATTGCAAAGACACAGGCACATATGCTTTTAAACAAGAAGTTAAAAAGCAAGTATAATCTTAGCCAGCAAGTACAGAATGTATTCTGAATATACACAAACAGTAAACAAAGCCCCACAAAACCACAGTGCTTATTGCAGTGAAAGTCACACTGGGGGATAAAAGAGAAAATATTCTGATATATTGAATTTTTATGTACAAAGGGGATTGTGAGGAGGAAACAGCTGAAATGAAACATTTATGAAAAAATTCAAGGTCAAAATTGAGATTGTGTGAAAACCTTGCACTAAAACCTCACCATTCTGTGGAAAAATCCCCTAAAATAATAAAAAAAGGTTTGAAAAATTATTTTAAAAATTTACAGAAATACCTTTTCAGTCAGTTAAAGTCCAGCTTTCTGTAATCCATTCAAACTTTGAAAGAAATTTTTCTGTAAAACATTCCTGAGACAAAGGACTCTAAAGTAAGCTGAGTTTTCATAAAGTCCCATCGTTTTCTATGGGGAAATTTTGCAAACTACAATTGATCACTTATAAAAGTCTAAGCACACCATTCACAACTGAGCTGCATGTCTTGATGTATTTTTTTGTATTTTTTTAAAACTCTGAGATAAATTGTGCACCACCATTTTTGTCACGATAAGTGTTTTCAGTGCTTTTACACTGGCACCCTTAACCAAGAACAGCTCGAACACTACACACTGCCCTGTTTCTCTGCAACAGCATGATACAGTTCAGTGAAGTAGCATCTCACCCCCTGCTTCTTTGTCTGCTGTACATGTGACAGCGGTGCCAACAGAAAGCAGCATAATTATGTATCTGGCAGTGAGTGGTGTAGCCGACATGTGTGTTGTTGGTGGGGAGGCTGGAGGAGAGGCAGACACGGCAGCTGAGAGCAGTGGTCTGGAGCCCGGCTGTGCTGTGGACACATGGTTTCATTTGATGAACTGGTCAACAGGTCATGATGGGAGCAGAAAAGCGTTTCTGTGCTGCAAACAGACAAATGCACATTTGCATGGACAGAATGGGCAGGCAGTTCATTCAACTGGCAGAAGTCCTGGGAAAATAAAGGCCAAGAGAAGGTTACATAGAGAAGTGCCAAGCAAAACATGGCTAATAAATGTCTGAACGAAGGCTGGCTTAAGCTGAGCCTCAACATAAAAGTCATGCTGGCAACGAAAGGCTATACACAGAGAAGTCACTGTTTTCTTTACTGATTTTTTTGATGATTCTGAAAGTGGAACAATTTACGGTCACTGAAAGAGAGAGTGAATACAGTGCATGGAGAATGTTGAAAACATGATAGATTCACGGGGTAGCATAAACAGAGATATGTGTTTTACTAACTTGCCAATCTGAAGTGAAATCTATATGCTTCGTAGTATTTTCTGACCGTGCTTTTATTGTTGGTTAGTCCCATTCCTTTTACTATGAATAAAATGGGAAATGGAATTTAATTCTGCTTTAAGAAACTGTATTCAAATTAAAATGTACTTTGAATATTAGTTCACATTTGCCTTTAAAATGAACTAAAGAGTTAATCATGCTGTGAAAATGTTTTGAAAACATGCATTTTACTTGATTTATTTTATGACACTGCAGACCGAAACGTAAATAAAACTGATCTATGTTTCTTAAAATATCAACTGAGGTGATTATCTTCAATCTGTTTTCTTTCAGAATGTCTTTACTTCATGAGTTCCTGATAGATCAGAATATTGTCCGTATTCTAAATGGCACCATAGAATAATCATCAAGAATATAGTATCTAAGTCACCACTAGCAAGTCACAAGAAAGCCAGAGATAATGTGCAGCAGTTCCCTTATAAAATTTTGTTTTTCAGTGTATTTAAATTGTCAATGTCAATGTCAGCTTTTTTTTAAAAGGCACATTTTTAAAAGGCCAGTGGCCAACCAAAGTGCTTTACAGAATAAAAGACAACAATGTATAAATAAATGCAACACAATAAAAACAGTAGAATTAAATCAATACAAGTAAATTAAAAAGTATGAAAATGAAAAACAGTGTCTCTACTCAGCTGAAGGCCAGGGTGAACAAGTGGGTCTTAAGGAGTGATTTAAAAATGGGAAGGCTGTTGGAAGACCGCATAGAGAGAGGCAATGCGTTCCACAGCCTGGGAGCCACAACTGCAAAAGCTTGATCTCCTCTGGTTTTCATGTGGGATTGAGGGACGTCCAGGACCAACTGGTCAGCTGACCTCAGGGCTCTTGGGGTCTGATGCACCCTCACAAGGTCACCTAAATATTCTGGGGCCAGTCCATTCAAAGACTTATAAACAAATAAAAGAATCTTAAAATCAATCCTGAACCTAACCGGAAGCCAGCGAAGGGAGGAAAGCGCCGGTGTAATGTGCTCGCGTTTCTTTGCTCTAGTCAGGAGACGAGTCGCTGCATTCTGGACCAGCTGCAGACGGTTCAGTTCTGCCGGGTCAATACTGACATACAGGGAGTTACAATAGTCCAAACGCGAAGTAACAAATGCATGGACAAATCTTTCCAGATCAGCTCTTTGAAGATAGGGTTTTACTTTGGCCAGGAGCCGAAGCTGAAAGAAGCTGGCCTTGACCACAGAGCTGACCTGTTTATCTAATTTAAACGCCCAATAAACAGTCACACCCAGATTCCTCGCCTGAGACCGAATGTAGGGCGCTAGAGGGCCAAGGGAGCTGGCGAGGACCTGGACTTTATCAGGGCGACCAAAAAGAACAATTTCAGTTTTTTTTTCATTCAACCTTAAAAAATTTAAGTCCATCCATGTTTTAATATCATTTATGCAATTAAAAAGAGCATGAAGAGAATCCTGCGAACACACTTTTAACGGCGAGTACACCTGCACATCGTCGGCAAAACAGTGGAAGGGAATATTATGCTTCCTAAATATTGACCCCAGGGGTAGCATATAAAGGGAGAACAGCAGAGGGCCCAAAACAGACCCCTGGGGGACCCCAGAGGTCAGAGGGGCCACAGAAGAAGAAAACTGCCCCAGCTGCACACAGAAGGATCTGTCAGCCAAATATGATCTAAAACGGTCCAGAGCAGTGCCCTTAATGCCGATACAGTGCTCAAGGTGTGACAGGAGGATGCTGTGGTCCACTGTGTCAAACACCGCGGTAAGGTTAAATTGTAAATAAACTGAGATTTTCCAAAGCTGCTTGAACAGACAAGTGACATTTTTAACTGAGATGACAAAAAGCAGTAGGTGGCACATATGTTGCGTTCCATTAGCTTGGAACTTGGAAGTCAGAAATTCCGAGTTCCCAACTTTCAGGAGGCTCCAGGAAGTTTCAACTGGGGTTGGATTTCTAACTAGGAAAGTTGGAGAATCATTTCATTTATTTAATTTATATAGCACGTATTTCTACATCCAGCTGGATGCCCAAAGTGCTTTACATGGCAGGACATAAGAAAACAAGGCTAAAAACATCTAAACATATAGACACATAAAAAAGAGAAGAATTAATAAGACAATAATAAGAGAGAGAAAAAAAGATTAAGAAGGGAAAGCCTGCGCCAAAAGATGGGATCTGAGCATGGTTTTAAAAGACGTCATAGACTGCGTTGACCTGAGTTCAAGGGGAGTGCGTTCCAGAGGCGCGGGGCAGCTACAGAGAAAGCCCTAGCACCCCTGGAATTGCACCTGTGTCTTGGTACCTCCAGAAGAGATAAGGAGGATGACCTAAGAGACCTGGTAGGAACGTGGCGGGACAATAACTCAGAGAGGTAACTGGGAGCAGAACCGTGCAACGCTTTAAAGGTCAACAACAGGATTTTGAACTGAACCCTGTAAGAGACAGGGAGCCAGTGAAGACCGGCTAGGACGGGGGAGATGTGCTCAAAGCGCCGTGAACCGGAGAGAAGGCGGGCTGCAGCGTTCTGAACAGCCTGAAGACGCTGTAGGGAGGATTTACTGAGGCCGGCAAAGAGCGAGTTACAATAATCCAGACGTGAAAAAATCAGGAGCTGAACAAGTTTCTTAAGGTCGTAACTGGGAACGTATGATTTTATCTTTGCAAGCATCCTCAGGTGAAAAAAGGAATTTCTGACAACTATGTTTATATGTTTGTCGAACTTTACGAGTCTCCCAGTGATTCCAGGCTCTTCCCAAGAAGTTGGAAGAAGAAAGGGGAAGGGTGTGGTGGAGACAAGAACAGAGGGGGGGCAAAAAGATAATATGGTTTTATCCTGATTAGATGCAAAAGTTAATAGACAACCATGTTTGTACTCCTTGAGGAGTTTAACAGTCGGGTCATAGAGCCATCGTTTGTCGTATGGGGAGGTAAACCTGAATATCATGGCATAGCAATGATAAGATATGTTATATTTCTGGAATATCTGTCCTATGGGAAGAAGATAGAGGGAAAACAGAAGGGGACCAAGGATCGAGCCTTGAGGAACCCCGCAATCAAGAGCTGACTGGGTGGAGGTGAATTGTCCGAACTGAACTATGAATGATCTGTGTGTTAAATATGACTGGAACCAGTTTAGCACAGTACCCTTGAGACCCACCTGGTGTTCAAGGCGAGAGATCAGAATCTGATGGTCCACAGTATCGAAAGCAGCTGTAAGATCTAATAAGATCAGAGCTGCTGATCTTCCTGCATCAAGGGTCAAATAAATGTCATTGAAAATTTTCAGAAGAGCTGTTTCAGTGCTGTGAGCCTGTTTGAAGCCGGTTGGAATTGTCTGTAATTTGGTGTAATGTTAAAAAGTCTTGGAGTTGTATTGACACTGCTTTCTCCAAGATCTTTGAGATGAAGGGTAATTTTGAGATGGGCCTGTAGTTAGAAAGAACAGTCGGATCCGAGTTTGGTTTCTTCAAGAGTGGTTGCACCACTGCCTGTTTGAAGAAAGATGGGAAACAGCCAGAGTGCAAACACAAGTTTATGAGAGTGAGTAGGAATGGTCCTAAAGAGGAGAAAACGCTCCGAAGGAAACGAGGGGGAGACAGTCGGTGGGGATGGGGATGGTTTGATCCCAAAGACTAGCTTTTTAAGCTGGGGTAGGGAGATGGGGTCAAAGTGATCAAAGACTCTGACTCACGGTTCAACGGGAACCGAGATCGCAGGGGGGAGGTAGAGGGGGAGAGACCTAATGGAGGGGCGATCTTTTCCAGTGAAATCCTCACCACATTTGAGTTCACATTTAAAGATGGCCACGCCCAGTGTTAGCAGTAGTAGAAACCCCTGTGATGTTCCATCTATTTGCATTTCTGACTCATTTTTGTTGCATTAGAACAGTTGTGGCTGCAGATGTGCAGTTTGAACTTGAAGTGCAGATGGGCTGCATGGTGGCATGGTGGTTCTCCCTTATGCCTCCCTCACATCAGAGGACTTTTTAAAGATTTGGAAAAGACTCCTGGAAGACTACCATCTCACACTAGCTCACCTAAAGACAGTTTTTAGTCTCAACCTAGTCTCAGACTGAGATTTTACAAAGAC
The DNA here is from genome assembly GCA_023101725.1 of Atherinomorus stipes. Lineage (NCBI taxonomy): Eukaryota > Metazoa > Chordata > Actinopteri > Atheriniformes > Atherinidae > Atherinomorus > Atherinomorus stipes. Next base: position 2,206,619 of record JALJCO010010956.1, read on the forward strand.
TGGGAATCTTGCAGGGTCACCATTTACAAGACTACAACTAGATTTTTTTCAACATTTTTTTCCCATCATCATCATCATAATAAAAATACATTTGATTTGAAAGCACCTTATCAAAGCGCACACACTGTATAAAATCAGTTAAAACATTAAAAACAGTAAGCTAATACACTGAAAATGCAAAACATAATATGCTATCTTTAACTCCAGAACATTCAGTGACAAGCATGTCTGTGCAGCACCTGTTTATTTAGTGTTTACTGTCAGTAATCTGACAGTATGTCTGTCTGCTGCTGTGTGTTCTGCAGTAAGATATGACAGCGTGGGGTTTGCATGGCATTCTCCGTGAGTCACGTGATCGCTTTTACAGTGAAGTCAATGCAGGTCGCAACTCTCTATTTCTATGGCTCTGGTCAACGTTATGCAAGTCTGAGTATTGACGGTTCTGGAGGTCGGCACCTGTTTCCGCTGCTGTCAGAGCTCATCCAGCTATTGGTTGTTGATTGTGTTGCGTTGCTGCGACTTGCAATAATATTAAGCACGCGCAGATTACCATCTCAAACTTAAAGATGGAGGCCACAGGGGCGCCCTGCAACTCCAGTAAAACTCCTGAGATTTACTTAAGATTTCCAGTCTTAAGTCTGTGACAGTGAAAATCGTTTGGTGTGGATGCACCGTAATGCTGGGCTCACATCAAATGCGATTTTGACGCCAAAATCGTGCCTGATGCCCAAAGTTGGACGCAGGGTCACTAAAAAGTCAGACGCTTGATTTCCAGCGTCTTGACGCCCCTGACGCGTGGCGAGGGATGCCCATCCAAGGTGCGCTCCACGTGCCTTGGGTGGAGCCGCTCCTTTTACTTTTTCCTGTCACCGGTCTGTCTGCACCATGACAGATGCAGGAGAGAGAGGGGCTCAGCTTTATGTGATAAACAAAGCTAGAGAATGTCGTCGTCGGGCATCTCTCCGTGTCTGGTTCACCAGATGATTCGAGGTGTTCTGAGTGTGATGAGTTTCATCATTTACTCCAGGAGCTGCATGCTAGCGAGGTGAGCTTTCAACTGTCTGATCCGGCCGTTTAACGTCCCACTGTCCCGAAGCAGGGCAGCATTATAAGCCCAGTAAATCCCATCAGGAAGGCAGTTCATCAAACCGCTGTTCAGAAACCAGGACCTGACGCAGATTACAGTTTATCCTCCTCTGTCTTCAGAGAGAGAGAGTGAGGAGATTCCCCTGGTTCTTCTGGGTGTTTCCTGTCCTGTCAGAAAATGTGTGTCTGTGTCATGACATTGAGTAGCTCTGATTGGTTGATGTTCAGATTTTCCAACTCCGGCATCTGAAGCCTGTGATGGGCGTAATGCGCGTCAAACTCTCAAAACTCTCAAAATGTGAAATGCATCTGGACGCATCGCGCCCAACGTGTATAACAGGCTGCAGGGCTTTTTACGCCTCCTCAACATGCGTCGGCCATTGACTTTGCACGTAAACCTGAAGCCCTTGATGCCCAAATCGCGTTTGTTGTGTACGCACCATTAGAGATAGGGTGAGAAGTTCGGTTATCAGGGAGGGCCTCAAAGTAGAGCCGCTGCCCCTCATCGAGAGGAGCCTGATGAGGTGGCTCGGGCAGCTGGTTAGGATGCTGCCTGGATGCCTCCCCGGTGAGGTGCTCTGGGCATGCCCCACTGAGACGAGGCCCTGTGGAAGACCCAGGACACGCTGGAGGGACTACGTCTCTCAGCTGGCCTGGGGACGCCTCGGGATCCCCCTGGATGAGCTGGTGGCTGTGGCTAGGAAAGAAGATGGTACAGTACAGTGCGGTAAGGTAATGCATTAAGTTTACATCTTCTCTGTAGATCACGTCTTGTCAACCAATGCAGTACAACTTTGACATGCATACACTGATCAGTGCTGTTTTCATTTTAAACAAATTAGAGCTTCAAGGCAGATAAAACAACAAAAGATCTAATAAAGTTATTTAGTTGCTCTTCTTCATAATTTGTCTTGTTTACAATTTCTGCACTTCCAGTTACAATGCTTTTTCATCAAAATATTTTGTGAACTCAAAGATGATTACTTTGATGTGATTTTGTATTTTTCTTGTCTTTGGCTGCTCACCACAGTTTTGCATATGTCACAGATCATTGGCAAAACAGATGCATGACCTCCCTCCACAGTGCATCCTGTCTTCACTGTTCAACAGGGTATTTACTATTTACTGTACAAATAAGTCTGAAAAACAGAAGTCATAGTGTCTTGAGGTATCTCTTTGTTAAAAAAAAAGTGTATTCTTTCTTTGGCCAACCGATGTGTCCCTATATGGATGTAAAAGAGCTGAAATTTGCCATCACATTTCATTGTTACAGCAGTGGGATGATGTTAACATGATATCACTGACTTTTCCCCAGATATTCATTGGTAAGAAAAATACATCTGCAAAATAAATAATGATTTGCAGAAACCTGTACTTTTGAGCTTTTTAAAATGAATGCCAAACACAGTGTGTGTCTCATTGTTTATGGCTCGGTGTGGATTTGACTGAAAGCCTGCCCAGGAGGGACCTTGAAGCTGGCCACATGAGAGGATGCTGATATATGAGCGGCCCTCCCTCCCTGCTCCTCTGGCAGCATTCCCCCTCTGTTGAAGCTGCTGGAAGCCAGAGCTACTGTGCAGGCTTGAAGATAACGACAGGAAGGTGTTGTGTGAGAAAGCTAGGAAGAGGAGAAGGAGGAGGAGAAAGACCATCTCTTTTGGCCTCAGGATATAGCCACATCCCACTGAATCCATCCAAGGTGACAGTGAGAGGAGTGGTGGTGTTTGGTGGGCCCTGGGCAGAGGCAGAGAGGAGGGGCGGGAGCAGATTTTCTCACTTATTGGCTTGTGTTTATTGTGTGCGTGCATGATCATGTGGTGTAAATGTTAAGAGCGGCCTGCAGCCGCTCTAACAGTGCACTGCAGGGGGTGATTACGGCTGTGCCATCCATCTCTCAGGCAGACTACAGCAGCAGTGTAGTAGCAGCAACGGTGGAGGCTGGTGGAGGGGAGAAGGGGACTGTTTGGAAGATGGAAAGGGGGAGGATTACAAGCTATTGCTGATTAGCTGCTAGCTTAACGACATGCTGTGTTTTCCATCTCATCGCCAGAGCATGACCTGGGGCTGATTGTGGGGAATGAAATGGTATTTTTGATTATTTGTGGAGCAAGAGAGAAAGTGGAGGGTGAGAGCTGGGACATGAATATCAAATGCAAGCAATTACATGATGTCCTACTTGGAGAAAGATAAGTAAGGTGACACTCATTGCCAGGGACATTGCATTTTCTGGGGTTGACTTGAATGCTTTGATGCTTCCGCTGTTGCCATGGTAATCAATGCCCAAACCTGTATTTCAGTGCAGTATTCTTAAAAATGCTAAATTACTGGAAGCACCCCCTCCCAAAATCAGCCTTACACTGTCACTGTTTAAGGACAGATATAAGTAGGTGTTAGTAGTTTTTTTCTTTTCTTTTCTTTTCTTTTTTTACCTGTTTAAAAGAAGTATTGCTATTTGTGTACAAAGTTAATGACAAGCTAGCAACAGTAACTGAATGTCATATTCATGATGGTGCATTTGTCAGTGCAAAAATTTCAAATCCACATGAAAAAAAAAAATCTGATTGTTTTAGGACATCTACACTCAAGCACTTTATTGGGCATTCCCGTTAAGTTGTTTATTAACACAAATAGCCAATCACATGGCAAGAACTTAATTCATTTCGGGATGCAGACATGGTAAATACAACTTGCTGAAGTTCAAACTGAACACCAGAATGAGGAAGATTTAAGTGACTTTGAAGATGGCATAAATGTAGGAACATCTGTCAAACTGCTGATCTACTGGGATTTTCTCACATAACCATGTCTAGGGTTTATAGAGAATGGTCTGAAGAAGAGAAAATATCCAGTGAGCAGGTGTCTGCCCAGAATGTCTTGTTGATAAGGAGAATGGGCAGAACGGTTGAAGATCAAAGAAAGGAAACCGTAACTTAAACAACCACAGGTTCTAACCTAGGTATGCAGAATAGCATCTCTTAACATATAACATGGAACCCTGAAGCAGGCTACAGTAGCAGGAGACCGCAATAGATGCCACTCCTGTCAGCTAAGAACAGGAAACTGAGTCTACAATTCTTCACCAAAACTGGACAATAAAAGATGGGAAACCCGTTGCCTGGCCTGATTTCGTCTCCATTTCAGCTCCACATCCAGATGGTAGGCTCAGAATTAGGTGGAAACATCATGTAAGCATGGATCCATCTTGCCTTGTATCAGCAGTTCAAGCTGCTGGTAGTGTAATGGTATGGGGAATATTTTCTTGGCACAGTTTGTGCACCAAAATGAGCATTGATTAAAAAATACAACAGCCTATCTGAGTACTGTTGCTGACCATGTCCATCCCTTTATGACCAGTGTTGCATTGCTACTTCCAGCAGGATAATGCACCATGTCACAAAGCTTAAATCATCTCCGACTGCTTTCTTGAACATGAGTTCACTGTTCTCCAGTACACTCCACAGTCACCAAGTCTCAATCTAAAAGAGGACCTTTAGGATGTGGTTGAATGGAAGATTCTTATAAGGAAGGGGCAGCCAACAAATCTGCAGCAATTGTGTGATGCTATCATGTCAATATGAAGCATAATGTCTGAGGAATGTTTAAAGTATCACTATAGAACAACAGAATCACTTAATTCAAATGGTCTGTATTATGCGTGTTGTCTTATATTTTGTTCAGCCAGAACCTTTCTTGCTGGGACGAATGTGAATTTGGCTCATTGGTGACTGAGCGCTGTGCTTAGCTGGATGAATGGAAGCAGTGGTTTTGCGTTTTCTGGCTCATTGCTTTGAAATGAGTCTCCCAGTGTCATTGTCAACAAGCTCAGAGAGAGGGAGGATCTTTATCTCTTTTCTTTCCAGCTCCTCTTTCTCACTCCCTCTCTCTGTGTGGTGTGGCAGTTCTGGCTTTCTTTCTCCAATCTCATCCTCGCTCACTGCCAGCCTTTCTTTCCATACCTCCCTCTCTGAGCAGCAAGCCCCCACGTCACCGCCTCCCTGGAGCTGCTGGAGGAGTCGTGGGGGATGGGGAAAAGGAAGGATGGAGGAAGGAAGGAGGAGGGATGGAAGGGCAAATGGAGGGAGGCGGTGGAATTCTGCAGGTTGCCACGGTGAGCCAGTCGATAGTGCATTGAGCCACTTCGCTGCTGCACCCTTTCTCTGCCCTTCACCTGATACACAGAGGAGAAAGGCGGAGGAGAGTGTGTTCTGTATCTAATGCTCTGCCTTCCCTAGTTACTGTTGCTATGCCTGCCAAGCTTTCCTTTTCAGTCATGGCCTGCATGTGGCTTTAACTGATAATAATGGTAGATTCACCACCATAATTAATTGCAATTCTTAAAATAATGGCTCTTTAATTAAAGATTCAGACAAACTGCTCATTTGCAGGCAGAAATTAGTAGTTGTACTGGCTGAGAGTTGAGATTTTTGACAAAGTGGAGAAAGATTATTGTTAAAGGAATATAACGGACCCCCCCCCCCCGCCCCCCATCTTTTTAACAGTAATGCATTAATACTTCTCTGTTGGTAGAGCATCAGTTTTTTGTTTTCAAATAAAAAAATTTGTTTTGAAAATGATGATTTACTATTATGTTTCTCAGTTTGTCTTGAATGCTGTTTGAAAGACAAAAAGAGTAACAGTTGCAAAATGTCAAATATCTTCATGCATTGTTTAAATGGACACCCACACACTGCTTACAATTAGATTAGACATCACAAATGTTTTATTATCAAAGTTTTTTTTCTCTGTCTCTCATTTGAAATTTGATTAATCGAAAAACAGCATTTCAAAGTGTATTTGTACACTTTAAAATGTTAAACTTAAAAACATGAGTTAAAGGGTTGCCTTAAAATTTTTAGTTAAATGGAATGATTTTTGTGTGTTTATGACGTGTTTGATTAAAGGTTGAATATGGAATACGGACAGAACAGCGACATCACGTGTGTCTAGGTTGTAGTTGCGACGGCAGAAAAACAACTCCAGCTGCTGGGATGCCAGGCTCGCTGCCGATACGCAAGTGACCAACAGTCTGCAGCATGTCCAACAAGTAATGCAGAGGAGTTTATAACTGACAGCTAACGTTAGCCACGTTAGCAAACAAGTTAGCTTACCGATCCAGGAGAAAAGTCGCCATTTCCGGTTTAGACTCCGTGGAAAATGTTTATGTGGATCCATTTAGTGAAGTCTTCACCTAAATTCACTCCAGGTTTTGCTCTTCTCGGGTCACTCCTCCTCAGAAACAGAAAACAATATCTCCAGGGCTCTGAAGCAGCTGCTTCACTCGTCATCTCCACGGTTTTCCCCTGTACCAGCCTGACTGTGCCCAAAATATTGTTTCCATACAGAGATCATATTTGGCAACCCGCAATTGCAGCGTGTGTTGGCTTACAAACGTAAATATAATGCCATTATCGAACCCGTTAAAATTTATTTTATTATTATTTTTAGGCTAAATATAATTTTTCTAGGAAATGTACTTTCATTCTGTACCCCCCAAACGACCTGTGGAGATATATATATTTTTTAAATATAGCTGTTAATAAAAATGTTACAGTTTTAACCTTTAAACTTCATCACCCAAATCGCCACTTTTTCACGTTAAAACGCTGTACTGGAACGGGACCTCAGTTTGATTTCGTTCCCGAATCTCCTGAGACTAGAAAGTAACTTTGTCTTTGAGCGGGCTCTCTCTTCTCACCAGATTGGCCACCAAAGCACACGCTCTCCACTGTACGTGAATTGAATTTCTGTTCAGAATGACGTGAACTAGAGAGGCTGCGAGTGAGCTGCTAAGCTAGTGTCTTTAGCACCACCTGAAGGCAGCTGATTACCTGCCACGGAGTAGACCAGCTTTGTCAGAAAGGACGCCGGCGACAAGGAGGAGGAGGAGGGGGAAGATTGCCATGCTGAGTTGCCTCGGCAGAAATTCAGCAGTTTTCAGTGCTTTAACAGGAGGGACAGCACTGCCAGGGACCAGTGGATATTCAATCAGTGAGGATGTGCAGTTGGTAAGTGTTGCTGCTTGTGTAACTTATTATCTTTTGTGTCAGAGACCAGTAAACGGTGGTTGACGAACAGACAAGCTGCTAATGTAGCTACAGAAGCTAACACTGTTTGGTTAACTTCACATCAGACGTCTGCTCCTTATATTCATCAGAGTCCAGCCCTTTTACTCTGCGAATCCTCTCTATCAACCGCACCGTTACGTTTTTATCACGTTTTTCTCTGTTGGGACATCATTTTCCTTCACCTGCTCTGTCCCGATGAAACTTTGTTTTGGCTTTGACGTTTGCATCGTGAACGCGCTTACAGACAGGTCGAACTCTCGTACGTATTCTCGCGACAAACAATAGTTGGGGATAAAGAGAGGTTAAAATGAGCTCATAAAATTTTCGTCCCACCCAACTAGAATTAAAAATTCATTTGAAGATAATTTAAAAAGGATTGTGTATGTAAAGCAGCAGGTTATGACACCTTTAAGTATTTTAATTTAGAAAAACAACATAGCCTACCAAAAGCATGTTAAGTTGACATAAAACAAAACATTTGGACAGCAAAAATGAGAAAATACAACTTACAGTGTAGCTTCAAAGGGTATCAAATACTACTTTTTTTGTCCGAGGCATGGCATCTCTGAAACATGCAAAAGATGTATTTTAGCATCAGTTTCATGAAGCACTGGCTCTAGCAAATTCTGCCATTTCAAGAAGTGATCAAATCAAGAGGTAAGTGGGGCAGCAGTGGATTAAAAAGTAAGATTAGGCTCTTTATTCACTTGTCAAGAAAACCAGCTGACACCCGCTAACATCTGGCTCAGTGGGAAACTGTTAAAACTGTCATTCAGGCCTGTATCAGATGACTCAAGCAGACATGAGTTTTAGGGCTGATTTATAATCAACATTAAATACACATACAAACGGAGCCTTCTGTCCATCTTCTGCATTAATTTTGTACACATTTTGGTATGTTTTCAGAATGCTTGCATACCCAAATACAGTTGATGGGGCTGTACCATTGGAAATTCATAGGGGCAGTACTAGAGCTTACACGTGTCCACATGAAAAGACCACCAAAGAAGAAGAAGCTGCAATGCATCCAATGGCCGCACATTCGTGTCATGTCTGTGCTGCCTTTTTTTTGTCAGAAATGAACTCTGCTATAGTGGATAAATTGGCTACCCAAGATACCAATTTAAAGCAGGCAAGGGGGTATGTGTGCAGCGATGTTGGACAGTGTATGACATCAGTGTATCTATTTATGTACGCAAAGAGAGTATAAATGAGCCATTCATCAGCTCCAGTTCACCGTATCTTCAACAGGAAGAAACCACCCAGGTGTACAGGCAAGTTGTCATTGAGAGTGCTGTAGTTTGGACAACGAAATGGACACAGTTAAACGGATTGCACTTATATAGCATTTTTCTAGTCACATGTTGGCCACTCAAATCTCTTTACACTACATGTCACATTCACCCAACACACACATTCAGCACATCTATTGATATACTAAGTGCTTTTCTCTATCGCATGCATTCATTCCCCGATAGACACATCAGGAGGCAATGTGGGGTTCAGTGTCTTGCCCAAAGACACCTTGACATATACTTTGGAGAAGCTTGGAATCAATCCACCGACTGCCTGTAGCTCTTCTACCTGAGCTACCTTTTCACAAACATACCTGTAACATATCCCAACATGACAAAGCTTTGAAATTGATGGCAACAACTGGAAGAAAAGATGAAATCAATTACTTTTGCTTTTATTCATTCAAGTTAGCCTGCCACTAAGACAACTAGCCTTATTCTCTGTTTTGCTTTAAAGGTAATCATACCTGTAAAGGGATATCATGTAACTTTTGGCCACTATGGGCACTAAACCTGCAACTTCCCACATGCCATACAACTGCTGCAAAATTAAACAGACTATCAGTGTTTTGGAATTGTGTTTGCGGACCACTTTGACCAGTTGATTTGAAGTCATCGAGCCATAAAGCAAAGTGCTCCAGGTCACATGATCCAATTGGAGACAGATCTGCTCCTGCAAAGTTACAATGTCTGGGTTTTGAGGATGGCAGCCCCCTTAGAGCACCGACATGCATCAAGTGCTGTACAGTATATAGACCCCAGAAATCATCTATTACTACTTACGTTATGAATATTATTATAATTATAATATAGTATTCGGTTAATATTTGGGTCAAATGTTACACAGTATAGACAAGTTTCGTGGACATTTCTGCTTTATTTGTGCAGACGATCAATTTCAAGTCAAGTGCTTCCAGTCGAGTAATATTTGCATTCATTTACATTGAATCGTGATGTCGCTCAAATGGTAACATTCTCATTTATTTCTTATAAAATAAAGTATTTTATTACTTCCTCACCCTGCTACAACGTTCAACTGGGAGGATAATATGATGAAATGGCCTAATGTTACAACTAGCAAGATATTTTTTGTATTTTGTTAAGTCCATGGTGATAAACAGGAATGCCACAGACTTACATGGTGACACAGTTGGCTGTGTGTTGATAGCCCACACAAATACGGCAGTTTAGTTATCAATGAAGGTGGATGTTCAACCAAGCCAGTGTCTGAATGATTCCTGTCAGAAGGCTTGGGTGGTGGTTATGGAGGGTTTATTTATTTTTTGTTACGGAGGATGGAGACGTGGACACTGCGGACTGCACCTGTGAAGCTAAACTGTCATGCAGCCGCACCGCTGCTGTCCTATGGTAAGTTTGCTCACTTTACAACGTTCATGTTTATTGGTTTTAACAAGCTGCTGCAGCCACACATGGCACAGTATGTCCCAGAATGCTTTTTGGGTTTAACAATATCCACTTCTCAATCATAGAGTTCAGGAGCTCTTCGTATGTGTGGTGTTCATTTGCTTGTGTCCTCACTGTAAAATACACTGTAACCATGGTAACAGGAAGTCCTTAGCAAAACTAGCAAACATGGTGGCTCCCATGGTGCTGACCGTTAAACTTGTCTATTCCTTTAAAATAGATCAAAAACTAGCCTGAGTAATATTATTACTATTAGTATTATCATTAGAAACACAGCCAGTGGGATACAGTTTAATGCCAATCCTTTACACTGCTGTGGTGACATGCCCATCCTCCAGAAAGAGATTTATCAGGAAAGTAAATTTTAACCTTCAGCCCCTCAAAATGGGAAAGGCTTTAACTGATTTGTTCTAGAGAGCTTAGCTTACTGTGTGAGTGTGTGTGTGTTTTTTTAATCCGTTTAAAAATTGCATTTTAAAAGTAAAACGGCATTAGTTTAATTGTGAAATCTGGGTGTGCAGCCTTGTGTGAGACTATTGATCTTTGTCATGTTGTCTCTCAGGTGCTGTTTTTCTGTAACAGATGGTTCAGCTGAGCTCATCCATGCTTCATTTTCCTCTGCAAACAGAATCCCTTGACATGGATGACATCAGATGTCGATGACTGCAGCATGTTTACAGCACAGAGATAAGACACATAACTTCCTTCTGTAATTATTACATTATCTTGATTCAATAAATACTTTTATCCACAGCAATGTACAAGTAAGCAGTGAAGGGGAGTATTTATTAAGTGATGGTTGCACTGAATTGGTTTTGTATAGGCTTTTGGTCTTTGTTCTTTTAAGGGGTGATTATAACAAGTCAATGGATACTGGAAGGCAGAGAGGTGGAGAAACAAAAGACCAGTCTTTACATTCCCCGGTTGCGTTTCTTTAGCCATTTATGCAATAAGCAATCCATGCACACAAATGAGATGTACAAGATTTCATTCTAACTTGTACACTGGCATTTCATATAAACTGACTGGAAAAGTCTCTGCTGCTGCTGATAGTGTCTATGTCTACAGCAGGTAACAATTCTCTCTAGCCAATCAGTGTTTCCAGGTTACCTTAGTGACCCCGTTTACATGAGAGTTTTAATTCCTCTTTAATTTTGAATAGAAGTTAATTTCGCTTTAAGAAGACCATATGAACCCTTAATTCTGAGTGAAGATGATAATTCTGAATAAAACTTAATTCCGAACTAAGTGGTTGGTTTATTCCTCTTTTAATTCGGAATAAAATAATTAGCCTGTAACGTAAACCTTTATTCCGATCGGTGTTAATTCCTGTTGTTCTGCGCATGCTCCTGCTCTTATCCTGTTGAAATAGCGCTTGTGGAAGTGCATGTTAAACAAGCGCTGGACTCGTGCCAGTCGGTGCGGATGAAGTAGTATGTTATTGTTGAGGTGCTGCTACAAAACTACAATCAAATTTGGGGGAGTGGGTGGCCTAGTGGTAGCGTCGTGGGCTTTGGCGCGGAGGACCCGGGCTCGAGTCCCCGACACAACTCCTAGGTTAAACACTGTGGATCCCTGAGCAAGGTCCTTAACCCTCCAAATGCCCGGGCGCTTTAGTGGCCTTGCTCTCGTCTCAGTCAGAGATGGGTGAAATGAGAGCCTAATTTCCCCTGGGGATCACACAAGTATAAAAAAAAAAAAAAAAAAAAAAATACAGAGAAAATCTGTGTTATTATGTGATTTTATGTTGGAGTCAAAACAAAAAGGAGCATGAACTGGCGTTTTTTTTTTACTTACGGGTAGACGTAAACGACGGCAATACGTCACGTCTGCCTCCTGTCCAATCAGAACCCTTTCTAACCACCAGCTCTAAAGTGGAATTAGATAAACTTGTTTTCCATGTAAACCTTCCTCCTGCTGTGACGTTTGGCATGCTACTCCTCTTGCACGGTTGGACAGTTCAGACAGTCTCAACCTTCCTGTTCAGACTGTCTGAACAGGAAGGTTTTGAGTTTGGATTTGAAAAGAGAGAAGGAGTCCAGAGTACGGAGATCAGGAGGGAGGGAATTCCAGAGATGGGGAGCAGAGCGACTAATTCCCCGGTTCCCCATTGAGACAAGACGGGCTGGGGGAACAGAGAGCTGGAAGGTGTGGGAGGATCGTAGGGAGCCGGTAGGGATGTTAACATGAAGGAGATCAGAGATGTAAGATGGAGCCATGTTGTGGAGGGCCTTGAAAGCAGTGAGGAGGAGTTTGCATACGCCCAGTTTTATAAATCTGAATATTTTTCGGCACATGCAAACTTTGTGTTTTTGGCGCACGAACACTGAGTAAAGACCCTATACACAGTTTTACAAATGAGGCCCCAGGTATCGGATTGGATCAGAAAAAAGGTTGATCGGTGCATCTTTAACCAAACCTGCTCAGGAACTTTAATGATCCTATCACTGGACAGCTCAGGATGAAGATGTTTTGTTGCTGCAAGCAGAAGGATCCAGTTCAACTCCTGAAAATGACAGTCTAATGGAAGGGAAGATGAAGAGCTCTTTTTCACTTTTAGAAAAGCAACCAAACATGAAATATGAAAAACTGTCAAAAAGGCAGGCGGTGTGTCTGTTAGAATAGTTCACCTTGATATAAGATTCTTGTGGCTCTCAGAAAAAGTGGGATAAAACCTTGTAGACGGTAAGACTTTTGAACTTTTGACTTTAAATGAAAGACTAAAAAAATATGCAAAGGTGGGTGAAAGGGTGGCGCAGGGTGATAGAGCTAGGGCTGCATATCAGTAAGCTGCTCCCCGGAAGAATGGAGATCAGTTTACCTTTACTTGGACTTAGTGGTTCCTAGTCAGGAATGAAAAATGAATGAAAAAAGTGTCAGATCTTTGTGATTAACCCCTTAAAGACCAGAGCGGGTGTTGTGCTGAACGCAGTGACAACAATGCTGGACACTTTTTTCATTCCTGACTGCTTTAATCGATGGGGGGAGAACTCTCCTAGACGGGGAATGTTTTTACTGGTTTCCCGTGAAGAAACGCCAGCGATCGGCCTGGATTTTTTTCAGTCACTGTATTAAAACACCTGCTCAGCAGCCACATGGGTGTCTGATGACTACAAAGACGTGGAATATAATCTTTCTGTGGAAATACTGTGGGACGACGAGAGACAACGGCATGATTAGGTGGCAGAACCAAGTCAGTCTCCGGGGAATTAAAGGAGCTGTAGCATGCTTTTCAAACGTTCCAAAAGTATACAGGCATTTATAAGCTAAACATGTTCCCATTGCCACTATAGAAACTAATTTGGTGTTAAATATTAGTTTTTCTATGCGTCTAATTTCCAACACTGACTGCACTGAACCACGAAGCTCTCGACCAACTGCAACATGTTTTACGCCCATTTCATGACGTTGCCCCAGAAGAGACACTGATTCTGAAGGGTCACACAATTGTTTGTAGCACCGGCAGCTCACATGGATGTTATTTGTACGCCGGATTCTCTTTGAGTGTCTGTTGAACAAAGAGGGCGTCTTGCTACGATGCTGCGCATGAGTGTTTGCCGCTTCGTGATTGGTGCCACCTTGTTGCGTATACCGGTGTCAGTCAGTTATGTTAAAGTTGTACTTCCATGGTCATTTCATTAATATTTCTGTGTTCTCCATTATTATTGAATGCATTCTGCATCGTTTCTGTTTAAAAAAACCTTCTGGTATCTTTGTATCCAGCTGTATTTGTATACTAGAAGAGAGGCTTGTGGTCCAACGGCAGGCTTTTCCGGGTCCTTTTCATTAATTTCCGTCTGATTGGCTGGCTCCCATCAGTGTATGAAGGAAGCTCCGCCCTCCACTCTTATTTCCTTACAGACAGGAAATAGAGCCGACAAACAAGTTTGTTCCGCCATGCTAACAAACAGTTAGCTAATTAGCTTCTCAACTCCGAAGCTACAGTCGTGCTGTCTTCACTTCTAGTGTGTAGTGGAGGGTTACCTGCCTTCCAATGGACAGATAGAAACCCCACGTGGGATACGCTATTTGAAATGTGACGTAGAAGTGCAAGGCTGTTCCCGATTTGCTCTTTTCTTCGTATTGTTTCTCTGATGAGGAAGCACAGCCGACTGGGGGGAACGCAACGCTAGCAAGTCAGCATGTGTAAGTAAACAAGGGGAAACCCTCCGTATTTCAGAAGGAGCAAGTTAAACGGGTTTTCAGTGGAAGGAGGCCTTTAAGGAAGCTACAGCTTGGCCTGAATATTCATACATATTACTAAAATATGCACAAATGAAGAAAAAATCGACTTAAATGAAGTTTTTTATGTAACATGCTGAAAAGCTATTAAAAGTCCATTTTTCCATGATAGGGCTCCTTAAAGGTAAGCACGGCTTTACTGTGTTTGAACACTGACCCATTTCTTCAACAAATGAACCCTTAACAAAAAAAAAAAAACAAAAAAAAAAGAGGGAAATGTCACCAGCCGCTGGCTGAAAGTTCCCCGTTGGCAGTCAGGTGGGTGTTTGAAGGTTTTTGTTTTGTTTTGTTTTGTTTTGTTATCTAGTACTTAAAAACTGCACCCTGGACAGTACCGCTAGCTTGCCTATCGCAGTTAAAAACGAGCTCTGACTGTACAAATCCAGGCAGATGGCTGGTGTTTCTTCATGGGAAACCAGTTAAACCTTATTCATAGGAGAGTTCTCCCTAGTCCATGAAGCAGTCAAAAATACAAAAAGAGTCCGGCATCACTGTGATTAACCCTGTAAAGACCAGTCTCTATTCTATTCCAATATGCCTCTGAAGCTTTCTGTCCTTCAGTGGCATTTGCGAGCATGTGCAAGTGACGTATGCAAAAAACACGAAAAGGGTCTATTTTTCTTTCACTTGGAGCAGGGTTATTATGCATCTTTAGATCAAGAAATGATCCACCATGATGAACTGAAGCAGAACCGCTGATTAATAATAACTGTTTACCCCAGAGAATTTGATGTCAAACTGGACTGCTTAACTTTTATTCGTAACCATTGGTTTTACTTGTACATTAGGAAACTCTGGGGTATAACAGACTTGCTGTAAGTTTGGATTGGACAGTTGATGCTGGGAGGTGCCTACATATTTGTAAACAAATAATGATAATTTACAGAGACAAACACAAACATGCAGACACACACACATATACACACGCATAAAACACATCTGCACTCCGGCCTAAGTTTCCATCCATTATCCACCCACTAGCAGCAGCAGACAGCCACCAGAGCACATCGTGGCTGCAGTAAGTCAGATTAATGTGCCGCACATTTTTCCTGTATCCTTTTTTCATTCTCTGCCTGCACTGAGCCTTTGAATATATTATTATTTCTCTTATGAAGTGCATTAAGTATGTGATCATAATATGGAATTGCATTTGTGAGTACAAATGACAAAGAGAAGGAGGGAGCCTATCTGCTATAACGTGTCCAATGTCATGCAAATTACGAGCTGCAGGCCTGTATTGAGGGAATAAGGCCATTGATTGGAGTACCTTCCACTGTTGCTATGTTCCTCTCACTGATGTCCTGCGGGGGAGCAAATTTGCTTGTAGTGATTGAATTTTAATTTTTTTGAAGAGTGCTACATAGTGCAGAGAGGAAAAAAAAAGGCAGAAGTGCTGAGAACAAGAGGAGTAATGATGCAAGAAATCTGAATAAAAGAATGCAAATGCCCTCCACAATGATGGGGCTTGAAAGAGACAGGTTTTTAAAGCTTGTTTTCAAAAACCAGATTAATCCAAGTGCAGAAGGATGGATCTGGAGATATTCTACCATTGTTATTTGCTGGCTCAAACAGACTAAAATCCAACCCTGATGCAGTTTATTCCTTTGTTCTATTGAGCTGTATTGTTGCCTGAGAATCATTACCACCACATCAGTCACAGTTTTGAGCTGTTTTTTCTTTTGTTATAAGCAGCATGAGCTTTTGTTTTCGATGAGGCAATCTGAAAGAAACAATCTTATATGTACCAAAACTGCAGTTATCAAAACTCCAACTGAGTTGCAAGAATGAAATGACTGGAAAAATCCAATGGCATTTCAAGGAATAAAACATAAAAAAAAAAAAAAAATCATTTGAATGTGATTTGTTAAGTTTCTGCTTCAGTTCACACAGTGAAATGTCTCTGTGCTTTCAGTTTCACTGGAAATGTTTTAATGCAACATTTTTGTGTTTTCATGAAGATTTCAGAAATGTTTTTCCAGTGTGTTTTCTGTTGGTGTCACTAAACATTGTTATTTTGTATAAAGTGTTTTTGTGTTGTTTTTTTTTCTTTGTAATATATCACAGCAGTTTGAACCCTTTTGAGTTCACATCAAGAAATAAACAAGAGAGAAATTTATTTGCATTCTTCCCCTTTGGAAAATAGTAGAGTCAGTGTTGTTTAACAAAAGCTTGAGATGACAGTTAATAAAGTAAAAAGTGAAATGGTCAGAATTTGAAATACTAATTGAATAACAAATTGTCTGTAAAACTTCCTGCGGTTGCTGATAAAACTGATATTCCAAACATAGGGCAAGCATTTAAATGGTTAAGACTTGTGTTTCCCTTTTTAAAAATCTACAAATCATGTTCACTTCTCTTCATTGTTGTCTTTTTTGGTTGAGTCACTCCTATTTCCTCCTATTCAGTTAATTATTACAAACTACAGTGCCCAGCTATTTCAGGCATTTTTTACAAGATGAAACCAAATATTTGAACAGTTTGATACACTTATAACCTTTGAAATAGGCTTATAGGCTTATGAGTTGATGTGTGTTGATGTGGTTATTATCACATTAACAAAATGCTGAAATTCTAAAAGAATTAATATACAAATTGTAAAGACAAAGAAAAGATATTTCAAAGAGGAAATAAGGGACAAAGCAGGTCAGTACTGGTTCCCACTCAGAGTGCCCTTTCAGAGCTGCTGCCTCTCTGCTGCTGGTATTAATCACTGTTGTTCCCTTTCTCCTCACCCATTCAACTTGACCTTTTCCTTCTTCTGTCTGCTTCCACTCAAAACCCCGGAGCCGTTTGATATGTGGGAACATTTTCTCTGACCAGACATCTTGCAACCTTGGTTACACTCTGGAGGAGAGGATGGGAGGACAGGATTGTGAGTGATAAAAGTGCACATTACAAAAAGAGATTCTGAGATTGGCAAAGATAATATGAACAAATTGGTATCAAGAGAGTTTCGATTTTATGCTGATATAAAAATGAATCAGAAAAACTGAGAAAAGTCATGTTTATCAATATTATATTTGGACAAATTTCCCTTCTTCTAGAGCCTTGCTTTAGTCACATATGCTGAGAATTCCTCCTTCAGTCTTGCCTCAACGGCTGGGGCTCACAGATGAGTGGGAGACACAAAAGAAGAGATCACCGGAGATAAAATACAGCATTAGCTCTTTTTAAATACACATTAGTGTGAGAGATGGTGAGAAAAATTAGATTTGATTCACGGGGAGATTTAAAAATTACTCTTGAATTTCATTCTGGGTAAAAAGAGCTGCAGAGATAAGAGAAGTGGAGGAGGAGGAGGCGGAGATGGGACCGAAGCGTTAATGCTAAATTAGCAGGAGTGGACCTGAGAGAAATTAGATTTGATTCAGCGGCTAAGGGAGGAAAAGTGGGAATTATCCCTCAGTTCTGCAGAAAGTATTGGCTTTGAAAGAGTGAGCGAGGAAAAAAAAAAAAACGAAGGGGTAAGGGGGGTGAGAGGGAATTTTGTAAAGAAAGCTGCAGGAAAGCTGTTGTGCTTTGGCAATGATTCTGCTGAATGAGCCGTGCTCTTCGTCCGACACTCTGTTCACCTCTGCAGTCATGCTCTCAGTGTGTTAGACACTCCATAAATAACAGCGCTATCTACAAATTCACACATACACACACACACACACAAGACAACAGCACACTTCTGGTGCTGTCTCATTTCAAAGTCCTCCAATCTGTGCTGCTGTGGGTCGGTTAAAGCTTGAAAAACACCATTAACAACTGATAGCCTCCTTTTGATGCGCTGTCCATTCCCCCTATGCTCACATTGTGTGTTAATCATGTTAAACAACACAGTATTGCCTACAGCACAT
Organism: Atherinomorus stipes; assembly: GCA_023101725.1. Taxonomy (NCBI): domain Eukaryota; kingdom Metazoa; phylum Chordata; class Actinopteri; order Atheriniformes; family Atherinidae; genus Atherinomorus; species Atherinomorus stipes. The sequence goes on from JALJCO010010956.1 coordinate 2,224,574, forward strand.
TCCTCATAGGCCCAGAACAGGTGGCCACTAACACGGTCAGGCTCATCGGCTTGAGGAGTTCACATTTAGTATGTATGTGTGTGTTGTTACAAGAGTGTCTGGATGTGAAGACATCAGAACACAAACCAAAGCATGCACACGCGGACACGCATGACTGAATGCTCTGCCTGTAAAAAAGCCAAGTGAAAAAATTGTTAGGGGCCAGAGAGGGAGGACTGTCTGCAGATTCATGACTTAGAGGCCTTGTGCAAGTCTGCACAGCCCAGAAAGAGAGACAAGAGGCCGATCCTGGCAGAGAGACAGCAGCACTGGATGCACGCACACATAAACGTGCACATGCCTGCGCAGCATCGAACATTCAGAGACAGCCATAAATGTGGACACACACACACACATACACACACACACATTGAGAGGGAGGGAAGGTGGCGCGGGACCAGGAGGTCTTGGCTGGGTCTGGTCCACGTGTCTGAGTTGTCCGTTGGTTTCCGGCCTTCTCAGTGAGCCTGCTACTTTATGAGAGTGATCACTCAATGTGAGTGTGTGCATTTTCAGAGAGTACACCATATAAATATGATATTTACTAAACTTTAGCAAGCTCATTTAACAAAAATAAACAACCAATTAGTTAAACAAGAATCATTGCGCTTCATATTTAGGGAGTGTAATTTAATAAATTAATTACATTTAATGCAAAAAAACAAATTATACTATCTAGGAAATCTTATGATCTACAGACAGCGTACATAAAAAATAAATAACCAGATGAATAAAACAAGACAAAGGGAGCAATATAAAAACTTAACATGGAGATTTAAAATCAAATATCTTAACTTTCTAAAATGTAGAGAGGCCATGCTGTTGAAATATCGTGAAATTAGCTCAGTTATAGTTTTAGTTGGGAACATGACCTATAAGTTGGTCAGTCGAAGGAGTTGAACAAAATCCTTTTACGTATTGAAAGAGTTTATGGATTAAAGTATTGCACCTTTCTGGGAGAGACAAGACCACCCAATCTTAAAGAAGAAATACTGGAAGCATCCCTGGTGGTAAACCTCAAGGCAGAAATTTAAGAGCTGGGGAGGATACATGCCTATAAATCACATCAGTTTTGTCTAAAACCTGCATGAAAGTTACCTCAACAACCCATTTTCCTATCGAGTGTGTGAAAAGGGATTTTATTTCTGTAGAAGGAGAGATTCCTTTCTTCTTTTCTTTCTTTCTTTCTTCTTTTTTCTTCCTTTTTTTTTTTTTTTTTTTTTTTTTTTCTTTCTTTCTTTCTTTCTTTCTTTCTTTTATACCCGAGACGGCACAAAATGTGAAATCTGTGGGATCTGAATGCTAATTTTTCCATGAGATCAGATATTTTTCTCTTTCAGGTCTATTTAAAGTGAACATATTAAGATTGTTAGTTTGTCTGTCTGACATTTGAGTATATTATAAATTAAGTTAAATCTTCATTCACCTCAAGCCGAATGTGTTTAAGAGAACAACAAACTAAACAATGCTTGGGGCATCCTGGTTGCCAGGGTGCTTGGGGCATTGGGGTGCGTACTGACCAGTGTTGGGGGGTATACATGTATTTAGAATATGTATTTAGCGTACTATTTATGAATAACTGTAACAAAGGCCAGGGAGGGTCAGCAGATGGAGAAAGGCCTAATGAAGCAGGCGGACAAGGCAAAAGGGAAGGTAGAGAGGAGATGCAACGAGAGGAAAGGGAGGGAAAGGGAGGGCCGTCAAGAGAACGAGAAACTGAGTTGATGAGGTGAGCGAGTATTTAAGGCTGCTTGGTGATTAGTGAGATTGGAAACAGGTGTGGTTGAGGCGTGGTCCTGCTCCTGAACATATGTTAATAAATTAACTTCATTAAATAACACACCACCTAAACACTCCTTACCATGCTGCTTGGTACCTAGCATCACAACCGCATTAACATCCGTGTATGGATTCAGACAAGGAGCTGGAATCACAACCACAGCCGAATCCACCTACATCAAGTGATGGAAAAATGCATTTACGTCCTGAAAATACAAGCAACTTGTAAAAGGAGCGGGATGAGCGAAAACCTGACAGTGCAGTGTAATCTGTCTGCCTGTGAACTACCTACTAGCTGCATCCAAAGACTCAAACTCTAATTTGAAGAAACACCTTAAATTAGGGTTTTTTTTATTTACAGTTTGTTGCCTGTACTTTTCCTTTTTATTGCATTTTCGACAGCTAAAGGGGCCTTCACACCATAAGAAATCTGCACGGATGACTCTGTCACTTTATTACAGAAACAGAAATATAATCTGTACATTGTAATAAATATTAGAATTAATTTTGAACAAATTGGTAATTGTTTAACTCATTTCAATAATGTCTATCATTAAAATACTTGATTTTCCTGTGGGAGGAGTTGCCATTGCATAATGTGGCATTTAATTGACATAAATGCTGTTTAAGGAAAAGTATTTAAAGTATTTAGAATACAGTACTAGAATTAGAATTAATAGAAGAAATGTAAGAATATGTTACAAAATACATTTTTAAGTGTATATTCAGTATTCTGTAACTAAATACATTTAGGAGGTATTCTCCCCAACAGTGGTACTGACCTACAGTAGGCGGCTGCCCAGGTTTTGTGGTGGCTGCTGGTTGCCTGTCTTGGGCCCCTTATCTAGTCCTTGGAAGGGGCTCAATTACACATCACTGAGTGCAATTCATCTTTGTTTTTGAATTTTCATTTGAGTTTTTCTTAGTTTGTCTTCTTGAAGGTGGTTCTAATGATTGTCTGCTTTGGTCTCTTTATTGTGCCCTATCATGAAAAATGGACTTACAAGCTTTTAACCATTTTAGTGTGTTATTTCCTCATAAAAACTTAATTTAAGTTATTTTTCTTCATTCATGCATATTTGAGTAATATGAATCTTCATATAAGTACAGTATATGATTCCATCGGAATTTTTGGTCCAAGGTCTAGCCCTGCTCAAACAACTGCCTTAAAAAATCTAAGCAATCATTATTTCACCAAACATGAAGCACCATATGCGTACGCAGCATCGCAGCAAGACGGTCATTTTGTTGAAGAGACACTATTGAGAATTGTCAGCCAAAAGACTTTCTCTGAGACAGGCAGCTATCAGCTAACAGAATTTTGCTCAGGGGTTTGGAAAAAAGTTTAAGTTTTTTTTTTTTAAAAGAATTTTTTTTTGGTTTTGAAGAGAAGAAATTAGAAAAAAAAAAAAGGGGGTGTGTGAGTGGGGAAGGGTTTTTTTTTTTTTTCAAAGTTGGAATAACTGGCAGAAGGTGAGAGGTGTTTTTTTTTTTTTTTTTTTTTTTTTTTTTTTTTTTTTTAGAATCAAGAGGAAGGAAGAAAGGAAATTGGATTGCTTAATGATGTTAAAAATTTATTAAATAGATGAGTATAGTAAAGAGAAAAGAAGAATTAATAATATTATTTTTTATATTTTTTTTTTTTTTTATAATATTTTTATTATACTATTATATATTATAATATTCTGCTGTATGAGGAAAGGAAGGAAAAAAGAAAAAGAAAAGATAATAGAAGGAAAAAAAGAGAGAGAGAGGGAGGGAGGGGGAGGGAGGGGAGGAAGAGGGAAAGAAAAATAATGGATCAATAGGCCATCGGCCGAAAACAAGAGCAAGGAAAAAAAAAAAGAAGCAAGAGGAGGAGATGGGGGGGGGAAGATCAATTAAAAAAAAAAAAAGAAAAAACGAAAGAAAGAAGAAGCAGGAGAGGGAGAGAGGGAGAAAGAGAGGAGAGAGAGGGGATAGGAGGGGGAAGAGAAGGAGAAGGGTACGGAGGGGGGGGAATTTTCAGAGGAAGAAAAGTTAGTTTTTTCTTAAAGTTTGACAGCAATTTGGAAAAAAAAATGTGGTTGCGTTCAACATGGGAGTTTGTTTTATTTGTTTTACCAAAAGCTGGCTCTACTTGCCAGAAGTGGTTAGATGTCTTAAGGAGCACAGAAAAAACCGTCTACTTTATGTGTGAACTTCACATCTGAGAGCTTCATGAATCTCAGGCAGTAAAGTGTTTTTCTCTCTGGGATTACTTCTGGAATCTGATGCAATTCCCTCAATATAAATGCCTCATGGACAGACAAACAGCAGCGGTGAGTAAAACCATGTTGCCAGCTCAATGCTAACCATTAGCCTATGACCTGTTAACTAATTTACTTACTTTTAGGGGTCTCTGTGGCATGTACTTCAAACTCCACATCAGACTCTAGGTTGGCACATATGGCTCCATTTTATTCCAGTGTATTAGTATTTATTTATCAGAGTCCAACCATTCATCAATGTTTACAATTATCTAGCTACATGAGTTACGATTTGTTGAGAGCTTCAGTGGTTATGCAATCAGCCGTTTTACTTCCATGGTGGAAATTAGATACATAGAAAAAACCCTTAAATCAAACACCAAATTAGTTATTTAAAGTGGCGAGGGGAACAAAAAAGTGGCGGGGGGGAATATATTTAACTTATATACTGTATGCCTATAGTTGACTTTTGGAATGATTGAAATGCATGATATAACATCTTAAAAGAGGCGCAGGGGCGTCCAGCTCCGGTCCTCGAGGACCACAATACTGCAGGTTTTCCATGTCTCCCTTTTCCAACATACACCTGACTCAAATTCATAGGCTTTTAGATTAATTTAATTGGAGTCAGCTGTGCTGGTGCAAGGAGGCATAGAAAACTGTCAGGACAGCTGCCCTTGAGGACCGACTTTGAACACCACTGGGCTGGAGGATCTTTCGCTGGTTTCTTTTTTTTTTTTTTTACAAGTGTTGCTGCTGGTTGTGTAGTCCCTGTTTCAGGTGTTTGCTGTATCTTTATCTCCTTTTCCTTTTCTTCACTCTTTTCTCTCTTCTCCACACAGTACCCCTCCCTGTGTTTGTCCTTGTCAGGTCCAGCATATAAAATTTAGCATTAACTAAAATAAAGACCAATACTAAAGAATTGATGGGAGCCTCAAATCCAAAAGATTTATTTCAATTAATATCCCTTTGACAAATGAGGCAAGGTACAGTATGCAAACGGGGCCTGGGCGGGATTTGACCCCCCCCCCCCCCACACACACACACACTGCCACATCTCTCTCCCTCATTCCAAAAGCACGTCCTCATGCTCTGCACACCAATTACGGGTCCATACCAGGGTTGCACATGGATCCTGCCGACAACACCAGAATGTGGCAAAGTACGAAACGAGGGCCCAGGCGGGATTTGATCCCCCGGCTCCTGGGTGAGAGTCATGCATGCTTACCAGTCAGCCAAAGGGATGCTGGGCAGGATAAGATACAAAAATATGTGCACAGATCCAGAAATAGAATGCAGCACTGTGTCATTTGTGTATCGATGATCGTGACTGAGATCACAGAAGAACATGTATAGCCAGTTTTTATTTGCACCTAAAACTGAATTTTATGGAATACCTTCTATAGATAAAAACTCAAGCACTTTCTTAGATCCCGAACCGAGTACAAAGACTAGCGTCAAATCTAATATCCTGTTGCTTCTGCAAAAGCAGGACCTGGTCTGTAGTATGAAATGATGTGAAAACATCATGTGAAAGTGCTGTAGAACAGACTGTATATTATTATTATTATTACACAGTAATGTACAAACCTGTTAGGCGTTTAAGATGTTTACAGTCATAACAGGGATGTCAAAGTTAACAAGAATATACTGTCTTCTAATGCAAATGAATTTACTTTTCACTCACAATCCACTGATTCACATTCAGCATGCAGCACATCATTGTTTGCTAACCGCTGAATCAGACTAAAGATGTCTGATTATAAACTGTTGAGCAGCTGTATTATAATTTCCCAAACCATTCAAAAGGGTCACTCAAAAGAAGAAAGTGTATAAGTGTATTGCTGCATCGACAACGGTCAGTAAAGACATTGGAAATCATTTGTGTTCACTGCATTTGTTATGCAAGTTTCAAGCCAATCAAAGAAATAACAGATTTAAATGTTTGATACATCTTAAGTAAGGTTTGTAGTTGTACTGGTAGAAAATGGCAAAAAGTAACTAAGTACAGCAACGTTACCACAATAAAGTTGAATTATTTTAACTACTTCATTTGGAGGAAAAATCAAAACTCAGCAAAGCTAACATGTCTGGAGTGTTTTCCATTATGATGTTATCAGTTTTATGTGTTTGTGTAAGAGCAGAAAAAGTTTAATTTGTTCTGGTTATCCAAGCTTAATTTAATCCTGAGTTTCCACAGCATAAAGCTGCAACATATTCTGGCTCTGCTGCTCTACACAATGCTGGTGCTTCTTCTAGTTGGATCAAAGCTGCTTAAGAAGCAAACCCAGAGGAGCCTCAGGAGGCCGCAAAATGGCTTGTTTTTGACAAGACTTGCATCAATCGATTTGGAAGGAAGTCAGACTCTAAAAAACAACTTGCCACTTCCGAAATGGTACCAGTACAAAATGAAGTCGCATGAGGAATGTAACAACAAGCAGTGCAGCCAGGATGTGAAATAACCATGGGTGGTGGAAACAATGGAGTAATACACTGTATACTATGTCTCAAATTCCTCTTAAAACTGAGAATGATTAAAAAAAAAACTTGCAACAATTAAGCTGCATTAAAAGGAAACAACCTTAACAGCGTTTAATGTCCCTCTGCTGGTGTGAGTTCAAACAGATGACATTACTGTTCCTATTGGACTGTATCAGCTGTATCATAACCACTTCCATCTCTATTATTTTCATGACAAAAGTACGTAACATTATTTCTCAGTATCATGAGGAATCAGTGTTTTATGCTCTGAAACACTGAGGAATTTCAATGGAAGGTTCTGACTCATAGCTCTGAAACCAGCACAAACAAGAGTACCTGCAGTTACAATGAGTGACAAGGGCACCGCCATACATCCAATCCATGCAGGAAGTCTCAAGCAGAAGTTAGTTCAACATCGCGAAAAGTATCTATCTGCGGCTTGCAAACAGATGCGTATGGTGTAGTCGGTTGGTTGGGCTTAGATTTTAGTAAGCTACACGAAGAAGAAACTTCCGATTGAGACTTCTGGCGTGGATTGGATACATGGCAACATATCGTGACTGCAGTTGAGTCCCTCTCAGCACAAATGAACCTTTCAACAAATGAGCAGGTCAAAGTTTGTTTTAACCAAACTAAAGTGTTTTGATAGGAAATCCTAAATACAGATAAACAACATTACATGATGTATTACATTGTCATCATTTTCAAAAAGCTAAGCCATGATGCAGTAGTAATGAACAAAAAACTGAGCCCAACCAATGATTCAACAGCTTGTAAAGCACCTTCTGCAGCAAAAATGTCAAGTAATGGTTTTCTGTATAATGTTATCAGACTTGCACATCACTGAAATTTGGGTTTTCTCTTCTTTACAACACTGCTTTATCTCCTTGAGGTTTCAAGCATTCTGTTTTGCACAGCTCTCTTAAGATTTCACCACAACATTTCAGTCATATTCAGGTCTAGACTTTCACTGGACCATAGTAAAAACTATTCTTTTCTTTTTTTTAATCATTCAGTTGTAGATTTACAGAGCACTGTAAACTGTGCGCTTTGTGAATGGAATCAGTGTTATTATAAAACGGAAGTTTCCCATCCTTAAAGTATAAACTATTTCATGCAGTTGATATTGCTGCATATGTATATTCTCCAAAGAAAAGCAACATCACTTTTTGCAGCGGGGCATTGTTTTGGGACGCCAGAATTCCCTCTTCCGTATAGATTTGATGGTGTGTTTGGGATCATTGTCCTGTTGCATGAGTCAATCTCAGTGACTAAAGGCTGGTTCATACTTCCTGTGGACGCCGTGTCAGCATTCCGAACGTGTGTGTGCATACTTGCTGCAGCAACGAAGGAGCACGGGGCCGGGGCGGCCAAAATATTTGAGGTCTCCACTTGGAGCACTATGCAGTACTTTGACTGAAAGGCCAGTCTGCCCATCACAGCGTATTTCCTGTGCATTTCCTGTACAGTTTACCTTAAACTTGACACTTTGGAACAGGAAGGAACCATAACAAGGCTGCCGGTGGTTGTGGACAAAGTCCAAGCGGTGCTCTTCTAAACAAATCCGTTGTGTTTACCTCTGATGTCATGTTCATGCTTTTCTACACATGAGCACCTCCAGTGCTCAAGTCAATATTGGACCTGACACGTGACACGGTTCCTTGCGAGCGTCAGGGATAACCAAAGAACAACCAAGTCCGTGGCAGGATAGGTTTGTGGACGCAGTGGTGTCTGTTTATTGAAATGTCGTGTGTTGTTTGCATTTTTGTATTCTTTCACCACCTTGATCAGCTGTTTATTAGAACTTCCCATTCAACCTCACATCTGTTGAAATGCGGAAGTTACAACTCTGCTTTGAGTATTAATCCAGCCCACTCAAATGACGGACCAATCACACAATACACGAGAGAAAAGTTCTGCTCTGCAGAGATATCGAGAGCAAGCCACAAGCTGTCCTCAATCACGTCCGCAAGTAAATGATGTCATTGTGTTCTCATGGCCTTGAGAACAAGAAGAAAGTTCTTGCTTTTATGTATTTATTTAACAAGCTTAAAGCTACAGTAACGATGTGTTCAGACCGAGTGCGATTTAGGCGTCAAGGGCGTCAGGTTTACATGCAAAGTCAATGGTCGTTGTGCGTCGAGGAGGCGTGGAAAACCCTGCGGCGCATTAGGCGCGTTGGATGTGGTGCATCTAAGTGTGTTACGTGCGTTTCACGCGTCGAGTTTTGAGATTTTGAGCGTTTGAGTGTTATGGTCGTCACGGTCGTCAGACGCCGGAGTTGGAAAATCTGAACTTTGTCGTCTTGACATGGGGCGTCAACCAATCAGAGCGAGTCATGACACAGACACACATTTTCTGACAAAAGGGGAAACACCCAGAAGAACCAGGGAATCTCCTCTCTCTCTGAAGACAGAGGAGGATAAACTGTGATCTGTGATCTGTGTCCGGTCCCGGTTTCTGAACGGTGGTTTGATGACCTGCTGCCTGATGGAATTTACTGGGCTTATAATGCTGCCCTCATCGGGACAGCGGGTTGTTAAACTCGGCCAGATCAGACGGCTGAAAGTGCCCCTCGTCAGTAGCTCCTGGAGTAGACGGTGAAACTCATCACACTCAGAACACCTGGAATCATCTGGTGAAAGAGACACGGAGCAGGGACGTCCGACGACGACATTCCCTACTTTATTTATCACATGAAGCCGAGCCGCTCTCTCTCCTGCATCTGTCATGGTGCAGACAGACCTGTGACAGGAGAAAGAAAAAGGAGGGGCTCCTCCTGAGGCGCATCGAGCGTGGCTTGGCTGGACATCCCTCGCTGCGCGTCAGGGGCGTCAAGACGCTGGAAATCAAGGTTCTGACTGTTGAGTGACCCAGCGTCCAACTTTGGGCGTCAGGGGCGATTTTGACGCCCAAAGCACGTTTGGTCTGAACACACCGTAAGGGATGCTGCTGGCTGGTGAAAAAACACCGTTGTGATTCTCTGCTAAAGGCTGACACCTTCCTGGGAGCAAGCAGGGACCAAGCCACCAGCCACCAATGCTAGCAGCCGATCTGCCGCTTTTAAAACAAAAAGACACACCCCTAATTAGGGGTAATTTCAAGATTAAGTAACATCTAAATGTATGCGTATATATATAAAAAACCCACTCCTTCCCACAGTTGACATGAAGCTAAACTTGACCTAATAAACCTAAAATGATTGTTTGAACCAGTCTGTAAACATGTTTATTTCTGTCCTGAAGTTGGCCTTTTTAACATCGGAGTTTATAGGAATTGGCTTCCTTTTGGAGCCAGCCCCTAGTGGATGAGGAGTGAACTGCAACTTTTGGCACTTCCATATCTGCTTCACTTTTCTCTGCTGGAGTATTTTGCTTGGGTCCTAACATGCTCACGGACCAGACCGCAGATTGCTGTCCAATTTTCAAAGTAACGAATGACGTACTTGTATATAAAAATGCTTTTATACGCAGCTTTGTAAAACTAAAGGGGGGTGCACATTACAGAAAAATTAGGCTGATTTTTGTCCCGATCTCCCCCTTAAAAGTACAGTATGTAATAATTACTGACATCTAGTGGTAAAAATGGGTAAATATGGGTATTTGAAAGAAAAGATGTTTTCTTTCAAATGACTTAATATTCCAAGCATACATTGTGAATGTATAGTGGCCGTTTGTGAGGAAGTATTAACGCCTTCCTGGGTTTTGACTTTTTGTGACAGACGGCTAATACCTAGTTGCTTTGTTTCTGTTTTAATGATAAAGGATTCACCTTTACCTTCAAAATGTTTTTTCTTGAGTTCTGTTCATTATCCAGAGGAGGCCTACCTTCAATGAAAGCTCTCTTGGAGAGTGTGAGTGGGTGTGTTCTCACTGCTGATTGAATAATTGAATTGATCTGATTGAAGGTACCTGTAGAAAGGTGAATCAAGAGTCAGTCAGTCATTTTCTGTACCACTTATCCAGTTCAGGGTCGCGGGGGTTGCTGGAGCCTATCCCAGCTATTATCAGGCGAGAGGCGAGGTGAATCAAGAGGATTGTAAAAACTTTCCTTTCAATTATGTTTGACTTATTTTTTCTTTAGTTGTGTAAGTGACTAGGACATGTTTTAACATAATGTTCTGTTGATCCTTTGTTAATTGATTTATTATTTTTTTCCTTACAGAGGGTGTCTATTATAGGCCTGATTGGTCTGAGGGCGGGGCCTCCAGGTGTTATATAAAGGAGGTGCTGCCCAGTAGTCTGGTTCTCTCACATTTGTCTTGGCTGGTCTGCTCAAGGGTTTTTGAAAAGTTTGGTGTGCTGAATAAATGTAAAGCATTATTTCTACAACCCCGAGCCTGCCATTGGACTTATTTTCTCTCCACTGACATGCTGTCTTGCCACACCATTAGTGGCCAAAATTCTCCCAGACATAAAGATGTTTTCATCTGTGTGTGGACTCAGGTCTCAGGTGTAGCTATGACTGTACTATAAGTAACTACTTATTATGTCTTTTAAGGCATTATGTATCCTAACCAGTGCTCTAACCCCATTAAACAAAGCTGGTACAGCAGTTTTAAAGTTTTTGAGGGTTCTCACTTCACTCACATGGTTTGGTCCACTTGGGGACACTGTAGTGAAAACTGTGGAACAAATATGGCAGCCTCCATGTATGTGCACCCGCAGCAAGTAGATATAAATGACTCATTCTAAGAAAATAAACACATAACAGTTTTTCTAGTGCAGTGATTGCACATCAGTTTAAACAGTTTTAAATTATATATAATTTTTCTGCCATTGACCTTTGATCTTTTACATACTGTACCTTTAAGTTCAAAGCCAGCAAAGGCCCGATTGCCGGATGTTTGCAAACGACATTGTGTCCAATCTTCCTGTGGTATGAACTGAGTTAAAAGTAATTTTGTCCGGTCCGACCTGTTCGGGGGCCTCCGAAGGAGAGATTGTAGATAATGCACGTTTAATATTTGTGACTAGAAATCATGAGCATGTGGTGTTCTGAGAGGACCCGAACACGCACAGTGTGTTCACAGCTATGAGAAAGCAAAAACCCTTCTCTCACTGACAAATCACATGTAGGTTACCGGAACAACAGCCAATCAAGACGCAGCAGCTAACTGCTGACTAACAGCTGATGACTGACGGAAAAAATAGTAAAAACAACAAACAGCACACAGCCATAGCGCTGTCCTGATCTCCAAGCTATCTAATGCTGGTGGCATTTTTATTCACCTCCAACTCATGCCATATAGGCTAGTCCACATCCCCACTGTCTCCAGGACTTTTTCCTTTTTTTTTTTTTGTATGTATTTTTTTCCCCAGAAAGTTCGCCATGTTTATTTACAATACAGTCTTGTCACTGAAGTCTCATTTGATCATGTGAGATTTGAAATATTGACAGTGAAGCAGCCGATTCTCTGCTGAAGAATCAGTTAGTGTGGGGTGTTCTCCGTAGTGCACACCCACACTATATGATCAGAAGAGAGAAATCTTGTGCAATTTGTCTTTTGTAATCATCAAGTGTGTGGTCTCTACATCCGTGAAGGTTTGAGGAATCCTGTAGAGTGTACCTGGCTTAAGCTGTGCAGCCATCGTCATTTTCCGATTGTACTGTCATGAACTTTAAGGTTTAAAATGCCAACTGAAGCCAGAAGTGTCTGATATGTAACTTTTGGGTATTTTGCAGCTTATCTGGGCATTGCATGGTCCAATCTTTGAGTAAACCTGCTGGGACGTCCACTCCTGCAAGATTTGCAACTGTCTTGACTGTTTTTCACTTGGGAATATTCTTCTTTCTGTAGAATGATTGACTCTGTATTTTGGTTTAATTTTTTGTTAAATAAAAATGTGTTGTTCATTTTAGGTTGTTGATGTTATCTTTACACCTTATGAGGACCCTATAATTTTTTGTTGTGTCCTCCTTAGACCTTAGAACTGTTAAAGGCTGTAGGCCTACTTTTTTCTCTTTTTTTCTGTTCAGTCATTCATGTTAATTTTATGCAGGGCCCAGTCAGTCATTTTCTTTAAATAGCATTGACCTATTCTATTGACAAAAGGGAATCTATCTCATTATTCTTACCATAAAAATTTAAACAATAAATTAAATCCCTCTCCTTATTGTAGGATAAAAAAGGGAGGAAATGCTGGTAGTTTTACTACTTTAAAGTAACAGGGGTGTTTGCTGTAGTGAAGTCATCCCAAAAGACCTGTATGCCTTGTGGGTCTGGGCAGACTGCTGTACTTTACCTGCATTTTAATTTCTGTGCTGTGAATTTCGCTTTGATATATTGGTAATTTTAATGTGCTGCATGTTTCAGTGGAAAATCTTCTCTAATTAGCATACAGAATCATTAAAATGTTTTCTCTTTTTTGCATGCATAATCATTGAAATGAGCAACTATTTGCATGACTGCCTATCATGGCTGAGGTATGTTTTGAAATGTGCTTGAGAACATCTGAGTGCGTCGAAGCAAGGCCATGTTTGCAGGTATTTTTCCATGAGGGTTTTGCATCTGTATTCAGGTCCGCCTCTCTTTCACACATACACTCACACACACACACACACACACAGGCCTGCAAAGGGAGAAATAGTGGGAAACGAGAGGGAGAGGAGCAGCGAAGCGTGAATTATGGATTTTGAAGGATTTCCCATCGCTGCAGGACTGTGAGAGGGACAGAGAGAAAGAGATGAAGCCAGAGAATTAATCAAAAAAGAAGGTATAAAAAGAAAAAGTGGAGATGGGGAGAGATAGCATATCATCAAAGGTTCAATCAAAAGGGGGTGGGGGCTGGAAGGGAAACAAAGGAGTCATATAATTTTGCTCTGCTCTGGGGGCAGGTAAGTATCCAAAGGAGAGGGCTGTGGTGGGATGGGGGGCACGCTTGACCAGTTCAACACTTCTGTTTTCACAACTTGGACCTTCTCGAGTGGCCTCTCTTTCTCTGTCTTTTTCCCCCAGGCTGCTGTGTGAAACGGAGCAGTCAGGTGGTGAATGCTTAACCATGTGTGACAATGGATGAAAACATTTTTCTGGTGGAAACACTTTCACACAAGCTGTAAAGGGGTGATAACCTCCATTCATGTCCTCACACACACCTGGTCACGTTCACATGCACTAAAAGTGTTATCAGCTGCAGATAAGATTTAGTACCATTCGCTAACTTCCAATCTACAGTCTTCTCTGTTGTTCTCGTCTCTCATCCCTTTTCTTTGTTGTTTCCTGCCGCCTCAAAAACCGGCTGACATGTACTCAGGCTCTTACACTTCGAGCCTGGGTATATAGTACACCAGGGTGTCACTGTAACATGGGGTTTGCTCCCTTGCACACACAGAATCCAAAATTATCCCGTATGTCCTTAACAGCTGTCTGCACGATAGATATGTAATGTAATTACAGTCTCCACTGAAGACCACAGCTCCAGTCTCATTGAACTGCAGACCTCCCCTCTTCAGGCCTCACAGTGTGAGCAAATCAGACTTGATCATGAGTATACAGCTTCTAATTCAAAAGGATTAAACTTTGGGCCAGCATCAAAAACCTGATTGTGGGGGAAAAAAAGGCTTAAAGTAAGAAATGTAATTGCTTAATTCTATTTTAGTCTAGATCTAGATCTTTTTTTCTTTCCTCATTCTTTTACCAGTTTTGCTGTATTTCTTCAAATAAAAACCAGGATTAAATTTTAAGCACAACCTCTAAATGCCTTGAAGGGGCATTTAGAGGATGTATCCAGAACATTTTTAATGCGGTAGCGATGATGAGAAATAATGTTGGGTGGCCAATCAACACCTCACTGCTGTGTCTTGTTGGATTGTTCTTGACTTTGGTTTGAATTGGGTGTCTGGAAACCCTTAAATAACAGCTCTCAGCCCTTTTAAATAGATAAAAAAAAAAATCTCTGGTTTTAGGCTTATTTTTTTTACATAATTTCTTGCAGCTTCAATCATAACTTGATCCCCTTTTAATATTGCATAATTAAAATGTTGCTGTCAAAGCCTCTGTGGTAATTAAATGCTCTCTGTCAGTGCATTAACAGATATCAACTGAAAAAGAGCTTTTACTATTACAAATACCATTTTCTTTACCAGAGAAAAGGACAGTTTTAATGATGACTTGTACTACAGATATAACACACAGAAAGACTAATGACCAACCAATTTAAATGCAGCCTCCGAGCTGCTGCTGGAATCTAGTGGGTGAAGCAAGGCTCAGTTTAAGTGACAGAGGCTTTGTCCCACCAATCTCTCTAACCCCACCATCCTTGTTCCATGCTACCCATGTTTAATGCTAGGGCTGGCAATATTGGAAAAATGGTTCAAGCAAGCACATTTTAAAAAAAACATGCCACCTGAAACCATGCCTTCAGAGAGCAGGTACGTGTGCACCGATGTTTCACGAGCAGGTTAACCATAACAGCCGAGTAGATAGCTTGTTAGCTTGATAGTAAACAGCTGACAAACCACGTTTCTAAAAGCTTTAATCCACTCACCTCCAACTCCTTCTTCAGTGTAACAAGTCCACACTGCAAACATCAATGCCTCCAGGACTTCATCCTTATCTGTTGTTTTTTTTTTTCTTTTTTTTTTTGGCGCAGCAGCAGTTAGCAGTCCGTTAGTTACAGTATATTTGTTTACAGTGAGCGGCTCACAGAATGGGTCAAGTGGGGACCAGGTGGGGACGGTGAAAAGGGAGGGACAGAGATAAAACATACAGACATAGTGCAAATGACCAATTCTTGCCTTTCGGTGCGAATGGCAGGGGTTGGTCAGAGTTAATACAGACCTGCAGCTCTCACAGAGGTCTGACATTTTTCCTTCCTTTTTATGAATACATGATGTATTGACTACTGTCAGGATGGAAGGACCATTTCACCCAGTATGGTCCTTCCATAAGTGTTTCTGAGCAGGATTACCAACTCTGGCTTTAACGTACTTGCTGTATTGAACAAATATGTCAGTATTTATGCGCTTTTTTTTTTTTTTTTTTTTTTGCTTTTATTATGAAATCAATTCATTAAACAATCATGCAAAATTTGACATTTTTTAATTATTTGATGAATAAATACTGAACCACCTTGGATCAATCTTCTATTGCAAATAATCCCACCTTTTACAATCCCTCTATCCAGTTTTAAATTCAGGAAAGATTTGAATTTGATAAGTTGTTGAAAGTGTTGAGTTTTTAGTGAAATCTTGTCAAGCTAGCAGTTTGTTAGCTTGTTCAGTACTTTGTTCATTTAACTCCTGGCACATAGTGCAATTTCTTCCAGAAGCCATTGTAAAAGTTACATAAGAACATGCAGTGAGAGGGCATGAAGCATTTCTTAACTGTGAAAAAATATGACAAGTCATGCTAATGAAATTTAGAAATGAAGGCTTGGTATCCCATGCAGCTGAAATACAGCCTAAATGCATCAGCCTTTAATGGGCTCTATGCACAGCTCCACTACTTCCTGAACTTAAGGTAGCACCTTTGTTTCTTTCATTACTAAACGAACTGATTAATCCAGGTGTGTCTGGCCAGTTAATGAGGTCAGGCACACCTGGATTAATCAGTTCGTCCAGTAATGAAAGAGAAACCACAGTGTCAGGCCCTGCAACGTGTGTGTCTCCTCAAGTCACGCACCAGCATTAAGGAGGAATATAAGGTGGTAGAAAAGACAGGAATTATATAAAACCATTTTAATAAACTCCACTGTGACTTCCTGTTTCTTCAACAGCAAATTTAAGCAAACTCCTGTGTCGTCGACAGATGTTAATCTGTCAGAATGGGAGGAGGAAGCAGTGTGTGATATTTAATATAACATTTATACCGACTGCTTCATTAACAATTTAATTGTGATATCTATGATAGTTATCTAATACAAGTCAACCTTTTAAAACTAGAAAATGTTGGGTTGGTGGTGGTGAATAAGCTCCTTGGTGGAATTCTGCACTCTGAGTGCTTTTCAAGTTCAGTTTTTATTTGTCAAGCGCAAGGCTATTTAGAAAATTTACAGTTCAGTTTAGTCCAATTCATTTCAGCCCATTATATGATCCTCATTAGTCTAATTTACTGTATAACACAACAGTGCTCGTATTACCTAATTCATAAACAGTAATTGCCAATAGATGTGATCAAATTTTCAGCGGTGGGCTACAGTGCAGGGAAAAAACTCTTTTTTTCAACAGGAAGAAAAATTCCAGCATAATCAGACTCAAGAAGGGTTAAGGATGCATCTTACTAAACTTTGATGATAAAATAGTTCTGTCATCCAAGTGCATAAAATTAAAATGTTCACATGAAGCTACTGAAACTGTGTACATGTACGTGCATTAATCTTAGCAGTGGTAACTGTACAGCACTGTCCCTTTGCACACAGAACTTTAACAGAAAGCTAATAAAACTATGTTTCCAAATGCTCCAGTGAGTAGTCTGGCATGTATGTCAACGTCTGCAGGATTTACGTAAGTTCTGCCAATGGCGCGAGTACTGTAGTCACACATACTGTACACACAGAAATGTACACAATGTTTGTTCTGTTAACAAAGCTGCATAGACAGTGTGTCATTATTTCCTACTGCTGATCCAATGTAACTAAGTGCACAGACAGTTTCTCTCTCTCTCTCTCTCTCACACACACACACACGCACACACACACACATACACATTTAATCACCACTTCAGACTAGATGTGACTAAATTTTTCCTGATCATGTCATACTGTCCCGAGGACATGTTGATCCTGACTTTTACCTCCACCTGTGCAAGGATTGCTAAATGGTTAGCATTCATCAACATAGATATAAAGTAATGCACACAGAAGAAGAACGGTATCATATTCCTGCATCCTCTTATGAAATTTATTATGCTGGACAATGGGTTAATTTTCACTGTTAGAGAAAAGGATGGATATCTAATAATTTATCTTGCGTTTTCTATTAAAAGAAATCTGAGAAGTGTTTCTCTGCTTTGATATCTATTAGATCACATTAAATTTCTTTTTAAAATTAAGAACAAGTTTTCACATAGCTTTAACAATAGTGGAGTGAAAACCAGTCCTGAGTTACAACTTGAACCTTGATGATCAAGAATATTCTCCTCTTACAAAAACCCTCTTAAACTGATATATCTGTAAATACATTTAGAGCTTAAAGCAACAACAGGAATTGAAATAATTCAGTGATTACATTAAACACTAGTGGTCTAACAATGGGCTTTATGCACAGCTTCAGTACTTCCTGAACTTAAAACTGCACCTTTGTTTCCTGTCTTTCATGATTGGATGAACTGATTAATCCAGGTGTGTCTGACCATTTGCGGAGGTCAGAAAACACCTGGATTAATCAGTTCATCCGATCAGGAAAGACAGGAAACAAAGGTGCAGTATTGCTTTCAGGAAGTACTGAAGCTGTGCATAAAGCCTATACATAGATCTATATCGATACGTTGATTTAAATTGATATATCGATCGTAAATTGATCCAAAAACCCAATATCGATCAAAAATTGATATCAAACCCACTCTTATTATGAAAATGGCTTTATTTTGAAGGTCCTCTGATAAAATATTTTCACAAAAAGATCCATGTTTAAAGTTGTGCAGTGGATGAATGTGACACTGGGAGATTGTACAGATTACAGGTATGTTAAGAAACAATAACCTTGTTTATTACTTGCAATATTTTATATCAATCGGTGGATCCTAAATTGAATTGAAATCGTATCGTGACTGAATTTGAGATATCGGTAGATATCAAATCGCCTATCCACTGTATCGATAATATATCATATCGTGATCAAACCAGCGATTTTCAGCCCCATTAAACACCCAGTCAAAATATTATGTCCACTTAATAAAGCATACTGATAATGTATATGGGACAAAACTAGCACCAAGTTAACATTCTTTATATTTTAAGTTGACTTATTGAAGCAAAACATGAATTGTTATGTTTTTCGAGGACAGGATGCCTGCCCATTTATGTTGAAAATTACCCAGAATCCTTCAGCCTTTGGATGCTGAAAGCTATGCATAAGTGTGCACAATTAAAATTAGTCTTTCAGGTTCTGCTGGAAAATCTTAGGTTCTCCCACTCATCATGAGATTACATAGACATGTACCACTTGTGCAGTTGCAGACCAATACTCAGGTTTATGTGCAAAATTTCCTCAATTGCGTTATAACTCTGCTCAGACCTGTGTTATTCTGATCATAACTTGCATTTACATGCATCACATGTCTAAATGGAATAAATCATTTTGACATGCCGGGAATTGTCAGACTTTGCATAAACAGCAGTCAAAGAATTAACTGTGGTTTCTAGATGGGATTTCCCTTAATGATTTTAAGTTGTTTAAAAATGTCAAGCAATGTATTTGTATCACACACTAATAAGTTGTGCTTTGGTCCCTTAGATTTTTTTCCCCACCAAACCTTATTGTCAATATTTTTCTTTTTCTTTTTTAAATAAACTCAATTGAGTAAAACAAACAAAATAAAACAATCCATAATGTAATGCAATGGAAAATTTCACAAATTTGTCCACATTTTACTGCATACAGTAAGCTATACGTGTTATTTAGCCCAACCTTAATAAGCTGTTGGATCCATGTCATTTGAATCAGGTGTGTTGGAGCAGAGAAACACTGGAAACCTTCAGGACTTCAGCTCTTTAGGACCAAACTTGCCCCCCTGTGGCTGATGTTCACCTGGTGACCTGGAGGTCACAGTCAAAATCTCACTGACCCCTTGTGATTTTGGGGGATCCCCATTTGAATTTATTTTAAATATAAATTCCTTTATCAATGTATTGCTGTATTTCTGCAGCAATACGTTGACCTCAAACGTCGATGTGCCAGTCTTTAGCAAAGCCGTTAATTTGATTGCAGTCCAAAGAAGGATACTAAAATGAAGATTAAATAAAAAGTGTTCCACAGACTTGTGACTCTAGAAGAGAAAGAAATTGTATAAATGGAGAACACTACATTCCCAGCAGGAGTCAGGAACCACCCAGGTTTTACAGTAACTACTGTTTAAATAATTCTCTTACATTGAAAAAAAAAGCACAAACACCATTGAACCCAAATGCGAATTTTAACAAAACATCTGAAAAGATTAATGTCTTTAGGTTTTGACAGTGACTTATCTGTGTACTGAAGTGTATATTGAAGAGTTCATTTGCAAAAACAGTTAACCACCATTTAGAAAATATGGAGTTAACTGCTTTTCATCGCTGTCGGCTACAACACTCCTATCTCCATTTAACATCATTAAAACCCTCTACTTCATTTGAGTGTGATTTGGTGAAAATATTCAAAAAGTAAATGAGTTTATTTGCAGAAGCAGTTAGCTCTGTTTTTTCTAAATGGTGGTTAACTGTTTTTGCAAATTAATTCTTCATCTGATCTACCTGAAAGATAATGGTGACTGGAAGTTAAAAGCAACAAAAAAGTGAAGATAAAACTCAGGTTGTATTAAAGCAACCCCTACCGATGTTGCATTCTTACACTATTTTTCTAACAGGGTAAAATGCTATGAATGAGGTAATGGAACTCTAAAATACAAGACAGACCCACCATTAATCAAAATAAAATATTATTCCAATCTCTAAATATTCAATGAAAACTCCAACCAATCCTTGAAGTGGGGTGCACCTCTAGGATTGTCCAACGGACCTGCCTGTCAGACCTTTGATTCTGCATTGGGAGGTGGAGGGAATGAAGGGGTGTGTCTTAGGAGTGAGGCGGGAATGTTTATATTCAAATAATCTTGCTGTGCTTTCTGAAATGCAAGATCGGTAAAGGTTGCTTTAAAGGTGCATTGCGCAAGTTATGTTAAATGTTAAATACATTCTTTTCTTTCCTGCACATGCTCTTACAATTGTCTGATGTGTAGAATGATCTGATCTCTCTTCACTGCAGTCGTCTCTTATACTGTTTCTGAATGCTCAATGCGAGAGTTTCGGGTACGAAGCCTCAAGGGGGGACATGTGGGGGAGACGAGCTGTGCATTCTCGTTTGTCTGGCTGCGCTGGTGTCGTGTATTCTGCCACCGCAGGTCCGCGCAAATTGAGACATCACTGACGACTGCTGCTAAAAGATGAAGAACAGGTGCCTCTCAAACCTCAACTCAGACTCCAGTAAGACAAAGAAGAAAAGTTTCATCTTGTGAGAAAAAGAGAACCAAACTGGAGACTGACTAGTGCCCGTAAGACGGGAGAACCGAGCAGGTTTTTTTCTTTCTCTTTTTAATTGGAGGGAGCTAGGATCTGCTCGGGGAATAAAACGGGACCTACATTTGACTTTCTTCTTACTAACAAGGTAAATGTGATGAATGATGGAAATAAGGATGCATAATACTGCAATGCTTAAGTTTTAACATGTAAGTGTAGCAGTGTGAAAGCCATAAGACTGTTCCCGGGGAACAGATGCACCCTGGCCCCTTGCTGTTACATTTAGTTGATGCAGTAATTTATATGGTATTTGTGGTCTCAGCCTATGAATTTGAACAGTGTTACCGTTGTTACCGTTAGCATACAGTCCGCCAGTTTACTCACCGATCAAACTGTAAACAACTTACACATTTAAAACTTTATTACTTCAGGACACATTGTGTCTCTGACTCTGGGCTCAGACTAAGTAGTGCGGGTTAAACTAAAGACCAACACAGTCGAAGCAGCTCATACGTGTGCATGACATTAGTGTCACTTCCACTTGTTTCCAGAGTGGGTGTGCTTCTGGAAAAAAGCTGGAACTTGCACTGTACTCCTTTAACAGCAACAATGAAACCATTTGCTGAATGCAAGATAAAGGGGGGGGGGGGGGGGGGGGCTGCAAGTGTTGGATGGTTTACTGTATGGTACATCCTTAGTTTTTTGGTGACACACCAATAGTCCAAAGCTTCTTTATCTCAGGAGTGTTTTAAGTACGCAGTGCTTACTGTGTGTGTGGCAAGTAGAAAAATCAGTGGAGCGAGTAGAGTGTGAGTGCAGGTCTGGATCAGACTGACCTGACTGCATACTGTATGAGACCTGACTCCACTGTTGAAACTGAGGAGTGTGTGTGTGTGCGTGCGTGTGGTGTAGAATAATAATCACTGATGCACTTCAAACCCAGTCAGATGTGACATCTCAAAACCACAAAGAAAAGTGTGTAATCTGGCTGTGTGTGTGTGTACATGATGGAAGATGTGAGGAGGAGTGTGAGTTGTGTTTAGTGTCACAGACAAAACCCAGATTGTACTCTCAGCTGGAGAAAACATTGGACAGGTATGTGTGTTTGATTCACGTGTTCTTCTGCCTTCCTGTTTGCTTTGTTTACTCGTCTCTCTGGATGGACGCTCGATCAACAGAGCTGGAATCACATGAAGCTGCTTGCTGGATTCCACAGCCAGTCAACATTGACTGATACCCGACTCCTGTTATCTGAATCAATCCACCGTGATGAAGGTCTCATCTAGAGGCTGGACCACACCTCATGTTCAACACATTTGCTGACAACACTTAACTGGTTGGAGGTGTAAAGGTGAAAGGTGCTCTGGGAATCAGGAGGAAGAGGTCATAGTAACAGCAGTGAAACTTTAATGCGATAACTTTCATTGATTATGATGAAGTCACACAGAGGGCTCCACAGGGAGGTCAAAGGACATGTCACTGAAACATACAAGGGGTCAGTCACAGAATATTCATACAAAACTCCACACTTAATCCCATGTGGGTGGTAAAGATGTCAGTATTTTAGATTTTCATGGTGCCATGATTGTTGATTATTATGATTATTGTGATTGTTATGCATTTATTGATTTGACAACACCATAAATGTCTAAAATCACATAACCACTCCTCGTCGGTCTTCAAGTTTTATTTATGGCAACAGAACAGAGTAACATAACATTCATTCATGTTCTTTTCCACTTTATACAATTCAGGGTTGCAGATAAGCTGGAGTTTATCCCAACAATTATCAGGCGAAAGGTAGGTATAACCCAACAGGTCGCCAGTCTATCCCAGGACCACCACAGAGAGACAAACAACCACACTCAATCCTTGACTTACATAATTTTTTTATGTCAAGAGGTTCCACATAATTATATTATCTCAACTAAGAAGAAATAAGTTAATCATTGGTTGTTGTTCACAAGGCTTAAATGAATTGTGTTCATGCAACACATATATATTATGTAGGGATAACATGAGACAAAATCACATTAAGATAACGTAAAAAATGATTTAATCCAACAAACACCTATTTTATATGTTTACTGAACAGAAATTGTTTAAATAAAGTCAACAACTGCTCTGATACACTTTTTCAGTGCACATTCAGCCACTCCCATGGAGAATTTAGAGTGACAAATTAACCTAACATGCATATCTTTAAACGGGGAGGAAGAGTACCTGGAGAGAACATGGGGAGAACGTGCAAACTCCATACAGAAAAGCCACTGTTATATAACCCCTTCCCAGTCCAGGCTCAAAACCAGGGACCTCTCTGCTGTGAGGCCATGGTGCTAATCACCACACCACCATGTGGTGATCATAATATAACAAAGTAATAATAATAAAAAAAGGCTCATTCCAGTGAAATCCTTTGTAAAAAATTAATAAATACTATAAACTCTGGATTTCTCTCAGAGAAAACAGATGGAAAAGGCTACAGGACCTCTATATGTGGACAAGGCTTCTCTCTGTAAACATGTTTGTGAATATTTCTTATGACCCTGAAAACAAAATTTAGAAACGAGGAAAACGATAATTTACCGTATGTCTGAACAGCAAAACAATACATCAAAACAGTTTGAGACTTTTTCAAAATAATGTACATGAACTGAATGCTGCTTAATTTAGCACTGCAATTAATGTAATTTAGACCAGTTGCTTTACTTTAATCTACACAGCTTTAGTGGTGAAACATATTTGTTGCATTTCTTTCTTTTCTTGTGCAACTTTTTTTTTGTCACACTGTCTTTACAGGCTGACTTCTACAACGACATCTTGGTCATTTTATTGTACAACCAAAGAAATCTAACAAGGATGACTTATTCTGTTTGTTTGGAGGGACGAATGCTTCCTCATACTGTCCCATTGTAACACAGCTCTTCTGCAACATGCACAGAACAGAAGCAAAGCAAAACAAGTGATAACACACAGATGTGTAACTTTGTTTTCTTTCTTGTGTGATTCAGACATAATCCTTAATGGAAAGTGATGATATTAAAGACTTAATTATAAATAAATTGGGATGTTTAATACTTCAATTCATTGTAAAATAATCTTGACATCTCTAGCGGATGGTTGCCCTTATTTCAAGCTTGGGTCTTGTCTTGGATCAGGGAACTTGAGGGTTCTGCACTGTATCTACACTCTATAGCAACAGTTTGATGGTCATGGCCCCAAGTGCTTCAGTTCCCACTGACACCACTGTTGACTTAACATCTCCAAGACTAAGGAGCTATGCTGTGGGGGGAAATGAACATATAATCCCCCTCATTACCTCTTTGAACCCCTGAGGCTGAATGTGAAGGCAGTGGAACGGTTTGAGGCCTTTCAGCACCAGGGCATATGTACCGACAGCTGTCTGTCTTTTGCCTGACACACTGACTTGGTGTAAAAAAAAGGCAAAGCAATACTCATTTCTGTCAAGGAAATGCAGAGATTTAAATGATAGAAAGGACATTTCTATCAGTTTTTTAAAATGTAGCTCATTGAACCAATTTTTATTTTCAATTTTTCTTCCCGAAAACCGTTATAACCAAAGCAAAGTTTTCCCAGGTTATTCATCAAACCAGCAAAATTGGCACAATCCAACTCATTTGTCTGTACTCCTTACACAGTCAGCAAAGGCACTACAACTGGGTACAGAAAGAGCATTTTAAAGTAGATGAAAAATATGAAGCAAAACAAAAACAAAATAAAACATTGCCATAGTCGTGATAAAATGTTGTAAAAGCTAAATTAAATTAAGATAATTGAGAGCAGCAACAGTCTCGATAGAAAAGCTACACACTTCACAGCAGATGCTACATATAGTATTTGTTGGATGCTGCTAATTTATTTGATAAATCCTTTATTTTCTGGTCATGGGCACTACTGAGAAGGTTCGAGTGCATTTTTGTTTGGGCTGATGTGGACCCACTTGGACACTAAGTGTCACTAAATAGGAATATGAATGAGGGACGCAATGACGGCCATGACTAAGGACGCAGCGTTCTGCATTTACTTAAAAGATTTAATTGAATGACAGCCATCAACTCAATAGTATTAATCTACTTCAAATTAAAAGAGCATTACTTAATCAGAAAACTCAATAATTTATAGTTCTTTTAACTGAAACCTTGATTTTGAGTAATCTAACCTTAATGACTTTAAGTTAGTAATACTGTTTGGGTTTACAGTGCATCAGGCTGCTGTTACAAAGAACTTCCTATCAGAAAAATATTTACTGGAATTTCACTGCTATCAGAATCCTAAGCAGTCAGTAATAATCATAATCTTTCCTTTTCCACACCTCCTCATTTTTTCACACTAGGCAGTTTTACTAAGCTTTCTTAAAAGTGTTTTCTGAGCAAAACTGAAGAGTCTGGTTTTTATTCTATGCATGTGATCCAAACCTCAGATGATTATCTGTCATGACAGACAACAATGCTTTTCTGTTTCTGATTCACTCCCCATATATTTTCAACTTCCTCCTTCAGCCTTGGTATTTTTCCAGCTTCCTTTTTTCTTATGTCCCTCTCATTCAGGATCCTTGCGCATATCACAACTGGCTTCTTCTGTAATATGTTGACACCGCTTGGTTAGTCATCTTAACTGGAAGTCTCCCATGATTTTGTCCTTGCCTTTTTTTTTTTTTTTTTTTTTTTACCACCTTTGGCAGTTCTCTCCTAAAACTGTCTTCAACTGTGATACTGTATAGGCTATATATTTATATGTATCACAGTTTCATTACATGCTACAAAGTGTTGCGACCAGTTAGTGCTTGACGTATATGATTTTATTTTTAAAGGGATTAGAGGCAGGAATTGTGAAAGAATAAACACGCATGTTCAGTTTTTTAATGCTAATGGGTGATGAAGCGTTAAAAACAAAAAGGAACGAGCCCACCCACGTTTGTCACTGCTGCCTTGAACAGGCTGTGTGCTGCGCTACGATTTGGTGGCCAAATTTCCCGCGTAGTCCTGACCTGTGGATGTGACCTCAATTGATGCTGCATACGCGTCTCCGACAATTTCGATACAGGAAGGAGACAGTCGTGGTGAATTCAAACACTGTAGTTATGGATTCTTCTGCCATCAGTTAACAAAGATCAACTGAAAGACACTAAAAAGTGTAACTATGAAGAAAAAGACTTTATCAGCGTAGTAAACAACGTTATAGCGTCAGTTTGTGCGCACTCCCTTGTCGGCTTGGCTGGTGACTGCAGTTACCCGCAGCGCCAGTCGTGGCACTCGCAAGTCTCATTTCTTAATCTTGCCTCAAGTTCCTTTAAAGGTGGAGTCCAACGTTTCCCCCCTGAAATTAAACGTTAGACTTGAGCAAGTGGAAATCCATCTCAAACTGCGCCTGAGAAAAAAAAAAAAAAAAAAAAAAAAAATAAAGAACGAGGCGGCCATTAGCCTGAGATGGAGGGGCGCTAAGTTTGAATGCTGCTGTTTGCAAACAGAAACGGTGGGAGGACTTCGGACTCTACCTTTAACTACATATTTCATTCATTCATTCATTTATTCATTCATTCATTCATTCATTTTCAAATATTTCATATTCATGCATTTTTCAAGGCTGAATAAGTGTTTTGTAAATTAATTACCATTCATAGTTATTAAAAAATGGAGAAGTTGTTATTCATTTCAGTTGCGTAGAAGAAAAGAATCAATTATTTTTCAAGCTGATTTTTTCCCACTCTCCCTTATGAGCAACACCTTCCACTTTCCACAGTGAGTCACTAAAAATAAGCAATTCTGCATCTATATATCAGTTCAGCTTTAATTCAAGCTTGTTTAGCTCTGGGATATTCACCATCAGTCATCTGATTCTCTCTTTTTTCCCTTAAATTACATAAAAACATTGATTAAAAAACACATTTATGGAGCTTATTTGTGGACTTTTCATTGACACGTGAAGTTCTCCGTGAAAGTGAAGGACATATGCCTGTGGGGACAATCATCCATCTCACTCAAGCCGAGCACAAACACACATACTGTGAACACTCAGTGGGAAATCACACATAAATACAACCTCCATGCTACAGTGCAGAATTACATGTGCGCTCTCGCACTTGGCTGTTTTCTGAAACAACACTGGTGTGAGAGGGGGGACGTCTTTCACTTCACTCTTCACCTTTAAAAAAAAAAAAAAATCCCATTTCATCCTCTTCTGTGTGCATCTCTCCTCCGCTGGTGATGACTCAGAGGTTGGATGAGTCACTGCATCCTCCAGGTTGCACAAACTCATGCACACAAACATACACAAAATATTTAAAGCTTTTTTTTTTTTTAACCCATTTTACTGGAAGCACCCCCCCCCCCCCCCCGCTTCTCTGTCAAAGGAATAATTTTGTTTTCCTTCCCCGGTTCCCTTCGCTCCCCTGTACTCTCTGGGGGTAATGTGTATGTTTGTGTGGGTCCTTGTGCAGCTGCATGTGTATGTTTATGTGTGTATTTGTAGTTAATTAAAGTTGGGAGGAGAGCTTTAGAGGAGAGCGAGCTGCCAACGGCTGTTGCGTAAAATAAACAGGCAGACGTACAGTCACATGCTGACAGCGCATGCACATTTACACAAACACACTCTTATATATGTAAGCATACATTTCATTTGATGCCTGCATGCTTTAACCCCTGGATGTACTGTGAGAACATCGCTCAGTGCAGGACAGTAAAAGCTCAGCAAAATAAATTATACCTATAATCCTGTTTTTAAGAAAAAAATTCTACATTAATTTAACACAGTTTTCATTTGATTATAATTTAATAAACCAAATTGCTTAACAATTTCTTATTTGTGATATGAAAACAGCAGAATAATCTCATATTCCCGTGTTCTCCTGCAAAATCTCCCCTTTTATGAGAGATAACTTCTCATTTGTGACCACAGAAACTCTATCCTGAAACTATCTGTAGTATCAAGTCTAATGTTTCTAATTACACTGGAAAAATATGAGCAAGTAAAAATGGTTTGCCAGAGTTAAATCATTCCAGCTCTTAACACTAGACAATCAGCCAAACTCCCTTGGGAGGGGATTGGTTTAACCACAAACCTCAAATATGTTGGGGAAATCATAATTCTTAGACCACTTAAAACATACATACCACACCAAACAATCATATAGCCTATCACAGAGATGTTGAAGGATCTAGACCACAAAATATATCCAGCTGAAAGACGCTGCATGCTCTGATCACATTCTGTTCATTTCAACACAGAAATACTTAAACGGGGTGCTCATTTTACAAAGTAAAGCATGTTTCACAATTTCTGCTGAAGTCTCAGTTAAAGAATAAAAGATACTTCTTTGAATATTTTTTTTTCAGTATTCAATTAAATTGGGTTCACTGCCCCATAAGGTATGATTAATTAAAAGCTTTAAGTACAGTATTTGAACATTATTATACATCAGCGGTGAAAGTGATGGGAATTTTACAAACATAGGCCAATTATTTCTGCCCTCATTGCGTGTTTTATTTGTCTATTGCCCGTCAATCACTCTTACTAGTGATACATGCCGGAAGCAGCACACTGTTTACAGCAGGTAGCTAACACTCATTCTGCTGGCAGTTAGCAACGTTCAGATAACAACATCTGTACTTGTGTTTGTGACATAATGGAAGAATTTGTACCTGTTGTCTGCTAGATGCCGGTGTCAGGATTTGGCTTGTGCACGTTGTCTTAAAGGCACACTCAAAGAAATGATTCATTGGGTCAACTCAATTATATTGAGGGCAGTTTTTCCATCAATTAAATATATATGTGAGGTGAACTTAAATTTCATCCTTTCATGCAATGTAATATAATTGAATTAGTCCAGCACATTTTTATTCAATTGCTTTCAATGGAAATAAT
The DNA here is from genome assembly GCA_023101725.1 of Atherinomorus stipes. Classification (NCBI taxonomy): domain Eukaryota; kingdom Metazoa; phylum Chordata; class Actinopteri; order Atheriniformes; family Atherinidae; genus Atherinomorus; species Atherinomorus stipes. The sequence continues at coordinate 2,253,132 of JALJCO010010956.1, forward strand.
CACGTTTAACAAATGTAAACACTGTAATTCATGTTTCTTCAACACAAAATCGTGTAGATCAGTGGAGTTAAATTACAGCATTTTTTGTTTATTTGACTCGATTTTAAAATAATAATCAAAGATAGAGGTTGAAATTTAACAATCAAGTCATTGTTGTTAAGAATGTGTAAATAACTAAAATTGGTCATTAGATCTTGCTGACCTCTTCCTTGTGCAGTTGGTACATTCTTACTCATAGCAGAGTTTGCAATACCAATGCTTGGACATAGAATGTAATGAGATGGGGGAGAGAGTCATGACATTACATAGACATTTAAAGAGACTTAAGGCAAGATTAAGAAACGAAACTCACAACTGGCACTTCAGGTAACTACAGCCACGAGCCAAGCCATCACGGGAGCGTGCAAAAACTGAAGCTGTAATGTTGTTTACTACGCTTTTTCTTCTTAGCTACACTTTTTAGTGTCTTTCAGTTGATCTGGATCGTTTGCTGACAGCAGAAGAATCCATAACTATCGCTTGCAGTGTTTGAATTTACTGCGACCGTCTTCTCCCTGTATCAAAACTGCGGATGTAGGTCATTTGATGTCACGTCCGCAGGGCAGCGGGGGAAATTCGGACACCAAATTGCAGCGCATTTTGCAGCACACAACCTTTTACAAGGCAACAGAGAGAAACGTGGGTGGAAAGTTTCTTTTTGGTATTTAGCGCTTCATCACCCATTAGTATTTTAAAAAAATGGATTTGCATGTTTGTTTTTTTTATATTCCTGCCTCTAGTCCCTTTAACTTGTGGTACAGAAAGGACAGACAGTACTGCAATGCATGATGGGAAAATATGTAAATAAGCCTATCAAACTTATTAAATTTGAGTTGAATGTTTGCCATGAAATTATTTTACTTTACATCCATGAAAAATAAATATAGGAATATTTTCTTGCTAAATTTAAGTAAAATAAATTAAATCTCAATGTGTCACCTAAAAGAGGGGCTTGAATCAATTTTTCGGGTGTATGGCCAGGGGGGAGATGTGAATCAGTCGGGCTGCTCTTGCGAATGTGTTTTATTCAAAAACTCACTAACAGTCTCTGTTTTCTGAGTTGCCACAAACATCTTCTATACTGCCTTTAATTTTTAAAAAAAGGAAAGAAAAAGAAAAATTTACTTTGCACTGACAATACATCTGGAATATAATCTACAGTACTTTACAAACGTTTTATCCATCCCTTTATTTCTTTTTATATTGCTCTCAAGCAGCTTGTGTTTCTTTCCTGTAATATTTGAAGTGGCCTTGATCAATATTTCCCCAACTTCCTGAAGGCATTTTAAAGTTTTTCTTTGGATATTGGCTGATTTTTTTCACTATTTGCTGTCCTTGTACCTGACCCTTTTTAGAGGAATCCCCAGAACCTGGACCTCAATAGGTCTGATGAAGGTATTAACATTACCCAAACATTATTGAAGCAGTGAGGGATCATCTGGACAAAGAATGGAACAAAAGGCAAAGTCCTTTTGGAAAGTCCTTCAAGAAGCCTGGAGAAGTATTCCTATAGACAAGAAATTAGTAGAAAGTTTGTCTAAGAGGATTCAGACTGTGCTGAGGTTGCCCAGACCAAATGCCCAGACCATTTATATTGGCACATTTCAATAAATCACTGCACCGACAGTATACCTTATGATCTCCTGCAATATATACAGAAATAAGGGGTGGCTTAAAACTTTCCCACTGTACTGTACCTGACAACACAAAGCTCTCCATGTTGCAAGAGAGTATTTCCTTCTCAAATGTGTCCTCTCTTTTCTCATTTCTACCTACAGGTTTTTGACATTTGCTTGAATATGGTGCTTCGCATTGAACTACATGCCCAGAAGAGCCCGATTATTCATTCAAACCTCATATAAGTGGAATAGAGGGTGAGACACTCGGCTTTCAGTGAGGGAAAAAAGGGAGAGAGAAAGAGAAGGGGGCTTTAACATGCAAATCCCACTACTGCTTTATCTTCCTGATCTCATTTTGTCCATAGCAACACGGATATGGGAAGTAATAAGCAGTTCACGCAGGTTAATAGCAGTGAGCTGCCTGAATGGTTGCAGTTGATATACCCAATATGCAGGCACGCAAATAAACAGAGGTGTTGTATCAGAGTGAAAACAAGAGGGTGTATGTGTTAGCTTAAAGCTATAAACACAGCAGCGGGAAGGCATGATTCAGCTGATAAGGCTCGTTGGACTGTTGGCAGTCCGAGACTTTACACACTCACTTACACACACACACACAGACACAGCCTCTCTCCTTATTTCGTGTTGACACTGGCGGGCTGATTTCGATTTATGAGGGTATTAGCACCATTAGCTGAACACGTGTCAAGGCACAGCTTTACTAAGGAGGAGAGTCACGTCTGACTGCACTTACACATGCGGGGGATAGACACACAAGTGCACACAGCTAGACGCAGCTGTGGAAAGTGCATGAGGCAGTGGGAGAATGGGGATTTTATTCAGATTGATTGCGGGTTGTTTTTTGAAAAGGCCATCATTGTGCTGAATGACATTATACTGAAAGCCAGCAGGATCAACTAAGTGTAGAATTTGTGGAATCGGATCACCTTGACACTGAATATTGCTGTGGCTCTTATCGTGACTAAAAAATTAGATTCTTCTGGGCTCTGCAGTCAACACAGAGTGAGTGGGGACCTTTTCTGGAGAACTGAAACACTTTCTGCATCCTAGCAGAGCTTTTAATAAAAGTAAAGAAGAAAAAAAAATGGACAAATGCCCTACCAGGGAGAGAAGAAAAATATGCAAACCTTGAAAAAACACTAATTTCCAACTAAATGGGCAGATGATAGGCTGAAAAGTAGATAAACTGTGACCAAAAGAGAAATTAGAGCTCACATGATGCAATTTTCCTCCAGTTTCTCCTTAAGTCACAAACTGACACACTTAAGAGGTAAAGCAAATGAGGTAGTTAAAGGCAGTGTGGAGGATGTTTTCCAGGAGCATTTTTTACTATATTGCTTGAAGTCTTCTTCACACCCGGATTGCAGCCAATTATTTAAATGTTCTGACACAAAAATTAAAAAAATTCATCACCTGTGGAGCAGACAGGACTTACCGATTGAATGATTACATTTCCATCAAACTCGACCGCTGTTGGTCCACCTCCTACTCTCCCTGCACGCTCGCAACTTGCCGTGAGCTACTCAGTGCACACAAACATGGCTGCTCGCTGCTCTTAGCTATGCCGCTGTTTGCTCTCAAAATCCACCGAAAAGAAAACGGATGTGGATCGAATCATGGAAGTGTTGGTGTTTGCAGTGAGGATGTTTTACACCACAGACAGAGTTGGAGGTGAGGGAAGTATCATTTTTATAAACGTCGTTCCTCAACTGTTTACTAGCAAGCTAACAAGCTATGTTCACCAACAACCATTGGCGCACACGATGCTGTGCTCTGGAGGCGTGGTTTCGGGTGGGCGTATTTTTGAAAATTTAGCTTGCTCGAACCGTTTTTCCAGGATCCCCTATCCTGCCTATAAGGTTAAGTGGACAAACAGAAGAAGGAGGTGGGTTAACTTTGTTCAGTAACTTTATCCTGCAAATCTGAACCTCTGAATGTTGCACTTTGAGCATTTTTATCTTGTTTTTCAATTGATATTGACTAAAGAGATTTTAGACATCCAAATAGATGCACAGAAAAGTGTGGTTTTAAATGGGACCTTTTAAACAAAACTGGTGTTCCTTAGATCTAAGTTTATTGTAAAGAAAAAAATACATGTACTGTAAGTGAAATGATTAAAAACCCTGTCCCAAAAAACATAATACAAATTCAGTCTGAGGAACATAAAGAGTGTCAGTCATCCCTTCATTTACTTTTATGAAAAGACCTCAGATTTACCATTGCTTTTTATTGCTTTGCAAACTCTGTTTTTAGATCAGTTTTTCATTTATATTTGCTATTTCTGTGTCGCAGTAATTTAACTGGATGCAGTGATCTTTGCATCTGGTCCAACTTCAAATGTGTTCCCAAGGGTTTACCTTTCAAAACCCAAAATTAGAAAAGAATGCATTCAAGATAACCATGCAGATTAATTTGCTGAGCTTTGTTCTTGCAATCCACCACTGGCAGCAACATTATTAGAAAAAAAAAAGAAAAAAGAAATACCATGAATTATACACTTGATGAAGCCCTCATATTTGCTGTATGTCTTTATACAACTGCCCAGTATTAAGTACTTGTTGCATATCACGCCTTTAACTAACAGGACAATTAAAACAGAGCGACAGTGGCTCAGGTGGTAGAGCAGGTCGGCCCCAAGTGGCTACATAGTAGCCTACCATAACGCCTATCATCCATGTATGAATGAGGAGTGAAGGAATAATGGATCTACTGTGAGCGCTTTGAGTTCCCTGCAAGAAAAAGCACAATATAAATCTAATCCATTATTATTATTATTATTAGAGAAACAAAACACTGTTCTGTCTGCTTCATCATACTTTTTCACACCTTGATATCATCAGGCCAAGATGACACCAAGTAAAGTTTGTGATTTATTGTGGTTTGCTCCTCAGTCTTGGTAAATTTGTTTCAGTAAATAGTTTGAGATAGAAGAATTACCACTATACTTAACTGCCCTATATCCATGGTATAATATCAGTGTAGTGTGAACTTTCTACATTTTCTTTAAATGTTTGTTTATTTGAAAATCCCTAACATTTTGTAAGTAGTGTTTGTCCATGTTTACATTCTGTATTTTATCTAACAAACAAGCTTTGCCTCTGTCATGGTAAATTACAGACTCTTGATCATCAACAGGTCTGCTCATTTTCCAACTCTGAACTGAGTGTGCTTCTCCTGGTAGACTGCTATAGTTATTATTTGAGAAGAGACACTGTGTTTGCGGATCAGCACAATTCTAGATTTTCACTCCAACAAAGAATATTAATGATCAAAAATCTTATGCTAATTTACCCTGTTTAATACCCCGAAAACCATGAACTAGTGTTGGCAAATTTGCAATGGACAATTTTTCACCCAAACCTGAACTAAATGCACTTTTTAATTGACTCCTAGTGGACAAATTTAAGGTTGCACTGCATCAAGCATATATTTCCCCAGGGGGTCAGTTTAGTAAAATACATCATATGGAGAGTGAGGCCAGTCTTACACAATGATCATCCAACATGAACACAACTTAATAATTCTTAAACACTCTTGACTGCTGAGTCTATGATTATTTTCTTCTCTGTTTTTGTGTAAGTCAAGATTAAATCAACTCTTTGTTTTTCAGGTGGAAATTTGCTTCCATGTAAGCAACATTTTAGGCACATGCTGTATGTTAAAAAGAAAGAATGCTAAAAAAATACACATGCCAACAATAATTTACGTTTTAAGTGCACACAAAAAGAAATACCAACAACTTATGCTAATTTCATGTGCACTTAATAGACAATCTCTCAGAGGCATTTCTGATATGTCTGATATTTAAATGAAAACAAGACTCAGCTCAATGCACAAACAAGCCTGTGTAAAGGTGCCGCCTCCATTCAGACATACCGTAAAAACATCAAACATCCAGGCTCTGACAGCCACATACACAACACATGCACCCAGACGTGTACGTACAAAAACAACAGTGAAGCAGCTTCCAGACCACCATGCCTGTAATAATGAGGGTGCAGTGCTGTGCCTCAGGCCGTCCCTCCAGCCTTGAGCAGGGGTGAGGAGGGAGGGGGGGACAAGGCCTGTCTGTGCGTGGGGCTGCATCACTGGAATCATTTAATTCATACTATAAACGTGACAGGGTTAATGAGTGGCAAAGAGAGCCAGGGGACCGAGGAGGTGGATTGGGGGGTGGGGTTGCTGGGTATAATATTTGTTGTTGGAATGGCATGAACATGATAGGCTGAGGCCAGGGTGCTGCACCCTTCGGCCCTCACTAATGTTGTTTAATTCTGAGTTTGAATGTCACGGCTTACACTGAAACTTCTGGAAAGAGGCAAAATGGCAGCATTAGCAGCATGTCAAATGTAGTTGTGTGTGTAAGAAAAGGAGAAAGAAAGAGAGAGGTATTTCAGAAGTATCAGGTTTAGGGGGGACAGATGGTAAAGCCTGGGTGTATTTCTTTTCTTTTCTTTTTTTGTGTGTTGGCTCTTATTACCAACTCTGAACTGGGATACGAGCACATGCTCATTTTTATTCTGCATTCAGGCCACCAGACTGTGTGCACACCGATGAAATATGCACACACAGAGCTGTCATTCATTGTCTCCTCTGACAACACGCTGCTTAAATTGTTGCGATCAGACACCAGCAGAGAGGAGAAAGCAGGTGAAGGGAAGTAGTGAAAGAGGGGTTACGATGGAGGACAAAAGCATGTCGCTCTGCAGAAGGAAGAGAAATGAGTGAGGGCTAAATTGGCTGGGTGGAGTGATGGAAGACGGAGAGGAGAGGGGAGCAGGCGACGATGGTGATGGATGAGCAAATGGTGGGCATGTGATGGGGGAGGGAAAGGGGCAAAGGAGGGGAGGAGGTGATGTGATTTATGGGGTCAGAAGCAGCAGAAAAAAGAAAAAAGCCACGTCAAACCTCTGCGCCCTGTTTCTCCATTAACACACCGTGCAGCCTTGTAACAGTAGCACTTACTGTGCGGAAGCGTGCAGCGTACACTCTCCTTTGCCCCTGACTATTAAATCTGGCAGCAATACACAGGACTGCTTTCACCATGAAGGTGCACACATGGAAGCTACCTCATCTTCTGAGGGTGTTTCTCTGTGTCACAACGGCTTTGTTAACTCCTTTATATGGGCTAAAAAAGAAAAACAAAACTCAAGCTGCAGACTTTCATTGATCCACTGTGGAACATAAAGCAGACACTCATCAATCTGTAAGGTGATGAGTTTAATTTCTTCCGCATCAAAAATCAAACAAAATACCCAACAAAAACTTCAACAAACATACTACAACAAACAAACAACAACAACAAAAAACAACGTTGTCACAGGCATGTTTATGATTTTAACAGCAAGGCTGTTAAAAACTGCTTGTCTGCCTCATCAAAGCTCAGGCTCCGGTGACATGAAGGCCTCCAAAAGAAAAACAAATCCCCCTCAACCCCCTCCTGGCTACACTCTCCCCCTCCATCCCACCGTCTTTCTGTCCCTGGGGATGCTATCAGTACATGGAAAGGTCAGGGGTCTGCCAGCAGTAACCACACACACACCCACAAACTGAATGTCACACTTCTACCTGCTCACACAAAGCACCTGCAGACAAAAACAACAATGGCTGACTGTTTTATGTGTTCAGCGATCAATTATGAAGCGTTTGCTTTTATTTGGGCTGAATAGTAATTGACAAGGCTCATCAATAAGCCAGTCTGACCTTTTCAGAGCATTTGTTTTCCGAATGTTTATAATTAGTTAAATTTTTTTGCCCCTCACAGTTGTAATTTATGATCTGGCATTTTTGAAAAATTAACATTTGATTTATATAAAATGATATTTTTTTGCTGGCAAATTGATACTTTGATTTGAAAAAAGAATACACTGAGCGCTAAAATCTTACTTATTTTCAGAGTCTAAATGTCTTGATTTGCAAAAACAAATGTTAGTGGAAATGTCAAGAAAGTTATTAAGTGCAACTCTTTCAAGTATCCTTAAGGTTTCTGTTCTGTTCAGCTGTGTACAATGACAATATAAAAAAGAACTAATAGATCTAAGCAATGTAAAAGTTTAAATCTAACTTCTGTTAAATTCACTTCAAAATAATTATCTGACTCTTGGGCTATGCTCACTGTTATGGTTTGTGAAAGCTGAAAAACTGGTCTGTCACATCTCTGGGGGGAGTTAACTGGGAGAGCTCAGTTACTGAAGTCAGAATGGTTCTACTTCTCAATAAAAACAGAAACTTCCCCCAACTGTGAAAATCCGTCTCCTGCATGGCCTTGGCCCAGAGGAAACCAGACTTAACGATTAAAACTGGACATTGAGATGTTCTGTGACTTATTGCAAATGTCGGGTCTCAAATCCCAGCAGCTGCATTCCCTGACAGCTTTCCAAAACCCATGCCAGACTTATAACTTTCAGCAGCGCTGAGAGGAGCTTGGAAAGAGCTGGTCATTGGATTTTCACTGTTTACAATTTATGACTTCTATACAATTAATTTCACTGGAATTAGAAATGTTGTATGTCAGGAGTACCAGTCATATAGTGTTTTGTTTTTTTATTCAATCTAATAATATTTCCATATTTCCAACACATTAACAAGACTTTTATTATTCTATAATGTGGACTGAATTTCAGTCATTATAAAATTTAGTAGTGAAACCATTTGGGTGTCTCAGTGTGAGATTTATGATAAAACAAAAGACAAACTCTGTTGTGTTTTAACTGTAGCAGAACAAGTCTCCCTGCCAGATACATTATCTACTTAAATAACACATCTCATTAAGCCTGCTGACTAATGAGGTGATTAGCCGTCGGTAACAGTAACTAGCGCTAGCCTAGCATAGCGATTGCAGCTCTCTTCCAGGGTTTAAGCACACAGATTCAGAGGGAATGGTTAATATGGATGGTGATTGAGGCTTTTAATTGCCTGAGAGCTATTAGAGCTAATGTGCAGATATGTGAAGGACAAATTACTTTAATTAGCTCCTGATAATGTGTTTGCTCGCAGAAATATTAGCACCTAACATCAACAGGAGGAATAGCAGAAGAGCAAAAGATGGGCTGGGTGCCCTGCTTTGGATTGAGGTGTAATGTGTGTGTGCGTGTGTGTGTGTATGTGAGTTGTTCTTTGAGAAGGCCGGGGGTCTGAAGGGGGGCACAACAGCACTGAAGTGTGCCACAACTATTTATAGGCCCAGTTGATTGCAGATTTATTCTCCTGGGAGGGAATATCTCAGAATGGTATGTGTGTGTGTGCAGGAGTGGGGGTGGTTGTCGTCAGTGGGTGCAGGTTATAAAGAAGACCCACTGTGGGAGGAACAGCTGTCTGTCAGGAGGAGTCTGTCAGTTAATTTCCTTTGGGGAAGAAGCAGAATTGAAGAGTGAGATGAGACATCTAACAAAATGCTGATTGTTTGTGAAATGAAATCTAATATGTTTTTACTTCAGGCTGAAAGATGTCAAATCAATGCCTGTAAGACTTTTTGTAAAATATGTTTTTAGGCTGAAGAGGAGCTGCACACTCTGTTATCCAACTGAAATATCATAATTGAAGGGCTGACAAAGACAACACTGACATTTTGATAAGTGAGGGTCAATCCTATATTAAAAAGCAAGGTTACTATTTTGTACATTATGTTGCTTAATAGATTTGTTTGTCTCCTCTGCTTTTTATGTTGAATAGAGTACTGCAGAGGAGTAAACAAGGAGGTGAGTGAGTCTGGATCATCTGTTTTGACAGGGGGATGGGAAATACTGCGGCTGCCGCTGTGAATCAAATGAATTCCTGACTGCTGGCATTTACTGCCCAGACTGTAGTGTGCAGGGCAGAACAGAAGCTAAAAGTGCTGCTAAATTAAAGTGATTTATTCTCAAACTGTTCTTTGTGACATTCTCAAAAACGTGCTGTATTGAAACATTACCCTTGTTCTGCCATGTCCCCCTCTCTTTGTTATTTCTCTCAGAATCTCAGAAGAGAGCAGAGCTAACCGGATTGTTTGGCTGTTGAACTACTGTATTTCAGGTCTGTTCCTGAACTCTGCAGATTAAGAGGCTGACGGATATGGAGCCAAAAAATGTGAACAATGCCAGTGAGCTCAGTGTTGGGTTAAATGAGCCATTCAGAGGATGGAGGCAGTTAAAACTAAAGATCCAAACCGTACACCTTGATCCAAAACAATGCGCTTCTTTGCAGGTTAAATGTGGATTCAGTAAAACTCGGTTCAGTTTTAATGTCACACATGCTACTGTGCAGACGTTTGGAGCCACCCCTCATTCCTTTTTAGTTTGCTTCCAAACAGCCAGATGTTGTGATATTTCAAAATAGTGTTGAACAATACCTTGCCAGGATTTATGAAAGTTCTTTTTCCAGCTTGACCTGACCATTTTCAGAGGAATGTTGTTTTTGAAGCTACTTAAAGGTAGAGTCCGAAGTCCCTCCAGCGTTTCTGTTTGCAAACAACAGTATTCAAACGTAGCGCTCCTCCATCTCAGGCTAATGGCCGCCTCGTTCTAGCTAGCCTATTCAACTTCAAGCTTCTTCTTCAGAGCTCAGAGGCGGGTACAAGCCAAACTATTATTAACCCTGGTTTTCCAAAGTGCATTATCTAAAGCTCTTACCTTTTCTTCCGTGCATCCACGATGTTTTCTTTCTTTTTTTTCCTTCGAGAGTTCGAGTGGCATCTGCTTCAATCATGAGCTTATTTCCACACAGCGTCATGCTCTTAGCTCTGTCATTGGCTGCCGATATAAACAGAAATCTCCACCCAGAAACGTCCTGACCAGACCAAAACAAAACAAAAAAGTGAATAACAGGCAGGGGGAGAGTGAGTTGCGTTCAAGCGCACCACGGCACGAGAGTAGAGGCCCAAAGGCGGGGGTTTATTTTTTACAGGGGGAACTTCGGACTATACCTTTAACAGTGCTTTATGGATCATTCAAACATAAAAGACAGTAGTCAACGAATCAATCCAAATTAATTTATTAAGTATTTTTAAGCAGATTACACTTCACAGTTAATAGAAATTCAAGATAAAATGAAATTTTTCAATAGCACTTTCAAAGGTTTTAAATGCTTTACAGTGAATCCATTGTTCAGTCAGACATGTTGTTGGTGGTAAGCTACCTGTGTCACTGTAGTCCTGGGGCAGACTGACAGAAATGTGGCAGCTATAACCTGCAAATGCCTTCTCCCACCACCACCAAACATCCATACTCTGGCAATGCAAACAACGGAGGTGAGGAGGGTCCTGACCAAGCGCTGCTGGCAGATTGACTGGAGAAGTAGGAGTCAAATCATCCGCCTTGGGGAACCTGCTCTACCACCTGAGTAATTGCTCTGAAATAAAGGGATAAATAGATAAATGAACAACAATAACAATAATAGTAATGATAATAATAATAACTAAGAGCACTCGGAGAGCGCAGACCACTGCCAAGCAGCTTGACTTCCTTGTTTTTGTGTGTTCTGGATGATAGTATCCAGAATTTTCTGGATTTGGGTCAACTGTCGAAACATCATAGAACTCATTGAGATCCTTTCTTATATATATATATATATATATTTTTTTACCAAACACTTGGGCCATTTGTACAGAGTTATATGGAAAAATGCAAAAATAAATTGGCCTATTAGGGTGATGTTCATGTAAGACTGTTTAGGCGTTGGTAAGGAGGTTTGATGTTTACCATGGTGTTGGTCAGAACACACAGGACTTGCTTGTACAGTTAACTGTCTTTACTGGTCACTCTTCATCACAACAGCACAGTAATGCAACAAACGACAGGCTTACAGGTGAGGAATTCCAGGGCTAGTTAAGATGAATGCCTGGATGGATGTGAGTGTGGTCTATAAACACAGAAATACAAAGCCATGAGGAACATTTGTTCAGCAAATAAACACATTCAAGGTATTAATTATGACTTATAAATCCCTTACAGTTAGGGCTAAACATACATGTGTTCAAGGTTAACAGTTACAGTAACTGGCATGTAACAGGTCTGCTAGCTTAATAGCATAAAAAGGCATATGGTGAATGGGGGAACACTTCTGAATGAGCAAATCAGCTAAATAACATTAAAGCCTAAATAAACATCCTGTTCAGGCAGAAATACAACTAGTTACTTACAGTTCTTCACAGACGCACACAGTTCACAATATTCAACTGGCTAAGAAGTCTGTCCAACAGTCTTCTCTCCTCCTGCTCACTGCTGCTCATAGGTTTCATTTCTGTGTCCTGACATCATGTGCTCAGTCCCGCAGCTGGACACTTCTGCCACAAGGGGGCACTCACGCCTCATCAACAGCCTTTCCAATATGGACTTTCTCACAATGATAAAGAATCCTTCAAAATATTCCTGGATCCAGTAGGTGATCTGGATCACCACCAAAATTTAATGGGTTCGTCCTTGGGCTGAAACACACGGCTGGTGAAAATTTCAGGTCAATCCATCCAGTGCTTTTTCTGTAAAGTTGCTGACAGACAGACAAACAAACCAACGCTACCGAAAACAATACCTCCTTGGCGGATGTATAGGGAAAACAGGGGGGAAAGCAATCTCTCCTGAAATTACCAGTCTGATCTCCAGAAGCAGAATTTGGGATCAATTGGAAGACACTGAGGTAGGTATCTGAACAAGCAGCCAAAATAGCAGCTCAGTAGTCTAGTCTAGAGGAAATAAAGCATCAACCAGTTTCTCTGAATCACTGTGAGGAAAGATGCGTTTTACTTTTGCAATATTGTGTAATAAGAGGAAGAAAGTATTCTTAGAAATTTGTTTTGTGTTAGATACTGTAAATAAGAAGTCCTGATCAAAAGTTGCAACAAGGTTCTTTACAGACAAAATGAAGGCCAAGAAAATGCCATTTAAAGTAAATTTTAAAGGAAAATTTTAAAGTCATAAAGACTACACATCATTTGTGTTCTATTCTTTTAGGTGTGTCTGTGAAACTGTCTGACAGACAAGTTAATATTTGTTCCCAAACAGCTATCAGCTGTAAACCTGGCATAGCTCAGTATGCTGTGTAGTGTGACCTTAAAACTTTTGATTAAACTGGACATGTGGAAGAAATAGGAAAAAGTGTCAGGTAAACAACAACAACAACAAACACACAAACAAGCAAACAAAAACAAGCAAAAAACTGTGCCTGGAAAGATGTGACAAAATAAAAATTCCTAAGAACATGGTTCTATTGACTAGTGAATATGATCATATCAAGTATTAACGTTTGAGCTTGTTAGCAATACTGTATTTCCCCTCATATTTGCACATATTTCAATAAATAAATGCATCTCCTGATTTCCTGGAACTGCCTGAAAAAAGAGAAGTAACTCAAGGTTTTGCACGGTTGTGTGTATGAATCTGCATGACATAAAGGACAGAAAATTCCTGTAGAGACAGTCGAAAATAAGATGTAAATATGGCTGGATAAGCTCTAAATAAAACTTTCAGAGTCCATTGCATTTTGAAGAAAAGAAAAATGTGGAAGTGATCTTGAATCAGTGAAGGTTTAAGTTGCAACAGTAATGAGCAGTTACTGGCCTGTAAAAACACACACCACAGTGGCTTGTGGGAGGACAAAAAGACTGCTGTTTACAGAGACAATGAGATGACTAACAAACAGGGTTTTACACACACACACGCCCATTGATGTTGTCCCAGAGGTCCGGGCTTCCTTATGGGTGCAGGATGAGTACTGATGCCTGCCTGGCATGGATGCTGGTGATGGATAGCATGAGGTGACGGAAGCACTTGAGAGTGGAGTGATATGGCAGTCAACCAGCTCGGTGTAATCGCTGTAACAAATACCTCACATTAGGGGAATTATGTCTTCATACAGCATCCAAACAGGCGCAGCAGCAGAAACAATGGTGCAAGAGAAACGTGTCCGAAACAATTAGCTGCATGTTAATCTGTTTCCCCCCATCTTCTTCTTCTCTTTCTTTTTTTGTGCCTAGCAGGCCTAACTGCACAAGAGCAGCATAGCATTAAAAACAAGAACAAAGTGCATTCTGACGACTAAAAGGCTCTGTAAAATAGCATGAATCTGTGTTACAGATTAACTTCAGGGGAGTGTACACCGAGTCTATATGAGAACCTGAGGTAAGAAACGTCTGGAGATATTATCTTTTAAGTGGTTGAAACTCCGTTTTAATAACACAACAAGCACATACAGAGAATTTTCCCAAACAAATAAGTGAAGGGTGAAGGTTTTTCACCCTTCACTTGTGTGCAAGAAAGACCTGCTGCCCTTCTAAAATGCAATTTCCTGAAACAAGACTCACAGAGCAAATTGGGCTGTGTTTTTTTTTCCTGCTCTGCCCGTCTATTACTGCTGGTAGAGCTCTGTGAAAGGCTTTCTGCAGGCACTTTGGCAAGCACAAGCATCCAGTCTATTTTCTGTGGATAAGAGGCGTGGGGTGTAGAGGGGTTGGTGGTGTTTTTGTCTACTCGAGGAGAAGAGAGAGAGAGAGAGGGAAGGAGGGGTAGATAGAGATGAATAAGAAGGCAATAAGAAGAAAAAAATGAAGTCGATGCTATGATGTGAAATAAAAATTGTTTTCAAATCAAAACAAAAAAAAAGAAATGGAAAATAGGATGCAAACAGCAGAGAAGAGATGAAGATTTACTGATAAAGACATATGGAGGGGGGAATGGAGGGCTGCACAGCTGGCTGTGGTCAGCAGGATGCTGGCTTATGCTCTGCTGTTCTCTCCCTCTGGGCAGACTTTCTACCCGCCTGTCTGGTCCTTGGCAGGGGATCTATGCTGCAATGGGATCCTCAGACAGCTAAGACATCCTCTTGGTGCTAAGACTTCCCTTATTTTCAGGTCTTACTCCAAATAGAAATCTAATGAGATTAATTCTTTGTTTTTCACACAGTTTTTTTTTTAGCCCTTCTGAGAAACTCTTGTCGAAATTCAGGTCTTCTATACAAAAAAATCTTAAACAGGCCAGACCAGTTCTTAGAATTAGAACTGCTAATACATAACACATTACCTTGTTTTATTTTTAAAGTTAGAATGCAGCATCAGAGTGTCAAAAACCTTCATATTAGCACCTACTTAGCCCAGCCCAGCACCACAACGCCCAATTTGTTAGTGTTCACATTACGATTTTCCCGGGCAGAGTAGATACACTTTTAGTACCTTGTCTGTTGTAGTTCTGGGCTGAGAAGGGTTGAGGTGACGGATCCAGATTGTAGGCCACTGTAAGTAAATAAACTTTATTTATGTAGCGCTTTTCACGGACAGAGTCACAAAGCGCTTTACAATTATAAAACCTCAGAACATATAAAAAGATCAAACCTACTTAAAGGTAGAGTCTGCAGTTTCTCCCCTGAAAATAAATGTTAGACTTGTGCAAGTGAAATCCGTCTCATTCCGCACCTTTTGGCCTCTACTCCCATGGGGTGGTGAGTTTGAATGCAGCTCCCTCTCCCCCTGTCACTCATTTGCTTTTTCCCTTTGTTTTCGTCAGGTCGGGATGTTTCTGGGTGAAGATTTCTGTTTATACGGCCAGCCAATGACAGAACTAAGGGCATGATGCTGTGTGGAAATTAGCTCATGATTGGAGCAGATGCCAGTCACTCAAACTCTCGGGGAAAGAAAAGAAAAAAAAAAAAACAAAAACAAGGATGCGGTGGAGAAAAGGAAATACTCTGCGGTAAGAGCTTCAAGATTCAAGTGCACGTTGGAAAACCAGGGTTAATATTAGTTTGGCTTTTACTCGCTTCCAAGCTTTGAAGGAGAGGCTTGAAGCTGAATAGGCTGAAGCCCGAGGGGAAGAGCGCTCAGTTTGAATATTGTTGATTACAAACAGAAACGGGGAGAAACTCCGGACTCAACCTTTAAGCATAAGAATATTGAACCATAAAAACAGAAAAGAATATGTTAATAAAGAATAATACTATAAGAGATAAGATTCGGTCTGGTAGGACTAGAATGCCTAGCAAAACGGAAACGTTTTTAGGAACTTTTTAAACACATCTACTGAGTCCAGAGAGCACAGCTTGGGAGGGAGTTTATTCCCTAACCAGGGGGAAGCAGTTGTAAAAGATTGGTCTCCCCGAGTTTTAAAGAGAGTTTGTGGGACCGGTAACAGGTTCTGACCAGACGACCTCAGACTCCGAGTTGAGGTGTAGGGCTTAATTAGGTGGCAGTGAGGTCGGAGCCTGACGTAGGGCACGAAAAGCAAGAACCAGGAGTTTAAATTGAACGCAGTACGCTATTGGCCAGGATATGACATCACGGGAAGAGTCATGACTGCGTGTCCTGATTACGTCATCCACTCAAGGTATTATCTGTCATCAGTGTGATCCATTCAGCAAATGCTGCTCAAGTCTGACTCTTCCACTGGCAAATAATTCTAGCAGCTGTGATGCAGCCCGTTAGTACCAGGCCAAATTCAGCTTTCGATATTCCAACCACGCCATCTTTAAAGACCCCAGCTGGAACTGGAGAAAACATTAGCAACAGCAGAAGCACAGGGTGAGGAGAAGATGGAATCCGGAAAATCAACACCGGGGTCAACGTGTTGATGAAACGAACAGCAGGTAAATGAGCTCAACTTCCGCCCCGGTTGTTCAGTGTGTGTCACAAATATAGACTGTGAACAGAGAGGGACGAACCTTCTGCTACGTCACCCGTTGGTTTCTGAAGAGCTAAATGTGAAACCAGTTAGGCGTGTCCCACTGTTGCCATCTTGCCGTGTCACGTATGTCGTCACTCCCAGAAAATACTAAAATAGGCAAAGGCAAGGCTGCTCTGACCCGCGGGGCAAATGATTGACAGCTGACGTACTCTGGGTTAAATACTAACCGAGCTAACTCAGCTACACTCCCCCCAGATCATTAAGATCCTCCTCCTTGCGTCTCCTGGATGTTCCCAGGTTCAGATGCGACTCTAAGGGTGGCAGAGCCTTTTCTGTGGCGGCCCCACGACTGTGGAACGGGCTGCCTCTGAATATCAGAACCACTCAGTCACTCCCTGCTTTCAAAAAGCTGCTCAAGACCTTCCTCTTTACCCAGGCCTTTCCATCAGAATAACCCTCCATCCCTACTCTCTCCTTTCCATCCTCGGCCCCCCATGTTATCCCTCCTCTTATTGTGTTTTTAGCTCTGGGTCATTACAGGACATGACTGGTGTCCTGTGTATTTTATTTTATGTTTCATGTAAATATACTTTCTCCTCTCTGTTGGTTTTTTATATTATTTTTTATGACTTGTTTTAAGTAACCTACCATTAAGTTGAGTTATACGGCACCTGGGCTGTACAAAGGATGTTGTTAGTGTGCTCTATAAATAAATTGAACTTCAACTTGAACTCGAAACTAACAGGAGCTAATGAAGATTAGGCCCCTAAGTGGCGGGATAAAGGTAAGACACGCTTAGACTTGCTATTATCTGACTAAAAACCGCTGTTGTGCTACTCTGCTACAAACTGATACCTTACCGAGAGCAAACAAGGACCTAACTGGGAGCCACCGGTCGCCAGGCCGGGCTTCTGGTCTGCCGCATGTCAATCATAAGGACATGCCCTTGATTATGTGTAATTTCAAGATTAAATAACATCTAAACAGATGAGTAATAAAAATAAATTAAACCCCCTCACAGTTGACATGAAGGTAAACTTGACCTATCAAACCTAAAATGATTTTTTGAACCAGGCTGTAAACATGTTTATTTCTGCTGTGAAGTTGGCGTTTTTAACATTGGAGTCGATGGGGATTTGCTCTGTTTTGCAGCCAGCCCCTAGCGGATCAACGGAGAACTACAAATAAGGACGTCTTCCAGGTAGCCTCATGGTTGGCCACCGGAGGTTGCCGCTTGGTCACAAACAATTTCAGGAAACCTCGCTATGACAATCTTGCCCACACTGAATACAGCTTCAATTGCCCTCAATTGTATGTGTGTGGAGTGTAAATGTGAATAAACAAAACTGGGGTAGTGTGGTGTTGGCCCAGTGGGGGCCGGGCTAAGTAGGTGCTGCTGTAAAAGGGGCATAACCCGTGAATAGGCAGCTTGTCAAAGCACCTTAACGACACACAACAAAACTTTTGGTAGTTTGCTCAGTTTAGCCCCTATCGATGGCTAAACTAGCATCCTGCTTGTATCGTACCTGTACTGTGATTCACTCCAGCCAGTAAAAGACAGTCTTATCTTGACTCTTGTTCTGTCCCTCCCTCTCTTTCTTTTTCTCTCTTCCTCTTGTAATGATTCCTTGCGTTTCTTTACCAAATTTGACAGGATGCACATTCAAGACACCCGCAGTGTTGATACCTGGTTTACATCTGGTTGCTAGTGAGTGACGCGGTGCTACAACCAATAGTCGGCTGCAACGTCACAGTCACGTCCTGGATGGGAATTTTACGTACTGCTGTTTCTGAGCCCTGGGACGCCTCTGGGCAGAGATGGCTCGAAAATGCGTGTAATGAATGTTGGTGTGCCATCAAAACGAGTCAGAAACGCATATTTTTAAGGTCTAAAAGTTACGTTGTGTGTCTTTAAGCAGCAATAACTCAAAGTAATACTTTCTTTGTGAAGTTATCTTTCTCACACATAATTCTGGAGGAATTGGTCCACTCTTCTTTACAATTGTTGCTTCAGTTCATGAAGGTTTGAACATTAGTAGTAATGTTTATCTATATAGCGCTTTTCACAGATAAAATCACAAAGTGCTTTGCAATAAAAGAGTTGGCAGATAAAAGCATGAAACATATGCAATAAAATGATGAGACAATAAAATGTTTATTTTCTGTTTCCCATATGCCCTGCCCTCTGAAGGTCCCACCACAGCATCTCAATCCAATTGAGCTCTTGAGTTTTGTTGGATCATTGCAACAACTTGATTATTTTCTTTTTCGGCCATTCTGTTTTAGATATGCTGCTGTGTTTGGGGTCATTGTCCTGTGCATCGCTGTTTAAAACTCTGCTTCTGCAATTTGATTTAGTTTTTTCTACATGAATGGTGACACAGTGTAATATGTGATGGTAACCTGGTAGAGGCCAAAGGTTTTTTTTTTTTATAAACTGTAATGTAAACCTCTACCTTCATACAGTATATATATATATATATATATATATATATATATATATGACTGTATCTATGACCTTTTCAGAGATACATTCTACTATGTTTCACTTTGTTTAGAGTGAGCAAAAAGGTTTTCCAGTCAGACAAGAACACATGACCTTTAACATGGCTGTGTGCTCTCAGAGAACACTCTAACTAAAAGCCCAGTGGACTCCTATTGCCTGAAGAGTTTCTATTTTTGCACGCTAAATTAGGAAGCTAAAAATGGCATGAGGGGCTGTGTTATTGTCCCATTTTCCCAATGATAAGCTTTTGTCTTTGTCCTTTGAAATTTGAAGAGGAGTTGACAGTTCACAGACCCAAAACAGCATCCTTTATATTCAAGATGCAATCCAGAAGTTCAGGCACAACATGAACTAGAGTAATGTGTGATTTTACAACAGGACAGGTTTGGCAAAATTTCCTTTATTTTATGATATGTGCTGTTACGGTCTGAAAGAAGCCATCTGCTGACTCTGAGAAAACGTGGTACAAAAACAGTAGTATAGACACTTCTCATGGCAGCACACAGCTGAAAACAATTGTTCTGTGGGTTTGTTCAGAAAGTTGAAAAAATTGTCAATAATTGCATCTAAATATACACACACCGGCCACTGTATTAGGTACCCCTGTCTAACTGCACGTTAACGCAAATTTCCAATCAGCCAATCATATGGCAGCTCGTCAATGCATTTAGGCATGTAGACATGGTCAAGACAATCTGCTGCAGTTCCAACCGAGCATCAGAATGGGGAAGAAAGGTGATTTAAGTGACTTTGAATGTGGCATGGTTGTTGGTGCCAGACAGGCTGGTCTATGTATTTCAGAAACTGCTGATCTACTGGGATTTTTACGCACAACCATCTCTAGAGTTTACAGAAAATAGTTTGAAAAAGATAAAATATCCAGTGAGCAGCAGTTCTGTGGGCACAAATGCCTTGTTGATGCCAGAGGTCAGAGGAGAATGGCCAGACTGCTTCGAGCTGATAAACAGGCAACAGTAATTCTAATAATCACTTGTTACAACCAAAGTATCCAAAAGAGCATCTCTGAATGCACAACACATCCAACCTGGAAGCAAATGTGCTACAGCAGCAGAAGACCACACTGGGTGCCACTCCTGTCAGCTAAGAACAGGAAACTGAGGCTACAATTCACACAAACTCACCAACACTGGACAATAGAAGATGGAGAAATGTTGCCTTGTCTGATGATTCTTGATTTCTGCAACAACATTCAGATGGTAGGCTCAGAATTTGGTGTCAACAACATGAAAGCATGGATCCATCCTGCCTTGTATCAACAGTTTAGGTTGGTGGTGGTGGTACAATGGTGTGGGAGAGATTTTCTTGGCACACTTTGTGTGATGCTGTCATGTCAATATAGAGCAAAATCTCTGAGGAATGTTTCCAGTACCTTGTTAAATCTATGCCACGAAGGTTAAGGCAGTTCTGAAGGCAAAAGGGGTCCAACCCGGTACTAGCAAGGTGTACCTAATAAAGTGGCCAATGAGTGTATATCAAAAGCTCTTTAACAACTGTAATTCTTTGTCAATTACAATCCCAAATCAGAAAAAAATGACAAATTAGAGGGGATCTATATATTTTTCCAGTGACACTACGGAATATCATTAAACCAAGCAAAGCACCTGAAGGATTTCAGTAGGAAAAAGTTTGAGCCAAAGCTGAATACCTGTGATATCTGATCCATCAGATGACCCTGCATCAAGAACCGTTATTCTTAAACAACTAATTCTTGAAATACTAAACCTTTATCAAGCACTGCAAAGATTGTCAGACTAAAGATTGACAGTAAACTGAAATAAAAGATTAAAAACAAAGTTTTTAGTTGTTTTTTTTTAAAAGCAGTATGTTTGTCCAGAGGCAGCACCAACTTTATAGGTTCAGATGCATCAACCATCACACTGTGGAAACCTGGAATGTGGTTTGATCAATCAATAACCTACTCCAGATCTTTGATGGAAAAAATGAAGCAAAGAGCAACAGGGGTGATTTAAAAATTAAAACTGAGTTATCCGCAACAGGTCCAAAAACCCGGTTCTGTTTCACAGAACCGAGTTTTAGAACTGATGTGTTCATCAGTTCCCTCAGCAAAGCTCATTTCCACTTCTGGGATGGCAACAGAAAAGTTCACTGAGGTTTTACAGAAACATACTGCCTTCAAGACCAAATATTCTCCAGCACCGACCTTGCAGTTTTAAAAAAAGACAATGAAGAACCAGATTCTGCAAATATTACATCAGCATGGCTGGGAAAAAGGAAGCACAGGTACTGCACCGGCCTGCCTGCAATCCTGATCTGTCCTTAAATGACTCAGAAAGGAAAAATTTAATGCCAACTCTTTGCTGATGCACACCTAAAGATGTGCTTACAGGAAAACATGGACAAAACCGAAAGGCCTGAATTGCAACAATGGATTTGCATTAAATTACAATAACAATAAAAAAAAAGAAAAAAAAAGAAAGCATGAAATATCTTGGGTTTGGACTGATATATTTATACAGTATTTAAAAAGCAGTTTTTTTTATGAACATTTTTCAGATTTGGAAAAAAAGAAAACAAAAAACATTACACTCAGAGGTATTTCTGGTAGAACTCACTGTTAAGACATATCATGCAAAAAGAAAAATAGTATTTGAAAAGATTTTGATTGTAAAACCCATTTTAGGACATTACTTTTTAAAATATTTTCCTCAACACTTCAAGAAATTATTTTATCAGACTTTATGAAACAATTATGTTGTATCAAAATGATTTACAATGACATTAAATGCAGCAAAGTGTGTATAAACAGAGAGAAACAACTTGGTCTGATTTAGCCAAGACAGACAGGCTGAACTCCTCTTCCAATGTGTCTAAACAAACAAAAAGAAAAGCAAGAAAAAGCATTTTTCAGCTGTAGATGAAAGTTGCCATCACAATGTAAAAGCCATATAAAAGCTTCAAGGATTAAGTCTCTAATAAACCTAGTTTGTGTTTATTAGAATGGCTTCATGAAAGTTTTAGTTAAACTTTCCCCTCTGTCAGTGTCCCCATAGAAAAGCTTGCAAATGACTGAAGTCATGGACAGGTGCTCAGTCCTTGTCCAGCATCTGAAAGACAGGAGAAATTTTAGATTTGAATGGCTCAAAGCCTCATGTGTCATGTAGATGAGTGGTTATCTTTCTGCCAAGCCAGAGCTGAAGCTGCTGTTTTATTTTCTGTTGGCAAACACTATCAGTTGGGTGTGAAGATGCTAAAGTAGGTGAAATGAGGAAAACCATGGCAGTTTAAAACCATGAGGATCAGTTTTGTTTAAATGACGAGATCAGATGCAGGATTTGATGTCTGATAAAGAACAGCATATTTTCATAACCTCTTGGATGTGGAACTGACAAAGATGTAGAAAATTAATGTTAATACATACATAGCTCATTTATTCTTTATATGTGCTTTAAATGTTTTGTTCCTTATTATAGGAGGTGTCAGGACTTCTGGACCAAACTGTAGTTGTGAATGCGGGCTATTCAAATAACATGTTATTTCAAGTCCCAAGGACGAGGATATACATAAACGTAAATATAAATCTAACTGACTTTTCTTTCTTCAGGCGGTGCTTAAGAGTGATGTGACTTCCAGACTGGGGGTCATGCTTCATACCCAGCTATCTGCTTCTATATCACTGCACCAGAGCAGATTTACAACAGGTGGAGCAGCTTGTCTCGACTCGACAGCACATGTGACGAAGTAGATCGTGGCAGCCTCTACCACAGTTATACAACACGTTTCTAATTGGGACGATAAAGAAACAAAAATACTTAGCAGAGCATCTTTACATCTGGTTATTAGAAATCCTGCTCTGACATGTTCCTACTTTATGTGCCTTTATATTACCCTGTGGTTGTTATAGCCTTTGTCTAATTTAGTCATTTGGTGCAGATGCCACACTTATATCTGTTTATTTCTCATGTTTCCAGGAGACATTTTATCTATATCCCCCTAACAAAAAAAGGGAAAGTGGGAGGTGAAAGCTGGCTGCATTTTAGGAGCAATTCTCATCTGTCATGCAGTGAAAGGACAAAGGGAAGCTCCTGATTGTCGGTCCTGTTCTGCTTTCTTCTCTGCCGCTATGGTGGCATTTACATGTCAGTCACATTAAACAAGCTATTTACATGGGAGCGCTGCTGACATAATGCCATGTGGCATCTCTATAGGCCCTGTGATTAAGTGACTGCAGAGGAAGCAGTGCATCAGATTCTGTGTCTTCATTCAGTGCAATGCAAACACTTTTTTTTACACCAACAATGACAAGATAAAAGATTTTATATATATATATATATATATATATATATATATATATATATATATATATGCTGTATGTACAGCTGAACAGCACTAACTCCAGCCTCGCAGCAGCATGATTCTGCAGGTGAGAACAGCTTCATCAATCTTACAAATAAAGCTGGATCACCCTGAGAGGAAGTTGTTGGAACTGAGTTGTAAGCAGCTCTGGTCTTATTGAAGTCATCTTTGATTTTTCTCAGCAAGATGCCCAGAAATTCCTCAACTCATATTACAATGTTTTAATTAAATCTAAATCAATCCATCACTTTGCACCAGACATACTGGGAAATGATGGCAATAAAAGACAAAAAGGATGAGGAAAAAAAAAAAAAAAAAAAAATATATTTAAATACAGGGTGCAGTTTCTGATGGATTAGCAACCAGCTTCAAAGATGACCACCCCACCCCCCCATGTAAACACAGTCACTGTTTCCCTGCCAGGCTCCCATGTGAGTGTGTTTGCCCGTGTGTGGTAAGTTATGTCTGCAGGGATTGCGGCTGAGAATGTGCACATCTGAAGCGTGGGATGTAAAGTGAGCAAGACAAAAATTTAGGAAAAAGATAAAGAAAAGATGGTATGGAGAGGAGGGAAGACAGAAGAGGGAGGGATGGTGGTTTTTCTTTTGTCTTGAGCTGCAGCCTGTTTCATTAGCGCACCAGCCAGCCCTCCTCACATCACCTCCTCCTCCTCCTCCACGCTGACTCCCCAGCCCCAGACAGAAAGCCTGGTTACTGTCCTAATGGCCGCTCTGTATTCATTATCACCTCCGCATACGCCTCCACCCCCCAACTCTGCCCGGGATGGGGGGCTGCCGTAATTGATAATTAAAGAGCAATAACACAGCGGTCAATGCAATCTCACCACAGGAGCGGCTGAGACCCCCACCTTCCTCTCTTTCTGTCTCTCACATGCACACACACACACACACACAACACATGTGCTCTGATCACTGCAGTTAACCCAGGAACGACCTGAACACAGCGTATAAGAAACAATCATGCAGAAATGTGTCGTCTCCATAGAAAAACAATCAAATCTGTGCACAAGTTTGCATAGATATATGCAAATAAACACACCCACACACACCCTCCGGTAGCCATCTAATCCAAGTTGACGTGCACGTAAGAGTACAAAGCAGAGAAACAAGTGAAGGAACAGGAAGGTTCAAAGCCTCAGGAAAGCAAAACAAAAAGAGACGAACATGCTAATTTAGCAGCTCAGGCAGATCAATTTATAGACATAAACACAGGCCAGCAATGATATTGATGTGAAGTGGGAGCATCCTCTTCCACTGTCATGCAGAAACACCAACAATAACAACTATCTGATTAATTCAGAACATGAAAATATTGTAAAACTGTACCTTTGTTCGTTAATAAAAGCATGACACTGTGATCAAACAGTGTCTGTTTACATTTGGCATACGGGTGTGAGTCTCCTTGTCTGTTTGTGTACATGTTTGATCAAGCCGTCAAATCAGAACCTCATTCTATCATACACAGACACACACACACACACACACACACACACACAAAGTGAGGAGAGACGACAGACATGAGAGATGGGTGGATTTTCTCCCTGACAGTGAGATCCCGCTCCATCCTTGCTTCAGCCTCTCATCTCCAAACTCACTCAGAGCCACGATGGAGATTGAGGCTGACGTTTGATGCGGTATGTGGGATGTAATTACAGAGAAAAGAATGAAGCAGAGCTGCTGCTGATTACAGAGAGAACTAATGAGCATGTACATAAACACAGGTGATATTTCTTCTGAACTATGAATACTTGGCACCTCTGCCTCATATAAAGTAAAACATCACTGAGCATGGATCCTCTGGTTTTCTTATATGTTAGAAGTCTATCTTCTTCAGGTCAACAATAATGTGATTATCTTTACATCCAGTTAAATTACAGATTGCTATTCACTTCCAGTTCATGATCATTTGTGCAGCACATTTCGTAAAAATGACATCTTCCATTAATAGCTAGAGTTCAGCTGTATCTTACTTGGACTGTGGTTGAGCAATTTTCTGTCACTGTGACTATTTGCTTTATGATATCACATTTTTATACATAATGATTGAAGTCTGTGCAAAGACTTAAATTCAGAATTTGTTTTGAAACATATGTGAGACAGAACTGGCTGAAAACTTTGAAATGTACAGATGAATTTCAAATATCTCAAATAACGTCTCCAATCAAGATTTTTTGGGTAGGTTATACCTGCACAATAACAGAGGATTTTGTATTTGATCCCAAGAATAATCTCATAACTGATAACTGATATGGCTGCCCTCTGTATCTGCTTACTAGCTAGCTGCTTACAGACTCTCTGTCTCACAAAGTAATAAGGCCAAATGAAACTGAAGCTTTCTGACCATTTGTTCTGGAAATGGTCCACATCTTCAGGCTTTGTTGGCAAGGCAGGTTTATTTGGATCATATACAAGATAACAACAAGACAACATTAAAAGCAAGGTAACATTATAAAGTACTTCAAAAAGAAAATAATTAAAACTAAAAACCAAAAAAAGAAATTAAATAGAAACAGAACAAGTTCAAAGAGAGAAAGACAAGAGGATACGTAGAGCTGGTTATATATGTGAGATGATACATTTACATAGATAGAAAATTAAAAGAAAAAAACATTTGATTTAAAAGTGGCAGCAAATAAAAACGTATCAGAGCTGATTTAGAAGAACAGAGGTTTGGAGCAGACTTCAGGTTTTCTGGTAGTTTGTTCCAGATATCAGAAGCATAACAACTTAACATTTATTCTCCTTGTTTAGCTTTAACTCAGGATTGAAAGCAAACTTGGCTCAGATGATGGCATCAGCAGATCAGATCTATATTTTGGACCAGAACCAATCAGAGCAACACTTTAGAAATCAGTTATTTGGCACACAGGAAGCCAGTGCAGAGATCTGAGAACTGAAATAACAGATTTTTTTTTTTAATTCAATCTTTTTCTTTGGTCTGTGCAAGGACGAGCAGCATAGGTAAACAGATATTCAGAGCATAAAGACTAAATGCTGATTTTCCTTATTTAGTTTTACCTCTCACAATGAAGAGCTGATTAGAAGAAATCTTAAAATAGTTTTGCATGATTTTCCATTTTCATGTTTGGCTATATGGTCTATAAACATGTCTTCCTATGGTGCCAAACTCTGAATGCATATTTATTGCACCTTTTCTGGGCTTTAATTGATGAAATGTCATCTCAAATTTGGCTACAAACTAAATTAAAAACTTCTTTGAACCAGTGTGGCCCAGCTGCAGATGTCCTGTTCCTCTGGTTGAGTGTTTAGATTTGTTATCTTGTAGACGTATAAAAGGCTTTTACCTCTGAGTTTGTGCTGTCAGCTGTGAAATCATCAGTAATGCTCTGTGTAAGTTTGACAGCCTCAGCTGGGACAGAACCACAACCATGTTTGACAGATAGGCTGTTATTTTATCCTCCTCACTTTCTATCTATCTGTTTGATAACCAAGGATTTTTCATGCATCTCTGAAAATAATTTTGACATTTCAATCTAACAGAATATTCCATTCAACAACGTGGCTTTTATCCTGCTTTTTCTATTCATTATTTATCTGTTTATTTTCAAACATGTAGTTTGTGGCCATGATGTCGTCTTTTGATTGTTGACAGAAGAACATGTCTCTGCCAATAATTGAGCCAATAGCATCAATCAAAAGTAAAAATATCAATCAAGCATATACAGTAATCATTTGTGATATGTTCATATGGAGGAAGATGGAGCTTTTTCTCGGTTCTAACAGCCAAAATGTGTCATTATGATCAAATCCAGCTCTAAAAATATACAAAATGATGTCGTTTCGAGTAAATTCTGGATGTTACCCACTCAGGACACTTGGATTACATTGGACGAGCAGTATGGAGGAATCTTGACAAGTTTTTGTGGACTTTTATGGACCTTTTTGGCACGGACCCTGGCGAACTCCATTATATGAAAGTTGGTGGAAAAAGAGAAGCCTTCCTGATCACCGGCTGCATTTGAGATATTAAAAAAGTGCTCCAGAGTGTTGCTCACCATGAGGGTAAGTGTAAAATAAAGGTAAATAATTCTGTGGGTGAACTACTCTTTAAGTTCTAAAGATATTTGGTTTTAAACTCTAAATAGTAGTAAGTTTTACATCATATCCTGTTTTAATGTCTTCAAATAAAAATACATTCTTTCAGTTTTCTTTTCTACGATGTCCAGAATGTGGTTCATTTTGTTTTAATTTCTTTTTTCATAAGAAACATATTGTTCTTCATTTGATTTAAATGTGCCATTGAACTCAGGAAGAAAATAAGATTTTCATAATTAACCTCATTTATCTGATTTGATATGACTGAAAGCCACAGTTTCTCATGTTATTCTCTTGCTCCCGAACTGAATCAAATTGTAGTAGATCCGCTGAATCATTGTGTGGTATTGAGATCTACACGCCTCTGACAGACATTGTGTTTTCTCTTTGCTTTCAGGTCCTCTCTGCAGTCCTGTTCTGACAGGAAACTCACCGGCCCGATCAGAAACCGGAGCCAGGTGTGAATAAAAAGTACAAAGTTGAAGGTATGCTTTTTACACTTCAGTGTGTGGAGACGGAGGTGGATCCACACATACCAGTAATACGCATAAATACCTGTAAAAGTTAAGGATACAAGTGTCAGATTGTGAGACTCAAGATGGGCAGATTGTTTTTTCTAACATTATTATTATTATTATTATTATTATTATTATTATAGCCAATACAAAAATTATTTTCACTCATTGTTAAAGGTGTCATCAGCTGCAAATCACACTTTTTCATGTTAAAACGTGTGTTGGAATATGATCTCAGTTAAAATGTGCTGGAAACTCTGGAGTGTGAAAGTGGCTTTGTTTTTGAGTGTGGGCTCTTTGTTCACAGCAGAATTGGCCACAAGAGCGCACAATCCACAGTACGCAATTTTGCTTCTCCTCCAGGGATGATGTCCTCCATGGAAGCTGCTAGCTGCTAACCTAAGCTCGCCTCTTTTCCACCACCTGAAATCAACTAATTAGCTGCCATGGAGCAGCGATTAATGGCCGGCTTTGTCAAACAAAGAGGACAAACAAAGAGGAGGACCCTCGGTCCATCCTGAGTAAAGTTTGTTTTGGTTTGTGATGCTTGCCTTGTGCATGTGCTCACAAACAAATCTAATTCTCATGCTTACACTGCAACAAAAAAGCAGGGGATGAAAAAAGGTCAACATGAGCTTGTTATTAAATTTTCCTCCCACCCAACTATAATTAAAAATCAATTTGAAGATCATTTCAGAAGGATTCTGTATGTGAAATACCAGGCCATGACAATTTTTTTTTTTTTTTTTTAAAAAGGGTTTTTCCCTTTATGGGTGCATGTTCAAAATATTCTTCTTCTAAAAGAGTACAATCTAATTTTACTGCACCTTAGAAACCTGTTTTTCTGACCCGAAAGACCACGTGTCATCCCTCAAGGTCTCACCATATCCGTCTTTCTTTTTGCCACAATGACACCCAGAATATTGTTCTGCTGAGAAAAAGGCCTCAATTAAGATTTACCTTCACTTTTAACCTACTTTGATTAAATCATGAATGACTGAGTTGTAAAACGTGTCATCAGTACGGGTCATGGCGTGTATGTTATTAGCTGTCTGTGTGAAAATCATGCAGACACATAGTACCATCAGCTTGGTGAGCAAACATGCCAGAAGCTCCTCTGCAGAAAATGTGACATTCAGTTCACAAAACTCCACGCAGATGGTGACACGGACTCACACCTGCCTGGTACACCCGCTGCAGCAAAATGTGGCACCTGTCTGAAACAAAAGTGGGCAGAGGACATGAAGGAGGCTGACAAACCTGGTCAGGTGTGGAGAGTTCTCACCATGACTGACAGCTGCAGAATCCCTGACTGACAGCTCGTTCGGCCATTCAAAAGGTCAGTGGAAACAACAGAAGACAGGAATGAAGACTTTTCAGCCTTGTCTAGCCTTTCTAAGTGATGGCTTAATATTTCATGGAGCTGAGAGCAGGTTCTTGTTTCCTTTCCTTTGCCACACACATTCATAATCCTCCTAATTTTTGCTTTCTTTTCCAAAATATCTCAGCCAAATTCACCTCATTCACACAGTTTTCATAAAGACACAAATGGGAGGAAATTAAGAGCAGAAAATTAAAAAGGAAAAGTGACTGTATCAACAAACGTGTGCTGTAACACATGCACGAGCACTTGTGTGGGAGAGCCATATGCTGCAAAATGGCAGCCCAAAGGGCGCGAGAGGCTGATAGAGTGAGAACAAGAAACAGAAGGAGAGACATTGAGGAAGAGTGTGTATATGAGGGAATGATGGGAAAACAAGTGGAGGGCATGTGTGAGCAAGAAAGAGATCGTTATGAGACTCAATTGAGAATAGCAGAGCTGTCAGAGAGCTGTGTGTCAGCCTGGGCAGATGAAACCTGACATTCTCCAGCTATCGCCGGCTCCCCCTCCATCGGTCCTGCTCTCTGGTGGTGAGCGTCCCTTTCAGCTCTTTTGTGGAGAGTGGTATTGACTGCATCGGTTCGATGTTGGCTATTTCCATTTTCTCCTGCGGGGAAAGAGGAGACAAAGCAATAGAGAGTGGATTTTGCTTTCACTGCAGCCCAGGCTGAGACCTGCAGCACATCAGTCACCATGACATCCTCCTTCTTCTCACTCTCACTTTGGATCTAAGAGGGGTTAGGCTTTATTTTTCTCTTTACTTTCTTTTTTTACACATGCACACACACACACAATAAAGCTTCAAACACACACGGACACGCACGCCTCAAAATGAGGCCCAAAGCTCCGCAGTGCTGTCTGAAGCTCATTCCCAGAAGACCGCACTGAAAGAGGGCACAAACAAAGCCAGGTAGAGCAGCTACCTCACATTCTCACACACGCTGATACAGGGAAAACATACCAAGCTACAAGTTGCATAGACATATACTGTATGTGCACATTTACAGTCTACTATTTACATGCAGAAAAACACAGAGGGAGCTACAGATGAAAGAATACATACAGAGACTCACAAACACACACCTCTGAGCTCAGCTGTGTGGAATGAGGCCACTTTGAAGTGCTTAAAAACGTCCTCCCTCCATTTCCACTGCTGTCCGCTCCCCGAGGGATGTCTACTATGGCACCCCCCCCCCCCCCCCCCCCCCCCCCCAACAAACACACACACACACATGCACACAACACACGCATACACAATCTTTAGCTTTGGTCCTCTTGGAGATAGGCATGCGCTGATCTAAACATGCAGAACTTAAAGAGAAGAAGAACATAACCGCTGAACTGCATTCAACAGGGAATTTACACAAACATCCAGCTTCATTTTGAGCCGTTAACGTTAAAAAACGCTTGGTGTGATGCAGTGAAACGATTATGGTGTATGTTGTGCAGAATAATAGAGATGAAGGGAAACATGAGCAAGACTGCTGTTTGGTGGATGTTAGTCAACCTTGCCTGTTTTGTTTTTGCTGGCTCAACAAAAGGTGCAGGTTAACTCAGAGAAAATCCCATCCTGTTTAACAGCTTTCTATCTTAAGGTAGATTGTTGTCTTTAGTTTTGTGCTTGCTCCAACAAAAATGGAGCATTTCATGCAGCATTTTACTTTTTTTGAACACAATTCATCAGTAATATGAGATTTTTATGATGGAGGGTCTGGAAACAATGAAGAGTATTGCAGAAAGACAAAAAAATACTGACATGACAGAATAGTGCATTTCTTTTTCAAATAAATGATTTCTATTTATAGCATTGTTGATATGTTCAAACATGACACTTTAGTGCCAATAATGAAGCCCTGTCTTTTGCTTAGTTTTTTTTTTTTTTTTTACTATTATTTTATTATTTACTTGAAAGATGTAAAATCATATCTTTTTAAACTTCTTTTTTTCATATAGATAAAAGCCATAAAAAAGAAGATATCTGCATGGCATTTGCATGCAGGCATTGGCACTTTTAATTGCATTGCGAATTCACGACACATAAAGTTAAACTAAATCTTGCAATTGATAAGTTGTCAGTTGTCTGCAGAGGCAATTAAGGAATTACTTTGCTATAGGAAATGGGAAGGTTGCGTCTTCGGCGGTGCATTTTGCCATGTCGGCATCTATCTTTCGGCAGCATTTTGTGAATCTGTCTTCCTACTACGATGTGTGGAGTCTTTGTTTTGACCCCCCAATTTTTTTGTGGCTTTATAATTGGGTTCTCCAGCATCTGGCATGATTTAAAAGGGTGGGAGAGAAGTGGAGTTACTTTTCATTGCTTTTCTACTTGGAGGAAGAGTGGAGGTCGCAAATATCAGACCTAACACGGCGAATGGCTTGAGTTGCGGCAGTTTTATGGGCAGTTTTACGGGCAGTTTTACGGACATTCAGCAATATATCTGGATATATCTGGAACAATGAGTGTGCTCCCGGCATCAATACTGTATTTAGCATACACCCACAGAAAGAGATTTCCACAAATAAACATACAATGAATAAAGAAAGTAATGTTTACATTGCCGTAGATGCCAACATGGCGTGCCTGCCCCACAGTGCTTAGTGGCTCCCATTCCCTTTATCCAGTTTTTAACCAACTGCTTTCCAGATGGGTTTCCTAAGGTAGTTTGGCCTGTTTTTTGCAACAGTTTCGTCTTTGTGTGCATTTCTCTCACACCGTGATTTTTTATTCCTGAGCAGTGCCTATGTGTTTCTCCTGTTAAGACTGGGTTATACTTGCTGCTGGAGACTTGCTGTCCATGTAGGTATCATGGCTGCCACGCGTTCCTAGTGGTCATTTTGACGCAAGTACGCTCGCGTAGATGCAAGGTAACATGCCGTGCACGTAGCGCAATATTGATTTGAATGCAAGAGGTGCTCATGCATAGGAATGGCGATGTCGTATTGTTTTCCCTGACCCATGTTTTACCGTCTTTCACTCGGCTTCATTGATTAAAATGACATCTGGTTTGTTACCAACGGCCGTCTGCCCGACTGCACGTGAACCCAGCGTCAGTGAGACGCTAGTCTCTCCCCTCTGCAGCGCGGTGACTTTTCAAAGGCATTACCTCGAACTGAGCTGAAAACTCTGGTGTGTCCGGTGAGTTTCTGTGTTTTCCTACCGTCACGCTTCTCCTGAACGCAAAAACATGGCGATACGACATGGCAGCCTTCACCGAGCCGCCCCGCTCGATGTGTAAATGAATGATACGAACGGCAAATTTAGAACTTAGAGGAGCACTTCAGTTTGTTGATGAGAGTGATTACTGATTAATGAAAAAACACTTTTGAACCAAATAATCAGTTTTTGTGAATAAAACACAGGAGAACTTACACAATATCCCTTTAAACAGAAGGAATATAAACAATTGAAAATATATAATCATATTTATTATTATATTATTGTTACAGTGTGGGGTCCTGTCACTATGCCTCCGATTGATGATGCGTCCTTGCTACTTGGTCACAGGGATATCCCTTTCGCTGAATGGTAAGCATACATGACTCACACCTGGATCGAATCCTGCCTGGGGCCTCGTTGGGAACCTTGCCACATTATGACATGGCATCAGGACTGCTTCAACTGTAGTGAGTCGCAGTTGCTTTTTTCGAATCTTTGTTATCTTTGTTAATTATGCTTTGTGCTCATTGTGTCCATAAAATGAACTTAGTGGTTTAATGGTAGAGAATCTACAACTTTGACACCACCTCAAACAATGTTGGTGTTTGTTCTGTTTTTGTAACTACAATGTTAAAGGCAGGGTCGGGGATCTTGGAAAAACAGTTCTAACAAGCAACGTTTGAAAAATAATACACCCTCCGAAACCACGCCTCCAGTGCACAGGAACGGTCGCGTGCGCTCTTATCGACGAAGATAACCGAGAACAGCCAAGTGGCTAGCTTGTTAACTTCCAAGTAAACAGCAAAGAACCACGTTTCCTAAAAGTGATAATTATCTCACCTCCAACTTCTGCGGCGTAAAACATCCTCACTGCAAACACTTACACCTCCATGACTTAATCTACATCTGTTTTATCTTTTTAGGAGCAAACAGCGGCATAGATAGGAGCAGCAAGCAGCCATGTTTTCTCAGTTTGTCTGCACTGAGATGGTCACGGCGAGTTGCGAGCGCACGCACATGCACGCGAGGACGGTTGGTGCACGACAGACAGCAGTCGAGTTTGATGGACATAAAAACCATTCAATCAATCAGAACGGGCTGCTCAAAACTCCATCCAATGAAATTCATTTAATTGGAAGGGGTTTTTCCAGTCCTGTACGTTCCACAGGTGATTTTTTTTTGTGTGTGTGTGTGTCAGAACATTTAATTAATTGGCTGCAATCGGTGAGTGAAGAACACTTAAAAAAATGCTCCTGGAAAACATCATCCACCCTGCCTTTAAGCTGATGATGCACTCCAACGTGACTTGACTACAGGATGACCACATGACTGTTCAGTCATTTACGGATCTTAAAGTCACACAGTTTTGATCTCTGCCACTTGCTCTGTGATCAACCCTCATGCTCTCGTACACACAGTCCAACATAACAAGCAAGTGGAGGTCGATATTACATCCTCTAATTCTAGCCTACAGGCACAGACCACACCCAGCCCTAAATCTAATTTTGCCCCTGGCTTTTTTGGGGGCTATGTCTATCAGAAGAAGCAGCTAGTTGCTTCCATTTCACAGGTAATCCCTCCTGTATTGACTTAATGGGTTCAGGCTCTGTAATAGAGGTCGTTTAGGACAATAGTTTAGTGCTGTGGAACATTATAGGTGAAAGTGGGGCTTACTGATCCTAATGTTACATTTTAGCTGCAATTTGGGGATATTTACGCACATCCTTCAATCCCTCAACCCCCCATGGTAGCCCCCCTTCCAAAAAACCCCTGGAGCAGCACTCAAACAGCCCCTAGAGACCACAGATTTACAGGATCATCTTCCTCTGTGTGTGTATGTGAGAGTGTGGAGCGGTTTTTAGATGGCTGAGGGGTATAGATTGATTTGGTTTTGTTAGGCAGAGAGGATTTGCACCGCAGCAAAGCTTTAGCTCTTTAAAAATCTCTGCCTCTCTCCAGATTTCTCTCCACTCACCCCCTCTTTTCAACAGGGACAGGGAAGTAATTAACAGCTACTTAAATTCCCTCGATGGATTTCTGTGGACTACAGAGAAAGGGGAAGGTGGCAGAGTGGTGAAAGCTGTGCTCTATCCTCTGAAGCTTAATGCCATCATTTGCAGGGAGTAATTTTTTTCCTCAAGAATTTTTGACATTGGTTGGAAAAGAAAACCTTCCTGGTGTAGTATTATTTAGTAATGCAGCAGAATAATACAAGAGGCAACTAATGCATAATAAAAAAGCTTTTTGCATTTATGCAACTGCTGTTGATGCATCAAAATATCAGCCCCCTCTTTTGTTAGAGTAGTTGAGTGCAGAGAGGCTTTGTCTTACAACAAGCTTTAATGTAAATCATCACCACAATGTTTCATATTTCAAGTCAAGCTCAGTTTCTTATTGTTGACTCTCCAACCTGCTTCTCAGCAAAGGCCTGAGTGCTGACTCGCCACATCCTGCTGCAAATCCAAGTCAATCCCTAACACATTTTACTGGTCCACTCCACAAGCACGCCCCCACTTGTCAACAGGAAGCCAATAACGTCTTCAATATTGTACCCCACATTTTTACAAGTGAAGTCAATCACAAACACATTTTACCCCATCTAACACTGGTTTCCAGATGGAAAAACCAGCACTTCCTGTCAACATGCTTCAGTTTCCTCTTGAGTTCCTCTGTAGCTGTGCAAAGTGTATCAGAGCTACCAGATTGCATATTTTGCACTATATACTTTTGTGTGAATATCAGACCAGACAATGGACCTCCTGCTGCAGGCTGAGAGAACGCCTCACACCCAGGAAGCATTCATTTCTCCTTTTGAGCTAATCCTCCATCCCAGGAGAAATGGGCGGGTAGCTAATGAATACAGAGGAGGAAATCTGAGTCTGGATGCGCCACGTCATCAAACGAGCACCCTTGTTAGACACATACTGCACATACATTGTTTACATCATGGATGCTTTGATGCATCCTCACATCCAGATAAATCTACAGTATGCTAAAAGAGCAGTATACATAAATGTTGAATGAAATTAAAAGGTTTAAATGTACACATAAAGTTGACTTGCTAACTTAGATTGGATCAGCTGTTAGGTAATGTTTATTGTGTAAGGCGGTGATTGTTGAACAGATAGGGCCTACTTTCCACAGGTGAAAGTTGCATAATTGCATCTATGAAATATTCAACATCTGTCAGCTTCAGCTAACATTATGCAGGCACACAGATAAAAGCTCAAACTCGCTTTACATACTGTATATTCCCTTTTACTGTGATGACCAGAACCTTTTCTTTTCTGATATTTATCCAGAAACTGTTTAAATTTACTGTAACATCTGCTGAGGGTTTGCTAAAACACAATTAGATTAAAGACAAAACAGGTAGAAGAACCATTAAAAATGCATGCTCAGCTTCAGTCTAAAAAAAACAGAAATCAGGTTGTCATTATCGACTTAGATATAGACCTGCAAAACCATGTCCAGTCAGTTGCAACGACAGCCGCCGGTCACCTCAAAAATATTTCTAATGTCTCAGAGTGATTTAGACAATCTGCTCCATACATTTATCTTCAGCAGACTGAATTACTTTGACACTGGTTTACAAAGCTTCAAATCATTAAAGGTTAGTTCATTTTCATACGTTTTGGTACTTGATTCTGAATCTCTCATTAATCATGGAAAAGCTCTTTTCTTTTCTGTACTTAGAGTTGTGCGTGGAAGTTTACACAGTGTACCGTCCCATTAAAGAAAAGGCTAAATTCACCATAGTAATTCAAATAACATGAAACTTAAAAAAGAAATTAATAATAAAATAAATACAAATTTACTAAATTATAATTTTGTAAAATGGATTATTTATTTTGAATTTTTGCTCAAATAAATAATTTACAAACAAAACTGTCCCAGACAAATTAAAACCCCTTGCTCACGAACAGTGGCCAGAAATACCCCCAATAGGTGCAGAAGTCTTATTGAACATTACAGAAACCACCTGAGTTCAGTGATTGCCTCAAAGTGTTGCTCAACAAAATTTTAGCAGACAAACCCCATCATGCTCGTTTACTTGTTTTATTTTTAGTTTATTTTTAATATTTCTGTTAAACCACAATACAAAATAAATGTTATGATGTTCATAAAATTTTTATCTATTGTTACTTTTGTCAATTTCAGCTTATTTCACTGGCAGCGGATTTTTTTTCCATCTTTGATGGGAGGGTAGATAAACTTTCAAGCACAATAAACTCCCAGAGAGCAGTAAACATCAAATGTTTAATATAATTAAATGTAAAGACTTTCCTTTTGCCTTTAAGGATTGTTAATATCTTTCATGGCATTGAACTTTTAAACTTATTTATATATATTTTTTGTGCGAACACATTTTATATGAAAGCATCTTATGCTCCAGTACTGTAAATCATTTTGAGCGTTGCAGAAATGGGCTTCATTGCTTTAATATCTCAAACATTTTTCAACATTTATACAAAAAGAGAACCAAAATTTTAACTAAGTGATTGAAAAGCATTGATGGTGCTATTTTCTACACATTGGAAATAATGGAGAAAGGATTGAAAGAGTTTCATCTTTTGATTATTCTGGTTGCAGTTGTTTGATCGATATCTTTATTTTTTGTTTGTGATATTCCCACCATCATGCCAGTTATTTGATTTTCCAGCTTTCTGGTCTCACAGAGGTCTGATATCATTCAGCAGCATTAGCTCTAATGTGAGGGGGCAGAAAAAGAGAAGAGTCTTGATTCTCTGAAAGTGAGGGCTGTCATCTCTAACTACCTGCCCGACCTCAAGCCTGCAATCTGCCTCCATCAGGTGTCTGAATGCTGTGGATATAAATACCCACCATTACTGAGAGGTTGCCAGGGGATAGATTGAACTGAAGCTGTGAACCTTCTTAAAACAAACACACACACACTGACACACACATATATAAAAATATCTTCTCTTTAGCTGGCAATCACAAACTAATGTTCTCCAAACAGAAGTGATAACTTCTACTCAAAGTCAATATATGGATCTATTGGAGTGTAAAAGGCCTTGGTAATGCTTTCAGGCCCTAAATGAAGGGGTGTGTGTGTTTCTGTATGTGTGTGTGGAGTGCACATGTGAGAGCACCAGGGCCATCTCAAGCTGAGGGACGGGTGCCTCCCAACTGCCCTTCCCCAGGATCAATAACTCTCGCTCCAGGTTTTAATTAGCTAATCAGTGGAACATGGGCTTTTAAGCGCGGTGGGAGAACACAGCTAAAACTTGGCGTCAATACCTATTAAAATACGGCTGCCATTGACTGCAGCCACTGCCTTTTATAGCACTCCACCCAGCTTAGAGCAATGAAACTGGGTGAGATAAAAAAAAAAAAGTAGGGTGGACACAAAGCTCGTGAGCGAAACATTTTCCTCATCCTCTATTCGGAACGATGATCAATCAAGAACCCTTGTTGTCAGTTTTCAATCCATAAGGAGTCCTTTCCACCCCTTTCTGATGCACAGGGAACTGTTGCAGGCTACTGGAACCAGGAAAACATCACTTCACAGTGCTTATTTGTCAAGTAACAAGGATCATGTGATGAGTGATTGTTTCCTAAGGTAGGACTGTAAAACTTTCAGAAAGCAGCATTTTGCTTTAATGCAAAATACAAATAACAAATGCAATTATTTTACTCAAGAGCAATAGGTTAACAGTGTAAAATCAGAATGCAAACTGTCTACAATAAATTTTAATAGTATGCATGCAAATTTTGAGTGAGAGAATATTTGCAGTGTTTTGCTCATCGCTTTAGTTTTATCACAATTACAGAAACGTAGTTCAGTACTGGAAAAGGCATTGATTTTGGACTAGATGGTTATAAATTATGCAAAGAGAGATAATAAAACGGGGGTGGGGTTGTGTTATATATTCATAAATTGGTTAAATTTGATGTTTTAACAAGTATGACATTTAAAGGAATAATGGGATGGAATAATGAAATGTTTAACAGAGGAAAATTCAAAATGAATGAAGGAAAAATATTATTGTGAGTTGTGTATATCGAACACCACGTTCAAGTATGAAAATTTTCAATGACTGGATGGATAAACTGTATTCCACTGTCAATCAAAAACATTATTTATCTGTGGTGACTTTAATATCGACTTGATAAATCCAACTAAACAAAAAATTGTTGATGACTTTATTGAAACAATGTACAGTTTGTCTATGTATCCCACATTAACAAAACCAAGTATAATAACAACACTCAGTGCCATAATTTTAGATAACAATATTATGGGAAATCAAACCACCAGTGGCCTGTTTATACTGTACGCGATATGACTGATCACTCACCAGTTTTTACTCTGTTTCCCTCTTAACAGCACAAGATTCTGTAAAGATTGTTTCCAAATGGACAAGGAATGAAGAAACTATTTATGACTTGAATAATAGTCTTGCACACAAGAACTGGAGTACGAGGAGCCAGATGTGGACAGTGCCTATAATAAAGTTTTAGATATGTTTCTCTCCTTGAATAAAAAACACTATCCAGTAAAAGAGTTATGTATAAAAAAGAGGCATAGAAAAGCCCATGGCTCACAAAAGGAATAAATTAATGCTTGCAAAAAGAAAATTATCTCTACAAATGGTTTATGAAGCTAAGAACAAAGGAAGCGGAAGAAAAATACAAAAGATACAAAAATAAGCTGACAGATGTCATATGAAGAACTAGTAGCTACACAGCTCTATTATAGAAAAATATATGAAAAAAAAAAACAATATGAACTTGGGATGTACTTGAAACCTTGATTAAACAAAGTTCTTCTCGGTTGATATTTCCAGATTACTTTATTGATGACAATGGCAAAAATCATATAATTATCATAGTGAACAGTTTTAACAATTTTTGGGTGAATATCAGCCCTGAGGTAGCTGCTGGTATCCTGGATCATAGAGTTGATACTGTTAATGTTACACCACCATCAAACAGAATCATCTCTCATTTTTCCTTGAAACAACAAATGAGCAGGAAGTGTCAAACTATATCCTAAAGTGTAAAAGCAAATTATCAACTGACTGCTACGATATTGACATGCTATTGGTTGAAAAGTAATTTTGATAATTATAAAACCCTTGAACTACACAGCCCAAAAATAGAGGTACCACTTTGTACTTAAAAGGGTACAAAGCTTGTCAACAGGGGGTGTTCCTTTTTGAAAGACATTTCTGTACCTTTGCTCCTGGTCCATTTTTGTACCTTATCAAGCTGTACCAGTTAAAAAATAAAATAAAAGAAAAATAAAATTATGACAACAATCAAAGATGCAAATAATAAATGAATAACTATAATATAATTATCAGGCCAAACACATATATAATGATACATAGCTTATTACTGTGATGACTATAATTATTATGAAAATCATAATATAAAAACTAGAATTATACTATTGTTTAGAATTACTGCTAATTATAGTTATTGTACAAGCTACACATATTTTTCAATGCTCCAGGTACCCTTTGGGTTGAAATGGTACAAACTTTATATTACTTTGGACCGTTTTTCATAGTATCTAGATACACTTCTGGCCTCAGACCAATGTTGTACTTTTGAGTGAACATTTGTAAAAAAAAAAAAAAAAAAGTACCTACAGGTACAGAAATGTTCCTGTCTCGTACCTCTACTTTTGAGAGTGTATATGTGTAACATATCATTTCAGTCTGGTATTACCGCTATTCAAAAATGGAAATAATCATAATTTTACAAATTACAAGCCAATTTCTTTCTTACCTCAATTGTCAAAAAATTTCTCAACTTTTTAGTTCCTGACTTGAAAAGTTTCTTAAAAAACATCAAATAACAAATGAAGGTCAATATGGTTTTAGGACCAAAAGAACCACCTCAATGGCAATTTTTTAAGCAACTGAAATCACAATTGGATTTTTAAAAAAGTGCATTTGCTGTCTTTATTGATTTAAAAAAGCATCCGACACAATTGATCACTCTATTAAATAAACTAACCATTAGTTGGTGAAACTCTGTTGGTTCAGGTAGGCAGTCATATTATACAGTACTCCAACCTCTCAGCTTACAAAAACAAAGTTACAATGAAGAAAGAAATACAACTGTGTGCAAGGAGTGTTTGGCTAAGAAAAGTTAAAAAGGAAAAAAAAAAACAAAAAAAACTTTTAACCACACCCATGATTTCTGGATGAATCCTCTCTCCATGACAGGTTACTGTGGGTAAATGTCACATGCTGCAAATACCAGAGAGATTAATAACTGTGGCACACTGAAAGAGAAAGAGAGGGGCCACATTTTCAGGAGGTAAATATGCTGCTGTGTGCATTTGTGTTTACAGGTCAGAGCTGGGATGAGTGTGTGTGTTAACTGGTTAGGATGACATGTTTGCATTGTGTCATATGCCTGTGTGTCAGTACATGAAAACACCCGCATCACAAACCCATAAGTTATGAGCTTACAGTGCACGTCAGCAGACCTATTGTGTGTGACTTTGGGTTGTGTATTTGCAAATGCATGATATGTGTGTTTATAGGGATCTCAAACCTGGAGGTGGTGTCTCTTTGTTTGGGTGACAACATACCGGTGGTTTCCCAGAGCAGCTGCGTCACCTGTGGTCACCAGTCTACTTCCAGGACAGAAGAGTGTTTGCACTGGTGAAAACACAATCGCTGCAAAGACATCAAGACAAAAGGGATTAGTAGAAGGTCCCATAAAAGAGGGATTGCATTTTTTTTTTTTAGCTGATTCAGCCTAAAACGATGAAAGAAAAAGGAGAGGTCAAACAGTGACAACTAGGCCTTGTTACCTGCCTGACATTTTCCGTTTCCTCTCGGTTTCAACACTAACTGCTCACTACCTCTGGGACAACTCCCCTCGTAGCCACCAGTGGCCTGTAATTAGGACTTTAGTTTGATTTAGCTCCACTGTGATGATATATCACAGGCTAAGAAAAACACCACTGATGCAACCAAGAGAAACTGTTTAGTCTCTGCTCAGCAGCTGCAAGCAGGAACTGAAAATGACACTTCTCTATCCAGTCCAATCCACTAAAGCACATTTAAGTCAGAACATGTCTCCAAAGTGCTGCACATATAAGTACCCAGCAATAAAAATGAAACAAAAATAAGATAAGAAAAACAAGTGTTGCTCTGTATAGCTCCACCAGCTCTCATTAAAAACAGTAAAATACGTAAAAACACAAACCTGTGAGCTCCTGCACAAGTTGAAAACCATTGTTTCCTAAAATTTAGCTTCCAAACACACTTCTACACAATCTTTTAAAGTTGTCTTGAACAGTAGTTCACTAGATTTTACTGAAGGTCTTTAAAAATTTGGTTCTTTGTTCGTTCTTTGCTTTTTCACTCATTTTCAGTCCTTTCCTGGTGCCTGATTATTTTCAGAGGAATTTTTATTTTTATTTTATTTTGTTAAGCAGGTGAACTGTGTATATTTAAGCATAAAAACATTGAACTTGAAAGATTAACTTGTTTTTTACAAAAAGGACAGGAATGTGTTGTGTCTACACATAACAGCAGAGCTTTTCCCCTTTTAATAAGCCTTAAAGACACACTACGAAACTTTCCCAGTGATGCGCCCCCTATTGACAGCTAAAGTTTTTTTGGCTCCTATACAGTGGCCCACAGGTGCAGGTGTTTTTGTTTGTGCAGCATTTTTTTATTGCAGATGTTTTTGTTAATGCAGCGTTTTTTTGTTGCAGTTGTTTTTGTATATGAAGCGTGTTTGTACCTGTGGGCCACCATACCTACCTTACTAAAAGTTCTCTCAGCATCAAAGCAGCGGTTGGTTTTACAAAACATAAAACAGTGTTTATGGAAACACTGGAAACAGGGATCCGGGGTGGTAAAGGTGGCTGTGATGTCCATCTCAATCCCAGAGGCCAGAAAACAGTTAAAAAATCAAAATAAAAAATGACCAAAAATAAATAAACAAATACTGCATTATGTCTAAATATGAGAAAATAATTAAATAGCAATACATAGCCACTGGACAAATATTCAGTTTGATTACTGGTTTGGAAAAACTAACATAGTATGGTGTTAAGGGGAAGCTCCCAGCATCAACCAGGTCATTGAATGAGGTTTTATTTTCAGTACTTGTTTCTCCAAAGTAATGTGCAGTGATTGATTCATGTTTATATGAACTTTTATCCAGCAAAGTTGTGTTCCAGTGGATAAAAGTCACTACATGTGTCGCAAAGTGGACATGTGCTGCAAAGTACAAGTTTTAGTCTCTATCCTATTAATGGTTTGAATTGTTGCACTTTTGTTTTGCTGTGAGTGTTTAACCTTGTTTAATTGCTTTTATTAATTGAATGAGACTAATTGTGGATTGGCAGCAGGTGGCACATGGACTCTGATTGGCTTGCCGACACTCCAGAAACCTCAAAAATGGGCCTACAGGTGTATGGACAGAGCAGATGAGGAGACGAGAGTACCAAGCATGGGGTAGGTGGATGGAAGCTGTGGAGGCGAAGGCGTCTGCCGGAATGTGCGCTTATGGGTGCAGAGGAGAAGCACGGCATGGAAGTACGATGAACAGCGCTATGGGTCGGGTGTTGGAAAAGGCGAGCTGGATTGCTACGACAGGGGCGGGACCGCTGCTCTTGCCAGTCATGGAGGCTGACCAGTGACCACAGGAACTGAGGACGATGGAGGAGTGGAGCATCACAAGGTGGAGCGGAGTTCGGAGCAGCAGATGGCTGCGTCAGAGGTGCTAGGCGCTAGGCGCCTGGGCTGACGGGGCGGCCAGGACACTGGAGGCAAGCCTGCTGTGGTCCGAACCAGAATGAATGGGAGGAAGGGCCTCCCTCCATCCATCCACTGACGTCCCTGCTGGCCGAGGGCAAGTTGGGCATGGACATCTAGGGTTTTCTTTTCATCCTTTTTTTTAATTTTTTTGTTTGAAATAAACAATCTTTTAATAACCACTCTGGGCAATGGTTTCATTTTCTCCAGCAGTAGCCGGTATCACACGGAATCACCCTGTGACACATGCTTCTGATTCAAGAGTCTATTCAGCACCGTGAGTGAGAAGGTGTGTTCAGTCTAATAAAACCATGTCCTGCAGAAACATGCTCATGATAAAACATGCAAAGAAGTACAATAAAGTCTTAATTTCACACTTGTTTTGGTGGGAAGCATCATCCCACCACAATGGAAAAACGCATGTATTAAAGTTACTGTAATCTGATTACAGGAAAAAACAGCAATTGGTTAGATTACTTTTTTATTATTTGATTATATTGGATTATTAATTCAATATCTATCCATCCACTCCATTGTGCTACTCTTGGGCCAGAAAGGGAACAGGTTCAGGAGGGAGGCCCACACACCCCTCAACCCAGCAAGAGACTCAAGCTCCCCAGCTTCTGCCTGGGGATCCCAAGGCATTTTCAGGACAGAAGGGATTTATAATCCCTCCAGTGAGTACTGAGTCTGCTTGGGGTCTTGCCCCAGTAGGACATGTTCAGAGAACCCCCAGGGGGAGGTTAATTTGTTAATTTTATCCACATTCAGTTGATGCTGTGGTCTGCCGGATAACTTCATCCAAAGCAGACACTTTTGTCGTTTGAGATGTGGCTTGGGAAAAGGCAAAAAACACACCTCGTCACCCAGCCTTTCAGGTCACCTAGTGTCGGAGTTGCATGTACCTCATGCACACTGTTTGACCATTTCAAACAAAAAAACAAAGACACAAAACAAACAAAAACGGACTAACTTCAATGGACGTTCAAGCAGAGAATGGCCGTGTCTCAATCCGCGCACTTGCCTGAGTGCACTGGAATTCAGGGCATAGTGTGCACTGTGTACTTCATCTATAGTGCACACTATTGTCGCTAAATGCAGAGCACTGCACTTACAGGAAGTGACGGACTAGCATTGCCCGCTAACCTGAGCTAACTCTTCTGAGCCGGTATAACCACGGCCTCAAACACACGACCAGATCATAACGGTCATCAGGGAGTGAACAGCTTGGTAGCATGCCACAATATACATTAGTAATTATGTCTAAATCATTTCATAAACGTGACTTAAATCAAGTACAATACCATCTCCGATGCAGCAGGGGTTGCCACTGCTTCATTCACCGCCATTATTCAGCTCTGAAGGCAGTTTGAACGTCCTGCCTCTTCCTCCACGTCAAC
The DNA here is from genome assembly GCA_023101725.1 of Atherinomorus stipes. Taxonomy (NCBI): domain Eukaryota; kingdom Metazoa; phylum Chordata; class Actinopteri; order Atheriniformes; family Atherinidae; genus Atherinomorus; species Atherinomorus stipes. The sequence goes on from JALJCO010010956.1 coordinate 2,297,523, forward strand.
AAGATGGCGCCCATTTAGTGCGAGTAGTGTGCTTCATTCTGCACTGCATTTTTGGGCGTGATTGGGGCAACATCCTGGTACTTTCAGTGCACTGAAATTGTCGCTTAAATGACACCATGTGTGCACTACACACTCAAAAACAGTGTTTGAAGTGCTCAAATGCGCGGTTGGGGACAGACCCAATGTCCAAGGGTCCATTGGGTTAGCTGTGCGCACTGTGATTGGCTAATCACTTTTGGGGGCGGGCGTGGTTTAGCCATAGGTCAATTGATGTCACATCCGCAGGACTGCGCGGGAAATTCGGCCACTGAATTTCTGCGCATTATGCAGCACACAGCCTGTTCAAGGTAACGGAGAGAGACATGGGTGGGCTTGTTCATTTTGTTTTTCAATGCTTCATCACCCATTAGTAGTAAAAACTGGGCATGCATGTTTATTCTTACACATTTCCTACCTCTAGTCCCTTTAAGTTCCAATTTAAAACCATTATTATTATAATTTTTTTACATTCATCTCTTGAAAAAAAAAAAAACCTCTTGGGCTGCATGGTGGCGTGGTGGTTAGCACTGCAGCCTGTCCATAAGAGTGTTGCTAGTTCGAGTCACAGTTGGGGACGGGGTTCAAACAATTCCAGCAGTGGCCTTCCTGTGTGAAGTTTGCATGTTCTCCCTGTGTATGCATGAGTTCTCTCTGAGTACACTGGCTTCCTCCCACCATCCAAAGACATGCATGTTAGGTTAATTGGACACTTTAGACTGTCCCTAGGTATGAATGGGAGTGGGAATTTGGGGGGAGTGGGTAGCCTAATGGCAATGTCGCAGGCCTTGGCACAAAGGACCCGGGTTCGAGTCCCCGACACGACATTCAGATGAACCACTGTGGACCCCTGAGCAAGGTCCTTAACCCCACTAACTGCAACTTGTAACTACTGTACAGAGATGGGTAAAATGCAGAGCCCTAATTTCCTCTCGGGGATCTAAACAGTATATCAAAAAAAAAAAAAAAGAATGGTTGTCTGTCTCTCTGTGTTGGCCCGCAACAGACTGGCGACCTGTCCAGGGTGTACCTGCCTCTCACCTGATAATAGCTGGGATAGGCTCCAGCAACCCCCGCGAACCTGAACTGGACTAAGCGGTAAAGATAAAGAATGAAGTTTCATCTCTTTTTACAACCACCACAAAATGTAGATTAAGAAATTTAAATAAAATTGGAACTGGACAAACATCTTTTATGAGATGTGACTGCATTGCCCTGAGAGCTTCATGGAATTCAATATTTTTCAAAAGATATTGCACTTTGGTATCTGGCAAGAAAAGAACGAACAACAATAAGTGTCCATTTTCACTAGAGTAGAGTAGGCCAGGGAGAGGATGGGGGAGTTGGTCAAAAAAGAAAGAGAGGAGAGCGTCTGTATGTGAGGGGGATGGGCATTCACCACTTTAATATGACGACACCAGGCCAATCGAGGCCATTATCAGCCTGGTAGACTTCTCCAAACACAGACGGGGCAACAGAAAGAAAGAGCTACCCCCCACTTTAATAAAAGGAGACATTTGCTGTGGTCTGATTAGAAATATCATTTCCTGACGCCCGTCTTTTTTCTTCCATCAAATTGGTGAGAACTGTGCAGGGATTGACTGAATATAATAAAGGGGAAAGGAGGAATGTAGAACAACAGGGGATAGACAGGCTAACTGGCAGAGGCAGACACATATCTACAAGCAGGAGCACATGCATCTATGCAACTGCTGCACACTTGCTAAAAACCTGGAGATTCCTATTTACTATTCATGAAACTAATTATCAAGTCATTTTTCATGTTTGTTAGTATCACTGCCACAACAACCAGATAACAATTACTGTTATTAAAAGGTTTGTGTGTGTGGCGTAGTTTAATAATCACTGTGAGGAAGATGGTCTGATAAGTGGGATTTAATAAATAGCCCAATCCTGCAGTGAACAGCATGCAGACAGCCATGCACACACACAAACACACTTGCCTTTCCTCACTGTTCTCTCTCTCTCTGTTTGGCCCCTGTAGCCAAAAAGCATCTCCAGCTCATGCTGATGTCATCTGGAGATAATAACCAGACCCAGCGTGGCACCAGACCACAGCCAGCGCCTCAGATCCCCTCCACACTGCATGTGCTTATACTACAATCTGGCAACCTACATCTGTGGGAAGTACACTGAGGACCTGGCAACCCACAGCTGGTGGGGTTTGGGAGGGTAGGGACACGAACAGGGAGGGAATGTTGGATACAATCAAAGCATAGCTGCTGGGCTGATCTACCAGCAGTTAACAGTTGACAAGTTACTCTGGGTGTGTTTAAGGTCTGGCAGCCCACAACTGGAACAGATGCACAGTTGTCCCCCTTTCCACTTACACACACACACGCACACACACACCCCCACACACACCTTCCCTTGCTGTGAGCTTGACAGGCACAGTCAGTGGTGGATTAAGGTGGTAATGGGCCCCTAGGCTAGTTTTGGTTAGTGGGCCCCCTTTGTCCTGCTATGCCACAAAATTATATTCATTACATCTGACAGTTTCACAAAGCATTTTACTTTTTAAAATTGCAGGTAAATATCTGTGCGGTCTTGTGAAAAAATTACAACAAAGAGGTAGACAGGATTACACTGTGCAATATCAAAATAAAACTGTTCCAAAAAATATAATACAATCTGCAGCAGTTCAGCAGACAGCAGCTAGCATTGTTATACATCAGCTGCAATGTCAAATATTCATTTCCACCTTCAGAAGTTTTTCTTTCTTGTTTTTCTAATGGAGAAGTCCTTAATCAGTCTTGTAAAATCCAGTTTGCGAAGTATATCGCTTTCAATGGACATCAGAGACAAGTAGTTCAGTCTGTTTTGGCCCATAGTAGATCTCAGTCTATTTTTAATTAGTCCCAGTTTAGAAAAAGATCGCTCTCCACTGGCATTAGTTACAGGTAGAGTCATGAACAGTCGCAGTGCTATGTCAACATTTGGAAACACTGACTGTAGTCTCTTTCCTCTTAAAAGCTGCAGAAGTGCCCTTGCTGATGTGTCCTCATTTTCTTTAACAAATTGTTTGAACTGTCCAAGTTCGTTCACAAAATCCTCCTCCAGATCACCAGGATATTTCTTCTGGAGATTAGCTGCTCCTGTGCGAAGATCTTGTATGGAGACAGATGGAATATTGTTCAAAAATCCAAATGTCTGCTGAATGTCTTTGTAGGAGTGATACCTCCTATCCAGTTCTGCAGTAAGTCTGTCTATCACAGCAATGAAAACTGTTGTTCTGAACTTGTCACGGCCTGACAGCTCACAATCAGGTTCATTTGAGTCATCTGCATGTTTTTTCTTTTTCCTCAGCCTTTGTGTGTCCACTTTGTAGTTTTGACACACAGTTGGGGACATGTTTCTTGCAGCACTTTCAAAGCTGTCAAAATCATGTCGGAGGGAAACAATGTAATCCCTCAACGAACTGATCAAATTAACAGCATTACATAAGTCCAGTTCAACTGCCTGCAGAGCAGCACTCGTTTTATGAAAACGATGCAATATGTTGTTCCACATGTTGCAGAGAAAGGCATTCTCCAGTTTCTCCATCTTCAAGTACAGCGTTCTGGCCTCATCTCGGGTACTTAGATTTTGATTTGTGTCATCACTTAGCTTTTGCAGTGACTCCTGAATTTTGCCGTAGTTCTGACAAAGTGCTTTTGTCGCCAGTGCGTGTGCTGACCACCTAGTGTCAGACAGACTTTTCAAAGTCTCGATCCTGTGGTTTTCATTAGGCTGTAAACCTGCAGTAATTGTCTGCCAACGGAACGTGGACTTTGATGAAAAATTATATAATGTCTGTACGAAGTTAAAAAACTCCTCTGTTTCAAAGCAGCAGTTAACACTGTTGAGCCCCACTAAATTGAGTGTGTGAGCGGCGCACGGCACCCACTGGACTAACGGGTTAATCTCTTTGATGCGCGCTTGCAGGCCACTGTAAATACCAGACATGTTGGCTGCATTGTCGTAGCACTGGCCCCTGCAGTTGTTGATATCAAGGCCCATATCTTGTAAAACACCGAGAACAGACTGACAAAGTGATTCTCCTGAATGACTCTGGACAGGAAGAAACTTAAGAAAGCGCTCCGCGACGCAGCCATCTGGAGACACATACCGCATTATGAATGTGAGCTGGTCTGTATGTGTAATATCTGGAGTCGAATCAACACTGATGGAAAAGTACTTTGCCATCTTTATCTGACTGATTATCTCCGCCTGAACCTGTTCACCCATCAGTTCAATAAACTCTAAACAAGTAGATGATGAGAGGTAAGAGGGAGTTCCCTTGCCGGCATTGCCATATTTTTTTATGTGCGATTTCAAGAATGGATCGAACTCACTAATAACTTCCAAGATGCCCATAAAGTTTCCGTTGTCAGGTTGCCCAAATATTTCGCTATGTCCTCTGAAAGGGAGCCCCCTCTCTGCTAAAAACTTCACTACTGCAACCACCCTCTTTAGGACCTCAGTCCAGTATTGGCATTCACTGTCAAACTGTTTTCTCAGTTCTGAATCTACACACCCAACATCAGCACAGCGCATAACATAAGTAACCATGGCTTTTCTGTGGCTCTCCGATCCCTCATGTTCAACAAGGCGCGTGGCTGCATTTTTCCAGTCACTGTAACCTGAAGTGAGTGCAGACTGATGATCACTGTCGCCAAACAGTTTACATGCAAAACAAAACACTGCACCTTTAGAAGGGGAATAAAGCAGCCATTTCCGTGGTATAGTTTCACCATTTGCCAGTTTCTTTTTAAACAGAGTTTTTGAAAAGTACCTCTTCTGGTGTTTGTGTTGTCTCTCTGAAGCTGCAACATCCGCATCTTCGTTCTGACAAGCTTCAGGTCCAATTTTAATCCAGTATATCCTCATAGGTTCATCAATTTCATCCCAGCATCCAGGATCGGTGCTGTAGGTGGTGATATTTTCAGTCTCCCGTGCTCCTTCCGTTGCAGCAGGTGAAGCGGCCGTCACAGAGGGACCCACGTCGGTTTGGTCATGGCTAGTTTCTGGAGTAGAGTCGGCACAATCACCCAGTGTTTCTTGTGTTTTGTCAAGTGTTGGTTCAGAGTGGCCAGAACTACATGATAAAGTTTCAGCGAAGTTTTCCGTTGCAGTGTTATCAGCAGCACCGATGTTAGCCGTTAGCTGAGAGTCCTCCTGCGGCAGACCTTCCTGCGAATTGCAAGATGTAGACTCGGTTGCTTTAAAATATCCAGTCAATTTAGGGATTTTCCTGAGTAGCTCTTGATCACGAAGCTGTTTAAGACGTTGTGCTTTTCGTTTTTGTGCACCGCTTTCAGACTTTTTTTCGGACATTTTGGCTGGCTTCTGTCTGCATTCTTCTTCTTCTTCTGTTTGCTGGTTGGGAATTAGAACTTTTTTTTCTTTTCTTTTTTTGTTTTGTGTTAATAGGCTCGAGCAAACGGATCAGGGCAACATTCAGCCAATCAACCGCTGTTTTTGTTTTCGTTTTTCCTCAATGTATGTAATGGACCAATAGAGGTCAAGGTTAAAGATCTTCTGGCGAATAGGGGCCCTCTTTACACGTGGGGCCCCTAGGCTGCAGCCTAGTCTAGCCTGTGCATTAATCCGCGCCTGACTGCCCCCACCCCAACTCCAGAGGCATCTGTCTGTAGTGTGAATGATTGCGTGAAGTCAGGACTATGCAGCACCGAGTCACTTGCGATGGCTGACTTGAGATCCTTAAAGGCTCTATCACAGTTCTCAGTCCATTTGACCTTATTTGATGCCGTATGCTTTGTAAGGTCAGTGAGAGGTGCTGCCCTCTCCGCAAAGTGGGGAATAAACTTACTATACCAACCCACCAGTCCAACAAAAGAACGCACTTTCCTCTTTGTTGTGGGTACAGGATAGGAGTGAATTGCCTCCACTTTTCCCACTTGTGGTTTGACTTGTCCTTGCCCCACCACATAGCCCAGGTACTCTACTTGGCCCTGTGCCATCTTACATTTGTGGGGATTAATGGTGAGACCCGCTGACTCAATAAGGCTGAGAACATGATGCAGGTGAGCCACATGTTCCTCCCAGGTCTGGCTGAAAATGACCACATCATCCAGGTATGCTGCGGCAAAGTCTGACACTCCGATCAGCAGCCGATCCATGAGGCGTTGAAATGTTGCAGGTGCCCCCTGCAATCCAAACGGCATCACCTTAAACTGGAATAAGCCAAAAGGTGTTTTAAAGGCTGTCAGCTCTCTTGCTTCTGGTGCAAGGGGCAATTGCCAGTAACCCTTGCATAGATCCAGGGTAGTGATAAACTTGCCTCTTCCAACTCTCTCCAACAGTTCATCAATACGAGGCATTGGATATGGATCTATCTTGGAGATGGCATTAAGATATCTGAAGTCAATACAGAACCTCAAAGATCCATCCTTTTTTGGAACCAGCACAACTGGGCTGCACCATTCACTCACAGATGTTTCAATGATTCCAAGCTCCAACATTAGCTCAATCTCCTTTTTCAGTTGTGGGACCAAGCGTTCAGGAATCCTGTAGAATTTCCTGTGAGGGGTGGCATTATCTTTCAACTGAATTTTATGTTGCACCAAAGAAGTCAAACCTGGTTGTTCCTGAAACAAATCTGGATCCAGGAGGGGCCTGATATCTTCCTGCTGAGACGGCTGAAGATGTGAAAGAGTCACCGCACTTGGCTCTGCACTGCTTGTGGGGAAAAACTGCTCGTCTCCGTCTGCATCCTCCACCACACGAGCAAAAAGCTGTTGCGCAGCCGGTGGTGGACGTTCCGGCATTCGGATTGGCTGAGCTCCTGGCGGCTGTGGATTCAGTCGGGGTGGTGATGTAACCGGTGGCTGCGGCTGAACCAGGAACTCCTTTAACAGATTCACATGAAAGGTTTGATATTTCCTTTTCTTTTCAGGCATGTACAGTTCATAGTTCACTTTACTCAAGCATCGTGTGACTCTATAAGGTCCCTGCCACTTGGCCAGCAATTTACTGTCACAAGTAGGCAGCAGCAACATCACCTGTTGTCCTGGTTGAAAAGTCCTCTCCCTGGCCTTTTTATCGTACCAGGTCTTCTGAGAGGTCTGAGCCATCCTCATGTTTTGCTGTGCCAATTCCGTCATCTGCTCCAGCTTCTCCCTCATCTGCACCACATATGCCACCACATTTTCCCCGGCTGCTCTTGGGTTCTCCCAATGTTCCTTCAGCAAGTCCAGTGGCCCTCTAACTTGACGGCCGTACAGCAGCTCAAATGGGGAAAATCCAGTAGAGGCCTGCGGTACCTCACGATAGGCGAACAGCAAATAAGGCAGCCACTGGTCCCAATCAGAGCCGGTCTCTGAAACAAACTTGCGTAGCATATTTTTCAAAGTTTGGTTAAATCGCTCAACAAGTCCATCTGATTGGGGGTGGTATGGGGTGGTTTTGATACCCTTGATGCCAAGTAACTGATACACCTGCTTCAGTAGTTTTGACAGGAAATTTGTTCCACAATCTGTGAGAATTTCCCGAGGTATCCCTACTCTAGAAAAAAACTGCAACAGGCACTTGGCAACCTGACGAGCTTTTACTGATCTAAGTGGGAAAGCCTCGGGGTAGCGAGTGGCATAGTCACACATCACCAATATGAAACGGTTACCACTAGAACTTCTCTCAAGGGGGCCCACAATGTCCATTCCTATTCTATTAAAAGGTGTATCTATAATGGGCAATGGTTGTAGCTTGGCACGAGACACACCTTTGTGTGAGGACAGCTGACATATTTTACAGGATGCACAAAACTGCTGCACTTGGGTGAACATACCAGGCCATACAAAGCGAGAAGCAATTCTATGCAGAGACTTCTGGAAAGCAAGGTGGCCTGCCCATGGCACTGAGTGGCCCAGTTCCATCACTTTCTGCCGGAGGGATTGTGGCAAAGCTAATGCCTCTGTTTTGCCTTTACGCTGGTAAAGAACACCATCTTTTACAATGTAAACGGCATCTGCCAAAACATCAACTTTGCCTTGCTTGTTCCCATTAACCTCAGAGACTTTATCAGACCATGGTTTTAATGTTGGATCAGCTCTCTGAAGCCCTGATATATCTAAGGGAATGTCAAAATCTAGACCCTGACTGGGTCTTCCTGGCTGCACATCTTCAAGCTTAGCTGAACCCTGAAACTTCTCCCTTCTCCTCTGAGCTCTAGACTTAGCTGGTTTAACAAAGCTTGGCTCCAGTTCCTCATTATAAAATGGCATCTCTTTAAGAGGATTATTGTTGGTCTGTGATCTTGTGGTAACCAAACTGCAGTTGGGGCCTGTAAACTCTTGGTCTAAATTTAGGTCCAAGCTCTGGTTAATAGAGGTGACCTCCTGACCATAAGAAACATTTTGAGTGTTAGCTTTGGCATTATTCACCAAATCAAGCAAAGTGGGGACATCAAGTCCAAGAATGACTGCATAAGGCAACTTTGATGCTAAAGCTACAGGCAAAAGAAATGTTTGGCCACCCACAGTCAAATAAACTTCAGCCACAGGATAATCTCTCGCATCACCATGAACACAGCTTATCTTAGTTTTAGCATCACTCCATTGCTCTCTTGGCACTAAGCTGGACAGAACTACAGATTGTGAGCTTCCTGTATCTAGGAGGGCTATTTCACGCTGACCATTTACCAGTACCGGTGCCGTTTGTGTCAACTCATGATCAAAAGTTGGATGAGGGGGCCTAGGGACTGAACATAAAAGGGATGGCTTACTGTGAGTAGTAGCAGGACAGGTATACTGAGTGTGACCAATCTGATTACATTGATAACATCTCACATCTGGCTTTGCGCTTGCAGAAAATTTCTTGGGAGGATTGGGTTTACTAGGAGGAAACTGTCTGTTGCTGGGATTATTCCTATTCTGAACTAAACCACCACCCCTTTCACCCCCATCAGACTTACTTCGACCAGTAGAGAAGGTGTCCCGGCCAAAGGTAATCCTCCTGGTCCCAGTTCTGGCAGACATGAAGATCTCCGCTAGTTGAGCGGCCTCCTCTGCTGATGTAGGGGCTCGTTCCTTGATCCACACTTCCAAATCTGGATTAACCATCCTGAGGAACTGTTCCATGATCATCAGTTCAGAAATGTTTCTCAACGTGGATTTTTCCGGTTTCACCCATTTATAAAACATATCTTTCAGACGGACATAGAGTTCTCTTGGTGTTTCACCAGGATGGATTTCCAGGGATCTAAACCGTCTGCGATAGGTGTCAGCAGTGATCTCATATTTGGCAAGAATGGCATCTTTCACTTTGTCATATTCTTCAGAATCCTTAATATCCATGTGAACGTAAGCACTTCGTGCTTTACCTGTGAGCAAGGGAACCAGTCGGACGGCCCACTCCTCTCTGGGCCAACGGCAGACTCGAGCCATCCTCTCAAAGGTAGTCAAAAAGTGCTCGATATCATCCTCTGCCGTGAGTGGGAGTAATTTAGGGTCCCTGTTGGTGGAAGGTTCCTGTCTCGGCACCCTCTGTTGACCAACTACGCTTGGGCCCTCATCCAGATCCTCCTCATCCTCATCCTGCATCTCATTATCGCCTTGACGTTCAGTCTGGTTCCGCTCATGTTCCTCTCTCATTTCTCTCACTTGGATTTGCATCTGCTGGAACTGGTGTTGCATATTCCTCCATCTTTGTTCCTGGCGAGCTGATTCTTTCTCCATTTTCTGGTCCCTTGTCGCTTGAGACTGAATTAGTGACTTGACCAGGCCAGCTAATTCCTCCAATTTATCACCCGGACCAGCTGTAGCACCAGGTTCATTGTCCTCCTCCTCATTAGAATCAGTCTTTTTCGCACCTCTGGTCATCTTTTTTTTTTTTTTTTAAGCCCACACTCCAGACACCACTTGTCAATTTGGCCGTCGGTCACTCCACAGTTTAAGAAGAGGCGTGAGACTTAAATAAGTTTTCCATCTGGTTGGCACAATTTATTAATCATTCTAGCACTGATGATCAACAACCTCTCAAAGAGCATCTCAGTCCTTTTATATCCTCCTGCTGCAGACAATTAGCTGAGATGAACCATTAAGGTGGGAGCATAATACAAAAGGTCAAAAATATATATATAGAAATAACATCCTAAAGAAGAGAAGTTAAAGAGTAAATATTTACATATATACATCCCTATAAATAATTCAATAATTCTACATTCACCATCTACTTAGAATAAACAGGTAATTCCTCAAGACTATTTCCCCCCCTCCTTGTTGGAATGGTTCACTCCAACAGGTTTTAAGCAGCTACTTTGGCCTACCTACCTCTTTTACCTCAGCCCTCCCAAGAAGACGACAAAAGTAGTGATGGCCAAATGAAGCTTCATGAAGCATTGAGGCTTTCCAGCCAATTGGTTTGGGAAAAGGTTCAGTACTCGGGGTTTCATTCATATTCCTCTTTAGTGACATCTAGTGTTAAAATGGGTCCACATCAGCCCAAACAAAAATGCACTCAAACCATCTCAGTAGTGCCCATGACCAGGAAATAAAGGATTTGTCAAATAAATTAGCAGCATCCAACAAATACAATGTGGATTATCCGTGCCTTTAAGTATTTGAGTCATAGTTTGACAATAAAATGTTGCAAAATAAATAAGAAAGCACGCGCGGGATTCGAACCACAGCCTCCCGAGTAAAAGGCAAAATTGCTAACCTCTGTACTATGACAACACAAGAACTAAACGAGCGCTTGATTTATATGACAGAAAATGGCGGCGTTTTGTCATATTTCATTTTATATTTGGCTTAAATTAACTGTTGTAATAGTGACTATGTATGTGTGCAGTGCTGATGGAACTCCACGTATAAGGTGATATAGGGCTGAAATCTGTTTATTGAGGAAAAGGAGCGTCTTCAGTGTTCGGTTTGGCGACTTAATAATCTTCAAATAATGTGCAAGTGCAGGGCAACATAAATCGGTGGGAAAATTGATAATACTGTGGATTTCTGTGGCTGTATGTCAGAATCTTTCTGTCTTTGTATTTTGAGCTCCGATAAATTATCTGTCAACTTCAATCTAGCGACTTCCGAGTGTTTCTTGTGTAGATGTGAAACCATAGTGTGAAACACAGACCGACACGTTACGTCATCTTCACAAACCGAGGCCTCGTTTTGCTCTGGTCACGTGATTCCTATGCTGACAACACAAGCTCCGAAACGAAGCTTCATTAGGAACGCCCCCTTTTTCTCGACACGCGCTTCGGAGTCTCAGTTCATCGGGCACATCATTAGACAAAAGGTAAGTAAAGCCATTACTCTGCCGAACATTTTATACCTTGTAAAGAAAGTACAAATAAGTAAACATTTTCTTAAAACCTATGTACTAATTCCCTTCTCTTTTACCCAGGCAGGATGGCCAGTCCCCCTCTGCAAACAAACATTTTCAATTAGACATTCTGCATTTATTTAACTAAATTGTACTTTTACCTATATCAATAAAACATTGTACTTGTCCACTTTAACTTTGCCAATCATTTATTGTTTTCAGTGTAACAAGTGGTGATGGAACCACAGGTCTCCATC